>PVKU01000057.1:194595-830385 GCA_004027475.1 Anoura caudifer | reverse complement strand
CTCCAAATCCCTATTTTGGGGGCCCCTCTCCTGGCTGCACCCTGTATCATTACCCATCATTGACTAACCGACCAAGCATTGAGGGCCAGATATGGATGAGGAAGAAGTGGCACTCCTGCCGGGGAGGTAAGCTTTGTCTCCTTAGTGGCTCACAGTCCTAAGGTTGCTCACTCAGCCTTAGCCATGGGGGGCTTACAGCTCCTGAAACCAGGCAGGGCAGTTCCCAACAACCAATTGTAAACAAATAAAAGTTGAAAATAATATTATTAAAGTTGAATTTCAATGTGCTTACTAGTAAATCAGAGAATAGTAATAATTCAAGTAGCTCTAAACATAACAAAAATTATCTATGCCTATATAATGATCATTATGATTTTCAACTTAAATTCTGCACACTTAACTATTTTTAATTTTTATAAATTGAAACTTCTAATTTCATTTATTTATTAATGTTATTTATGATTCATACTCGGGAGATTCTTGCTGATAAGACATAACATTAATTTACTCCATTGCATCCTTTTGTGCCAAAGAAAGTGTGAGTTTTGTTATTTCCTGGACTATGAGGTATCTGTTGACATAATGAAAGGCCATATAAAATCTTGCCTGTAGTCTGTTGCATTTTGGGTTTTTATTGCAATAAATTGCTAAATACCTTATTTCATTGTATTGCATTTATGTCATACAAATATTTGACTAAAATACCTAAGTTATGAGGCATATTAATAGAATGAACATGTGAACAAGAAATCCAATTTTAAAACAAGAACATTGTCAATAATTTTGCAGCTATTTTTTAATTTATTTTCTGTCACACAAAGGCAAATATACTCCTGTATTTGATGTTTAGAATTCTGGTCTTAATAGATCGCATGTGATCCACAGTCTATTTTTGACTCAGACGGCATATATTTGGATGTTATTTCTTCCATTTTCCAGGCTCTTTTGAATCTATTTCTGAAATTTATCCCTGCTTTCTTTATGAAAATCTAAGTAATTTTTGAAAAATTGGAGAAAAGTGAAATGATGAAAGATAGTGTTTTTAGATGCAGAAGTGAGGAGCTGACTTTAATTAAATAAGGTTGTGTTTTTGACTGAAACCCCACATCAGAGATCACAAAAGATCAAGTAATCATATCTCTTCCTGAATTGTAACTAGAACATTTTCATTAATGACCATTTACTGATGACAATGTTTGAATGTTAATATACTGATATAAATACCTTGGAATCCTAAATGGATAAAAAATATGTTAAAGGGAGGCAATAATTTTATATCATTGCAAATTCCTGCCACAAATCCCTTCAGAAAATTAGAAGATTTTTGTGGTAAAACAGGTTTAACTAGAAGGTAACGGAATGGGACTAATATTGTGTATTGCTTTTTACAAGGAAAGATTCCCAGGTGTGCTGCCTCATTATGTCAATAATTACAGGAAAAGGTGATCAATCTTAGATCAATGGGTATGTGTAAAGCAGTGTGGATTGTGGGAAAGAAAAGAACTTCTTGCGCATAGCTGCTTGTTCAATAAAGTCTGGACGTGAGTCTGGGTAAGCTGTTGTTTGTTAAGGGATCTGTTCGCTTAGGTGAGTAAGATGTGGCTTCAGATAAATGAATCTGCAGGAATTTTCTGAAGCAAATGGTAAAGTCATTTATTAATTTGCACTTGTACCTTCTCTAAGCAAACATTTTCTGGAACAAACAGTCATTTTATCATGACCCAAGGAGACTTAATTTTTAGTTTTGAGAGCCGTATCTTATTAACACGGGATATCATTTCTCAGTACCTGATCATCGTTGTTATATATCATCTCAAGTTTCTGAAGCTGAACTTCCAAATAGGTGAGAGATTGGTAGATTTTCTTTTTGTAAAGTGTAAAATAGAAAAT
Source organism: Anoura caudifer (assembly GCA_004027475.1). Taxonomy (NCBI): domain Eukaryota; kingdom Metazoa; phylum Chordata; class Mammalia; order Chiroptera; family Phyllostomidae; genus Anoura; species Anoura caudifer. The sequence continues at coordinate 828,495 of PVKU01000057.1, read as the reverse complement.
GCTGTAGGCTTTGGGGGTCATACAGTCTTTTGAAACTACTTAACTTGGCAATTTTAACCCCAAAGCAAGCATAGACAAAATGTAAATAAATGTGTGGACTGTGTTAAAAAATTAATTTATTTTTAACAGCGGTAGGTAAAAGGTAGCCATATCTTGCGAGGTGTAATTTGTTGAGCTACATAATTTAGTGAAAAAGATGATTCTGTCATACTTTCCACACATTTTTGCTTTTCAAGACATAAGAAGTCTACAGACTGTTTTTATGACATATACATATATAATATATATGCATATCCATGTAACATATCCATATATGCTATATATGGATATGTAATATATACATGATATATATGATCTCCACCAAGTACAGTGCCCTAGGTATGTGTACATGTATACCAGGTCTCAAGAAAGGAATGTTTCAACTGGCACTTGCTTAAGCCTCTTTTATTATTTTTTTTAGTTCTCACCAGAGGATGTGTTTCTATTGATCTTTAGAGAGAGAAGGAGGGGGAGAGTGAGAGAGAAACATACATGTGAGAGAGAAATACGGATCAGCTGCTTCTCATACACACCCGGCCCTGGATCAAACCTGCAAACTAGGTCCGTGCCCTGACTGGGGATCGAAACCACCACTTTTTGTGCAGGGAACTATGGTCCAACCAGCTTAGTCACTGGGCTAGGGCAGACCCAGTATTTTATCTGCAACAATGGATAAGAATCTTGTAAGAATTTTATGATGACCAAGATAACTAAAATATATAAATCAGTATTTCCCTTACATTTTCATATAAATCATTGGAAATGATTGAGATCGGTAACTTTTGAGCATCAGTGCAACTCACATTCAGTCTGATATGTAAATTATGGAGAGAAGGTACTGTTACCTTAAGCACAATTTCTAGAAAATAATAATATGATAATTACCTAATTTTGAATATGGTGCTAGGGTTTCTCTGAATTATTACCTATTTGTGAATTATTTGGAATTTTTTATAGTATTCCATTTCTTCTGAAAAAAGTCAAAGCAATCCAAATAGAAAGTCATTCTTAGATTTAAAGTTATCTTTCTTCATATAATGTTAAAAATGAGTGCTCTAATAATGCCAAAAGTTATTAAATTCATGTATGTATGTGTTTTGTATCATATAGTTTACTAGGTCAGATTTTCTGAGAAGCCAACACCAAGGATTCAATATAGTTGCACAAAAGGCTCATGGAGGGAACCTCATGTTAAGTATTAAGGAGAGGAAATGGGTATATAAGGGGGTACCCTAAAAATGGAATTTACTTATAAAAGTTGTACATTTATTCTTACATGTGTAAACTTCAGTCGCCATCAAAGTACTCTCCATTTGATGCAATACACCTACAAGGACGTTTCTTCCACTGCTCAAAATGGTTTTGAACTCGTGGATTTTGATGCCTTTTTTGTTTCACCTGTTATGTTTTGACAAAACATTTCCCTTTGGGTATTTTTTCATTGAGGAAAAGAAAACAGTGGCTCGGGCACAACTGGGTGAATAGGGAAGTTGGGGCATGGAAGTCGTGCCATTTTTTGGTCAAAATCTGCTGAACACTCAGCACGGTGTGGGTAAGTGCACTTGGAAATCACCCAGCATGAAATGGACAAACATTTTGAAAGAGTCTTCAAAAAAAATTTAGCCAAGCACAGCCTCTCACAGCACCGCTAACTTGCACACTGATACAGATGGGTCCCTAGAACACCCACCTAGTGGGGGAAGCCTGTACTACAAGGGGCCTGCCCTCCAGAAGATGACTGTTTTGAGGGATCTTGGCTCACAACTGCAAGGAGTTTTCAGACAATGATGTGATTCTGGTCCTTGTAAAAGGAGAGGGAGAAAGGATTGGGAAAAAATGTTTCAGCCAGCAGCACAGTTTTAGAAAGTTTTGTCCAGACCAACGGGGGTCCTTAGTTCAAAGCAATTTTCAAGAAGTTCTACAGTTCTGAAGATCGGTCCCTGCTGGTATCCCCACCACTGGCCAGGAGCAGCCGGAGAAGACATGGCCTCACACAACCAGGGAGGTGGCGGCGGGGGTTGCCTGTCATCTGTGTTCTCTGAGGCAGGGATGCTAAGTGGCCACCACAGGTACCCAATACTGATGTGGGAAAAACAAAAACCCAACAAATAAAACTGTGACACAATTACCTTTAACACTCATTAGATGATGTGTTATGCTTGATAGTTTCTTAAATGTTTGATCATTATATATGCACATACTACATATATGTGGACGTATGCATAACTGTCACTCTTTAATTAAGAATGCTTTGATATTAATGTTGTTTTTAACATAATCCTAATTTACTCTTTAAAAGCCAGTTTAAAAGAAGTTAAAATATTCTGCTTTAATTTCACTAGTAGAATTTTTTAATGTTTTGTAATCATAATGCTTAATTTGTGCTGTTCTCAGAACTTTAATTATGAAACTAAATTGTACTAATACCCATTAGGTACTTCTTAATTGAAGGCACATCATATGTCTGATGTGGCAGTACTAATTGGTGTAATTAAATTCTAATATGCATCAGTAACCTAATTTTTAAAAGTGAATAAAAAGCAGATAGAAATAAGTCATTTCTTGAAACTACATAGCTGTAAAATACATAAATGCATTTGCCTTTGTAACATACACATTTATTCAGAGCAGACTTCTTTCATCAATTATATTTAAAATTAATTGCACCAGATAACATGCAATAGAAATTAAAAATTGGTCAGGTAAAATGCATGTGACTTCAAAAGGAACAGTCACAAAGTTGTACGAGAATGCAAATTCTTCTGTAGGTCAAACCCTGTGAGGGTAAACACATTCCATCTTGTAATAAGTTTGGGCTGAAATTACAACCCACTTGCAAATCATATTATTGGTGTTTAAGCAGGAGGTAAATCAGGGGCGAGCTCCTGCCCTGCTAAAACAGGCTCCAAAATGGGAAAACAAACAAATTATTGTTTCCATGTGCAAAACTGCTCATTCATTTCTGCTTTCAAATCTTACTTGTTCTATATAATATTATATGTAATTTAATATTAGAGTAATTTTGATTATGCATTTTATCTTGATCTTTTGACTGAAATTAATATTGGACTATATATCTCTTTAATTAAATTATATAGACATAAAATATGAAAGTAAATTATAAATTATTTTACTTGTACATTATAAATAATTATATAAATTATATGATTATTTATAATTTATAAATTTTAAATTATTATATTTTAGGAATCCTTAGAAAAAGTATTTAAAAATTAATTCAAATATATATTTTATTAAGCTATAAACCAAGATTATGAGCACAAATCTCAGTATCATAGCCCATTTAACTCATAATCATTTTAATCACTGAGTACACACAAGAAATACTTTTTCTTTTTCATCAGTTATCAGAATCTTTAAGATTTTCCTACTTGGATATAGGCTCAGGCTGGCTTCATGCTTGTGTGAACTGCGCAGCTGTATAGGACTCTATGTGTTTAAAAGAGCTCATGTTTGACCCTGGCTGGTGTGGCTCAGGGGATTGAGTGCCAGCCTTGGAACCAAAGAGTTGCCAGTTTGATTCCCAGTCAAGGCACAAGCCTAGGTTGTGGGCCAGGTTCCCAGTTGGGGCACGTGAGAGGCAACTACACATTGATGTTTCTCTCCCTCTCTCTCCCTCCCTTCCCTTCTCTCTAAAAATGAATTAATACAATCTTCAAAAAAGAAAAAGAAAAAGACAGAGACCTCATGGGTGGTTTAATGCTCTGCTGTCACCATTTTGCAATGCATGCATACTATGTGGCCATAAACAAGGAGAAACTCTGCACCTTTGTGACAACAAGATGACCTAGGGGTTATTATGCTAAATGAACTAAGCCACCCCGTGAAGACAACTGCCATACGATATCATTTGTATGTGAAATCTAATGAACAAAGAGACTGATGAACAAAATAAAATCAGAGGCATGGATACAAGGAACAGATTGACAGTTGTCAGAGGTGAGGAGGGATGGGGGACTAAATGAAAGGAGGGGAAATGATTAGCTAAAGAACATATATGCATGACCCATGGACACAGACAATACCATGGTGATGGCCGGGGGAAGGCGGGGAGCAGGGGCTGAGTGGAGGTGGGTAAGGAGGCTAAAATAGGGATGTACTTAATAGTGTCAACAATAAAAAATATAAAATAAAATAAAATAAAATAAAATAAAATAAAATAAAATTCTTAATAGTTTTCAAACAAAAAGCAGCCCTCATTTTCATCTTGCCCTGGGCCCCACAAATTATGTAGCAGCCATGTATGTGCCCAGTATTTCTTTTTAGAAATTTTATTGAATTTATTGGGGTGACAGGGGTTAATGAAATTATGTAGGTCTCAGCTGTACAGTCCTACAATATCACCTGTACGTTGTGTTGTGCTTTCGCCACCCCAAGTCAAGTCTCCATCACCAATATTTTCTTACAACCAGAGATTTTAATGTACTAAAGTCATGGAATATTGTTTGAAAATTCAAAAGGAGAATATCAAAGAGTATTTTACTTTGAAAATGGAGTAATAATTAAAAAAATTAAAAGATGATGCAACCATTCCTAAACCCTTTAATATTGTTAATCCTGGAAGTTCACCATTTCACCTCCAGAGACTATTCATTTCCTTTGCTTGAGTCTTTCCTGCAGCTTGAGTCATTGACAGAAATGCATTTCAAAAGGAGATCTTTAACAATTTTGTGCATGGCTAAAAGTTATTAGTTCTCTCACAGCTATTTGGAAGAAATGTGCATTTTTATTTATTTATAAAACCATCAAAATGGTTCTAAACTCTTCAGCATTTTGATGTTGGTCTGAAAAACTTATTGGAATCCAGAAATCACCAAAGCACCACACAAAATAATGATATCATAATATTATCAGTGACTTATGAAATTCTGGAAAAAGGAAAATGATCCTTTAATGACCAAGATAGTTGAAAATGAAAGTAAAAGAAAGCATGCTTATGGATATGATATTACTACATTAAAAAACTAGATACATGTCATACACAATAAGTACAATTACTGAATGAAGCTGTCTTAGTAGTTGATTTTTTCACGATTGTTAATTACTTGTACTCCACCTACCTTATAAATATGTGAAGATAACATTCACAAAGATAACAATTTCAGATGAATAAATCAATCCACTAATACATTACTTAGTTGAAGTCAGAGCAGTGATAACATGTTGATAAAAATAATATAAGGCCAGGGGAAAATAGCAGTAATGTTTTTATTTTGGGTTTGTTTTTCACTTTAAAAAGTGGTTCAACAGTGTTATACAAAGAGCATATTAGAGTTTTATAATACCTTCCAAATATTTTTTACAAAATCTTAAATTTAATAAGAGAAGTAAAGTATTTCATGGCATATTTTAGAGATGGAAAATCTAGGACACAGATTGGAATTAAATAAACATTTCAGGTAGACTAGAGAAAGGGTTTCATCTTTGAACAGAACACTTTTTCCAGTAAGCCAGAGAATTTCATAGTTTTCCATTTTTTTAACAATTTTTACAAACCATAATTAACCTAGAAGTAGAAACAAATAAAAGAGACAAAATTGCAGCTAATTTTGCTGAATCTGGGTTGACTCCATAGAGTACAGTTAGGAAATAATTACATTAAGCTGAACATATGCAGAATTCACACTAATTTCAATGCAGTAGTAAAATCTATAAATAATGTTAAACATATGCAGTGTGTTCAGATATGCATTTATTTTCTGTTTAACAGAATAGTTATTTATTAATTCTTTTGATGTAATGAAATTTCACTCTGAAAATAACTTTAAAAAAGCAACAGATTTCACTTAGAAAAAAACTATAAATATAGAAAAAATACTGTAACCCTAACTTCCAATTACACCAATGCGGGTTTATATACTACTAGATGATTTTCTTCATGTCAAAGCACTGAGGCTTTCATTAAATAAAATCCTCCTAAGCTCTTTACCTTGATAATGTGTCAGGAAGTGGCAGTTCCTCGGTCATCAGAACTTCTGAAGTCACTAAAAATACTAGGTGAAGAATCTTAAGAGTCACCACTTTTCTCCCTCCCCAAGGAGACTCTCAGGATGCCTCCGCTCACCTCCTGTGTCTGTGTGTCTCTCATTCCTAGTCTCCCATTACCTTACCTGTATCACCATATGGCACTGCAGCTCCACCAAAGCCAGCCTCCTACCTGCAATCCCACATCCTGACAAGGTCTTCTTTATTGCTTGTGCTCTCATTAACACATGTCCATATTTTCATGGGAAACTCGATCCCAGTGTGCCTGGAAATTATTACGTCAATAAACCTTTCAGTAAGATGCCACATTTCCTTTTTGTCTGCTCTGGCTTCACAAGCTTAGTGATCAAGGAGTTGGGTATATATGCTTCTGGTTTTAATTTGCAGCTGCTATATTATTATTGTTTTTCTGCAAAAAAAAAACAAACAAACAAGTGAATATTGCCAATAAACTTTGCCCACTATTGATTATGGCATTTATCTACATCAAAGTTTCCACTCCTGAGTGCTCTTTCAAATCATTTGGGTTCTCTCCGCTAGGACTACTTGTGCTTTGGCTTTCAAGACATCTGTCAACTGAAATGCCTGTCATTATTCTCCATTATTTTTACCTGAAATGGATAACTCTTCAAAGTGTTACCTCTCAATTTTCCGACTACCATACCTGTAATAACCTTTTTTCCTGCCACATTTTGAGAGCGATTGTTTCTTGGCACTTAAACATAGAATTTAAAATATCTTCGATCACTCTATTGCCCATTTCACTCATCACCACTTGTTCAAGACCTGAACTTGTATAGGTTTTTACCACTTAAGTGTTGTCCATCTTTCTTTCCCTCTCCCTTTTTCTTCTCATTACTTCTCTTTCCTGCTTGTCCAGGAAAAATGGAATAGTCCATCATTATAGTTAGCTGAATGATAGCATTTTTAAAAAGTAAATTTTTGTTGAATGTACTTATCTAATTAGATAATGTTGCTAATAATGCAATGGTTTATTTTAGTCATTTTCATGTTTATTCCTCTAAAGCAACTTTGAGAGTCGCTCTTACTTCAGACCCTGTGCATCTATGCCAGGGTACTTAATTTAATTCCTAGAAGTACTTTTTTTCATAAGCTGTGAAATAAGTGAGAATTGCATAGTCATTCCATTTCAATTGAATTCTAATACCATCTGCCTATATTGCACTGAAACTTTTTCATATTCCTAGATTTTCACTTTCATCATTCTGTAATATTTATTCTTGACATGTTTGTGACATCTGTGGGACTATACCAGCTGTATCATTCTCTTAGAACAATATGTAGACACTGTGAAAAGTGTGAAACTTTTTAGGTAAATGCTTCTTTTTTTTAGCAAATTTTTTTGTATTCTAAATCTATTTGCAATACAATCAAAGAACATGGCCAAATATCATTCGTGACATTGCAGTTAAAATTAGGCAAATTAGGAAAATTTGCAGTTTTCTTCTCAGTTTCAACTATGAAATCCCAAAGAATCGTTATTTGCATTCAACTCTCTACTTAGCATTGACTCAAATAAAATTTACCTATTTTAATATATGATGTCACTTCATAAATCTTTGCAATATTGATTTAAGTAGAAAATATTTTCAACAAATTGAGAGGATCTAAAATTCAAATTCTATTACTTCAGTTAAATACGTTGGAGCAAATTGAATCACAGCCATTTGACTGAGGACATATTCAAGGCCATTGCAAAGCATGTACAGCTGTGCAAACAAAAGCTTCGTCCGAATCCACCTTGCTTGTTAACATTTTAAGTGGCTTGAGAATGGTCATTAAAATCTCATTTCAGCTTAGTCTGGGGAATCCTGGAGGGTGACATTTAATCCTTATGTTCTGACCATGGTGACTGTTGATTTCTATTGAAAGTTCTCAAGATCATTGTCAGAAGGCCATGACAAAAATGACAATATTTGATAGAAAAAAATCAAAGTTACAATAGTATGCTATTCCTTGAGTCCAAAATCCCTTACTTTATGTATCTTTTCAAGACTCTTACATGTTTCTATTGGACTTTTCCTTAAATTGATTTTTTTTACTTCCATGCCATGAATATAACTTATGTTCTGTTCTTTAAGCTACTTTGATTTTCAGTTTTGATTTTCAGTTTGACAATTGACATGGATTTGATATTATGCTCTTGTGTGTTAGAAGTCATGGGCAACTGATACGATTTTCTACTGAAATTCATTATTTATTATTATAAAATTGTAGGGAGCCACTCAAATAAAAATCTTCACTTGTATAAATCTTACCATATAAAATAAAAAATTAAAATCTTCCTCAACAAATTAATATCCCAGATCACTTACAGAATAATTCCAAAGAATTACAATTTTATTTTTACAATAGAACATAATAACTGGTATAATGTTTCTGATTTTACTTTTGTGTTTTGTTTTCTGTTTGTTTTTATATCTTCCTCAGATATCTTCTTTTATAAGCAAATGTGAGGAAAGTAGGCATCTCCTAGATTTAGGGCATAAAGATAAATGTGTGATTTGGCCAAACACTTTCCTCTTTTGTTCACAGAACACAGAAAGTGGAAAAATGCAAAATGAATTTAAGAACCCCGAGGAAAATTTTTCTTAGGGTCTAGTTAGGTTGACATTTTGATGTGTAGTTAACCTTTCATAGTTGGATTCCAAATGCAGCTGAGCAGCTGGCAGAAGCCATGGAAATAATAGTAACTTCAGGTCATGTGATGATTAGGCTGCCGAGTCCAGGATCAACATCCAGACAGGTTGTGAGTTAGACAATAATGCTTAATTATATGCATGTTAGCTTTTAATTGTATTGTCCACGTGGAGGCACCTGCAGCAAGAGGGCCTTGGGAAGTTATGTGTGGGTCTGAATATCAGCCTGCGTGGCAAAAACAGAAATCACAGGTGTGGCCTGAATCTCTCTGCTCATAATTTAGAACAGATTAAAATCGTTTTGAAATGAGGGAACTCCACATGCATTAAAACTATTAAATCAGTGTATACATCTCAAAAGGGAGGTAATGAGGGCTTGACTAAGGATAGGGCAGGGAAAGCATACTCAAAGGTCTAATGAGATTTTTTTTAAGATGTGATCCATTTACAGGTTTTAAGAAAAGTCCATGCTGCTAAAAAATGCTTTATGTTTCTCATCAAATTTATCTATACCTGATTTATGTTACTTCTAAATCTGATTAAACTTTTAAGTCAATTGCAGAAGTTATCTCACAGTGGAATTATCTTTTCTCATTTTAGAATTTTTTTCTCCGACAAACTATATATAGTCCAATTGCTATCCAAGTTTCACCTATAATATTTTGGCAATTGTGATATAATTTGCTAATTAATCAATAAATTTAAACCAGATAAAACCATAAGAAAAAAGTGCATAAGAAAGAAAATTAAGGAAAGCCATGGTCAATATGTTGTTAAATATTATCAATGTTTCAGACTATACATCTTCTCAGATAAAGAAATATATCAATATTAAATACATAAACACTGAACAAATTACAGATAAAATTTTACCTCCAAATAATCAAAAGCAACTTAAATCTAGTTCCTATTTAGTCTTAACCATAAAATCTTGAAAATGTTGACACATGCTGATTTTTTTAAATTTAAAAATTAATACATATTGAGCCCTGGCTGGTGTGGCTCCGTGGATAGAGTGCTGGCCTGCAAACAGGAAGGTCACGGGTTTGATTCCCAGTCAGGGCACATGCCTGGGTTGTGGGCCAGGTCCCCAGTTGGGGGCGTGTGAGAGGCAACTGAATGTGTTTCTCTCCCTCTCTTTCTCCCTCCCTTCCCCTCTCTAAAAAGAAATAAAATCTTAATTAAAAATGTTAAATAAAAAATTAATACATATTGCATTATTACTAATTTTGAAAGCTTAGGGTCCTATAAATTGAGATCTATTAATATATAATTTACATATCAGATATTTGCAAGTTTTCAGAATATTTTAAATTATTTTGCTCAAACCTATTCAATAGGATTTCAATTTACATACAGATTTGGTATGATTTTTACATACAAATATGGTAAAATATTCTGGAGAATATTTTAATAGATTGCTCCTTTTCACAAGCACACATATTCTGGTCTAATTATGAAACTTTAACTGTTGGTAAATCACTCATGATGTGAACAGCAGACTTGATTATTTTTGTTTATCTTCCCTCAGCATTTCAGCTTTTCTTCACTTGAGTTTTGAAGAATGTTTTTTTTTTTTCACAAAGCCATCTTCATATAGGAGATTTCTCTGCCTTCTTTAGTATTAGTCCGATCTTTTTTCCTTAATCTGGGTACACATGATCCTGCTCCCCAGGACACTTTGCATTTCTTTTCTAAATTGAATTTATTGGGGTGACATTGGTTGATAAAATCATGTATGTTTCAGACAATACAATTCTATAATATATCACCTATATGTTGTGTTGTGTGTTACCACCACCCTAAGTCAAACCGCCCTCCATCACGATTTGTCCTCCCATACCCTCTTCTATGAAGATAGAAGACCCCACCCCCTTCCCTATGGCAACCACCATGCTCTTGTCTGTGTCCATGAATCTTTTTTGTTTTTTGCTTAGTCCCTTCAGCCTTCTCACCTGGCCCCCGATGCTCTTCCCCCTGAAAGCAGACAGTCTGTTCTCAGTAACCATTAGTCTGCCTCCATTTTGTTGGTCCATTTTTTTTCATTAGATTCCACGTATTAGGGAAATTATATGGTACTTGTTTTTATAATAATAAATTTGTGTCAGTGTCTGCCCTAAATTAAGTGATAAATTACTGATTTTTACTTTTACTCTTAACTTTGAACTTTACTGAATATTGCGTATATATTACTTCTGGGAAAATACACATCTATTTCCTGTTATTTAACACTATGCAATTGAGAGAAACAAGAATCAAAAGGCATTTAATGACAGTATATAGCGGTATTTAACTACAGATGATGGAACGTGTTCTTTGTGTTTACCTACCTAAATGTAAACCATGTTACACAGGTAATTTCACTTCTTTCAAGTTTTTAAATATATGTTATTTCAATAACCTATTTGGAATATATTTAAATAGTAATCACTTTAATACACAGTCTCATATATAAGAGGCTCCACCTATTGAAAAGAAAAAAATAAGAATTTCCGTTTATGAAATGTCCATGATATTCTCTTTTGCATATACTTTCTGAAGGCAAATTGTAGAACTTTTTTGAAAAATTGAACTCAGATTTCCAGGGGGGAGAGCGTTGGGTATGAAGTAAAGTGTGAGGGATCTATGTGTGGTTCAGTAACTGAAACTCCTTGAAACAGTGTTAAGCTTTTCACTGTATAGAGATGTACATATAGATAATATACATGTAGATGTAGATGATATGGACATAGATATAGAATGGAAACAATGCTGTAAAATACCCTAAATAACTATATAATATATTAACATCTAGATTCAGCAGATATTAATGTATTATGTCAAGGCAGAGGGTATTTTAATTTAGTTTACATAAATTCATTATATCTTGGTTGTCTTTTAAAAGATGAAGTGTTTTTTCTTATTTTTAATCAGATCAGAAAGCAAATATTTGTGAATTCAAAATCCTCCTTCTATTAAAACATGTATTTTGAATTTTTATTGTTGAAATAGTATATACTTTGAATTAGAGGTTATCCTAGCGAGGGAATGTATTTCTTCAAGAATATGATATACTTATCTTGCATACAATATAACCAAATAAATATGGCTGCTAGTGATGAATTTTTACCTACTTATTCAATATAATTCTTGCTCTCAAAAGAAGAATGATTAAATGAATTAAACAACAGTTAAGCAATTTGATTCGGTATGAACATTATATGCCCTTTGTGCATAGTTTGAATTTTTAAGGTCAATCATTGCATAGAAAAAATTAATTATTTCTTTAGAAGATAAAAATATAGCACTTAAATTTGAATAAATTTGTTAATAGCTAGGATACATTCAAATAAATTTTAAAAAGTAGTTCAGTCACATTTAAACCTGCATGTAAGAAGTTTTCTTTAGGATAGCACAAAAAGAAAAATAAATTAATAATTAAAACATTCCAAAACCAAAACCAAAAAAAAAAAACCCAAAACAATAACAACAAAAATATCCCAAAATATTTCTGCTTCTTTTTTAATTGAAAACAATAAAAGCAAAAACAGAGTTGCTGTTATTTTTCATGAATTCATTATTATGGATTTTGCTGGATTAAATAATGAGAACTTTTAGTTTTTTCCCCCATATTACCTTAATTTTCTAAACTCTAACTTAGAACCGAATTATGTCCACTGGACGTATCACTGCAATTGCAGTTCTCTGAAAGCCTCATCCTCTTCCATGTACCCATGTGTGTTTTTGTACTTTATCATTTTCTAGAACTTCTTTTCCCAATTTTTCATTTATAATAAATGTTGTTATTAATAGAAAAATCTAAGATGCAGTAAGACCAACGGATCAAGAGACAAGTGCCAATGAAAAGATGGCTTGTTACTCACAGTTCCCGAGAGGAGAGAGCACTCACCACACAGGGGACCACGTGGGGTAGTACCGGGTCCATCGTAAGGCAGAGGGAGAAGGAGCAATGTTGAGTAAGAGCCTTTATTGTGGTTTCTGTGGAAGGAGCAAACAAGGGAAGGTAAATGGGGTTAGGACTGATCGGTCTGAATAATTTCAGAGGGGTCTGGAGCATAGGGGCTGTGCCCTGCTGTCTGGTACTTGGTCCTCAGGTGACTAGGGCAGGGAAACAGCAGACCAGAATGTGAAAGCTGGATCAGCGAGGTTGTTGGGGATTGGTTGGTTTGCATTTTAAAAGTTTCCTTCCATAGAGAATTAGATAAAGAAGACATGGTGCTCATACAATATGGAATGTGCCTCAGCCATAAGAAAAGATGAAATACCGACATTTCAACAACATGGGTGGACATGGAGAATATTATGTGAAATGACATAACTCTGTCAGGAAAAGATAAGAACCACATGATTTCACTCATGTATTGGATGTAAAACTGAAACTCATAGACAGAGACAACAGTATGGTGGTTACCAGGGGAAGGAGGTGGAGGGTAGTGAAGGGTAAAGGGGTCAAATATGTGGTGATGGAAGATGATCTGACTTTGGGTGGTGGGCACACGATGCAATATGGTACATAGATGATGTATCACAAAAATGCACACTTGAAACTTATATGATCTTATTAACCAATGCCAGCATAATAAATATAAAAAATAAATACTAAAAATACAATAAACCACTAGAAGGCAGAGGATGGGTGAGAGGTGGGGATAAGGGAGGCAGGAGACTGAGGCAAGAGTCTCAGGCATATTATTGGGTGTTTAGAACAAGGTGTGTCTGGCCTATGCATGTGGGCAGAAGTTCAAACAAGTCTACAGAAGCGAGATGCATGGTTAATACAATTATTCCACTGGATTACCTAAACTTCTCCATAGCCAGCATACCATGATAAATTATTTACAGAACTTAAAACTTCTAAAACCTTTGATTCCCCTCTCTCTGTCTATGCTTTTGGGAAATGGTCATAACTCCTACATGAAGATGAGAAGTGAATAGACATGCCTACATTTGCATAGTAGGTAATACCCAACTTTCAAAAACACTGAGATACCATCATACCCATACTAGTCATGATTCAATAAAATAAAGTCTATTACATTTCTATTCCTCATCTTGAACTAGCCTTACACTAACTGCTTATGATTTATTTTTCTGTCTCATTTAAATTTAATATTTCCACCTCAACCATATTTCTCATTGATATTTCTTTTTTTAACTGCATTTTAAAATTGAAGTATTGTGTATGTACCAAAATTACACAAACCATAAACATACAGCTTGATTAAATATCAAGTGAACCAAATTTTCACTGAATGGTCAAGAAGAACGATATTACTCACACATGAGGATTTTCTTTTATGCTCCAAGGTACGCTAGATTATGCCTGACCCACAATGCACGGGTCTTCCCACTTAACTGCGTCCTTTTCAACACTGGATATTTTCCATAATTGTCAGTCTGCTGAGATACGAATGTTCAGTCCTTTAATTCCTAAAGCCAGTCAGCGTGTTTTCATATTTCAGTGGCCTTTTGAATCGTTCATTTTACACGCCTTTTCAAGTATCTTGCATGTTTCTGTTGGATATTTTTAAATTCATTTTTCCTTATTCCAAGGCTCCACACATCATCTCTTATGTGCTATAAGCTATTTTGATTTTTGGATCCACACTTAACAGGGCTTGGATTTTGTGCGGCTGTGTTTTAGGAACCAAAATTTCTGTTTGTTTGATTTGTTTTTCGTGTGGGCACACTACATTACTTACTGAATGGATTGTCATTATCCATTAAAATGCATTTTGACGAAAATGAAATTTTGACAAAAGTTAAGTGTTCACGCATGTATAGATCTGCCTATGGCCTTTCTGAGAAATCCGGGTTTGGTTGTCTATACTTGCGTAAATATAACAGTGTTTGAATGTATCAATACAGTGTTTTAATAGTGAGCAGAGAAAATCCTTCCACCCAGTTGCTTTCACTCAAGGTTTACTTTGCTTTCCTTTAAATTATTTTTTGGACTAATCCAGTTTGATATATGTGTTAGTATCCCAATGAATAAGTAGGTCAGCATTACATTAAAGTCCAATTCCCATATCTTCTTGAGTACTTTTTATTAGCTCCATCTAGGAGATTTTGTCAGTTGGAAGAGGCATCAGGAGAAAACCACCTTTGACCATCCTAACTTCCTAGGAAGGGACCATGTCAAGGGCTGTTAACAGCAAGTAGAGCAGGGAGATACCAGGAGTCAGTATAGCCTTGAGTTCATATTTCACAGCTAAAGAAGCAACTCAAACACAAACAACTGGAAGGCAGATCTAATAGAGGATCTCAAACCATAGGTTCTCAAACATCCTTTAGAAGCATCTGATCTTTGGCAGTAAATCACTGAGCCAAGACATTCTGAACAAGCTAATGATCTCTGACATTGAATCGCTTACAGCCAAGATGGATAAGTACCTCTGTCTAATTTCACCCCCCTCTTTTACATCTGATCCCCCTTCAAGTTATTCTTCTCATTTCTGTAGATAGACTGCCTTTTGTTTACCCATAGTTGCTCCTTTTCTGTTGTCTTACCTTCTTGTTGCCATCATAGATCAGAATGTTCTCACTTTAATCCCACTCTTAGATTATCACAGGCAATAGCCACTACCCTCAGTTTTACTGACTGTCAGATAGGCAGCCTTTATTACTAGACTCTCATAATAAACATGTCTACATAATTCACGTTGCCTCAAACTGGAGCATAAGGAATTAGAGCTGATACCATTTCCCCATGCACCAATGTGGACACATGACCTTAAATAATTACAACTTGTATTGCTAGTGGCCCTTTCTCCCAGGAAAAACAATGGCTGCAATCCCTTCTTTAGACCCCAGTAATCATCAATTTGAATTCACTGGGTAATGGACCAGCTGGAAGAGACTAACTGAGATCCAAATATGTAACCCAGCTAGCCTAAGTTCTTTCTTGGTTCCCACCTCATCTTGAGCAATCTTTTCTTCTAAGATTTTCATGTGCTTTTCCAGTAACAGCTTCCTTTACCATGAATGTGCTTGGTCCTGCTTACTTCAAACTAACACCTTGTGCCTTATACAAATAGCTTTTTGAGACTTGTCTGCACAGAGTCCCTCATTCTACAAATCATCAGGGCTAAAAATTTTGTTTCAGGTTTAGGCTCCAGGATGAGACCATACCTGATTTTACTAGTATTTTACATCAAAATCATTGTTTATGGGAATTATCCGTGTGGTATTCCCAGTAGTGGGAATCATAAAATTTTTTCAAAAAAGCCATGATACATGTCACTAACTCAGGCTGCTGTTGTTAATGATGCCACCTCTGTGCTATGTAGAACTCAGATTATCAAATGATTTTGGTCGTCTCTCACCTGTGTAAGTGCTCCTTAGTTGTCCAGTATTCCAGCTTGCTTGGATTGCATACAAAAGGTAGATTTTAATACAACATAGATATAGTTTGATGCTAAAGTGTATGTGAATATTTATGTAAAAATACAAAGAATATTGGAAAATAATAAAGTTAAAAGATTCACATTTAATGATTTCAAGACTTATTACATAATATAAAGATGCATTACTTAAGAAGGGGTTGTAATGGTATGATGATTGGCAAGTAAAACATTGGAGCACCATAAATATGCTCATGTATATATGATGAAGGGATTTTCTACAAAATCATATGGAAATTGAATAGAAAATGCATGCTTTTATAATAAAGCTGGGACAACTAACAAATTGGGGGACATAAAGTTAACTTAAATTCTTACCTCTCATTGTACACAGATTTTGGAAGTATTCAGTTTGAGATGGGTAGATTTAAGTATAAAACATATAGGAGAATGCTCTTGTATCTTTGGGTAGGCAACTTAAAGACATGTAATATTGATTTGGCCAAAAAGTCCATTTTTTTCCCGTAAGATGGTTCTAGTAGCTCTTAGTTGTCTTCAACTTAATTTGAAACAATTTTGTTAGATTGTACTGTGACAGCTGTCATATCAGCATGAGTTAAAAAAACTTATCAAAACTGGTGAATTTTTGTGTTGTCATTTTAATATTGATGATAGAAGAAAATAAGCAACATTGTCAGTACATTGTGTTTTATTATTTCAAGAAATGTAAAAATGCAAGTGAAACGGAAGAAAAGATTTGTGCAATGTGTGGATAAAGGGCTGTGACTGACTGAACATGTCAAAAGTGGTTTGCACAGTTTTGGGCTGGAGATTTCTCACTAGGCGATGCTCCACGGTCTGGTAGTCCAGTTGAAGCTGATAGCGATCAAATTGAGACATTAATTGAGAATAATCAATGTTACATCATGCAGGAGATAGCTGACATACTCAAAATGTCCAAATCAATAAAGATATTGGTGAAAATGAAAAGTGTGTCTTTTATTTAAAAGAAAAACCCACAGATATTTTTTAGCTAACCCAATATAAAGAAAAAATATGTAAGTTGGACTTTTGAAAAATCAAATAGTCTGCCCATTACAAGCCTTACAAAAATTTCAATGATTGGCTACACAATGAGGCATATATTCAATATATTCGCAACACATATATTCAAAAGGGATTTATACTCACAATATTCGTACCACTTGGTAATGAAGTATGTCACTCACATACTTCATGGGGGAGGAACATTGAATGTTTCACAAAGAAGATACACATGAAGAGGTACTAGACATCACTATTCATTAAGAAAATGAAAATGTAAACTATGACATACCTTTGCACATACACTAGAATTACTTTAAAAAATGTGAGAGAGGCTGACAAATATTTTAGGTATATAGCAACTAGAAGGCTTGTGTATTTTCTAAGTATAACATAAAAGATTACAAAAAAGTTTATTTCTTATAAAGTTTAAAATACTTTTCCCTTTGAATCAGGAAATCATTTCTTGGTTGTATATCCAAGAGAAATAATAACCTATGCCCAGATGAAGAATTGCTCAAAATTGATTACAGCCAATTCATTTTTAATATCCTAAAACATGAAAGAACCTAATCATCCCATAACAGAAGACCGGACAAACAAATCATGTATATTCATGTAATGAAATGCTGCTTAGAACTAATGACATGCAAAAATCAACTGGTAATATATGCAACAAATGCCTGGGCTCTATAAAACATCATGTTCAACGAAAGAATTCAGGGACAAAAAATACGTACTATATACTCTTATTTATATGACATTCTAGAGCCCACTAAACTAATTCATGTTTATGGAAATAGGAAAGAAGCAGCTATATGATATGAGGGTACAGTTTAAACGGAAAAGACCCAAGGAAACTTTCTGTGGTCACACATAAATTTTGTAGTTTGAATAGGTGTTGATTAGATAGGTGGTTTTGTTTGTCCAGACTCATTGGACTATAATCTTTAGAATAGAGCATTTCACAGACTTGAAATTTTTTTCTCAATTAAAATAATGTATTGCTTTTTCTTTTCTTTTCTTTTTTTTTACATCTTCATATTCCTGGCCCATGCAGCAGGTCCAAGTTTTGGATCCATTTAAAAATTAACAGAGAATATGGCAGACTGTTAATAAAGTAACACATTTATGATGATTACGAAGATGTGGTACATTTTATCCACACTGACAGCTATGGAACTTTCCAAGACTCAGTCTCAGAATGAGGCAGGACACTTCTCTCATCAGGGAGGCAGAGAGATGAACGTGTGTTCCCTGTGGGAGGGTTGGGAGCAGAAGACCAGAAGTGCATCTTTTCCACATATATTTTAACCTTAGGAAAGCATCATAAAAATAACTTTTATAACTTTCTCTCCCCTGTTAACAAATGTGTTTTCCATCTGACCCAGAGCCAGTCACGTGCAGATAACCAGAGACTTCTGTCCGTCTTACAAGGTGTCTGGACGTAAATCGGTTCTTCTTTTCCACAGGGTACTGCTGAAAGGCATGTCACATTTGATTGCCTTTCATTTCTTCTGACCTTACATTCTTTGTGTGAAGACCCTTCACAATTGTCGAGATTCTTCCAGATACACCAAAGTCTAAACACTTTACTTTTTAATCCAAGTTGTTGCCACTTCTGCCCTGCTACCCCCTTTTCTGACAGTTTTCCATCATGGTTGTTTACGTGGCTTTCGGGACAGAGTTACCCATGCATTTGCTCTTCCTTCTCCTTTCTGAGTTCAAAAATGAACAGGGGAGCCAGGAGTTGCCAACAGCTGCTTCTTCTGAGACCCTAGACATTCTGTCAGAGCCTGGTTCAGGTGATCCCCTACGATACCAAATACCTTAGCAACATCAATACGTGCACTCATTGGGTAACACGATTCTGACTTGATTTCTAAGTCACTGACCTTAAGTGAAGAATTTCCAAAGAGAGTATTGCAGAAACACTGTCACTCAAGGCATGCTTTGCTTTAAACAATCTTTTAAAGTTATTCTTCATGTTTAATCCATCATACTCTGACCTTCTCCATAGCAAAAGAGAATGTAAATCTCCTAGACAGCAGAGAACAAACTGTCAGAAAAATGAAATGAGTTTTCTAATCGCTGTAGTTCTGCAGTGCAGCTCTAAACCCAAATGTCATTCCGGTTGCTTCACATTCTTCGTAGAAAATATTAACCTTCCAGCTTTGAACATGAGGGAAAAATACTCTAAGTTTATCAATGTTTACAACTAGGAAACCCATATATTAGACAAGGTCATAAAAATAAAAAAAAAAACTTGATGGTACAATTAAATAAGTGCAATGCAGGCAGGGTTTGTAGACACTTCACAAACTTGTTGAAGGAGTGAGGAAGACCACGAGAGAGAGGGCGGTAACCTTTGCTTAGTGAGCAGAGGGATTTTTATTGGCTTCAAAGGCCACCAACTAACCAACTTGACCCAGCCACAGGAGAGATTAGTGCCAGTTTGAGGGGAGCAACAGTCTAAGCCAGAGTCAAAAATACCCTAACATATCGGAGTTGTGCACTTGAAACCTACATAATTAAAGATTATTAAAAAATAAAAAAATACCCTGATCTTGTCCTCTGCCTTTCCTGAAATCAAAATTCTTTGCTTTATCCCCATGAATCTGCCTGAGGAACAGAGAGCCCTTGCTGATGCTGTCCACACCAAGCCGCTTCCAAGTCAGAAAGTATCAAGAGGAACAGAGAGATTGGGTGCCAGGCAGGTGCCCCAAACAAATGCCATGCATGCTGTTTATTCCACTTCATTTATCTGAGTGTGCTGGCTTCTGTGTAAGGACATCTTGGGCTTTTTTCCTATAAATTCAATTAGCCATTGTATTATTGAGAGATGGTCATGGGTATATTATTTATTTCAATGACTGCATTTTTGGTCCCCTTATTTTATTTTTCCATAGATGCAAACACTTCTTGCATCCCTCTTGAGGATATTAGTTACACTTATTTGGAAGTTCTCTTCTTATTGTTCTTAACTGCCTTTTATTCTGCTATTATATAGATTTTTCCATTTGTTTATTTTATTTTAATTTTTGTTCTTTGTACTTATGACATGGACACTTCTCTAAATTGCTATTGACTTTTTGACTTTGCATTTGTCTTTTGAAAGGTGAGTTTCTTCCAGACTCCTTGTTTCTATGGAGCATCCTGGCAGGTGTCTCATGCTGGTTAGTTTCATGCTACTGTAGCCCACACTTAGCTTCGTTTGTAGTCACAGTCATTTTCTTTCCTTCTGTCTTTCTTTTCTTTGGAAGACAGGGAGGAGTGCCCATTCGTTAATGTGTAACTGGCTATTTTTGGCTGATCACTACCCTTTCATTCTGACCCAAGTTCCCACACTCAGTACACCTACTTAACATACAATTCTCTCTTGCTTTCTTAAACAACAGTCAAAAATGAATAGCCAGGAGGAAAAACTAGTGATTATTTTGACTACATAGAATGTAATGTTTGCTCTCTTAATAAAGAGACTTATAAACAGTTTTCAAAGACAGCTGACAGATGAGAAAATATTTAAAACATATGCAACAAGAGATTATACTAGGACACCTATAAGTTTTTTAAGAATATAAGAATATCTAAAAAGAAAAATGGTAAAAGTGGGTGAGTAGACACTTACTGGAAGAATCAAAGCAGTGATCCAGAAGCGTACAGATTCATTAATAACCAGAAAAATCAAATTAATCTGATGAAAGGCAACATTTTATTTTGAGATGTAAAATAATGAAGTAGACACATTTATAAAGCTTAAATAATAATTACAAGACCAAACTGTGTATAACAACCTGAACCACAAAATAGAATATCATTCTAACTTGTACCCGACAATCCTCTATGTGCCCCTTTGCTGGAGAAGCATGAATTACCTTACTTTTTAGTCTAATATTATTGCTGTATTTGAAAAGATAAGCCATGCATGCACCTCTACACAATATACTTTAGTTTTTCCAGCTTTGTTAATTTACATAATTTTTGTGTTCTTTTGTGACATGCTTCTTTGTTCAACATATATTCATGAAAGATAGCCTTGCTGTTGCACTAGCTATAGTTTATTTTCACTGCTACATATTTTATCATTCATATAAATGATAATTTTACTCCACTTTTTATACACATTTGGGTTGTTTACAATTTGGGGCACTTGGAAGCACAGTTGCTATGGAAATGTTTGGCTGTATGATTCTGAGGTGCCTATAAATAAGTTTATCTATGGCATAGGATGATCCAAGGAATTTTAAAGATTTGTGGATATTTATTTAGAGTGACAAATAATTTTTCCAAATAAGTTGTATCAATTTACACTTCTCTCTGCAGTATATGACATTTCATAAAGTCATATCTTCCATCCATCAATTTAGCAAAAATATTGAAACTTTAATATCAAATTGCCATCTATAATGTAATACCACTTTAGATGGAAACTTTTGACACCTATTGCATTTTACAACATGTATTTCTTAAAAATGCAACTTCATTTAAGTCATCTTCTGTCTTAGATAAATACTAACATGTGTACCCATAAAATGTTTACAAGGGTATCTATTGCAGCTTTTTTTGTAATACTCAAATTCTTATAAATATATTACATGTCCATCAAAAGAGAGATGGCTAAATAATCTATGGCACATTGAAGGGTCAATGAAATGATGTAGATTAACATGTACTGAATGAATAAGTTCTAGCGAACATATTAAATTTAAAAATAAGAACACATATTGTAGTGAAACACACACACACAAAGTATCAGCCTATTAAACCAGACTGATATGTATCAGTCTGGTTTGATCTTCTGCAAACTTAATCATGAGTTTCCAGGATAAAACTCATTGCCAGGCACAGGGGATGCGGAATGAAGTTGGATCATTCCATGTGGTTCCCTAGCCAACTTCCCATGTCAGATGTGCTCTGGTCCAGGACACCACATGGCATGTCCAAGTAAAGTGTGCCTCACCTAGCTGTTACAGAGGAGACATTTAAGTCATGAGATACCCTTTTGTCTTCAGAAGGCCCATGAAACTGTGCCCCACAAGTCAAGGGTTTTAGATTTGTTTATCATAAACAGTCCCAGAAACAAACGTACATTCTGCTCAACATTTGCCTGCTTAAGGAATTTTCTTCCGTAAAATCTTCAGTTTGTTTGTCAGGACTTCTGCACATTTATACAAACCTGCCTTCTGCCTTTGTTTCTAGTATGTCCCTTGTTAGAGGGGATGAATGAATTGCTGAGCTATTGTTTATCCATTTGTTTCTCGATAGTTTACAAGCAGAGTATGGGGGTTGGATGTTTTCACATAAATGTATGTGATCACATTGGGAAATGTTTGGAAATGTGCAAACCACACTGATTACAGCTTCATTTGTAATTCTTTGATTTTATCCCAAAGATAATACCTCCCTCTATGGCCTGTATAATTAAAATGTATTTAATATAATGCACCAATGTGTTGATGATATTTTATGTATGTAGAACATTGTCTGTGCTTTTAGAAGACAGAAGAAATATTTACAAGTTAAGCATAGGGATCAGCAAACTGGTCCATCCACTAAATTGTCCTGCTGCCTCTTTGGGGGAGGCTTGAAAATGAGAATGATCTCTACATTTTTTTAAAAGGCTAAAAAGAAATCAACAGAAGAAGAATATTTCATAGAAATTATATCAAACTAGCTTTATTATATCATAACCAAGTTCATTCATTACACTGTTGTCTATGACTGCTTTTGTGCTTCATCAGACTAGTTTAGTTATAACAGAGCTTACAAGACAGCTCACATGGCCTAAAAGAAATGCAGGAGAATTCATAATTAATATCGAGATCATTAGTTTAGGAAGGTAAGGAATATATTCCTTAGTTTTTATATTCTTTTTCTTGAAGATTTTATTTATTTATTTTAGACAGAGGAGAAGGGACAGAGAAAGAGAGAGAGAAAGAAGTGCAAGTAACCAAATGGCAGAAGATACTTACAACCAACAAGTTTGCAAGGGGTTAATACCCCAAAAAATATGAACAACTCATACAGCTCAATACCAAACAATCCAATTAAAAATGGGCAGCAAACCTGAACAGACACTTCCCCCCAGAAGACACACAAATGGCCAACAGATATAGGAAAAGATATTTTCAGCGTCAGTAGCTATTAAGGACATCCAAATCAAAACTGCAATGAGAGACACCACCTCACATGTGTTAGAATGGTTATTATCAACAAAACAAGTGGTAACAAGAGTTGGAGAGGCTGTGGAGAGAAAGGAACCCTGTAAACTAGTACAACCATTATGGAAAACAGTGTAGAGGCTTCTCAAAATATTAGAATGGAAGTACCATCAGACCCAGCAACCCTCCATCGGTGGGTTTTTTGGTGTCTACCCAGAAAGTTGAAAACGTTTATTTGCACACCTATGTTCACTGCAACATGGTTCACATCGGCCAAGAAACGGAAACAACTGAAGTGCCCTTTGATAGACGATCACATGAAGAAGTGCGGGACAGATGTAAGAGGAAACACCACTCAGCCATAAGGAAAGCTGAGGTCCTGCCATTTGTGACAACATACATGGATCTTGGGACTGTCATGCAAAGTGAAAGAAGTCAGAGACCAACATGTAAGAACAATTTGATTTTACTCATCTGTGGGATCTAAAACTGAAAGCAACCCATGAAGAAAAACTCGTAGACACAGACGACAGTGTGGTGTTAGCAGAGGGAGGGTGGTAGGAGCAGCAAAGGGTAAAGGGGAACAAAGGCATGGTGACGGGATAAGATAGGACTTTGGGTGGCAGGCACAGTGCAATATACACATGATGCACCAGGAACTGCATACCTGAAACCTGTATAATTTTACTAGCCAGTATCACTCCGATACATTTAATTAAAATAAATGATAAAACATAATAACTTCAGGCAAACATTAGATGATTTAACGTAGCCTAAGTTAATGAAATGATTTTTTTTCAAATTTTAAACTATAAACTATTCATCAACAATAAAGCACGTATATACTTCCCCTGATGTTAATATATTTTTGGAATTAAGATGAATTATATATAAACAAACAACCAAACCTTTTTATTTGGTTGTTCAGGAGGTAGTTTCACATCATGGAACTCAGTTCTAGTGATAGATTTGTCATTAATGAATGTCAAATCTTAATCAGGATTTTGATTTCTTTCATTTGCACTATCCATTTGTAACTAAACCATCTAGTTAACATATCTTACAGGAATAGTGTGAGGAGAAATAAGATATTCCCACTCAATACTTATTGGATAATTCTGTCTTTATTTATGTATTTCTGTATTCTTACCAGGTATGTTCTTATTAAATGCATTATTTTAATGTATAGAACCAGTATTTTGTTTTTTCCTTATATTTAGTATAGTATAAAGCCCAGCATACAATCACATTTTAATATATAGTTTTTAACTTGCTAATGCTAAATGAGTGTGTACACAAACACACATGCACAGTTATTTTTCTCTTTAAATTATGCTCAGTGGACTCCATTTTCAATAGCATATATTTATCTGGTCCTTTTACATTTTGGATTAATTTCATTTCCATCATGGTCTAGAATTTCTTGTTCTTCACTATTGCCTTCAGGGTCTAATATAAGTCTGTAATATAATGACAATCCATAGTTTTGCCACTTCTCTCTAGAAATCTAAATCTAGATTTAGCTTAGTG
This sequence comes from Anoura caudifer, assembly GCA_004027475.1. Classification (NCBI taxonomy): domain Eukaryota; kingdom Metazoa; phylum Chordata; class Mammalia; order Chiroptera; family Phyllostomidae; genus Anoura; species Anoura caudifer. The sequence continues at coordinate 803,712 of PVKU01000057.1, read as the reverse complement.
AGAATAGACAATTGATTCCAAATTCTCAATTCTTATCTGATACCATCATCCAAAGTGCTCAAGAATTCTGGGAAAAAAATAAATTGGATTATTTGACTGTAAATTTAGAATTAGAAATCCTAAAAGGATGCTTAATATCACCACCCAATATATTATATTTGCACAATGCATCCCCTCTCATACTATTCATACTGACAATCTTCTGCAAAGTTACCACACGTGTGGTATAAAGGGATGGTCTTTTCCAATATTGAGTATGTAGGATTAATCCACCAGGGACAACCCCATCTTTCCAACACAAATTTCGCAACTTGTCTACAAGTGCTCCTTGCTTCTAATTTTCTTTTGTTCCTTCTATCAAAATCTGTTCCCGCCACTCCACCTCTTACTACACTAAATCACTCTCTTCGTTAATATTTCCTTTCTTGTTAATAGTTTTTTAGAATGACCTCCTTTTCCCTCCAGGTGCCACCTTATCTTCTAATCTATCTTTCAAACAACAACTAAATAATCACCTAGAAAGTCTCCTGCAGTGTCTCTTGAACTGTCATTAATGCACCTACTTGTCTTCCTTCTTCCTTCTCTGTAGGACATGTGTCTTCTTTATCTTGTACCTTTTCTCTTAAATAAACAAATATTATGAAATATACTTCACACATAGCTTAATTCCATCGGGGAACTTGTTGTATACGAGTGCTCAGTTGCCTGGCTTTTCTGACTTGCTACATACCCCAAATCCATGGACAAGTCATCAGTGTTTGGAATTTTGCTTTAGTTTGCAATAAACAATAAGAATATTCATATCATACCCCTTTAACTTCTTTCCTTTCATAAGAAATATGAAATGAATTTCAGATATTTGCCTAGAATGAATTTTAGCTTTATTGCTTTTTGTTATTTAGGTAAGAAATTCTAGAAAAGGAAAAAAGAGAGGTATTAATTATGCCAGATATTATCAAAAGATGACTAAAATATAAGTTTTTGGAGATGATAACCACCCAAAGAATTTCTTCTTTATCATAATACAGTGTTTTTGTAAATAGTGTTTTTATTCAACAAAAATAATCATATGTGGTAGTCAGAATATGATGCAATAGAATTACATAGAACATTATAATAATACTACATGTGGAAAAAGTCTTGAGGAGGTTTTAGGACCAAAGGATATGTTCTTAATAGTGTCAGAACTCATTTTAACACAATGAAAAGAATACGTGTTTGTTCAGTTTTCACTCACTGCACAAAGCATTAGATAAAAGAAGATTTTTCAGTAAGAGCATTTCATTTTGAGTCTTACCAATCCTTTTATGTTGGGTATAACCAAAAGGCTATTAGCTTTTACTGTTCTGTGCTGAGTTTTGATGATTTGTGACTATCTACACTGCAATACTCAAAGAAATGAGACTTGCCAGTCAAATAACATGAGGTTTCATTATATTTATCAGCATCAAAAATAAAAAAAGTGGTTTCTGTCTCTTAACATTTGATATGCTGTCTTCCTCTAATATTCTTTCCAGGTCCTATATAAAAGCCAACAAAAATTTTTATTTTTCTGTGTTCAGATGTTTCTTCATAATCAAGATTATAGTCAAGTCTTTCCTCTAGAATTATTGCATTTATGAACATCAAAATAAGTACAAATTTATTTAAAATCAAAGTTTTCTATTAGCATATAGTAATGGTAACAAAAGTACTGTGCATGGTATTTTATAGCACTTACAAAGATATAATATCCAGTTTAAATTTGCAACAATAATAAACAGAACAAATAATATTATCATTTTAACAGATAAATAGATGGACTAAGAAAGTGTAAACATCGTTCTCCAATTTATGTGCTAGTGGATAGCTAAGATATTAACATCCCCAAATATTTAAAACATTATTTATATGATACTGCATTGCTTACAAAGTAATATGTTTTGTTATTTTTGATAACTTGAACTGGTTATCAACACAGTGTTAGTGAAAAATCCTTAAATTAAGCACATGAAGTGAGTGTGAGAGGATTCCTATTTCCTCAAATTTAGAGAGCATGCATTGGAAAGAAACACATTTTCATAAAATTGCTTGTTATAGTCTTACTTTCCAGGATCCCTAGGAGTAGAAAACATGTACTTAAAATTACTGAAGAAATGAAACTTTTCTCATTTTTCTTATATTAAGTCATAAAAATATATTTTAAAATGAATAAAAATATTAACAGAAGGAAACTTAGGATCATGCAATACCTATAATAACTAAATCATGTAAACTATTTTATTGTGGAACAGTTTCCAAACTACTAAATGATGTGAGAGACAAAATGTGCAGACATGGTTTTTACAGCAACCCAAGAAACATTCATAAATACCATAATTTTTACGTGGAGGTAACTGAAATTATGCTGTTTTTACTGTTCCAATTCTATAGATAAAGAACACAGGGCTCAGATTAGAGCTGTTTAACAACATCATGGGCCCGCCTCCCAGAGATTTTATTTAATTTTGTTCTGTCGTGAACAATGAGAAATGGAGTCAGCATCGAGTGTGTGCTAAGCAAATTCAGTAATAAGAAAGCACAGCAAATGCTGACTAGGGACTGTAAAAATATTAGTTTTTAAGCTAACAAAGTAAGATATATACACCAATAAAAGTGGATAATTATATGACTGAGAGGACCTAGGGTATAAACAAGCCGATGAGAAATAAGACCCATTACTCGTTTAAATCTAGGCGGAGATAAATTCATTCAATCTATAGATACTTACTTTCTTACCACATTGGAAATAAATATCTTTTCTGAAAAAGACCACATTGTATTTCCTTTTCATTACATTATCTAAAAAATAACAGTATACTAAGGCAGAAACCAACCAAATGTGTTTTATAAAATACAATGTCAAATATATTGAGATATTAATTACACTATATTTTTCAGAGTATGGCATTAAACTCGGATTACTTTATTATTGCAGAGCTTCTTCTTAATGAGAAATTAAACAAGTTATATTGCAGAGACTTTCAGCAATAGGCTATGGTGTGTGTGTGTGTGTGGGTGTGTGTGTGTATAAGTTTCTTTTACATATGCCTGGATCTCCTCGAAACATGAGGCAGGGTAGTTAGGCTAGATAATGGAACAGTCCTGGGAAAGATCATCAACAAAAGAGATGGAAAGTAAACCACATGAAACTCACAATACCGGGTAATTAGCCAAGTCCTTGGCAGCATAGGGCAGCACCAGGCAAGGTTAGTGGCAAATATTATAAGAGGGGACCAAAATAGAGCCAGAATTTATTTATAAAAAATTGTGTGCTTATCCTTACATGTTTAAACTTCAGTCATTTTCAAAGTACTCTCCATTTGATGCAATACACTTATTGAGACTATTTTTTCAATGCTCAAAACAGTTTTTTTAATGCATCAATTTTGATGTCTTTTAGTGCTTCTGCTGCTTTTTGTTTTACCTCTTCCACACAGGCAACAACTTTCCTTTTAAGGACTTTTTTTCATCTGGGGAAACAAAAAAGGTTGCTGGAGCGTGATTGGGTGAATAAGAAGGGTGGGGTACGAGGATCATATAATTTTTAGTCAAAAACTGATAAACAGTCAGCAGTGTTTGGGCAGCTGTACTCTCAAATCACCCATCATGAAATAGGCAAATTTGTTGAGTTTTTTTTTTAATTCATTGAAGCTGGATGCAGACTCTCAACAATGCCAGCTGGTTCACTGATATAGATGGGTTCTCAGAACACTCACCTAGTAAGGGAGCCCTGAACCAAAAGGGGCCCACCCTCCAGAAGATAATTCCATTTGTTTTGGGGCCCCTTGCTTGTATATGCAGATAAAAGGAAGGATTGAAAGATCCAAAAACCAACAGATTATATTCAGAAATCACCAATAATCACCCCCAAGAAGAGGACATATACTCTGAACATTGGAAACAAAATCAAAAACAATCAGAGAATCAGAGAGAAAGAGACCAAGAGAGAGACAGAGAGAGAGACAGAGAGAAATAGAATAACCTGGTGGAGGGTCAGGAGAGACAAGGAAGATGATTTTCAGAAAATCTTTTTCAGAAATAAGGATTTTAATAAGGAGAAACACAAAATCAAGTAGAAATAATGCAACACAGTAAGAGATATAGAGAAGAAAAATGAGTGAAAATGTAAACCAAAATGAAAAGATGAAAAACATTTGAGAACATTTAAAATATAGAATTTCAGCAAAGAAGAGCAACCCATACATGATTGTATCTTTTTTCTAAAGAGTAAAATTGAACAGGAAATAATAATTATTTGAGCCGGTGAGTAAAAGGTAAAAAAATATATTGGAAACACATTTCTTGACAGCAACATTCTAAAAGGGAATGTAATACAGAATTGTTTTAATTATGCAAAAATGTTAAGCAAATGATATTTTGTTTATTTAAACTGCGCATCCTATCTAAGGAACACGGAACTCAATGGCCCTTTGGGAACTTTGGGGATACAGCTCCTCCTACCACTTTCGGAGCCATGTCCTGGTGCCTGGCAACAAACATGAAGTTCAGACAAATATAAAAGTGGGACTAAAAATGGGAATAAAAGTAACAAAACATTATGCTGCTATTGAATGTTCTAAAAACATAGAAATTAAACAACTCACACCAAACTGAAGAAAGTGAGAATACGAGTCAAGGGGACGGGAATGAATATCTCAGGAGTATCTAACTCATTGAACGTATAGTGAATAAAGTCAATGCTAGTCCAAAAGGAGGGACAAGGGGAGGGCACTGGAGCTCATTCTCATTGCTCATTCAAGAAATCAGTGAAGGGTATTACAATACACTGGAAGAGTGGTGTATTGTACTATGGGGTTATACAGGATACTGACAAGAATAAACATGGAACACTTATAAATGCCAAATTCCGTACAAGATATATAAAAACAGTGTATGATTATATATATATGTTTTATATATACATATACATACACACACATATATATATAAAACAATATGTCGCCACTGAAAACCAGCATAGTAAACATATCAAATATATAAATGGACTTAACTGATCAATGAGTAAAATACTTTCAGATTGGCTAATGAAGTGGAATTGAATCCATTCTGTGCGCAAGAGAGATAGCTAAACAAAGCAATTTAGAAAGTTTTTTTACAAAGCAAGCTCAAATATTGCTCTTACCTGATAGCAAGATTGTGAAGCAGGTGTCATAAGTTTGTTTGAGATATGGTACAATTTATGGAAAAATATATGTAGCAAATATATGTAAGAAAAGGTAATGTATTATACTAAAGACTTGATTCTACATTAAAGGTATAATAGATATTAATAAAATGTTACCAATTACAACTTTCAGAAAGCAGAAATGACAGGAGATAAAGGAGAACATAAACATATATTAAAACTGAAGATTATAACATAGCTTACGCAGTGGAAAGTCATTAGAGGATGTAAATAAGCTTTACTCTCAATTAACAAAAAAATAATGTATTTCCTGAAAGAAACTCTTCCTAACCAAACTGCTTGACCCTCTTTCCCATGGTGCCGTGACTCTGGCCCCTTCCTTGGCAGGCCCACGCAGCCCAGCTTCAGCGAGAACCCTACTATGCCAGTTTAGAGAAGGCCCCAACACCTGATATGGGATCACCTTTGATAGCTGATCCTCCTGGTTTACCTTCAGCAAGAATTCTATTAAGTTGGTTTCACAAGAATACCCCCCACCCCTTGATGCCTCCGTTTAATGCTTTTCCATCCACTGACTCCCCACTCTGTTCTTTGGCTCTAAATACCCACTTTTCTTTGATTTTGGAGTTGAGCTCATTTCTCTACTGAAGTCCCTTTTACCCTATTGCAATAATTTCTGAATAAAATCTATGTTTTCCACTTTAACTATTGTCCGGCTCTGGTTCTCATAGACATTAATCCTTGAAGAATCAATTTTAAGGAAGAGAATTAGATGCAGGAAGGAAGAAGAATTAGTCCCAATTTCAAATGGAAATGATAATGATGCCTTTGATAGTGATAATGGTGCAGTGATGGAAAGAATTAATTCATTTGGTATAGACTTAAAAAAATAAATAACAGGACTATCAGGTTTATATATTTTTTGCATGAGAGAAATTAAGATGGTGATGAAACAACATTAAATGTGAACCATAGAGAACAGTCAGAGATAGAAATAAAATTGTAGGTGTTATATGTTGATATATGAGGCCTTTAAGATAATGAATTTTAATCACCCCAGCAGAGTTTAGAAAATAGGGATTAATACAAATAAACCAAGCAAATAAACCTGTCAAAATTTAGCTAAGAATAAAATGTTGAGAATAAGAAAAAAAATGAGCTTGGTATATTCTCAAGGAAATGCATAAGGGAGAATGTTTTAAAAAGGAAGAAGTTGTCAGTTACTTGAAATGCTGTGGAGACTTTGGAAAATATGAATAGTGCCTATATAGAAGTTATTGGCAGTCATTAAAAGAACACTTTCATTAAAATTATGGATAAGAAACTAGATTAGAATGAGATGTATGGGTCTTTAATTCCAGAATTATGGCAAAATCTGAACCTAAAAATTCTCATTAGAAACACAAGAAGTGCAACATAAACTATGGCAACCATCCATTAAAATGTATTTTAGCGGATTTCAGGTTCAGGCTGTGATAGAAGAGCGTACGGCGAACAACCCGGGCCACTGCAGGCGGCTGTAAAAGCTGAGCAAATATATCAGACAGTTGTTGGAAGGCATCAGGGAACAATCAACCTGCAAGGGGCTGGAGGGGATTTATTATTAAGGGGAAATAAGCCCACAAGATACATTACATTCCCAGATGTTTTCCTGACAGTACTTCTCCAATGCTGATGTGGGGGGGAAAGACCATAAGCAGAAAGTAAAGCAGTCCCATGTTGAAGGGACAGAGGTCAGAATCTGAGACACCCAGTGTATCTGGGACTCATGGGACAAATTTCCACGAAGGAGTTAATCACAGAGAGAAAAAGCCAAAAATCTGTGGCCAAGCCCCCTTAAGTATGGCCAACTTCAATGACATGCATGCGCACAGTGAGACTTCAAGGCCCTGCAGAAAGTTTCATTGACTATAGCAACATCGTTATTTTTACATACTATCCATGGCTGTTTAGGCACCACAATGACAGATTTGAGTGGCTGTGACAGAAACCATGTGGCACACGCAGCCTAACACATGCAGTAGCTGGCCCTTCCCAGAAATGTGTGTGAACAACTACCACCCTAGTTCATCTCAGCTTCAATGTCATTTGTGAATCAGTTTGGTTTAGTGTGGCCATGTTTGATTTCCTTCCAATGGCAATAATTGTTACTGCCTCTAGACAGAAGATTCCAATTATTTTAAGATTTCATTATTAGGAATGGTATACTTAATTAAGCCATGGCTGTAACTTCAAGTATAATTAATTAGTGCAGGTATATTACTTTTATGGGATATAATTAATAGGCAGATAGGTTACCACTCTGTAGCAGAGTTATAATTTAAATGGCTTTATATAATTTAAGGATGGAGTCTGTTAGTTATTAATTATATCTCACATCATCTGGCTCAGCAGTCTCTTTGGCACCAGGGGCCGGTTTTGCGGAAGACTGGGTCGCTAACAGACCACAGACCACGGACGGGTGTTGGTGTGCGGCGGCGGGTTGGGGTCCCCTGATATAGCTCGTATGATACAGCTCTCATGTAGCGCATTATTTATGCAGTTGATAAGTTATTTTACATACAATGCTTGGATAAGAGAGGATGCATGGTGGGTGAGGTAGAATCCATGAATGTGTTCCTGAGAGCCATAAAGACAAAATCCCTTTGTATTTGTGGTTATGTTGCCATTTGAGCAAATAAAAATAGTTTTAATTGTCAACATCCTTATAAATCTGTCACAAATTTGTTTGTATTTCTGGAAGAAACAGTTTGCATTGCTTTGATGCAATTTTAAGCATTAATTATCATCTCATACTTATCTATATTATTGTGGCAGCCTTCTCTATAAAAACAGTCATTCAGAACATCACTAGCATCTTACTGCACTGGTCAGGGTAATTAGCCTACATTTCTGAACCAGAAAAAGTGCAAATTCCTGTGCCTTCACACATTCTTCCTTCTCACTTTATAGTGCAATGGAGAATTTCTTTCTCGGGGATTTTCAGAGGTGTCCACTGTGTTCTCCAAATTCAGTAAGGAAAGAGGAGTCCGAGGGTTGCACGGGACATCTCAGAGCCCATCCTAAAAGTGGCAAATGTAACTTCTACCTAGACTTTCTTGACCAGTTCAATGATCCCAATCTATTTGCAATTGAAGGTGGGCAATATGGCATTTCCATCCGATCCGGAAGAGGAAAATAGTGGAGACATCCTCTCGCCAGCCTTTGCTGAATCCTGTCCCTGTGATGGCAAAACACCTGCTGTAATCCTTCTCCTATTATACAACACACGGGCCATCCTCTCAAAGAACAGTCCAGAGCCCCTCCCAGGCCCTGAGTCCAACTCAACATTCAGTATTTCTAGTTACCCACAGTCCTCCAATTGAGTCTAGATACGTCCACATTTTTCAATAAATCTGAACACAGAAGACTAAACCTGGGTCATGCATACAGGTCTGCAGTGGTGGAGTAGGAACACGGTGATGACAAAAACACGTTTACATCACCTGCCATTTGTTCTTGACTGCTTGCAAATAGTTTGGAAAGGATATCCTAACCTGAGAGTGACAGAAATTCCTTCGGACCTCATTTCTTTCTGAGAAATATTCTCTTATCCCAAAGTATACTCTGTGATGTATTTTATTATCTTCTAGAAATATATTTAAATACATGTGGGCCACATTTTATGTCAATACATATGCAAGTTATAAGATATTATGTATTTTAAGAATAATTAGAAGAGTCATATACTGTACGTGTCTTCTAATCTCATCACTTAAAATAATGCACTAAATCATTTTATTTGTATCCAATGTAAGCTAAACAACATAATTATTTGTCATGCCTATTATTATTTATCTATACTAAAGAGTTGCATAATGATGGTTAAGTTTCAGAAGCCAGAGGACAAGTGATTTAGTTCCAATCTCTGCTTTTCCACAGTTTATCCCAGAAGACTTAAAAAAAATCACCAAATTTCTGTCCCTTAGTTTCCTCAGCTCAAGAAGGAAATAGTAGTAGCAACTACCTCTTAGTGTTTTTGTGAGGATTAAATGACCTATGGATATCAATACCTAAACTAGGGACTGATACATTGTATATTCTGAACAAATTTGGCTATTAAATGACACATGATAGAAATTAATAAATTAATTATAGAAATTAATAAACAGCATAGAAGAGGCTAAAAACAAGGAAGGAGAGAACTGAACTCAGTATGTATTGCACCTGGTTACATTTGTCTATCCCTGGTACATATGCTTCTCCCATGAGAATACCTTTGTGTACCCTGGAGGTTTTACTACCACAGTAAAGTTAGGGTAGGGGAGGCAAGTGCCTTATTTGCTAATATGGAAAAGGGTGGTTGCGCAAAGCAGGTTGTTAAGGAGAAACGGAATGAATCTGGAGTACAAGTACTTTCTTAGGCCTTTCAGTTTTAGGAGCGGCAAGTTGGAACTAGAAATATATTTCTGGGGAGATAATTCTCAAACCACTTGCATTTTCATTCACCTTGTGAATAGAGACATTAGCTTTACTTTTGCTCCAAACTACCCTTTCAAAGATGTCTGTCGAGTGAACAGCCTTGAAAGACCAAGATAGTGTTTATTTACAGACCAGAGAACAGGTTTGTTTATTTTCCAGTATAATGAAGATAGGATCTATTTCTGTGGACATTAGTGCCTGGAATAAATGGCAAATGCAGCAGGTTAACAGAACTTATACATATTTATGTATATATATACAAACACACATACTTTGATAATGCAGTGATAGCCCTCACAGGCTGGAAATGAGATAATTTAGCTTTCATTTTCTGTTTCTTTTGGATAATAAAGGAAGTCTGCCACTCAATATTTTATAGAAGAAAAAGTATTGTTTGATACAATTGTCAGTGTTTCTCACTCAGGAATGAGTAGTATAAGAAGTGACCCTCAACGCAGGGAAGTGTGTCTTTGCAACACTCGAAGGAGCTCGTGCAGATGATCTTTCCCATGAGTTTATCGTGGGCCCCAGGTGACTTCACCTAGTTGCTTTCCCAAATCTGAGGTTAGTTTCATTCCTCTTGTTGGAAATACCTTCGCAACACTTCGCATTTCAGCCAGAGAAAATGTGTAAGAAGAAATCTAGTATACTCAGCTTTGTCTTTATGGAGATTGACTGGAATTTATGACCATGATATCATTCATATTACACTTGATAAAAATTAATGATTGGATAGGAGGCTAAAAACTGTAATCCGATCATGGTCATATGCACTTAGGGTTCTATGACTGAGTGGTTAATTAAAGAATTCATACTGAGGACAATTAGTGGTCTCCACTGCAAAGAAGTTACCGAGGGTTTTTCAGGTATGAATACAGGTTTATTTGCTGCTGCTCTTTCAACTTGGAAAGATCTATACAAGCATTCAATAATAATAAAAGAGGAAGAAGGAGGAGGAGGAGGAAGAGGAGGAGGAGGAGGAGGGGGAGAAGGAGAAGAAGAAGGAGGAGGAGGAAGAAGAAGAAGAGCAGTAATGAGGAAAAGAAGAAAGAAGAGGATAAATAATAATAATGAGACATCTCCTAACAAAGACATGAAAGGCAATCTATGTTAAAATCTGATTATTGCTTTATATTGTCCTTTAAAAATAAATGAACTAGAAAAAATAAAATTTGATTGATATGTTTATGGATTCATAAACTTTATGTTGCTGAAATACTTTTAGAGGCAACATAATTGGAACCTAGCAAAAAGAAACAAATCTTTATATATTTTGGTGAAATTTTTTCAAAAAACTTAATTCTCAGTCGAGGCTAGAAAATAGATACTATATTCTCAACAAACTTACATGTTTTAAAGCTTTGATAGTCCATCTAGAGAAATTAGAGACATGGCTTTCTTTAAATGGTATTTGAAGAAGGGAATTATTAATTCATATATAACTGTTAGTGAAAGCAACAGGACCCAGTTCAAAACAGTAGAACAAGCCCTTGACAATGATCTTTTTTATAAGGTTAGCAAATTTGTATGATCTATCATAACCATTCTGCCTTTTCTGGTCCCACTTTCCATGATCCCTAATTATTAATTCAGTGGGACAGAAGCTTCAACTATATTTTCAGTTTAATTTCCCTGCTCAGGATATGCATGACAGTTAATTAGAATCCTATAATCTTTGAGCACAGAGATCCTTAGAGATTGTCTAATCTTATTCTCTCATTTATTTATGTGCAAGTGGGTTTAGCAATCTTACTAAGTCGCACAAATTTTAAAAACAACGAAGGGAGTCTTTACGATAAAATGCAAATTAAAATTATAAAACTTAACTGGAATTACCAATTGATTTGTGAATATGCATAAGGAAATATTCAATCTTCTAAAATTATTTTTCCTTATGAAATGTTTCTGGTAAATTTAATGAGTTCAGAACAATGCTTCTCAATATTTCAAACTTTAGTTTATCATCTAAATGTTATAGTAATAATACACACTTTTATAAATGGCAGGGGTTAACTACAATGGAAATTATTAACAATGGGAAAGAGAAAATCATAAATTCATGGGGTTGTATCACTGTCAAAATGCATATATGCAGATTGAGAAATGTCTTCTTGCCAAAGGGACTTCTGTTAATAGCCATAATATGACTGAACTTTTTTGTTAAAACAAGCCATTGATTTATAAATAAGAAAAAGTTATATAAATAATTTGAAATGACAAAACTTTATAATAGATATGAAATGTATTTAATGAAATAGAAAGTTAACAAATTCTTGCATATAAATATAATATTTTTACCATAAAATCCAGTAAAACTAATACTGCACTTTTGATGATGCATCAGAGGTAATCACAAAACTAATTATTAGGTTATTCTCATGACTAAGTTTCATTATAGAAGAAGAGACAGAGTAAAGCAGTTATAACCTTCTTTATTAAACAAATTTCATATATGTGCATATATATCTATATACATGTGCATACACACACACACACACATATATATGGCCTATTACACAAAAACACAACCTAAGCATATTACAATTCCATACATTTTAGCCCAAGTTCATACGTGAATGGTGAAATGATCCAACATGCTTGCATGAACCTTGGACTTTGAAGAATGAAAATTGTAAAGCAACATAGAAAAAACATTTTCTGGAAATTTGCATCTTCAGCAAAGACACAAGGCTGGAGGGAACAAGAGCTGCATGATGCGATTCCCTGGCCTAAGAATGTTCGTTAGCCTGCTGCTGCTGATAGCCTCATTCTTCCTGGGCTCCTACCCTTCTCAAGACTTGGTTTTTCACCTTGTCATTGGCTATAAAAGCCTGCTGGTATGTTCAAATAAACCCTATTCTAATTGTTAATCAGAGTCAGTTTCTATTGCTTGCAAATAAAGAACTTTAATAACAAAAATATGGCAAACACGAGGTGGAAAATACCGATAATAAATCATTTTGTCAGTGAAAATTAATAAAATGTCTGACTGATGGAATATAAAAACAGTTGCAAAATAGAGAATGAAAAACATGCTAAAAAAGTAAATGTTAATTATGAATCTGAAAGTAATTGATAATTACAAATTTTGTTAGAAGACAATTAGAAATTCACTTCAATAGTTTGTAGAAAGAAGTGGTTTGGATGAAATAGAAAGAGAAAAATGTCATATGAAAGAAGGCTGAGTAGAGATGGGGAAAAAAAACTCATAGTCAAAAAAACTGGGATGAAACTACACCTAGGTGACAATTTTAAGAAATCAAAACAAATTAAACTGACATTTTGTGTGGTGAATGACAGAATTTCTATTGCAGAATATTGAAATAATAACAGGGTATACAAATTTGTGAAGCCCTGTAACACTGTTTATTAAAAAAAAAACTTAGCCATTAAATATTAAATAAAATAAGATGACAGTAGTCTAATGCTTGAATATAATCCAAGGACTTTTAGTACTCTTGAGGACAAAATGAAGACAACAGGAAGAGGAAAACTAATAAAACATAACATTAAAAATATACAGCATTTTTAAAAATAAGAATATATTGATTAAAGCTCACAAATTGTTCCAAGTTCTTTTTTTCTTTCCATTACTTTCTTCTTTTTCTTTTAAAGTTTACTGTTGTTCAGTTATACTGTCTTGCCTTTTTCCCCGTTGCTCACCGCTTCCCCGCCTCCCCCACAGCCACGGTCAATCCCACCCCCATTTTCCATGCCCATGAGTCCTCTATTCAAGTTCCTTTGCTGCTCCTTCCCTTTCTTTCCCCCATTACCCCCTGCCCCCAACCCTCTGGTCACTGTCAGTTTGTTCTTTATTTCAGTGTCTTTAGTTTTATTTTGCTCATTTGTTTGTTTTGTTCAGTAGGTCCCACTCAGAGGTGAGATCATATGGTATTTGTCTTTCACCGCCTGGCTTATTTCACTTAGCATAATGCTCTCCATGTCCATCCGTGATGTCGTGAAGGGTGGGAGCTCCTTCTTTCTTTCTGCTGCATAGTATTCCATCATGTAAATGTACCACAGTTTTGTTGATAGTTTTTTAAAATTATTATGCCTATCAATATTTTGCACAATCTGATTTCAGACAAATTCCTGCATTAAGATGCAAAAAATAGTAATTCAAGTATGAAACAATACTGCAGGATGTGGCGAAAGTAGGTTTCTAGTTGTGAATATGTGAAACAGTTTATTCTTATATTATTTATTACCTATTGCATTGTTTTTCCATATGAACAACTGCATACCTACTTCCCCCCAATACAGTAAGCCCAGACTCTTCCTTATAGAAGAGCAATCGTCAGAATTCATAATAGCAACTATTTATTTCTTGGCAGGGAAATTGTTAAATATTAAATGATAAATTAAAAATAAAAATATCCACAAAGAAATAGTATGTGAGACAGGGGAATAGAGTAATAAAGATGTTGAGATTTCTTTGTTTTATATAAGAGTTTAATTTTGTTCTTGGCATTGATAACAAAAAGTTATAGAGACTGACCTTGGAGATGTTGTGGGTCCAGCTCCAAATCATCACAATAAAGCAAATATGGCAATAAAGTGAGTTTCATTAATTATTTTGCTATATTATTATATATTGTGCATATGGAAGTTATGCTCCCCCTATATTATATAGTCTACAAAGTGTGCAATAAGCATTAATCTAAAATAAGCAATGTACCTACCCTAATTTAAAAAATACTTTATTGCTAAAAATGCTAACCATCACCTGATCCTTCAGCAAGCTGTCATCATTTTGCTGGTGGAGGGCATTGCCTCCCTGTTAATGAAAACATTATATCTGTGAAACACAATAAAGCAAAGTGAAATAAAACAAGATATACTGCTATACCTATAAATAATATATTTTTTAAATGTAGAGGGTCAACATGTACATCATCTCTCTTACAGTGTGTTGCAACGGCCTCAGCTGGATTTTTCCATGTGTACTAATAAAGGCATGAAGAATTCTTACAAGAGAAAAAATTTAAATGTATATAATCCAGTGTTTTAGCAATGTATGAAACCATACAGTTACCATATTTTTCAGACTATAAGATGCAACCCCCAAATTTGAGAGGAGTAATAGTTGTTAATGCTGCTGTTGAGTTCTGTTTACATTTACATTGGTGAAATATTATGTTATTTATGCTATTAAATATTTTACCATATTTTTTGCTTCAATTTTTTTCCTATTTTCCTTTAAAAACTAGGTGAGTCTTATGGTCCAAAAATACGGGTAATGTGATTGGGTGGAAGCAGTCAAAATTATTTGTAGTTTTAAGCAGGCAAAAATAAAGTATTAAAATGCCATAAGAAAGCTTTTAGAATTGACCAGAAAGGGCAGGGCGGGAGAACCCGGCTCAGGCAGGAATCGCAGGGCAAGTCAGGGCCAACATCAGGAAGAGGGAGGGAGATCTGTTTTTGATGCAGCCTTTGGTCCATCTGCTGTGGCCACTTGCACGGACCGCTGCCAGCATCACCTGCAGGTGCTCACATTTCCGGCAATGCTGCTGGGCTCTGCCTCACCTTGTCCCTTGCTGGTTCAATTTGGGCATTCAAAAACCTCTGATTGCCATGAATAACTTCAGACCTTTTGCCTGTTTTTTTTTTTTTTTTTTACCTCTGAAGGTCCCAGGAGGGAGTAGGCCTCTGATACACATTTTAGCTTCCAGGTAGAGGGAACAGGAACATCTACTAACCATGGCTTCAAAGAAGGGGCCCCTATTTTGAAATTTGCACATAAAAGGTCCCTGAGGTCTATGCCTGTTGTCAAAGATAGCGGGATTGGCTCCTTTCTCATGGCCGAGTACTGAAACTGGTTACACATCCAGGAAAGCTCAATAAACTGGACAAAGGAAAATGAAAGAGAGTTGGGAAGCTTAGCAGGCACCCACTTCTGAAGGAGAGAACGCACCTGCTTCTTTAGGCGAAATACCCGCACGGACACCATCAGAGCAGCGGCCTTGACCTCATTGCCTTCACTGCAAACAGCTGACGTCAGGGCCCCTTTCCTCCACTAGCCTTTTCCTGCCAGCTTTACCTGCAGACAGTCCTCTGGTCATTTTGGTGAGAAAAACACACCTTTATTTATGAAATAGCAGAACTGTTATAGTGCTTCTGCTTTTTTATTAACTTGTAACATGTGAGTGATACCTGCCAACATTTATTGAACCTGTGATCCACAGAGTTCCCGCCACACACTGGAAGAAATCCTGTGAGGGAGGTGGGGAGAAAATTCCAGTCTTGGTGTTTGTCAGAACATTATAAACTGTGTATATGAGTAAAAGCAAATACAAATGGTCCTGTGGTATTAAGTTGGTGGTTGTCACCACAATAAAGGCCGGAAGCTGTGGGTGGTAACACAGAGATGCAGCTTTAAAATCAGGCAAGTCTTTAAAGCGCTTTGGGTGGAGCTTCCTCTGAACAGCTTGTAGAGAGAGCACCGGGGCTTTATGTCACATGCGAATGCGCCCATGTGCACGTGCACACACGTACAGGTACATGCATATTTCCTGCACTTGTTACTCCTCTTGTGTTCTCCTTGGTATTTAGGTCCCTGGTAAATTCTTTAACAGTTCTGTCCTGGCTCGGCAGAGGTAACGGAGATCCCAGGAGAGGTTTCCTTCATGTTTGCATTGGAGCATCTACAGGAGGAGTAACACATGACCATGCTGATGTTCCGGGGTCAGAGTGTCAGTCCAGACCCTGCATAGGGCTCCACAGTCAGGAACACCCCTGCTGATCTCAGATTTCTTAAGCAACCGCTTCTCTACAAAGGGTTGGAGTTCAAAGGATATTTAGAAAGATGTTATAGGGGTGTATATGTACAATGTCGCTTCCGATATGTGTACTTAAATTAAAACGTTAAAATAAACTAGAAACAACTTATATTCCTAAGCTGAGAAAGGATACAAGGGGGCTTGTCACTGATTTCCTGGGACGACCGTGCAGCCAGCGAGTGGGATGATGAGATGAGAGCGGAGTGGAGGCAGCGTGAACGACTTTCCACTTCTGAATGTAGAAAATTTATATACAAATACATTTGGAAAGTGTTTTATACATACATTTTTAAAATAGCTCTGCAATTAGGAAAATACTTTTTACTTTGTGTCCCACACCTGCCTACCGACTGAAAATAGGACTTCCTGTATATATTCATGCCTTTATATATTTTTTTGATGAAAATGTCAGTAACTAATAACGAGTTAATCCCACATTAATTACATCTCCTCAGGAATAATTCCCTTTAAAGGTAACTTGGACAAAGTTTTGAAGAAGCAGGTATGTAATTCAACAACAGTTTAAATCAATTTAGAGAAGAGGTGAATAGACCTTAGGAAAATGTATAATATAACTTCTTTTATTTTAATTTGTAGGATATCCTTTTAAATATATTATTACATTTTAAATACATTATAGAAAATTTCACTAATTTGATATAAAGTTAGTGGATATGTTGAAATATCGACTATTGAATGTTTATAAAGAAAGAATTCACATTTTATGCTACTTCCTCCTGCAGAGCTGTGAACTAGCATCTTCAGCCCTCACCGAATTTTGATGTACGCTAGGAAAAGATTAGGCTTTCCTAACGTGGCCGATCTTTAAAATTCCTGTATCAGCTACGACCCATGGAATTGCTCTGAATTAGAAAGCAGATCCTCCAGACCTGCACTTCACTACCATTTTCAACTGCACTGCCTTCCAATAAGGTAACAACAGCTGTAGAGCACACTTCCCACACCTGGGCACAAGTGACCTGAAGGTTCTGGCTACCGGGCTTCACCTGACTGCCCAGCAGCTCTGGGGATCAGACCCCACCTGCCCTGAGCACACCGTTCCTTCCCACCAGTTTGCTGCTCCAGAGAGCCAAGTTTTGTTCTAAGGCACAGACAGATAAACCTAGTAAGAAAAATACGGGGCCTGAAATGTCCAAATGCTTTCAAACCAGGCAACAGAAATTCTGACTCTTAAAGTGCTTTGGCCATAAAGAAACGTTCTCATCATGCCTTGAAGAAGAAAGTGTTTCTTATTGAAGGGCCTTGGCTTGTCTGTTTGCTTTTGCTTTTGCTGGTAAAAACAACTGCTGAGTCTGGTTAGGCCAGTTTAGGTCACCTGCCCAATGCAAATCGGTATCAATGCAGAAGCGATGCTGGGAACTACAATGATGGAATCTCCGGAATCTCGGAGCTAACAAAGGGAAAGATCTTACCACGGCCAGTTGACGACAAAGGGCCCTCTTCACCTTTGCCCTCGGGGTAGGATGAGACTCCCCTGATGCCCCTGGGCTGCTGGGGGGATGGGGCATCCATACTGGCATCGTGTTAGGATTCCATATAGAAGAAGTAAAGAGGAACAGATGGATGGGTAGGCAATTAACAGCCTTCCTCGCCTACAACAAGACAGGCCTGGTGTTAGTTTTTCTATTGCTGTGGCTCTGGAATAGAATGAATGAACTTTTTTTTATTGAATTGTATTATATTTTTGCTGAAGACAGATTAAAAAAATAAAACCTCTTATAGATTCTCCCTAGCCATGCTTCTTTCTCTTCACGGACTTCTGTTTTCAAATTGTCATTTTGCAACTTCAAACACATGAAGTTATTACATTATTCCTTTGAATAGTAGTCTTTTCTTTTCAACATAAAACTTGTCCCTCAAAAAAAGTGACCTTCATAAACTTATGACTTGTTAAATACAGTGTCTTTATTAACATTACAGTTCCTGCCACAATTTAAAACCTAAATACAAACTATTTATAAGAAATGGGTAATATTGTTTCAACTTAACCTTGAAAAATTGGGGGGAAAATTGACAGTCTCAGTCCAATTGCAGTCAAAGGAGCTGAGAAAGTAATCTTAGTGCCAGCCCGGCAGACACAATCTACATGGAACTTAATCAAAGTAAGATTAAAAGTCCACAGCAATTTCCTTGAGTGGCCAGTCAGATACCCCCATTACAGTCACCAGCTAGTCTGCCCCTGGGGCCTATTTCAGAAATAAATTGGTTCGTAGATGAGCTGATGCAGAGGAAGGGAAAAAATAATGTTTTCTTGAGACTGTAACCTAAATATTATCAAGCAATGAAGGCAAACTTCAAAGTCCTTTTATTTGGAAATGTGCTTTTCTGCTTTATATCTTCTTCTATTTAGTAGTATTATATTAAATATTACTTTATATAACATATTATTTGACTCCTATAAGACTTAATAGGTGGCATTAAATATTTAATAAGATTGCAACAGCAGTAATACCTGGGTAATTGTTCAGAGAAAAATTCTATTGCGTTATTGTCAGATTTGCATAATTACTTTATTAATATTGCTTAGCTATCACAAACATTGTATAATGAATGCCACAATGATTGAAAGAGGCACCATTCACCCAGGACCCTTAAAAAGAAATTTTCAGTCTGAGGGATGCTTCTACAAACATCCTTTAATAGGACGGTTAAACGTTATTCAAAGTCTGTGTCACTGAAACTTTGTACTTAAATAGAAGATCTCATTCTTTCTATTAAATGCAATTGATCCATGATGGTTGCCAGAGAGGGGGTGGGGTGGGGAGCTGGGTGGGAAAGGATTAAGGTGTACTAATTGCTAGTTATAGTATTGTCATGGGGAGGTAAAGTACAGCATGGGAAATATAGTCAATAACGTTTTAATATAGTCAATAACAATAACATTTTAATAACTATTGTGGTGCCAGGTGGGTACTGGAAATGTCAGTGGGAACATTTTATAGAAGATGTAATTGTCTAACCACTATATTGCACACCTGAAACTAATACAAAATAATAGTTAATGAAAACTGTAATTGAAAAAGTAAATTTTGAGAAGTAATAAAAAAGTAATTGATCCAGAATTGTATAGAGCAGCTATCAGTTATAAAATAGATTCCTAACACCATGCTGTATAAAATGTTTTATGGATTGTTTTTGCCTTACTTGTGTATGTATTGTCACATTTGCCTATCTCAAAAATTCAAATACCTCCTAAAACATATTCTTATCACAGTTTTATTGAGAAGATAACTGTGGATAATAGAAGATAATAATTTTTTTCTCAATAAGATACAAGCATATGATAACAATTACACTTAAACCTAGGTTTTTATCCTTCTTTGATTAAATGTCTTGGGACTATGTCAGTTACCTTACCTTGACCATGGTCCTGTGAGTGCTTTGGTGTTTGTTGAGACAATGTTCTCCTACTTAGCTGCATGTGAAAGTCATCGCAGGTTCTTAATAAAAGATAGATGCGTTGACATTGACCTCTGAGAGCCTGACTCTGTAAGTCTGGGTTGGCACCCAGGTGGGATGATGCTGGTGATCAGGAGTTTCCCCAGTCATGCGTGGGAGACAGGCTGGCCACAATGACTCAAGATGCCTCAAGAGTCCTGTATCTTTCATCTCAGACTCTGGGCTAGTTTGCTCAGAAATACTACTTTTGTGTTTCAGTGAGCATGTGGAATTTGCCTCTCTTAATCTTTCAAATAATGACAGCCCTGATCTTAAACCAAATTTCTTGTACATAAATTCTACTCTGACATGTAATAAATGAACAAGTTCTGTGATCTGTACAGGGATTCTCCTTCCTCATCTCAAGTATTAACTACCATTTCTTTCTGACATGGAAATAGCACCATTTACATTTGCCTCACAGAAAGATCCTTATATAAACTAGTGATTTGTGGAAATAAGACTTTATTTGGGTAGCATAGAAAATCTTAACAAGGAAATAAGGAAACACTCAAGATAAAGTGTACTCACATCACAGCTTTACATTGGGACAAGACATATTGCCATCTGCTGCAGAAATAAAAAGTATTTCATCAAGTTAAATGCTTAACAGTAATAAACAAGTATCAGAAATTGATGACACCTTCACAGTGAGAATGATTTTCTTATAAAATAGAAATGCATGCTTATGTTACCATACTATTTCATGCATTAAGCTAAGATGTATAGATATTTCTATGCTTTTAGGATACACTTAACAAATCTCTCAATTTTCAATTGTCAAACACTTAATTTATTAGATTAAATAACTAGAATATCTAATATACATATCTACAAATAAATTTAGGTCTCAAAGTTACATAGAAATCAAGTAGTATTTAGACCTGAAAAGTAATTATTATCATCTATCAAATGACAAATTTGAACTTACTTCATTATTGTTTACTCAGCATATTATTTCTTATCTTGGCTAATGATGTTTTGTACTCTTATTATCAGGAAGTGCTTTGATGAGAATAAATTACTATTACAATAGTAATTTATGTGGTTGTAATCTTTTTATTTACCCATCCAAAAATGCCCTTGAATTACTGCTAAGTGTATTTTACTCAAAACTATTAATGGACTATTATTCATATGCAAAGGATCTTGATAAGTTTTGTTAGAGCCACACGAGCAAGTGTAACTGACCCGCTAATCTAAATACAGGGTCCGGTAGAAGGAAGGCCTGCTTGAGTGTGGTTGGTAGGATAACAATATGGCTGTAATAATTTATAGTTCAATTTGAACATTTCACCTAAAATGCCATATGGCATGCTTGAGTGTGATATTGTTATATTATAGAGTTATATGTTTATAATTTTATAATAAAAGATTTTATAATAAAGGGGGCATTAATTATGCTGGACACTGTATTTGCATTCAAATCGAGGAAAAGAAGCCTTGTTGTAAAATATATACCTATTAAAAGTCTATATGATATACAATTTATTTTGACTACGTTCAATGTTATTTGCTAAGTATAGGCATGTTTACCTGGCTGATGTGGCCCACCTGCGAACTGAAGGGTCAACAGTTCCATTCCCAGCTAAGGCCCATGTCTGAGTTGCAGGCCAGGTCCCCAACGGGGGGCATGCAAGAGGCAACCAATCTATGTTTCTCTTGCAATTGATGTTTCTCTTCCTCTCATTTTCCCTCCCTTCCCCTCACTCTAAAAGTAAATAAATAAAGATTTTTAAAAAAACAAACTAAGAATGTTTAGTCTTAGTTTAAGTAATATTTTCACATGTCGCCTATCTGAGAGAGAGAATTTGTTTTTCTCTCTGTGAGCCATCGACACTATGCATTTCATGTACCTGGTCTACAGAGGCCAATTGGCACATAATAGTTTTTATGCGTTTTTGTCTGAGGTTAGTGAATGCTCAGAGGCAAAACTGAATGACTTTCCAATTGCCAGTCCAAAATTACAAGAAATACAGACATACATGGCCTGGGGTTATCCTCAAATAAAGTTAGATTTGAATTGCATCTAATATCCTTCATGACAATGTTACATATTCAAGGCAAATACAATAATTTCTGTTTACTTCTGTGATGCATTGTGCAGTTTAAATATAAATTTGCAATGTCTATTTCACCAAGGAAACTTGAAAAAGTTTGTCTCAGGACAATAATTTTTTGTAAAATCCTATTAAAGATTGTTTTGTGAGGAAAAACAAGAGTATCATAGAGTACCAATTGAATAATAAAATTTTACCAATTGGGATTTTGCTGCTAAAGTACTTAAGTTGTTTAGGTTAAAAACATTATGATACCATTAAATTAAAAGCATAAACATGTTGGAAGAGAAGTAATAAAAATATCTTCAGAGAATAAACTTTTCAAGGAAACAGGTAATAAAGATGCTACATCACTTTTACGATCATTATAAATAAAAAGCACATGACATTTTTATCATATTTAACCCATTAATAGATATTCAAAAACAATGTCTTATTATCTTAATAGGTAATTTATGTGATTGGTAGCTTAATGTAGTTAACAAATAATTTTTGGTTTTGGTCAGACATATTTGTCTCTGGCTTTGCAACTCTCTTGCTATGTAAACTTGATTAAAGTGCTTAATTTGAATTTCAGATTTCATTCTTATGAAGTAGTGATAACACTGACTCTTTGAAATCTATGAAAAAATTATAAACATTCTGTATGAAGTTCCTGGCAACAGTCATCCATAAACAAATGACTATTATTAGGTATCATTCTTAGGCTAGTGCTTGTTTCAAAAGACATTAAAAAAAGATTTTGTTTAAATCCAATTCACAATGCAGTCATTTCACTTATGTTTACTAGCTGGTCACTTAGTCTTCTTTAGTCTGATTACTGATTTATTACAACATAAAATGAACATTTCAATTATAAATAAGTCTTTCTGATGACTTTAAATTGTGTAAAATTAGCTCTTGCCATAACTCCTTTATCTCAGTAGAACCCAGTTTTAACCAGCACAGACCTAAGTACTAAAATCTCTGTCTGCAACCTCAGGGGACAGGGTAGCATCTGTCAGGTGACTGACCAAGTGCCAGTTTAGTCTCTTAAAGATATTTAGTCTCAGATAATATTGAGTGAAACCTAAGAACTCTTCTGTTATCCAATTCTACTGCTCTGGTCAGCTCTCTGAGAATTCCTCTCCCCTGGAGTCTGAGGAGGCGAAAACTGCCCCTGCCATCTGCTCTCAGCTCAAACCTTCAAAGTGTCCACCTTGTTCCAATCTCTCTGCTCCTTGACATTTCTTGTGATTCACTGACAACACAAAAGCATTTAGAAGAGAACTTGCTAGTGTTCCTGCTCACATGTCCGGCATGCTCTTTACATCCACCCCACCCCACACGTGCTGCTCCCTTCTTCCTGTTATGACAGAGGAGCCCTCTGGGCTGCCTTCCACCTCTACCCTCCCCCTATGTTGAAAAATACCCCCTTTTCTCCCTTCTAGAATTTCTTCCATAAACTCTTCTGAGTCACACATTTTCCTCCCCTTTGACCCTATGTCACCCTGTAACCAACCCTCCAGCATTAACTAAATTCTCTGCTCTAGCGCGTTTCTGAAATATTTTCCTATATTCACTGTCTCTTCTTATTCCTCCAATATCATTGAAAACATTCTACTTGGTTTGTAACCCTGCCTCTTCACTAAAGCGAGTATCGCCAAGATTATCAACACAAGACATCACACTCTTCCCATTTTCTTTATGTTCTCTGTCAACTTTCTCTGACTCCATTTTGGGAAACAGTTTCCTCTTTGGAAACTGTCCCTATGGACTGACATTCTCCAGAATTGAATTCTCAGGTATCCTCTCTTCCTTACCTGCATTCAGCTGAGAGGAAATTGAGAGTTCATTAGCACATCTTTACTTCTATGGATTAACTAATGATTCTCAAATATATGTCCTCTCTCACGTATCTTCATCCTCATAAAAATGCCTTGTTGGACATTAGAAAATCAATGCCAAATAAAACTCTCTTCATAATTTTGTCTCCCCCAATCCACTTATTTTAATTTTTCACAAATCTGACATTTAATTTTTTGCTGGGTAAATGTAGTTGCATGAGGTTAAGGATTTTGTAAAAAGTATATATTACTTTATAAGGAAGAAAGCATAGTG
Source organism: Anoura caudifer (assembly GCA_004027475.1). Taxonomy (NCBI): domain Eukaryota; kingdom Metazoa; phylum Chordata; class Mammalia; order Chiroptera; family Phyllostomidae; genus Anoura; species Anoura caudifer. Next base: position 779,686 of record PVKU01000057.1, on the reverse strand, counting down.
TATATATATTTGGTATATCCATGGTTTCAAGCATCCAATGAGGGTCATGGAATGTATCCCCTACAAATAAGGATGGACTACTGTATAAAATCTCTGCACTGTGAACAAAGAGAGTTCCATTTCTTAATTTCTAATTTTCATGCTTTTTATTTCTTATCTTTATTCTACTTTATTGCCTTAAATTATGACTTAATATCAAGTAGGTTTTTCAGTCAGTTAATTTTATCAGATTAAGAATGTTTTATATATCTTAGTTTGTGATGGGTTTTTTTGATTCATAAATTGGACTTTGGATTTTATTAAATAATTTTATCCATTTTTTGAGATTATCTTAGGATTTTATTTTTCTCTATTATTCTCATTGATGAGGTATCAGGTGATAGAGCAACCTAGATCATTCCTGGGACAAACCACCATTGGCATGCGGAAAGGTGACCTTCTTGAACTTCCAAGTATGCTTGAAGAAAGCCTTAAAGCCTCTTCACATATCCTGAGGTTAGAGATGTAGCCCTTCAACCAGTTAGTTTTTCTATATTACATGTAATAAAATTGATTCTGTAGTCACAGCCCAGATGCTGTCTCTAGGTAAAACTCCAAGGAGCCAGGAAGAGGGAAGCTGCCACCCTCTCCCTCGGTGTTGATGTCGTTCAGTGGTTACAGAGTTACAGTTACACAGGATGAATAGATGGCGGGTATTTGCTTTTCAGTGTGTAGTGCCTACAGTTAGCAGTACAGTGTTGTGCACTTACAAGTTTGTCAAGGGTGGATTTCATGTTAAGTATTCTTAATACACACACACACACACACACACACTCAGAGCAAAAGGGCATGAAGAGACTTTGGGGTATGATTGTTACCTTGATTGAGGTGATAGCATTTTAGCTGTTTGTCTACATCCAAACTCATCAAATTGTCTACACTAAATATGTGCAGTTTTATACATCAATATACCTCAGTAAAGCTGTAGAAATGGTTGAAGGTACAAGTTATAAAACAGAATTATGCTATATCTATGTTGTATACAGAGCAGTATAATAAGGGAACCAATATGAATATTTTAATTTTTTAAAAAAAGTCTATGCCATGTACAGCAGGAAGATAAACATTTTTTTTACTCAAGTTCTTCAACATATTAACTCTTGTTTGAGTTGGGATGCCCCTTATAGCAGAGGTAATTAACATGTTCCAGAAATAAAGCATAAAAAAGATGACACAAACATGAAATAGGAAACATACACTTTTTGCCTTCAAAGTAGAAGAAATGATAAAGGTAAAACTATGTATTTTTAAACAAATGGTAAATTTATAAAGCAGGAAAACCTATTGTTTTAGAAAGAAGAATGAGTAGAAGTTATATTTTAAACAGGTCAAGTTTAAACGATGTTAACTCTCTGAGGGTGTCTAATTTGGGCTGAGGAACTGAAGCTGAGAGAGCAAGGGTATGCCTCTGTATTGACAAAAGGTGGCAAAGAGTTTTTTGCAGAATCTATGGCTTCATAATGAGAATCTGTGTTGATCCAATTCTGAAAAAAAAAAAAAAAAGTATTCAGGATTGTGAGAGAGGAAGGGCAGGAGGGCTTCCCCAAATGAGTCAATAATGTTGACAGCATCGACCTGCCATTAGTAGACTTCAAGAAAAGTATTTGTTCAGTTTTTAATTTTATTGGTCAAGTAATTTTCTACTTGCCTAATGTCACATTCTGCCATCCAACAGATATCCCTCAAGTTAATCACATCTACTTCTGATTTGCTTCTAGCCCACGAAGGTAGCTTCTAAAAGTCTGATGCAGCTTCACTGTGGTCAGCAGGACGGACGCGGGCCAGGCAGCTCTACCTCCCTCGTTTTGATGGGTCGAAATATCTTTTGTGCAGAAAGATGCATTATTACACAAAAGATCTATTTGGCAATTTATAGTTCACTTTTTATCTCTTCAATCGTTCACTGGTATTCTTAGAACAGAAAAAAGGTACCTTTTAAGAATAATAACATGCCAATTACCTTTAATTACTCTCTAGCTGTTTCAGTTAAAAAAAAAAAAAAAAAACTCTGGTTTTAGGTTAAGTTTATATCTGAATAGAACATTTTGTATCTGAAGCCCTTAATGGAAAGGCTTCCTTATTTTCCATGATTTTTTTTTCTATTTAGTGTATTCTCTCAATTTAATACATTATTTAAAGTGCTATCCATCTACCTGACCAAGTGGGAAAGATGGACAACCATGCAAGAAAAGCTTATTATCTATTTACATTTTATTATGATGAAGTTTCCACTCTGACAATTAAATGAATGTTGACTATAATATATATATATTTTTTTTCAAATCTGGCTGTTTTATATAATACACTTTACCAAAATTTGAATAAAACAGTGATGTAAGCAAATAGAGAATGAATTATATAACATGACTAATTTATACTTTTTGTTCCTTTAGGTAAAATAGTTTAAGAAATAGAAAAAAATTAGTTATCAAATTTGGAAGACCATAAAGAAAGATGAAATAAGAAATAAAATAGTGGAAAGCTGGGAATTTTACCATTTTTCCCATATGTTTTATAAATGTGTAACCATAGCCCACAACTTTTACCTTACACATTTAATTTATATCCAAAAATAGTGAATACTTATAAAAGCAATAAAAACAATTTTAGGTTTAAGAGGCATATGGCTTTAAACATAAAATGTATGTTATTTGTTCAATACAATAAATGGACAGCAGCTCTCTTGCAGTCAAGTATTCTGCTCAATTATTATTTTAAACTAAAAAAATAAAAATTCTAAAAGCTTTTGTCTTGACTCAGTGTGCTATAACAATGTAGACTGGGTGCTTCAATAACAGAATCTCACAGTGCTGAAGGCTGAGAACCCAGTTCAAGGTCAAGTTTCCGCAGATTCAGTTTCTGGTGCGAGTTCCCTGGTTTGCAGACCGCCCTATTTTTTAATGCTCACATAATGGAGAAAGATGATCTCTCATCTCTTCTGGTAAAGCTAACAAACTTATTAATGAGGATTTACCATATGGCCTGAATGCCCCACCCCAATCCAATCCCACCGGGGATTAGGACTTTCACATACAAATTGTGGGGAGACACAAATACCCATCAGGGGTGTCCAACCTGCGGCCAGCAGGACGCATGCAGCCCAGGTTGTCTGTGAATGTGGCCCAACATGAAATCATAAATTTACTTAAAACACTGTGGGATTTCTTTTTGTGGTTATGTCTCGCAATGTGTTTAACATATGGCCCAAGACAACTCTTCTTCCAGTGTGACGCAGAGACACCAAAGGGCTGGACATGCCTGATTCTAGTCGATTACAACAATGTAACAAGACTGTAGTCTAAATCCACAAATTGGCATATTCCAACATTTTTTACAAAAGCTTTTAGAGTGGAATTCTATGCATATCTCATATTGGAATTAAACTAGCTTCATTGATAGAATTATCTTATGCCATATTGTCCAGGTTCTATAAAGGAGAGATGTTTTATAAATATTCCTAGCTCTGCTCCTCACATAGAAATTCAGCCAGTGTCTCCTATGTCTAATTAGGCAGCTAATTTAAAAGTCATTAAGAATGTGTTTTTTTAGTACGCAAAATATACTAGTAAGTTATAAAAATGATGGGTGCTATTTTAAAAGGCAATATATTTCCCAGAAGAGTAGGACTCAGAAGCTATATTTATTTGGAAAATTAAGAAGTAGCTAAGATTGTTGTGGTCATCACCTACATGAGTTTTGAAGTAGTGTTAAATTATATAATGAACTAGAGAAAAAATTTTTACCAGAAAAAAATTAACACACAAATTAGAAAAAATGATATTAAGGTTATTTTATTCAACACTCATGCCAAAAGTAGGAAAGCACAGATTTTGCTCTACCATCCTTACAGGGGAAAAGTGTGTGTGCGTGTGTGTGTGTGTGTATGACCACACACACACTATAATTTCATATTTGGTGAATATCTTATTTTTGTTTTAAATTTTCTAAATAGTGATTTGATGAATACCACTTAGGAAATTTAAAACAAAAGTAAGATATTCACCAAATATGAAATTATAGTATTTTTCTAAGAAATAAAGAGTGAAACCCACATATAACAGTAACAACTGATATTTAGCAGAATCCAAAACTATTTCCTGCAAACATGAAGTGGAAAAGAATGACTGAACATCCCAGTACAGCTGGGGCACTAGGAAGGAATCTTAGCGAGACAGGATCGGACTAGCCCCGGATGACAACCACATAGCTGGTCTCCCTTTCACAAGCTCCTACCTACACACTTCTAATAAAATTAAATGTGTCAGCCAAATAGTTTTGTCTGTTTTTGTATCAAGTACATTCACAATCTCAAACATGTCTAAAGAGATGCAAGGCCTCTGATAATAGATTCTTGCATAAATATTATAGAATTTAATTCCTGATCAGAATATATAATTGTTTTCATCGTTCACAGAGGGAGAAGTAAGGCCATGAAGGATCATGAGACCCAGGAGGGTTGACAGTAGCAGGAGTTGATGGAGTCTATGTTTAAGAAGATCACTGAAGCATTGTGTGGAAAGTGACACACCTCTGGGAAGTGCATGGACGAAGCTTCATCTCAAATGAAATATGATGTGGAGAGATTGTATGAGCAGCCCTCTATGGTGAAACAACATGGTTTGAACCCTGGTTTACTATGTACTATGTTTAACCTCCTTAGGTGAGTTACTTAACCACTGTGTCCACTTCTCTCCTGGGTCAGGTGGGGCTCCCAAGGGGACTGTACCTCAGAAGGGGTGAAGAATGAGAGCGTTAACACACGTGCATTGAACAACACAGGCCTGTTTGCATGGAGGAGGTACTGAATAAAAATTAGTTATTTTTACAAGTAGGTTATTAGGAATTCTATGAAGGTGGCAGAATCCTATATACATTTTTATTTCATTTAAAAAGGAGAATTCCAAAAAAATCCAGAATTATCTTCTGGAGGGCAGGCAGCTTGTACTACAGGCCTCCCCTGCTAAGTGAATGCCTCAGAGCCCATCTGTATCAATGTACCAGCTGGCATTGTTATAAGAGGCTGCCTTCAGCTTCAGTGATTTTTTTTAAGACTCTTTCAACACCTTTGTCTATTTCATGATGGGTAACTTAGGAATGCACCTGTCCAAACCACGCTGAGTGTTCAGCAGTTTTTAATCAAAACAGCATGACCCCCGTGCCCCACCTTCCCTATTCACTAGATCTCACCCTGTAGGGTAAACAGAGGCAGTTTGACTTCCTCACCCAGGTGTCTGGGTAACTAAAGGAAGCAGTTTTCCGTAGCCTTGAATGGGCCTGATAAATAGTTTTCTCATAGCCATGAGACTGGGTCCAATAAATGGTGCACATAACATGCCGTGGGTGTGCATGCACAGAATCATACTGTGTTATATAATTTGGGGGCTTTTTGCTGGCTTTTTTATCTCTAGTACTTAAGCAGTAGGGGCTTTTCACTGGAGATACACGCAGCTTGCAACGTGGCTCCCCCATCCGTGAATAAAGGCATGTCAAGCATCCCTACAGCTCCGCGCATCGTCTTCCATCTCCCTGAATCGAGAGTGGGCCTGCTAGGCCTGGACCGGCTGCAACACAATAGGTGTATTGCATCACATGGAGAGCACTTGGAAGGTGACTAAAGTTTAAATATGTAAGAGTAAATACACAATTTTTATAAACAAACTTTGTTTTTTGGGGAGGTCCCCTCATATGTTGTCTTTCTATAGAAAAAAATGCATCTACTTGCTCAGGTTCGTTGTGCCCTTTGATGATGCTTGGCTTCTTTGTCATTGTCCTAGTCAGCTCAGCCTGTCATAGCAAAATACAGCAGACTGGGTGGCTTAAACAATAGGGCTTTATGTTCTTTCATAGTTCTGGAAGCCTGAAGTCCAAGATCAGGGCACCAGCATGGTTGGATTCTATTGAGACCTTTATCCCTGACTTGAAGAGAGGTGCTTTCTCACTCTGTCCTCAAAGGTCAGAGAGTGAAAGAGACTGAAACAGAGAGAGATCTTAACCTTTCCTGCGTCTGCAGTTATAAGGGCGTTAAGCTAATCCCTCACCCCCACGACCTCTCTCAACCAAAGTACTTTCTTAAGGCCCCGTCTGCCATTACAATTGCATTGGGAGTTAGGACTGCAGCATATTGATTTTGGGGAGACAATTCAGCTCGTATCAGTCATATATGTGCAGATTGAACTGCTGTCCCAAATTCTTATTCCTCTGTAATATCATCATACACCCACATCCTTGATATCTTTCAGAATGAGTGGAGTGCTCTGAACCACTGGATCCAAATGTGATCATTGTATGAAAAACAGTCTTTGCATTATTTGGTCAGGGTATAAAGAGGTTTAGGAGAGATTTTCTAAGAAAGAGCCAAGCAAATCACTAAAAAGAAATAAAATGTTTACCAGGTTCCTATTGCTTGTTAACATATTTTTTTTTTAATTGTGGCAGGTTAAAAGCCATGAAATAGAAGATGAGAACATTCCTATTCGAATTGAAAGTAGCCTACAGTGAAAGGCTAGTACAGGCAAATAAAGGTAAAACATATAATATAATTAGTTAACATGATAGTAAGTGAATGACTATAGAAAGCAAGTGACTTTTAGCACATGTTGTTAAAAGAACTAAAAATATTTTGCATGTGGGTAGAAAGAGGGCCATAGGAAAAATGAAATGATGGCATTATCAGCAGCATGGGAGGGGATGAGCCTTGGGAAATTCCCACCAATAATTTACTTTTAATAGGTTTGGAAACATAAAAGTTTGGAATAAGTGAAGAAAAGGCTTAAACCTAGTCACTCACACACACATACACACACACATTTATATTTATTCTGTGTTTATATGTAGGTTATATATAATTATATGTAGATTGCAAAAATGTGTAATCTGTGTGTAAATAGAGGTCTAGTTCAGTCTGGAGAGTTAATAAAGAAGAGCTCTACTAGTGAAAAGAGGGACATGGACACTGAGGAGAAACAGTTAGTCAAAAGACTCTCGGCCTGCAAGAGAGCAAATGAACACACCAGCTAAACTTGCCTTAAATGACTGTGAGTGCCAGCTGTGCATATCTGTGACTACCCCTAAGTATTTTGTCCTTTTTTTCACTTGACCTACCTGATCGAGACTTGGTGTGCGTAAGACACATGCCCGGGTCCATCCTCCACTGCAGCTCTGGCATATCAAAGGTGAAATCAAAGATCTCATTTCAAAGTATCTGTAAACACAGTCCATCCAGAAATTGTTTCAAGAATACCCACAGTATTTACGACAGCATATGTTATTTGCTAGCATTTGCTGATGACATGATAAAAATGTATATCATTAATGTAAACCTTGCTGAGTATTTTCTTCTCTTTAAGGGCAATTTTCATTTGATAGTACTACATAAAAATAATTCATCTACACTTTATAATATATTTGTGTTATCTTTTAAACTAATAGACATTGTATTTTTACAATACTCTTTAGGTTTACAGAAAAATTGATCAAAAAGCACAACATTCTTATATCCCCCTTGCCATCCCTCACGGTTTCCCTTATTATTAACATCTTGCATTGGTTCGATTTTACATTTGTTAAAACTGAACCAGTACTGATACACTATTAATTAAGTCCATGGTTTACATGAGGATTCATTCTGTGTGATACAGTTCCATAGGTTTGACAAATATATAATGTCATGCATCACCATTACCTTATAGTTTCACTGCTGTAAAAAATTCCTTGTCCTATTATCCACAATGCCCCGCCTTGACAAGGAAACCCTGGCAACCGCTGATCTCTTCCTGTTCCTATGGTTTTGCCTTTTTCTGGAATGTCATATAGATTGAATAATAAAGCACATAGCATTTTTAGATGGGGTTCTTTCTCTTAGCAACATGTAGTTAAGGTTGTATGTGTTATTCCATGGCTCCACCACGTTTTTCCTTGTTTTGATAGTTCATTTCTTTCTCTTTTTAAGCAGAAAATGTTAATGATAAAGATATTCAATCACTTCAGTGACCTTGGCAATATACATATACATTTAATTTCCCCACTAGAGAAGCTAAGAAAAAACTACAATAACTTTCTCAATTTGAGAGGTAAATTGCATCACTGAATGATTTATTGAGCAACTTATTTGAGTTGCAGCAAGTGAAATTAAGCTTTTCTGGATGACAGTGTTAAATTGTCATAATATTTGATGTTAGAAATGGATTTTTTGTTAAACAAACAATATCAGAGATTGCTTTTTATCATGGATTATTATTATATTTTAATAAGAAGTAAGTTATTTTCTGATGGTACCCAGACATGTGTGTCTTCCTAATACATGTAGCCCCATTGCATTTGCTTACAATTCTACATAGTGTTCCATTTTATTTATAGAACTGTAAGTCCACTATCTTTTGATATTTTTCTTGTTTGCTATTTTAAAAAAGTTTCAATGAGCATGCATATAATAATTTCTTGTGAGAAAGGTAATATATTAATTTTTTTATAATTCAAGTAAATTTTGTGTCTAAATTTATCATTGTATTAGGTATATCATGATTTTGCACAGTTAAAATGAAGGTAATTGAACTCAATAAAACATTACCTGTCATCTTTAATTTGAAATTGATACATCAAAAATTTTTAAATTAAGCTGCAATAACTGTCTACAATAACTGTTAAGCTATATGACATAACAGTAACAAACCTAATGAGATAGATCGACTTAAGTTGAGCGTTTCAAATTACTCAGTGTCTCTTAACCTCCTTTTACACATGTGTAAAATACTTATAATGAATACTTATTTCATATAAATGTTGAAAAGATTTATTTAAGAATCCTGAAGCACCAAATTAAAAGAACCTATGCACCCCAATGTTCATAGCAGCACAATTTACAATAGTGAAGTGCTGGAAACAACCTAAGTGCCCAGCAATAAATGAGTGAGTCAAAACACCAGGGTACATTTACACAATGGAATGCTATGCAGTAATAAGAAAGAAGGAGCTCCTGCCCTCCACAGCAGCATGGATGGAACTGGAGAGCATTCTGCTAAGTGAAATAAGCCAGGTGGTGAAAGACAAACACCTTATGATCTCACCTACATATGGAACCTAATCAACAAAACAAAGAAGCAAGCAAAATACAAACAGAGACACTGAAATAAAGAACAAACTGACAGTAACCAGAGGGGAGGTGGGAGAGGGATAACAGGAAAAAAAGGGGAAGGGTTATCAAGGAACATACACAAAGGACCCATGGACAAAGCCAAATGGGGGAAGGATTGAGGGTGGGAGGTTGGGGGTGGGGTGGGGTTAAGTGTTGGCAGGAAAATGGAGACAACTGTACTTCAACAGCAATAAAAAAAGATAAAAATGTTGAGAAGATTTAATTATATATTGTATAAACTTATATTTAGCCATCTGTGTTTGGTACTGATTGTGCATTACATTACCTATTGTTTTAATTACACAAAGTTTAAACTTTAAATACTTCTTTAAAGAAATTAAATACTTCCTTTTGCAGTAATTATTTTAAATAAGGAGAGAATAATTAATTATAAGTTTTTTTGTTGTTTGATTTTCATTTTTTTAATTTTCTAAGTCACTTTAATTCAGATGGTATTTTTATATGCTAAACAGTTTTGTCTTGAAGCAATCGAAGAAAAATTTCAAATACATTATTTTATTTTCATTTATTGTGATTGCTAATCAGAAATATCTTTATTTAAAATTCAGTGCTGTTACTTTGGACACTGGCTTGCTCATGGTTTTCCTCCTTAAATTGTGGCAGACTTGATTTTCCTAATGCCACTGTACCATCATACTCCTTCCTTCTTACGGCGTGACACAGACATGGCTGCCCTGCTAGGTGCGTGATCTGGTCTCGCATTGCGTAGACGGGATCCCTGACTCTATTTCTATTAAACAGAACACGGTGAACGTCTAGGCCTCAAAAAGAAAGTTGACTTCCAGTTGCCTCTCTTTTAAGGCGTGGTCTCCCTAAAGACCACGTGTGCTCCCTGCTGTGAGCACACTTTGGCTACAGGGAGAGGCCACTGGAGGGATTTTGCCAACCCCCCCCGCCAACTGAAATCAGGATCAACCTTCTGACTTGCCAGTGAACTAGGCCTTCAAGATCCCATCTCCCAGCTTTTGATTTGCATAAATGAGAAGTAATTGAGCAAAGAAAAACCATCCCTGTTTGAATTAGTGATTTAGTGGCTATATATACACACATACACACACTGACATTGTGGTAATTTTCTATGGATTAGTAACTGCAATGAATAGTTTACAAAATTATTGTTTAATTTTCCATCTGTATGTATTATATTTGCAATGCACTATTTTGGTTATTGGATTTTTGTTAGTTGTCTGTTTCTAGCTGTGTGCACATGCATATTTTCTAGTTCCTGGTTTATTTTTTATCTTCTGATTTTCTATAGGCTTATATCATATATTTTTTGTAATATATTTAGACTTCAATTTCTTGATGAATCAACTTTGGATAATACCAGTAGAATCCTTCATACCAGAACATTAAAAATGAGAAAACAAATACATGTGTCCTCAGTAGTTATCATTTATGATCTCCCACTCAATCCAGTTATTTCAATTATTATTAATTTTAAATACTCCAATGGTTCTCCTTATAATTCCCAATAAATCACCAAAATTAAATTTTGTTTACTTCTTTAACTTTCTATAAACTCTCCTTCATGTAAATGAAGAAATTATGCACATATATCTCCTCCAACCTATCACATTTATCTCCTAATACTTGGTTACTTATGCATCCAGAAGTTTATAATAGTCACCATTTGATACTTTTTTGTATTTATTTAATTTTAAACTTAGGTTTAGTGTCTCTACTGGTGATGTTATAAAACAGCCATCTCAAAACATGGCTGCCACATTTTGATTTTGATTATCATATTTTTATTTTTTCCTAAGTAGGGATATACATATATATGTATATATATGTATACACACATATATGCTTAAGAATATCTGCAAGTTTCCTTTATATTTCAATTATTATGTAGCTGTAAGTAAATATCATCTTTTCTTAAGATTGTTTTTGGGACATTTATATATTTTCAACAATTGGATACTGCCAATGAAATACTTAACTGGGATTTGTTTGGTATAGGTCACTAACTGTCCAAAGTTTTTGCCAGAATAACATTATATATTTCAAAGTATAATGCCAATTCTCCCCTCAAAAAATTTTTCTTTTCTACTCTTTTGGCAATTTTTCTCTTTTATAAAAACTAACTTCCTATTAAAATGTTTTTACCATATTTGGTGCTCATTTTCATATTAATCTTTATTAACCTTTGTAACTTTACATTTCTGCTGATCATCTCAAGCCATTTTCCTGCCTAATGATATATGCATATATATTCTTCTTACATGAATATTCCTATATTACTGATGCGATGTTTTTATTATATTTGAGCTATAGTCTTTATGTTCCTAAGGAAATTTAATCTCAACTTATCTAATTCTATTAATTTAAAATTTTGCATTTATGTTTTTAATATGTAAGCATAATATGACCATTTGGTTTTCTATTACATGGAAAACTTTTCATTACTATTTTCAATTTAGATAATCACATAAGAGTATGTAAAATAAGTAACATTTATTTGTGTTATTGAAGATGGGTAGGAGTTGAAAAGCAAGAGATGAGGCATGGGTACAACAATTTTCCTTTCCATTCACAGAAAACAAAAACAGCATGAGATAAGGTAAATGTGCAGAAAATTAGTGAGGTAAAAAGATGTAAGGAAAATTTAAATAGCAAAATATGATAATACTGTAGATTTTATGAAGGTACTCAATGAGATTTGGTTATAAATTAAGTTGCACAAAGATTGTAGATGTTTTTCAGTATAAATAAATAAGTTATTATTTTAATCTGTGCATAAGGAAAATTATGAATAATTTAGAAAGAAGAAAATGACGTTATAAGATCAGTAGTTTATGGGAAGTAAGCAGATATTAACACAGTAGATACAGTGGTGGAAATTTGCAATAGCAAAATAGATTCAAAGCAAGAGCAGCATTTTATATTTTTTCCTAATTTAAAGAAATTTTTAAAATAACTGCAAATATAGTGAAGTGAGATTTCAGAGAGATAAGACAGAGATAAAACAATAGAGTTTGACAAGTTTTTGTTAGAGGATTGAGATTTTTATTAACTATACAAATTTGAATAGTTGATATAGATGATTTAATACAATTCCTGTTTCTCTGTGATGATACTTATTAAATTTATTGGTTTGAAGGACATCGCCTTTATTTTCATATTTTCATTTGAAATAGAAAAATAATATTCATACATTTTTGAAGAAAAAAAGAGCTGGTGAGGACTTGTCATCTGATAAGCAATTAAAGTAACATTTCCTAGTGGTAGCAGAGTGACCAGCATGAACCATGAAGTCCAACAATGCCCAGTACTTTTAATTCATTTTCTACACATGGTACCCCACCATCCCGATTCCACAAAAAAATACAGATCATTAAGTAAACATTGCTTGTATCAGTTTACGCTGTATATAAACTAAGAGTCAATAGTTGGCAATGGTTTAATTGTGAAAAAACATAACTTCTCACAGTGATATTAAGACAAAAGGTGATAGAACAGGAAAAGTGCACTATAAATAGATAATGTATATTCCCAGGCTCAGTTTCTGTATTATAAAAAGTGATAATGTTTTCTTGCCTGAAGAGATATATCAGGAAAAAAAATTACTGATAGAAATGTCCAAGATTTTACTGCCTCTGTTTTCTTCTAAGACTTTTATGGTTTGGGGGTCTTAAAATGAGTCTTTAATCCATTTTGAGTTTAGTTTTTGGCTGTATCTGTACCACTTTCCCAACACCATTTATTTAATAGACTGTCTTTATCCTGTTATATGTTTTTGCCTCCTTTGTCAAATATTAATTGATCATATAGCCATGGGCTTGTTTCAGGGCTCTTAATTCTGTTCCATTGATCTATATGTCTGTGTTTATGCCAGTACAATGCTGTTTTGATTACTATGGGCTTCAGTGAATTTTTATTTTTTGCAATAGCATGAATGGACCTAGAGTGTATTATGCTAAGTCAAATAAGTCAGAGAGGGAAACACAAATGCCAGGTAATTTTACTTATGTGTGTAATCTAATGAACGACATAAACAAAACAGAAACAGATGCATAGATACAGAGAATGATGGACTGACAGCTGTCACGTTGGAGGGAGTGTGGGGGTCAGGGTTAAAAAAGGTGAAGACATTAAGCAGTATAAATCGGTAGTTACAAAACAGACATAGAGATGTAAATTGCAGGATAGGGAATATAGTCAATAATAATATGATAAATATGTATGGGACCAGGTGGGTATTTGAAATGGCAGGGGGACCACTCTGTATAGCACATGATTTCCTAACCATCTTGCTGTTCTCCTGAAACAAATACAGAATAATACTGAATGTAAAATGTAATCGAACATAAAAAAATTAAAGTGATAGTGATCTCTTAGCATTATCACTTGTTCCTCATAGCATTAAATTCCATTACATTCTGAGGGAACTAAAATAAACCATTGGAATAAGACACCACTATAGGTCTCTGAAGAGCTCGGATTTCTGTAAAGAATTCTTAAACGCATTTACTTAAAGTGTGTTTGTTTTCTAAAAAGTCAACATTAACACTTTATTTTTAAGAACCAAAGAATATGTATACTACTGTTCTGGGTGACAGGAAAACAAAATTAAGCCTATTTATTGTTAAAGCCCATTATGTGAGTATTAATAGGAAAAAAAGCCTGCTCTAAGTCACTGCCTGTTGTTTGAATTTTGTTTGTAAGGAAAAGCTTTATCAAGTAGCATAATTCCTGTTTTTCCAAGTGACCTACTTTCTACTGTCCTCAAATTTGGGGGTGGGGGGGGACTTTGGTTCTTTTTTTATTAGCAAATTGTGGTTAGTTTATCTTTTCTAGTTTTAGTCATCACTTGTGTTTGCCACAAACACACTCTCCCCCGATGCTGTGATAACACCTCTTGACCTTGATACAGATAGTAATTGTTTCTTCCTATTTACAATCTCCCCTTCAATTGCTTACTTCTGTGGTGTACGCCTGGTTCCTCTGAAGACTGCAGAATGGTGTGTGGAACTCTCAGGTTCAGAAAACATAAAAGAATTATATAATTTTTACTTGCAGGGTTCAAATTTTTGTTAGCTACTAAAACATGATAAAAGGGTAAAATGGGAAACCGAGAGAAATGAATTCTTCATTCCCTTGGCAGAATGCTAATTTGAGATAATCAAGGATTCAAGTATTCCATATTTTTCCTACTTTAGAATGGAAAAATAGATAATCAGAAGAAATTAAAGAGCGCATGCATTTTTTTTTTGTATTTCTACCAAATTGTCCCTGAGAAAAAGGGCAAATGTTGGCTTTACCAGCACGCATATTAAGGCTAAGTAGAGAAATAACGGTCAAAATAAGAAATCGAAGATGCGGGAGCAGATGAAACAGTCATTGGAGAGAGCTGGTGCAGGGAAGGGCGGGTGCCCGGTGACGTCTCCAGCGACACTGTTCTAGAGGAAAGGAGGTTCGGGGTGACAAAACATAGAGGTGAAATTTGGGACAAAGTGCAGATGCAATTTAAAATTATTTTTATATGAATTTTGCTTGTGATTTCAGGAGTCTAAATTATTAAAATATCATTATAATTTTAATATAGCACGAGCAACTTATTTTGAATTCTGTTTTGATTTGTTTTGCTTTTTACCAGATGTGATACTGTGATGAAAGTATATGGACAATATGTTTACTGGTAGTTTTCCATGCATATTTTGGGGGTACCTATGAAACCGAAATCAAGCTTGGCATAATGAACAAGAAGAATGGTAGAGTTTTCTTGGAGAAAACATACAGTGTTAACTAAATTTATATTTTGCGTTGTTTTGTTATTTTTTATATTATTTTATTATTAGAGTGTAGTTGATTATACAAAGATATATAAGTTTCAGGTGTACATCATTGGATTTTGACATTTTATAGCTTATGAAGGGATCAATGTTAAGGACTTTGAATAAAGATTAAGTTAGCTATTATTGCTGGACACTGGCCAATCAAAAAGTAATTAAAATAAAAATAAAATAATAAAATAAAATAAAATAAAATAAAATAAAAACTGGCTTTCCTAAATCCATTTTCTCATTCTTTCTAAGAATAAAATAAACACATGAGAGGGGTAATGATTATAGAATCTTCTTAAAGCAGCTTAGATGGTCAATAGTGATAATAAGTTTGCTGAAACTTAACACTATTGAAATAGGTACAAAACTAATTTCTAGTACATAGTTTTGCATGTTTAAATACATAGACGTTTTCTAGAAATCCTGGCATCGACACATATTAAAAGAATTTTCTGCTACTTCATTTGCAAGTATGCTGTTCATATTTCTTTATGAGTGCTGAAGGTTTGTTTTTGAAACATGGCAGGCACAATTGTCTAACTACAAAAACATAAATGGGAAGCAGCTCTCTAATAAAATTATCACAAATATTATCTGAGTGAGTAATTGTGAATTCAGGTCAACACATTACATAAAACTGTTCACAGTATTTTTAAAAGTGTTTTGAGAATTAACATTTTACTTCTGTTTGTTTTATAAAATAATGTGTCAAATTAAGGGCTTATAGAGACATCTGACAATGGTGTAAAGATAAATATTTAAAAAATAGGTTGATAGACATTTTTCTTAAATACAAAATGCAGAAAATTCAGTATGAACAAAGTCCATGTTCAAATAGTTTTCTGAGTTAAGACTGCCTAAGCCCTTCTGATCTGCTGAATTATGATAATCATTTCAATAATAGATGCTAAGAGTGGATATTTTGTCCATAGCTGGACTATAGCTGAGTTGGTTATTGATGTTCTATTAATTACTTTAGTTTATATGAACTCTCACTACAGTCATTTTTCTTATGCAGATATGCTGGATTTGTCTGAAAGAAAAAAATGTCCTTTTAAGATAATATACAGCTGAAAATTCCGTATTATAAAATTATCTCACCCTGATTTATATTATCAGGGCTATTTTATATTCATTTTTAGAAGCAAAATACCAAACTGTGTAACTTTTTCAACATAAAGTTTTCCTTAGGTTTTTTTTTTTTTAAGTTTATATCTCATTGGTGGGAGAATTAAAAATTTAGGGTCATTCACATTTAGTGCTATATGAAATCTTTGAAATCTTCATGCAGTTAATTCCCAACTGATGAATTTATAATGAACACATCCAAGCTCATTACCTAGTAGCTTTTGAAAGGGGGCATTCACCAAGAAAAAACTGTTATAATGGGAAAACTAATTCAAAGTATTTCTTTGTTGATCAATTAATATTTGTTCAGTAAAATGTAGACCTCTGAGAAACTCATTTTGTTATAATTTCTAAGGCTCAGGACTTGGAGAAAAGTAGGGCCTGAGATATAAGGACAGAGTTCTGTGTGTTTTGGGCATCTACATGCTATGTGAAGAAGGGAATTATTTCATGTCCTCCACTTAGGGATGATGTCTTCTCTTAAAAACATTCTTGCATGCCCTCCATTTTGCTTATAGTATTTTATTAATAATTATTGGCTCTATCTTTTGTATATTATGTTTTGTAAGCAGAATTGTTCTTCAGTTTACATTATGATGGATAATTAGTTAACAGTATAGTAACCTTCAGTGTACAAGTACAGGACAGCCTCGAATGGAGTGGATGATCTATCTTTCAAAAAATCTGTTTTTATCTTAGTTCATTTATCTGATATCTGATGGTAAATCAAGTAAGAGAAACTGGGTATACCCTTGTAATGGTCAAAACATGGCTGGCATATTTAAACATCTCATTAATGAAAGCATTTCCCTCCCTCCCTCCCTCCCTCCCTCCCTTCCTTCCTTCCTTCCTTCCTTCCTTCCTTCCTTCCTTCCTTCCTTCCTTCCTTCCTTCCTTCTTTCCTATTAATTTATCAATCTATTTAACTATCATCTATTTATTATCTCTAGCTAGCTAGCTAGCTATCATCTATTGTCAATGGAGAGACACCATAATCACCTACTTAATAAACCAGTATGGCAACTTCATTTCCCATTTCTGATTGTCTTTCTAATTTTATTCAACTTTTAAATTCTGACTATATTGAGGTAGCCGTCATGCTTTGGATCATTAAGGAGAAAACCCCACTACAACAATTAGAGGTGTTTTGTTGCTGCATATTTTAAATCACATAAAATATTTTATGAAGTACAATTTATAATATCGATCTAGGTCATACTTCTGTGAAAAATCACTAACTGGGTACCATAACATAAAAGACAATATCAGTACACGACAATGCTATTTGAATATGTTAGTATCTGTTATATATATTTCATTATAAAGGCATAATTTTAACTGCTTTTAATATTGACCAACTACTGGAAATTCATGCATTTTTTGGAATGTGCAAGGAGAAAATCTTAAACTTTACATCATGCAAATTTTGTTCTTTGCATGACTAATTTAGATATTGAGGTTAAATACATTTTAGTAGCCAGCCATTGAATATAAATAAGCACAGATGGAATTTCTTCTTCTGATAAAGAACACACTTCAGTTAATACTAAATTTGACATCGTGTATACCTGAGGACCTTTGATACCCAGCTAATTTGGAAAGATAATTTTCTGAAGACAAACTGGAAAGTAAATTATTGAAGCAATTATCTCTAAATGAGAAATGAGGAATCTTAAATCCCTTTTATCCAAATCTCAAGTGGTTAATACATGACTCTGCATGAATAAAAAAAAAAAAAAAAAAAAGTCTTTGGATTTCCAGGCTGACCTCATCCGGAAAACTAAACTTATTAAACTTATCATTTAAACATTCTATCATGGTAAATCCAAGGAACAAAAAATGTATATATGTACCTTTTCCCCCTTTTACAACATAAATGTTGTAGTCAACATTTATTATTTTAATATATAAAATACATAGAAGAATTACAGTTTGAAAATGATACAAAAGAAGTCAGAATACAAAGTCATATTAAATTTTGACCCTCATCTGATTTGTTCTATAACATAAAACTGGTAAATTTTAATTGACTTAACCTCTGATTTAATTGTAAGTATCCAGGTTGAAGATTTGACTTCATAGCTTTAATGATGATGAAGTTACTGTTTTATGTTTGAGATTATCCAGTTAGTTCATTATAAACCTGATTATTACATCCAGTCTGGAAGAAATTACACTTTTTCCCTTAAATTTAACACCGATGCAAGTATTTTTCAGTATGCATTACCCATGTGGATTTTTTTGCCAGTGAGGGTGAAATGGGGGAGGAGGAGGGGAGGGAGCAGCTGATGTGGGAAAATGCATGGTAAGGATCTGGGAGAGGCTTTATCTTTCATCATCTACAAGATTCTCTGATCCCGAAGCTTGCTTTGTCCATGTAGCTCCTGTCTAGGATTTCAGTCTTGTATTGTCTTTTGTTGTTACCTGAAAGCACTTGCTCTATATATTTCACCTAGGTTTCTGGTTTATTTCGGTTGGGTGGTACAACTCCATCTTTGATGAAAGTTGACATTGGGTTAACACCTATGTGGGGTGGGGGGGAAGGAAAATGAAGTGGCTTACATGCTTATTTCTTCCTCTTCCTGTAGGTAAACACATTCCATTTCTTATTAGTGACACTGTTCCTTATTCTCTCTCCTCCTAGAGATGTGTGGTACTTCAATGGACTCTCACTATAAAACTCCATAGCATGTCATTTCTGCTTTTTGCCTTATCTACCTGTAACTTCTCTGTGAAATAGAGAGACACTTGCACTACTAATTCAAGTGGTTATTTTGAAAATCAAATTAAATAAAATATGTGATGGTATTTTAAACCATAACCTGCTCAGTAAGTAATATTACTCAATATATCTTTTATAGCACTAATTTCTGCTCTTGTCTTTTTCTTCCTGGGTTTATGTTTCTATTATAAAATGTGGTTTTTAGTATTTTCAAACAAATGTAATGCTTAATTTATTTTTTAAGTCATGCTTGTATTTGTATTTCTGTTCTTTGAGTTTCTATAATGATTTTGACACAGTAACTTAGTCAAAGTTTACCTGGTAGCTGGGGAAAAAAGTTCACTCTATTTCTATAAAATATTTTACTTTCTATCAGTAGCTATTTTAGGCCCTGGGAGAATCTACCTTATCTCTGTTATTTTCTGTCTCTTCAAAGTAAACAGAGGCAGGTATTGTTATCACATCTTGGAAATAGGAAAATTGAGCCCTGGAAAGTTAATGGCTTGCCAAGGTCATTTTTACTTGAAAATACAGCTAAATCCATATTTCATGTATAGAATAAAGATTTAAAAAATAATTCAATATAATATGTTTGGGTATTCGCAAAGGTTACAATTTTTTAAAAAATTCAACAGGAAGATAAGCTATTTCATGGCACCTAGGCAATCAATGATAATGAATATTATGTAGATTTATGTGCAACAATGAATCACCCAGTCAAGGTTTTGAATGCATAAAAAATTTACTATAATTTCTCATTTCCATTTGTACCATGAACTCATTGGAAAAAATACAAACCTCCCCTCTTCTTATAGCTTTAGGGTTAGTCTAATATCATCTACTTCATTGCTTACACAAACTCTAAAAAAAGGCAACTACTAACTATATTATTGACAAAGAAGCTTGCATTAGCTGGTTTTATGAAAGATCAACCTAATTGACATTTATCAAGATAAAATTATATCAATATTCATCAAATTACACTGTTCTATAAATTATGTGACAATTTTGATTTCCCTATCTGTTAATATAATTTGAAAGACTTATATTTTTAAGCTTAGGTTTCATCTAGCTGTTTAGATTACCTAAAATAATCACAAATAAATATAGTATTTTCTGACTTTCACATTATTAAACAAAAACTTTTGAAAATTATCTTTTTCATTCAATTGTTCAAGCATTCTTTGTTTTAACAAATTTGAAATTTGAAAAATATTTACATGATTGATTGGTGTCATGACAGACTGATGTCTGCTAAGGAGATACAGAAATAATTTTACCCACTTCCAAAAGTAATTTTTTAAATATATGTATTTTATGGATAATTATGAATTGCAAAGAATTATAGTTATTTGACTCTGTGTTTCTGTGTGATGACTTTGTTATATGTAAGAAAGTACTAAAAATAAAGCACCCCTTTCTATCCAATTTTATTGACTTTGCAAATACACTGTTGTTTAGTGCATTAGGCCTAAGCATTTTAAAGGGCACACTAACTTACTTTACAGTCCATTTTAACAAGAATATATTGTTTTAATAGTGAAGCAACTATACTCCTTTAATAGTATTATTTTTCCCTGGTGTCAAGATTTTTGGATATTTCATGATCAGAATTGGAATGGCTAGGCATTTTTTTATAAGCAAAAAATTGAATAAATATTTTCTCTTTCAAAAAGCATTAAGTGAGAAATTTTAAATATGGTAATAAACAAACAAAAATATTCAAATTTCATTTATAAGTAATTACACATTTCTTTTCTCCTAAAATGTAGGTGTCTTCAATGCCTTTTTAAATTTGCAAATGTAATCAATCTCTCACTTCTCACAAATTGTAATGAGTTAACTTGACCTAATACAAAAAGAATTCCTTGATTTCATTTTGTATACAAGTGGCTTACTTTAGAGTGACACTTTTAGTGTGATCAAACATGGAAGTATTAACATGTACCCTTGAAAATCTCCACTTCTTGAGAGCTAATAGTCTAAAACACTGCTAAATGTTAGATTATATTTTTAAACAAATTTACAAATGTTCTGAATTAATCAGTGCTCCCCAGAAAAATAGAACCGATAGTAAACAGAGGACAAATAGATAGATGCATAGATAGGTTAATTAGATTAGATAGACAGACATATATACGAGCATATATTCTTGTAAATCAAGTGATCATGAGAAATTGACTCACACAATTATGGAGGCTGAGAAGTCTCACAGGCTGCCATCTGTAAGCTGGAGACCCAGGAAAGCCAGTGGTGTGGATCCAGTCTGAGCCGGAAGGCCTGAGAACCAGGAGAGCTCATGATGTAAATCCTGTTCCAGAGCCGGATGAGATGAACGTCCAGCTCTGCAGTCAGGCAGAGAGAGCAGATTCTCCCTCCCTCTCACTCTGTGTCCTCATCAGGCCCTCAGTGGAATGGACGGTATGGACCTCCATTGCAAATGGCCACCTGCTTTACTCAGCCTACCCAGTTCAGTGCTCATCTCTTCCTGACACACCCTCATAGACACAGTAATAATTTTAACTAGATACTTGGGCACCTGGGGTCCAGTCAAGTTGAAATCTAAAATTAACATTCATCAATGATGAGAATTCCAGCCCAGATGTAGGTGTAGGTAGATATACTTTGTCTCCTCACACAACCAAAAGAAGGACAACAACAAATGTAAAAACAAAAAATAACCAGTACTGCCAGAAAATCAAACTGTATGGAAGTCTGACAACCTAGGAATAAGAAGAAACATTCATCCATACTAACAGGAGGGGCAGAGACTGGCAGCTGGAAAAGAGAGGACACATGGCAAGGAGCAGGTGGAGTACTGGGGTAGGCAAGGTGGTGGCTGGCAGACCAAGCAACATGGTGGCTGGCAGAGCAGGCAGTCCCACATTCACGTGCTGATAAACTGGGAGGAACAACTGGGGAACGAGACAGACCGTTCAAGCCAGGATTCCAGTGCGGGGAAATAAAGCCTCAAAACGTCAGACTGAAAAAAACTGTGGGAGTTGAGGAAGAAGGAGAAACTCCCAGACTCACAGGAGAGTTTATTGGAGAGACCCACAGGGTCCTAGAATGTACACAAACCCACCCACCTGGGAATCAGCAGCAGAAGGGCCCAATTTGCTTGTGGGTAGAAGAGGAAGTGACTGAAAGCCTGCTGAGAGCTGAGCAAGCAGCACTGTTCCCTCGTGGGCCCCTCCCCCACCTACAGTATCACAACTCGGGGACATGGTTGCCCGGTTCTGGCAAATACCTAAGCCTCCACCCCTTACTATGTAACAGGTGTGCCAAGACAGAAAAACACATCATGAATGAAAGAACAGATCAAAACTCCAGAAAAAATACAGCTAAGTGATGAAGAGATAGTCAAGCGATCAGATGCAGAGTTCAAAACACTGGTAATCAGGATGCTCACAGAAATGGTTTAGTATGGTCACAGAATAGACGAAAAAGTGAAGGCTGTGAAAAGTGAAATAAAAGAAAATGTACAGGCAACCAACGATGAAGGGAAGGAAACCCAGACTCAAATCAATGGTTTGGAGCAGAAGGAAGAAATAAAGTCAATTAGAACAAGAATTCAAATAAATGAGAAGAGGCTTAGGAACATCTGGGACAACTTTAAACATTCAAACATTTGAATCATAGAGGTGCCAGAGGAGAAGAGGAAGAGCAAGAAATTGAAAACTTATTTGAAAGCATAATGTAGTAGAACTTCCCTAATCTGGCAAAGGAAATAGACTTTCAGGAAGTCTAGGCAGCTCAGAGAGTCCCACGAAAAGTTGGGCCTAAGGAAGCACACAGCAAGGCACATCATAATTACATTACCCAAGATGAAAGATAAGGAGAGAATTGTAAAAGTGGCAAGAGAAAAGAGGACAATTACCTACAAAGGAGTTCCCATCAGACTGTCAGCTGATTTCTCAAAAGAGACCTTACAGGCAAGAAGGGGCTGGAAAGAAGTATTCCAATTATGAAAGGCAATGACCTACATCCAAGATTGCTGTATCCAGCAAAGCTATTATTTAAAATGGAAAGGCAGATAAAGTGCTTCCCAGATAAAGTCAAGTTAAAGGAGTCATCATCATCAAGCCCTTATTATATGAAATATTAAAGAAGTTTATCTGTGAAAAAGAAGATAAAAAATACAAACAGTAAAATGACAACAAACTCACAACTATCAACAACCAAACCTAAAACAAAACAAAACAAAACAAAACAAAAAAACAAAAATGAACTAATGAACAGATTCATAGACATAGACATCACGTGGAGGATTATCAATGGGGAGAGGGGAGAATGATGGAAAAGATACAGGGAAAAAGAAGCATAAATTTTAGGTACAAAATAGACAGGGGGAGGTTAAGAATATGGGAAATGGAGAAGCCTAAGAACTTATATGTCCTACCCATGGACATGAACTAAGGTGGGGAAATGCTGGTGGGAGGTGGGGTACAGGGTGGAGGTGAATAAAGGGTAGAAAAAATGGGACAACTGTAATAGCATAATCAATAAAATATATTTAAAAAATAAAATTAAATTAACCTTCACATGCTCTGTATTTTAAAACTTTTGCAATTCAAATTGCAGTTCAATGTTCTTTAAGTCAGTGCCTTCAAAATAGAACTAAACGCTGTCCTCATGATTTATTTAAAAACATGTTTTTGTATTTAATATGGAAAAAAGAAAATCATATTTAAAAGTATTTAATCAAAAACTTCAGTGTAAAATAAAGTTTGAGCTTGTAACATAGGTAATTTTAGCATTCTGAGTTTGCCCCAATTATGTGAATTGTGAGTAGAAAATACGGTTCACATAAATACACCTTCTGTAGAGCCAGCAGACAAAATCCAATCACAGCAACATGTCCATACTAACCTTGGTGGTTCAAATGAACGGCCAACCCTGTGCTTTAGCATCAGGTGATCAAGGTTACTTTGTATAGTTCGGTGTACTTGAGGGGCATAAATTTGTATTTTCATATAATAAAGTTTGTCTAATATGTAATAACTTACATATATAATAAATAAGATCTAATATATAAGAAAAACTTATTCAATATTAAAAGTAATATTGCCATGAATAGATGTTTATTTAAGATAATAAATCCAAATAATAGAAAAATTCAAAACTCTGTATTCTTTCCCTTGTCACTAACACAATATCCTTTTTCTTTTGTTTATTTACCTTGTATAACTTCTGGGTTGAAATAAAATCCTTACTTGTTTTCTTTCCTCCCAGTCAAACAGCTTAAAATTCACATTCATTCTGGCAGTGCGGCTTACCACACAACTAGGGTGAAGTTTGTACCTTAGGCTTGTTTTCCTGCTCCTCCTAAGGATTTAATTAGCTAATTAGCTTTCTCAGGTGTGAGCAACAGATGCCACACACCTGCCTATAATATGTGAACTAGCCAGGAGCAGTTTCTACCCCACTGCGAACTGAAGAAACGCGTTGTGTCTGTTCAGTTTACTTTTTGCTGCCCGCGTGATTCCAAATGGCCCTGAAGCTAATACTGTGTCGGTCCTTAACGTTCCTTCTCCCCAAGGAAATCAATCTGTTCTTGTCTCTTCAGTTGTTCTGCTATCAATTACTGTTCCTCTTCCGTCCAGATCCTTAGCTTTGGTCTATATCTTCATAATTCTTGCATATAAAAACAACTAGTTTGGCTTTTCACACAAAATTATTTTCTTCGTATTGCTTGAACATGCGTTGACTTCTTTTTCTTCTTTTCCTACCACAGATAAACGCCTATTTACTTATACTACCTAGTTTCCTTAGAAGCAAGTACAAAAAATGACTGGCTGACTTGAATGAAAAATAATTTATGGACTTCGATTAAAGTAGGGAATGAATAGAAGAATCTGTTGGGAGATAGAAAGAAGCAACGGGAAGCCACAAAGCCTGACCTAGGGCAAGGTCACGGGAGAGAAGGCATTCTGGGGGAAAGCCCTCTGACTGCCCCCCAACACTGCCAGCCCTCCAGGCAGGGCAGCGACACCGCTCTCTCTAGAAAACGAGGGGTGTCGCAGTCCCCGTGGCTGCCAGCCTCGGGTCTTCATTGTACTTCCTGCCACACCAGCCCCTGAATCACAGTCTGGCGCTGAAACCATCATTATCTGGGTCTAGATCACACGTCTACATGCACTAAATTCGGGGAGACTGGGACAGGGAACTTTTCGAACTTTCAGTTTCTACAAAATATGGTAGACCCCGTCTGCTACTGGAAATTAACAGTGAAGGGTAAGCCGGCTAGGGGTGGGTAGTGAAGAACCACCCTACTTACCCAAAGGCAGAGGGCTGGGAGCTCAGTGCAGAAAAACGACTGCATGGAATCACAGAGACAAACACCTGCGATCACACAGGGGGCTGCTACAATGTTTTAGTCGAAAGGAATTGCAGGGTGATGGGAAGTTTGTGTATGTTGACTGAGAAAGTGGTTATTTGCCGGATTTGATCAAATTTACGCTGTGTGTGTGTGTGCGCGCACTTGTACATATCAATAAACGGCACGTGAAAAATTACATTGTGTTAGAATTTCTATCTGCATAAACCACTTTGAATCTTAGTGCTAAGTTTATCTGATTTAATCCCACTTCTAATATACACAGTTAATATGCAGATGATAGAGATATATAAAATATATTTACTAGAAATTATACATATACATATATAACTCACATTTACACACACACCAATATACAAATACCCATAAGAATGATATGTAATTAAAAGCAAAATAAAAATGTGCAAATATCTTATTTATGAATACAAATGTATTATTCTTTACTGTGATCCACATATACTATTTCCAGTACAAATTTATGCTGCATTTAATTTTTAAAATTTCATATGTTCAGAGCCAACTAGTCTATGATAACATGTTTTGAGACAAAATACCTTTATTATTCTTAAATTTCATTCTAGATTTTTAAAACATTAAACATTTGTCAGCAATTTCTTAAGATGAAATAAGAAATAATAATTAGGCTGCAATTCAAGTTTTATAGTGCCATATGTGCATGACTACTATTAAAGAACTTTAAGATTTTCGATTGTACTCTTCTGATATGTTTTGTTATTTATAGTTGTATTTCAAGAAAAGTCATTCTTAATATTTCAAAATTGAGGGGAAATTCAAAACTCTTTTTGAAGTAGAATATTTAACAGATTTGGCAAAGGGTTAAATAATTTCTTCTTCAAATACTAAGAAATTCTTCTTTCACAACGTTGCCTTGCTTAACAATATTTTGTTTGACAGTCCTAAATATACACTGTTCAAAAATATCGTACAAAAATTACATAAACTAAATAGCAGTTTACAAACATTTCCTACACATATGTGGACTAACTAGGCAAAATATCTTTATATAGGTGTGAACATATTTAATGATTTAAGAAAAATTATCTTAAAACTGTTATTATTGAATTATATCATATGCGGTATAAATATGTACATATTCACATTTTGTAAAAGCTACGCATTAAAATTTTATAAAGACTTCAAAATATTTTTTTGACTACTGTCTTAAAAGAGAGATGCAGAGGTTCAAAACTAAATCAATAGTGGTAAAGAGAGCTCAGGCATACAAGAAAAAGTGTGGTTCTCAGGTTTAGCCCTTCCTTCTTACACATTCACAATATATTTATGACTGTGCTGAGCTGTTTTCCATCCTTTACCCAAATCATTTCTGTTTCTTACGCTTGTATCTGACATAGACAGTTTAAGTATTTTGCCAGTTCATTGTATACTTTAGGTAATGAAATTGGGACTTCTTGCTATTTCTTAGAAACTAAATAAAGCTATAAACCTGAATGGGGAATACAGTTGTAAGGTTTATCATCTTAGTAGTGAGAACGAATTAGAGATGTGACTTGCAGGTTTCTTATTTTGGGTAAGGGAATGCGTGGTGTGAGGGAGGGATGTGATGGCAGCCTTCTCCACTGACAAGGAGCAACACTAGGGAGCAGTTATCAAAAATCCTCGCTCTGCAGAAATTTAGGTCTTCAGAAAAGTTTAAGGAATAAATAGTTCTTGGAAAATGTCAAGTTCAGATGACATTTTTAATTCTTATTTTCTCATTAAATATATCTTTATACAACTTTAGTGTATTAACTGTTTTAAGTATGTGTTCTGGATTGCTAATTAAATAGTAATCTTATAAAAGACAGTTTCTGGTCAAATAATTTTTCTTTATTTCAGAATGTACATTGTAATAATTTAAATATATATAGCCAATTATTTAGAGTTTAAGTATTTTAAATACAACTAAATTAACATTTAAAAATATGTAATTCAGTAAAAATTAACTTTGGTTGTGCAAACAATAAACTAAATTACTTTTTCCCAAACTCCTTAGAGTATTTGTAGTTATACCTTAAAAATGTATCTTTGTGATGTTGGGTCAGTTTCTAGGAAGCCATTAATAAATATAACATATATATAAGCTATATATATGTAGCTAATATTAAACAAAAAATATGTCCCATTGATAACTTTTTAAGGTTTTTTAGACATTAAATGTATAAATTATATAAGAACTATAGCAACATAAACATTTATTAAATAAAAATAATATTAAATAATTCAATTTGAAAATCAATTTAAACTTCTCATTAGTCTGAGTATAGCTTTTAAAAATAATCAAAATAGAATTAGTAATAATTCATGGTTAATATATAATTAATTATATTAACATTACCATCTATCTTTTGTTTGGTGATATGTATTATTTATTATTACTATATTATATGCATATTAATTTAATATAATTAATGAGTATATAAGTATTAATGACACATGAATATTGACAAATATAATTCATGCTTTACTTTTAAGTTATATTTGGTGATAGAATCTTCAAGACACACATTTTGTTTTTTGTGCGTTGATAGTGTGGGTTCAATGTGATTGCTGCAATGTATTGTCAACATTTGACCCAATGAAAAAGGACCATGGCCATGATGCAAACACACACATGATGTGTACAAAAACATGTGTGCCCAAGGGAGGTTTTCACTTCTGGAGAAAATAGTTGTTTAATTGTAAAAGTTGACATGTACTTTTAAAAGGATTGCAATAAATATGTAAGTATTTCTGAAATTTCAGCTACTCACTGACGAAAGTACAAATTAATGAACTTGGCATAGAGCACAGGCATGATAATTCTAAGCAGTGAACCAACAATAAAACAAAATATAAAACCTGAAATTGCCACACTCCTATTGTTCTTTGTGGTGTTTAAGTAAGTTAAGTTATTCAATTTCCAGAAAGAAAGTTGGGATCTTTAGGGAGCTAAGTAAAAATCAGATAATAAAATAAACCTATTGTTATAATGCATTTAAAGTTATTTAGATTTTTCCATTTTATTTCAGTGTTTTCAATGTAAGTACACATAAAATATATCTTTTCAGGTCTTCAGTATTAATAATAATAATAAAGCAAATATTCTGATTAGTAAATGAGTACTGAATTATGGACTTCTCTGCCCAACGTTTATGGATTGACAAACTGTATCATCTACATTATTTCTCTATTCTTAAAATATCTTGTTTCTTAAATTGTTAGTATATCTCAGCAAAAAAGTAAAATTATATTGTTTACGGGTAAGAGAGCTCAATGATTGGGAGGTTAAATAATTATAGTTTTGTGATAATTCCACTAAATGAAATGATGAAGTCATGATTGGAATACTACAACTTCTGATATCAGAGGTTAATCATTCACGGTTTCAATTTCTCTCATTAAACACATCCTTTCATTTTGTAGAAAACTTAACTTTCCATGCCAGAACTTTTGGGAAGTCTCAAAATTGTTAGTAAAACAATTTTATTGACTTTGCATTACCTGTATATGACCCTAAGGATATTTTCAGTGCTTTCTTTTTTTTAATACCCAGACAGGCATATTTATATTACGGATCACACAACACAAAATGTAAAGTAACACACTTCAATATTTCATTACAAATATTCATTTCCCCATTGGCATTTTGGTTACTGTGAGTCTTTTGTAGATAGATTATTCCCTTTGCTCATTTAAAGAAGAGTACAAATACAGCATTAAAAAAATAGCATTTCAATAGAAGAAGCTTAGAAGATTTGCTTCAGCAAATATTAAAACAATAGCTCTCAGACTAAGGATTTCAGAGTGGAACGAATTCTTCTTGAGACCAAAACTATATATTACTTTTGATATTGTAAATGATATATTGTGTAGCCAAGTTGGAAAAGTAAAAGAAAGAACTTTTCTCTTAGTAGTAAGATTGAAAATCATTTCAAAGAAAATATCCTTATCACCTTCAATATTCATTAACTTTAAGTATTTTTTCCTAACATTTGGAGAAAGGAGATTATTTTATTATTTATTCATCCACTTAACATTTATTGAGTGCATATTATTTTTTAGAGTACTCTAAGTTTCAGGGATACAGCACATAAAAATCAGACCAATTTTCTGCTTTTTAGAGAAGAAAACAGAATATAACTTGAATAAATAAATGCATAATATAAATAAACATAATATAATGTCAGTTATTAATAGAATCTGAGAAGGAAAATCGTGTTCCTGCTGGTTCAGATAGAAAGCAGAGTTGTTTGACCTGACTTGATGAACCAAGTGATTTATCCATTCATATAACTTAGGGCAGCACATTACAGGAAGCTCAGGGGGAAGGGTGGAGGGAACACGCCCAGGACGACTTGTTTGTGGCCAATGCATGAGAGTGGAAGGGCACAACATTAGACAGAAGCAGACAGAGGCTGGGTCTTGTAGCCACTTCCAGACCAAAGAAAGAATATGTCGTTTCATTCCAAGTAGAATAAAAGACATTTAAAAGATGACAGCAGAGAAATAACACAGTCATTTTTTTTTAAACCTCCTTTTGTTTTGTTTGTTTTTTTGAAAATTGATTTGGAGATCAATATGCGGCCAGTGGAAATCAGGCTCTTCCATGGGATTGAGATGAAAGCATTCCAAGGATCCATGCACAGGAGATTGTGGTGTGGCATGGTTTGTTTGGGTGCAAATAGAAGCTGCCCTTTGTGTTTCCCATCTCATGCTATTGAACATGGAAAAAGTCAAACCTTATCTTCAACAAAGCCAAAACAATAGCCAACATCCAGGGTTTCTGCTTCATATGAAATCTTAGTTCTTTGGAGCCCATGCAAACTGCACTGTCCTTGGTAGTTGCTAGCTAGACTCACATGGTCTCATGCTCCTGGTCAGGAGAAAGGGGATGAGAGTGCTGGTCACACACACACACACAGAGAGAGAGAGAGAGAGAGAGAGAGAGAGAGAGAGAGAGAGAGAGAAATTCTTTGTTCCCCTGGAATTATATTAGCTTGGACTTGGGATGCACTGGGTACTTCTACAAAATGACCAGTCAACTTCCCAAGCTTTCTTGGCCTTTTGGATGGGTCCATCCCCTAACTAGACTGACTGGCCTCCATGATTCAACTCCTTGCCCTGCTCTCCCCAGCAATCCAGTCCCAGATGAGAAAACGGGAGAGTGTTAATTTCCTTGGCAGAATGATGCCATGGTCACCTGAGGTGTGAAGCTGTAGCTTCCTGGTGAAGCAAACATGCCCATGACCCCCAGTTTATGAAACTCAATGTCTAATTTTCTTTGCTCTCTTTCATATTAATAACGAGTTGACAACTATGGTAACAAAATGGGGAAATAGGAAAAAGCAGAAGTAAAGAATCAGTCATTATTTTGTCAGCCTAGGTGGAGGAAGATCTTTGTTTTGGTGGGGATGATTAAAAATTGTTTGAAATGAGGTCATATATTCAATATACATCTGAAAAAATTCTAAATGATTTAACTCTAAATGATTTAATTCTAAATGAGTTTGAGGAAACAGGATTGAAAT
This sequence comes from Anoura caudifer, assembly GCA_004027475.1. Classification (NCBI taxonomy): domain Eukaryota; kingdom Metazoa; phylum Chordata; class Mammalia; order Chiroptera; family Phyllostomidae; genus Anoura; species Anoura caudifer. The sequence continues at coordinate 748,989 of PVKU01000057.1, read as the reverse complement.
TTGGTGGTTGGGAAATTATAGTACTCCAGCCCCTTGAAAATTTTTCTAAAGTATCCCTAAAAACAGTGATTCTCAATATGTGTGTGGAGAGAGGTAGAAAGTTTCCATGTCCTGTGGAGCATTTGGAAATTTGTGAATTTGTATTTCCTTGTCCCAGTGAGAGAGGGGGCACAGCTGACATTTATTCTGGTTGATGCTTACCCTTGATATATTCGTTGTCCTGCGTTAGGGACAGTCTCATATACTAAAGAAATGGCCTGTGTCTTGAATAAAGCGTAAGAGCCTAAAACTTAACTCTATTGCTAGATCCAAAGAGGACATATATTGAACAGTTTTAATATTAACTGACATTGACAGAATTACCCATAATATGTAAGTTGTTTTTAAAAAAATAGTTCCAAAACTGACTCACTATTTTGGAAAAAGATAAATCATAGCATCAAAAATGGTGCCCCTTATTGACAACTGAAATTACAAATACAATAAAAGTGCACTAGTCTGCATTTTTATTCATTGCTTTCAAATATAAACAAGCACTTTTAAGGGTCCTTTTAAACAGATTCAATGCCAAGTAATTATTATATTTGAGCATTAATTGTAAGGATCTGTTTTAATTTTATCAAAAGCAGTTATTTCATAATTTGTAGTTATTTCAAATAATTTATAATTTTTGTAGAGCAATATTAAGAATTATGATATAAAATTATACATTGAAATTAACTTTTTTCTTGTACTGAAAAATAAATGTGTTTTCTAAAGTAATAAACATATTTCAAAATATCTTCTTGTCAAAGCATTATGATCCTTCCTTAAACATTACAAAGAACACTTCTTCTGGATCTGGCTTTTACTGTATTCCATTTGTCATATCCATATTTTTAATTGTTATTGTTCTTTGTTCTCTTTCAATTTGGATACTGTCTATTGATTTATCTTCATATTTAATAATTTGTTTTTATCCTCTATCTCCTGTTAACCCTCTTTTGGAATTTTGATTTTTAAATATGTAGTTTCAATAACCTTTTAATGGGCCTCCCTCACTCCAAAAACTCTCTACAAATTAGCTTACAATGTAAATTAAATCAAGTAATTTACTTGCTTAAGACCTCTTCGTGACTTCCTTGTATAATCCGAGTGCAACCGTACCACGTGCTGTGAGTGCAGCATAACACGCCCTCTGACACTGTGTAAACTGCCCCACTTCAGCCTTTTCCAGCCTTTTCCCCCCTTCCTTGCTATGTTTCAGTTCAAACAGACCTTGTTTGTTTAATTTTCCTTGTTTGAGTTTTAGCCAGGCTGTGGCTCTTATCTCTTTCTGCGAAGTACTTCCATGACTAGCCCTTAAAACCCTTTCCATTCTGTTTATATTCATTATAAAGTGTTTGAGAACTGACAATATCTTCTTCATTTCCCTTTTCCTCTATTTGAGGGTTAGTTTAGTTTATAACAACCATGGCAATTAGTTTGTCTGGCGTGTGTTTAAAAAATATTTGTTTTTTTAATAATTTTTAAAAGATTTTATTTATTTTTAGACAGGGGGAAAGGAGTGAGAAAGAGAGGGTGAGGAACATCAATGTGTGGTTGCCTCTTGCCCACCCTCCACTGGAGACTTGGCCTGCAACCCAGGCATGTGCCCCGACTGGGAATTGAACCAGCAACCCCTTGGTTTGAATGAAGCCCAGTGCTCAATCCACTGAGCCACACCAGCCAGGATATATTTGTTGAATTACTGGTTATTAAAATTGAGTCAATTTCAATGGTGTTGGGCATCAATGCCTCAAGCCTTATTTTCTTCGAGACACAGAGTGAACGCATATTGTCTACTGTAAAACTTGTACTTACATGAGTAAAACAAAGCTAAGAATCATATTCATAGTTAGTTCCAGTCTATATTCCTGATATGTGTATTCAGTCTTACTAATTTAGTATTAATGAAAATTATCTTAAAGTACATCAGTTTAATATATTAATAATTATAGCTTATTGCTGATTATATATTAATAATTAATAATAACTATAGCACATAGTTATGCTCTTTTTAAATATAATATATAAATATTGCAAAATTAATGTAAAATTTCATCTTAAATTTAATGTGTCTTCCATGGGTATTGTATACAAACCTTCAAAACTGAGCTGTTTGAAAAAAATAAGGTTGGAGAATAGAATGCATGAGAAATTAGAAATATTACAGTTTTTGACTATCTAAGATTTTATAAAACTAATATATATGCTTATCTTTAATTCTATATTAACCCTTATTATAAATTTAAACAATAATGTGCAAATAGAATTTATCAGTAAAATAGGGGTATACACATATAATGTATTGATTTCATTTTCTTTGAAAAATCTAAATTTCACACAGTTTTAGTATCACGCAATTTTGATAGAAATGCATTTAGTTCTCCAATTTTATTGTGTAAGCAAGTGAAACAATTCTCATCTAAAATCCGTGAGAGCTTAAGTTCAAACCCTGGTTATAAAATTGCTTCAATATTAGGACAAACCTCAAGAATGAGTTTTAAAGTCCAATCTTTTACAAAATTTTCTGCCTTTGATGAGCAATTTCTCATGCTCATTCCAATGAATAATAATGTCAAGGTGATAAAAACAAGAATTTCAATTCGAAACATATCTCTTGAGATGGCATCAATATAAAAGCAATTTTTATCTGGATAGATTTTTGAATTTTCACTCTTTCTAGGTAATCTGTGGTGTTTCTTTATTGATGATAAATAGCACAGTGATACTTATTTCGATGCTAAGACAGATTAATGTTTTATGCTATGTCATATTTGTTCCATATGCCACTCTAGGGCAGAGTACATGATTTTTAAATCCTTATCTATAGTATAGGATTAAATCAATGTGCGTCTTCTGATTTTCAACTTAATCATTCTGGAGTCTATATTTGACAATGTGGTAAGGTGATTTATAATAAAAATTATATATTTGGTCTTCCTTTCTGTTCCTGGCACAAAGCTTTTAAAACCCTTGGGATTTCCTAAATGATAGGGTGGGGGGCAGGTATCCTTTATTACATTAATGGAGTGACTTTTGAAGAGCCCCAGATAACCTAAGGATGGGAACTGGTTGCCAGGGGAATCAACCTGTGGTTAGAAGATTGGACCTTTCAGTACGCTTCTCCCCTACCAGGAACCTCCAGGAAGGAGGGGCTAGAAATGGAGTCCATTTACCAGTGGCTAATGATTTGATTAATTATACTCTGTGATAAAGGCTCCATAAAAACTCAAAGGACAGGCTTCTGAGGGCTTTCTAACCTTCTGCAGCCCCTCCCATACCTCTTGCCCTATGTATCTCTTCTACCTGGCTGTTTCTGAATTAAATTCTTTTATAATAAACTGATCATTTAATCAGTAAATATTCTCTGAGTTCTATAAGGTGCTCTAGCAAGTTAATGGAACCAAAGAAGGGGGTCTTTGGAAGCCTTGATCAATAGTTCTTAGATCAGAAGCATGGGGTCAGCTGGATTTGAGGCTCACACTCACAGTTGCGTGGGGAGCCGTTTTGAAAGACCTCAAGCCCTTATTCTGTGGGATCTGACGTTATCTCCCAGCAGATAATGTCAGAATTGACTTGAACTGTAGAACACAGAGCTGGTGTCTAAGAACCAGTGTGGGGGAAAATCTGCACAATGGAATTGGTGTCAGAGCCCTAGATGTGTAAGAGGGCACACTGACAAGCTGAGTGTCAGGGTTTCAGCCTCTTGGGGGGCTGCTCCCCAGCCTACCACAACAGTGCCTACACTTAGGGAAACTGTTGATACAAAGATTGTTTTGCTATGATAAATTATTTTGTTCAAGCCTTTAAGAATAAAATTTCTCATACCTTTTTTAGCGTTGGTAGCATGTCTAGTCACCCTATTAAATTAAAAATAAATGCACACTTCTTGAGAACCTATTATGGGCAGTACACTTAGTTTTATCTAAAGATAAAGGTAGTGTAAAGGAAAGGGCCAGCTAAAATTAAACTATTTAAGCAGCTATTCTAAACAATTTATCATACAAGAAAATACGTCATTATTTATGCCATTAAACTACAAACATATTTTCTACAGGAATTCAAACAGGAAAAATATATATAATTAGACTGTGACTATACAAAAGCACTAAAAGTAGGATTCAAAAGAGGCCTTGAAGTGTAAATAAGGAGTGGATGGGAGGAAAAAAAAATCAGAAAAATAGGTAACACTCAACAACGTGTTGTATGTAAGAAGAGTAAGGCATTCCCACTAAAAGAAAGTGTATAAATAAATGTCTGATAAGAAAACCTTTCAAATAGACAGATGTTCTCTCTCTGTGCTTGGGTGGGAGAGTTCTCTGTGAATGACACTTATCAGCAAGCTCTGGGACTTCAATGTGACACCTTTCCCTTTGATGATTATTCTCTGCATTTTCTGAGAATCTTCCCTATGCTAATGTATTTCTTGTCTCTTTTTTTTGTGCCATACTTGAGTCCATATGTTTATCAGATCAAGTTCTCCCTCATTAGAGGCAAATGAAAGGCCCAAGTAATTTCAAGGAAAGTTGTTTCCTTTTTCCCATACAGTGTACTTGAACCCTTGTTAAAGCTGTATCATTCTAATCTCTTAAGTGATGGCAGAGTAACTTAATGTGCACTATCTAACAAAGGACATCCTCTCTTTCAGAAGTCACAAGCATTTGTAAAAAAGGAAATGTAAATACACCTCTGACTCGCCCTCCCCAACATTTTGATCTTTATATAACAATAATGCCCGAATATGCTTCCTGGGTCTTCCTTGGGGCCAGCTGTGGTCAGGGTCTGTTCTGTCAGAACTAGGACAAGACTGGCTGCATGGCCTGGTGGGTGAGGGCATGAGGCTTCCTGTGGTCAGCCCAACCAGGGCTGGAGCTGAGCTCCACCGTCGATCAGAGATGTCTGCTCTCAGACAACCTATGCGATTCTCAGTGCTTGATTGTCCTTATCTGTAAAATACATACAGTAACCATAATGACTAACCTCTTACAGATGTCACCTTGAATAAATGAGTGAATATTTGTGAATTCAAATCATTGAATAAATGAGTGGAAAAATTGATACATGACAGATTCTACATACATGCTAAATAAAATGAACTTGGCCATGTGGTTCAGTGAAAATCTTTCCTTCCAGGGTGCCAATGTAAAGTTGGCATCATTGATTTTTTTTTTCCCTGTCATAAAAGGCAAATACCATATGATCTCACCTTTAGCTGGAACCTAATCAACAAAACGAACAAGTGAGCAAAATATAACCAAAGACATTGAAATTGAGAGTACGCTGACAGTGACCAGAGAGGAGAGCAGAGGGGATAGTGGGGGAAAAGGGTGACAGTTTACCGGAACAACTATAAAGGACATTCGGACAATAACAATGTGGGGTGGAAACAGGGGAGGGAGGTGGGGAGGGCTGGGATGGTGTGGAAGGGTAAGGAGAAAAGGCAGAAAACTGTACTTGAACAATATAAATAAATAAATAAATAAATAAATAAATAAATAAAAAGTTTAACTAGTGAATATATGCAATAAAGGTACCACAATACTTGACTCATAGAAAGTGTATAACATATGAATTATAGATGTAGTTAATCTTGATACTATTATAAGACTATAACTAATTTCCTGGAAATCAAGGTATTTAATGCAAGAAACTCTAAGTCATGAAAAGCGGCACAAAGAGCAAATCTATGTTCAATACAATCATATCTTCAAAAAGAAAAACTATATACAAAGTTTCAGAAAGAAAGAAGAGAAGAATGTCATATGACAAAGAGAAGAACTTCAAAATAGGACACACAAATTGTTGATAGACATGTAAAAAGATGCTCAGTGTCACTAACCATCAGAAAAGCAAATTAAAACCATAGTAAGATATCACATCTCACCTGTAAGAATGGCTATCATCAATAAATCGACAAACAAATGCTGAAAGAGAAACAATTTTATACTTTTGGTGGGAATGCAGACTGGTGTAGCCACTGTGGAAAGCAGTATGGAGATACCTCAGATAATTAAAAATGGATCTGTGTTTTGACCCAGTGATCCTGGGAATGTATCCAAAGAAACCTGAAACACTAATCTGAAAGAATATAAGCACCCCTATATTTATTGCAGCATTATTTACAATCACCAAGATATGGAAGCAGCCCAAGTGTCCACCAGTAGACACTTGGTGGATAAAACAACTATGAGATATTTACACAATGGAATACTACTCAGCTGTAAAAAGGAAAAAAAATACCCTTTGTGACTGCATGGATGGATCTGGGGAATATTATGCTAAGTGAAATAAGCCAATGAGAGACAAATATCATAGATTTCACTCAAATGTGAAATCTAATGAACAAACTGAATTAAGCAAAAAAGGGACAGACTCATAGACTCTGTGGAGAGCAGGCTGACATAATGCGGGGAGGTTAGTAGTGGAGGGATTGAGCAGAAAGGAAAAAGGACTCATGGACATGGACAAGTGTGGTGGTTGCAGGGGAGAGGGGGTATGCTGGGGATAAATTGTAATGGAAAAATTAAAAAAAAAACTTGTAGAAAACACAAGGCAACCTAATAATGGCTTCATCTTCCGTAATTTGGGGGGGACTCCCATCTGGTTTTAGCATGAATGCACTACACAGAAGTCCTGTCGTGTCATATGGCAGAGAAAAACTTCACTAAATTCTTAAATTTAAAATCATAGCAAAATCCAGTGCACACTTTTAACATGTTAATTTATGAAGATCAAATATTTCTATCACTTAAAGTATGTTTTGCCCTACATAAATAGGCGACATTCAAATTTTTTGAGAAGTATTTCCCTAGATGTTGACAAAAATTATCTGATTGATACTCGTTTGTAATTTCATCACCTCTCATATTGCTTCAAGTCAAGACAACAAAACAGGTGCTATTTAACTGCTCTGAAAGTTTTTAAAAGCCACATGGAGTGACCCATCTTTGTGATATGATGCCTAGCTAATAGACATTGAGTTTCATTATAGTCTTACATCTGTGAGCACAGGATCGAAGTAATTTGTCTTTGTTACAAAATAGAAAGCAAAAAGCTCATTTGGGCGTTGTCAAGAGAATAAAAAAAGAAGAGGCTGACTTGGGAAAACTATGTATTTACGCTCTGTTTCTAAACGCAATCTTATAATCTTAAATAGAAAATCTCCTTTGCTGACAGTAAGTTTTTCCTACATATGGACTATAATATAACATCTTTACTTTCTTTGTTAATGATATGCGTTGCTCATTTTCAAAAGCAAGCCACTTGGGAAAGAAAAAAATGTATTTGAATTTTTTTTAAAAACTAGGCAGTATTTTTTCAAATGGTCATTTATATAAGTAGGTAGTGACCTAATTTTTTCTTAAACATATTATAATATCTAAGAACCACTACTGTTTTCATCATGGTATCCTTAGTAACTGAGCAGATTGAATCTTTCAATTTGGTGGAGGTTTTTTTACCTCTAGGAGAGAAACCATAATTGTCATATTTTGCAAGTTTCACATGCAATTAATAGTTATTTAAAACATACATACCAGGTAATATTTAAGATTGTGTCACAGCATAGAATTCTGTATTACTATACATCATATTAGATAAAATTATGCATATGCCATATCACACTTTTTCATGTTTATTTTTCCTAAATGCAAGACCGACATTTCAAGTTAGAAACAAACACCAGCACCATACTTGGATGTTGATTTTTGAAAAGATCTCTGGTCTCATTTGGATTCACCCAGGCACCGATGATCAGCTGTGGGTCAGGAGGCTGCTCTGTTTGTCTTGCTGGTCTTTCTCACTTGTTTGGAGAACATTTGTTCTAGACTTTTGAGGAAACTAAGAGTAGGTTAGAAAAGGAATGAGCTTTCTTCTAATCAGTGTCTGCCACATCTTTCACCAGGCTGGCTCAGGCTAGTGGTTCCTAAGATAATACCATGGTTCCAAGACCACGTGGATGTCTCTAGAAGCAAATCTGTAATTAAGCTACCCAAACCCCTTAGTAACTGAAAGGGCAAATAAAATTTGTTATATCAAATTACACTGCCACACACTTACTACCATAGAAAGAAAAATAAATACTGCTTCCTTCTGAATCTCCTGCACAGCTAATATTGATTACATTTTACCAAAGTCAAATAGGCAAGGAAGATCTTATTCAAGATTTAACTCTACTGAAACAAAAGTTAACGGTAGTTCTTTTAAGGGCTGGGGAAAGCAAGCAGAAAAGTACTGCAGAACATATTGTGGAGGGGTTGGTTGATCATGGGGTGTGTGCAGCGCTTGGAGTTATTTCTGACTTTGCAAGTGCTTTTGTCTGTGATTAGCCTGTCTGTGTTTTCCACTCGGTACCTGGGGAAGGTAGGCTCATGCCTCCCACATAGACTGGGAGATAGGGCTTCTATAATATTTTTCTCGATAATTACATTTCAGAGGACTAGCTCTCAGGGCCTTAAGAAAGATATTTCTTGGTTTTCAACTTGGCAGAAGGAGATTTATATACATTTCACATGGGGGACAGAGTAAAGTTTTGAAATGATAAGTCATCTAAAGTACACCTTCTAAGAAAAGGAGGTCAGGGGTCTATAGTCAGACAAAAACTTATTAAAGTGTAGCCAACCCGAGGGGAATGCTAAGGCCATTTTGGTCACTGAATATTTCATTCACCCAATGACTTTTTAGTCTCAAAGGTCTCCTGTAATTATATTACATGTTAAATTTTAATTATATCACTTTAAAAGCAATTCATTTCATCTTCATTTTTATGCTCAATAATTATATATGTAATTTTCCAAGTTTGTTAAAATATTTTAAATATAATTTTATTAAAATATGTTTATATTTATATTTTAAATATATTTTATTAAAATATATATTTAATGTTGCATAAATATTATAGGCAAAGTAAAATTATTTTAAAGTTTTATAGTTACTTCATTTTGTATAAGCGACCTTTTGAATTAATTACAGTATGCGGGGAAGAAACCTACTTTACTTCATTGGACGTTTTTATCCTGGAGTAAATTAGCCAGCACTTCAACCATCACATGCCATTTCTTATAACGGGAATAACAATTTATCCTCATGAACAAACTTGCAGAAGAAAGAAGAATTTGCCTCTTAGACTTGACTCGTGAATAAAATTCCTTTAAGGGAAAAGAGAAGTAGCTTTTTCCTCCTCGTTTCCTTACCTGGAAAACAGCTCCACTGACCTAAGTGAAATTTTATAGAAAGAGACATTTTTTAAGACAAGTATGAAATATTCCAACTTTAAAGGTGAACTTCTAGAAAACGGTGAACAGAGAAAAGCAGCGATGTTAACGGGGAGCAGTCATGGGCTGGTTTATGTTCTTAGCATGCATCGCCTTTTCATAAAACTGGACCATCTTTCTCTACATGGAACAAGAGCATTTATAATGAAAGGCAATTCTTTCCAAATTCAGTGAGAAATAAGCAATGGGGGAAATTTTATTAGAATGCACAGTGATTAAAAATTTCAGCTTAGTTGTTTTATAAATGTACAATTTAATAGAAACTTTCGTATAAATTTGCTGACCTTCAAAACAATAACATCGTACCTAAAACAACTATCTGCTGTTTATGTACAATGGGGCTTTGATATATATATGTACATGTACATACATATATATGTATGTGTATGTGTATATATACATGCACAACAGACACCGGTACAATATAATACATGTAATATATGTATTAGTGCAATTGGTGAAGCGCCATCTTAGAAATAAAGTAGGTTTCTAAGTTTGAAAAAATAAATGAACAAATAATTTTCAAATCCATGTCATCCACTTTCAGGTCTTCAGAGTAATGGCGTTGTCCCTCCTCTTCATGCCTCTGACAGCTGAACTGGCCACAGGCATCCAGCCAGCCAGCCTCCTGAGCAGTCTCATCAGGAGTCTGTGAGCTGGCCTTCACATCACACCACGAGACATGATCAGCACCAGGGAGGCAGTGAAACGCAGTCAATCCATCAGCATTGGTGTCATGTTAGCTGTGACCCAGCGCTGTAAGGCTGACCATGCCCTGAAGATGGATACACTTGGATCGCATTAACAGCTGCTGAAGACAAGCTGGAACAAGGTGAAGGCAGGGAAAGTATGAAGAAATGGAAATTCCTGAGCAGCGCCAAAATACTGTGTCAGAGCTTGAAGGTTTTATTGGTCGAATTACTGAAAGTATTCTTGCGTATTGTAAATACTCTTATCCCTTTTTACATTTGATGTGTCGGTGATGCTGCTGCAAAAAACAAGAGTAAGAAATAGCAACCTGACAAGTACACCTTTCTTTATTTCATTTCATGGTTGTGCTAACATTTATACCATATAATCTGAGGCAATAGAAACAATTTTCTTCTAATGTGGAGTTACTCTGGTTATCAGATGAAGCTTCAAGAACAATTTAACTTTTTTATAATTCAGATATTTCTCAAATCTTACATATTTTTAAGTGTTGTGTCTGGAAAAAGATCTTTAAACAACAATCACAAGCAATCTTTCTTCTATAAACTGTCCCTGGTAAAATAGAACGACTAATTGTTCTGTGAACTAAAGAAGAATTCTTTAGTGGTTCAAGGTGAGTCTGTCTTTTTCTCTCGTGACCCTGCCTCAGGACGTAGAGCGATGCCACAAAGATACAACCGCGGCTGTCCTGAGTCTTCCTAGAGGCTAATGGTGGGTGACACAGAAAGTCAGCAACAGCTCTGGGCCTCATTCAGCGCCGCCCAAGAAATGGGGGGGGGGAGGGAGAGACACAAAAACGGTTTCTTCCATAACTCTCCTTGAACACAAACACATATTTCTGCAATAAAGGGGAAAGGTTTCATACACTAAGAGTGCAGTGTATTTTTATTGAAATTTCTCTGATTGTTAAATATTTCAGGAGAATTATATTTAAATATTTCAATAACATGTTAACATTTCAATGAGATATCTTAGTCTAATATATTTTAATAATGACAAGTTTAGGAAATTGGTTCTTATATACTTAATTAACAAGGGAAACAAAAAAGAAAACTAATATTCATTGAACTTGGCAATCTATGAGGTGATTTTCATGCCATTTTGCATTTGTATGTACATTCAGAAAAAATTGGATGTGTGTTTTAAAATATAATTATATAAGGAATATGTAAATAGGAAAATTGAGCTTTCAGATACAGTTTGAAAAGTAATTGATATTTTAATTATTAGAGAGTATCACGAGATGATAACTATTTCAAATTTAAGTCTTTATTGAAATTATGATCAAAGAATTTGAAATTATGTAGCAAAGAAGAGACCTCACCCATTTTTAACATAAGCGAGATATTATTCTGAGAACTCTAGATAAATTCCGCATGCCCATGTAAGTTGACCTAATTGACTGTATTGCATTTCACATATGTAAATTTTTTTATTTTATTTAATTTTATTTAATATTTTTTATTTTAATTGTTATTCTTATAGTTTTCCATCTTCTACTCCCATCCCAGCTCACCACCCCAGCCCTCCTCACCTCCCTCCCATTTCCACCCCCCCTAGTTTTTGTCCCTGTGTCTTTCATACTTGTTGCTCTAACCCCTTCTCCTTTTCCCTTGAAATTCTTATCCCCTCTCCTCTCTTGTTCTCAATTTCAATGTCTTTGGTTATATTATGCTTGTTTGTTTGTTCTGTTGATTAGGTTTCTGTTAAAGGTGAGATCATATGGTATTTGTCTTTCATCTCCTGGCTTATTTCAAACAGCACAATTTACAATAGCCAAGTGTTGGAAGCAATGTAGGTACCCATCAGTAAATGAATGGATCAAAAAACTATGGTACATTTACACAATGGAATTCTATGCAGCAGAAAGAAAGAAGGAGCTCCTACCCTTTGCAACAGCATGAATGGAACTGGAGAGCATTATGCTAAGCAAAATAAGCCACAAATGTAAATTAAAAAAAATCTGGCTGAAAACAACACATACAAACAACAACAGAGGGCATCGAAATGTTTACCCAATACAAAATCTCGTAGAAAAAATTCCTAGTATGGTATCTTCTTGTACAAAAGATAGGATGCTTTGAATTACAGCTGCTTATGACTATTTAAAAAAGTGAATTTCTCCATTGACTTATCTAATTTATTTTTAACCTATGAATTTGTAGGAAAAAATATGCATTTAGTAGTTTGATTTAAATGTTAAAAATCAATAGAAGCTCATAAAGCAAAGTATCAAAGTATTTATATAAATACCTGAAGTTCATAATAGTAATCAGTAAATCCATCTGTTCATTTCTTTTTATAAAAATGCTTGTTAAACCCCAATTATTTGTTAGGCCCCCTGCTGGGCACCATGAGCTCAAAGACAGAAGAATGAGGCTGTAAGCTGTGTAATGACTGGCAAAGATGTGCCTCTCCCCCGCTGGTGTGTGTGCATGTCTGTGCATGTTGTGTGTGTTGAGCTTTTCCTTATTTTCTGACCCCACAACATGAGCAAGGCTTATCTTGTGTATTTGCCACCCAGTCCTAAAATTAGCATTCCTCCAAAGTGCCCTCATCTTTTAATTATATAATAGCATTAACAATCAGACCTGGGCTTTAGGCATGCTGATGGCTACTGGGGTGTTGTTTCTTTTAGCAGCACTCAGCTGGCAGAGTGAAAGAATGTGTGTGTGTATAGACTAAGGTTTGTATAAGTACACGTATCTGTACCTAGTTCTTCACGTAACCAACTGGAATGGTGTCCAGTTAGAAAATGAGTTTTGCAGATGTCCCGTCTGATCCAGCACCATCCACATCATTCCCCACCTCCCCGGATCCTAAATCGCAGCCACGTCTTGTCTTTGACTCCTATGGCCTCGCTATTCCAGACTGCCGGGTCCTTGGAGTCACGTAGCCTTTTCAGACTGTCTCCTTCCACATAGCAATATGGTATGAATTTTAAAGGAAACTGGGGGACAATGACTGAGTCGTCTGGTAAGGTTATGTTTTGTTTCATAAGAAAGGACCAAAATATCTTCCGGAGTCACTGCACTGTCCCCATTCCTCCAGCAATCCATGGAGTTTACTGCTGCTCCGCATTCTTGTAAAAGTTTGGTGGTGTTCCTTTTTGGATTCTAGCCACTCTAAGTGCATAGGGATGTTTCATTATACTTTGAAATTTCCTGTGACGTATGATATTGAATTTTTCCTATGCATATTCGTTACCTGTGTATCTTTTTTACTGAGTTGTCTGGTCAGATCTCTTGCGCATTTTAATTGGATTTTTGTTTCCTTATTATTAATTTTTAAGTGCTCATCATATATATGTATTTATTTAATCTTTATTGTATGTTTTTTCTATTACCATTTAGTCCCCTTGCACCTCCTCCTCCCAGCAATCCCCACACTGCTGGACATGCCTATCATTTTTTTTTTAAGATTTTATTTTTAGAGAGAGGGGAAGAGAGGGAAACATCAATGTGTGGTTTTCCCTCATGCGCCCCCTACTGGGGACCTGCTGGCATGTGCCCTGCCTGCCTGGGAATGGAACAGGCCACCCTTTGCTTCACAGTCCGGCGCTCAATCCACTGAGCCACACCAGCCAGGGCAGGATGGAGAGAAGACATGTTACGTTATAAATACTGTTTTCTATGCTATATTTTCTAGCATTATCTTCTACTTTTAGTAGTCTTGTTTATGAAAATACTATCTCCAAGAGAAAATGTAATTCTGTGACAATTTCTCAGCTTCGAAAAAATGTTTCAATCAATAAGCCATAGGATCTATAATCATAACACTCATGGCCAAAGTCACTACTTCAAACATGCATATTATTTGTCCAGAAATAATACTTTGAGATATTTGAATTCTTCCCACACCCACTATATCAAAACTGAATTTATTGGCATGTGGGATTTTATATTTTACTTAATGTATCTTTTAACAATACCTAAGCATTAAAATAAAGCAATTTATTATTTACCTGCTATGTGAGTATAAACAAATGTTCACCCTAAATAATTAAATGTTACATATGAATAGCAAACTATTAAAGATACTTCAAATGCAGATAATTTGATGTGGGGAAGAACAAGAAAGAATCGCTTGCCGCTCCACATTCTAACAACATGATTACGGTTGAGCCATGAACCCCACTGGTTCAGAGCTGACCCTCATGTGGCTGAAAGTCTGCTGATAACATCAGACTCCGCAGTCAGCACCATGTACTGCAGATGCAACCGCCCCTGCCGAGAGACCAGTGTCTTCCCTCTGTAGGGAATCTGCAATAGGAAACGCAAAAATGCTTTTTAACCCATGGCTGGTATCACCTGTGGATGTAAACTCCAAAGGCAAAGAGTACAGGTGACTTCTTGTTTTACCACAATCCTAGGTACCATTTTATATTGTTATTTTATTAATAGTATTAATAATTTAGATGTTGACACTACTTAAAAAATTTTTCTAATGCTTCTGTCAAACATACTTTGCTATATTTATATATCAAATATATATTTTATTTATTAAAATATTTTATATTTTATAATATAAATTTTATAATTTTATTAAAATATTAAAATATTTTATTTATTATTGAGTTTTAGTTTTTTCTTTCTTATAATCAATTGCCAATAAAGTAACTAGTCTTTTGAACAGTTAGAATTTGATTGGTTCAATAATAATAATCCTTTTGTAAGGGAAATAAAAATAACTATGATATTTTACCAGATAATTCTTTTGACCTATTATTATGCATCTAATTAGAATATGGTCTCTACAAATTATCAGATTTAACAACAGTGAACACTTTATTATGAAATAATATATCTCTAATTGAATGTGAATTAGACCATATATTCCAATTACTATCTTTCATGCTACATACAAAATACCGGTGGGTTATGAGTGTAACATTAAAACTTCATTAAATCAGACTTAAAATCTATTAAAACACAAATATATATGCATTTGTCTCAATATCACCAACAATCACCCTAACTTTATATCATTAATTTTTATGGGTTTTCTCAAGCAGGAAATTTTAATAAGCCTAGGTATTCGTTAGATATGGAACTTTAATTTTGCTTTCCCCCAAAATGAAAGCATATTTACAGTTTTAATTATACTCATAAAATGAAGAATATATAGCTATTGGGTAAAATAATTTTGCAGAATTGAAAAATGCATAGAAATGCTAACATTGCTGAAAATATTAACACTTAAAAATAATAAATAAAATAATTACTGTTCTGTATCGGTGTGCATCTTTATAATTTTGTTTTGTGTCTATAATTTTTAACCAGATAAGATCAATGTATCCATGTTGTATGCTGACCACAACACTACATGGAAAGATAGGAACATCTTGTAAAACTAGTTCAACATATTAAAAAGTTACAACTCTAAGTTTGTAAATACATGTTATCACACATTCTAAATATGAGTGAGTGCACTGGCCCTGGCTGGATAGTTCAATTGGTCAGAAGGTCATCCTAATATGCCAGGGTTGCGGGTTCAATTCCCAATCAGGGCACATATAAGAATCAACCAATGAATGCATAAATAAGTGAATAACAAATCAATGCCTCTCTCTCGCTTTCTCAAATCATTTTTTTTTAAAACGGAGTGAACTGAAACTGGCCCATCAATACTGCCACTATTAGTAAGCAATGGGCGACTAATTTTCTATGCCATTGAATTTTTTCTCTGTACAGATATTTTGTGCTTTTTTTATTTTAACCTCCATGAGTTTCGTTTTCTATTCTAATCTATCTTTATATCCCTTTACACTTTCTATATTTTGTGTCACACATGAACATCCACCTGCAGCAAAGCTAATGAAATGTTTACCTTTAATTTTCCTGTATGTTATAGTTTTATTTTAAATTCATACCTTTAATTAATTTACATTTTATTTCTGTTAGATAACGTAACAATTAATGCAAAATTTCATATATTGTATATTAGACAATATATTTTTATTTAATAAACAATCCATATTGGTGGCTTGGATGGTGCAAATTGCAAACTAAGGGATGGATAGGAGTCTCATGCGCTGAAAACTAAGTCATTCCCAAGCATTAACTTTATTTTTGGTCATGTAGTCACAAACAGTACAGATGATCCCATCGCAAAACATATTTTGATATTGATGGAAACACTTTCAAATCAGAAAGTGATCAGCGAATTGCATTAGTACTTTTGAAATCTCAGTATTACAATACCTTGGTATTTGTTGTCCGTTCTGTTCACAAGGCCCTTGATAAAAGACTTGTGGTCCATTCTCACATGATTGTGACACATCCCGGTGGAGAGCACTCAGCCCACTTTTGCGTCGGAGGCGATGTTCACTGAAAGCATTGCAGTACTTTTACTGGTGCGATAAACTAGCCTCAGATTAAAATTGGGTAGGTGATGCGTGGTAAGTTAATATCTCTGAAAATAGCACATTTGTGTTTTCCTCGTATAACTAATTTTAAAAGTTCAATTTTATGATTTCTTTTAGGAATATTTCATTTCACCAAATCCTGCAGTGTAATGTCTTCTTAGCTTCCACAATATGTGTCAATAAAAGTAATAACTGAAAATATTATATTTGGAGATTCTAATAATGACAACAGCTAGTCAATATGTATCTCTGAAAAATAAAATCTGTCCCTGATATTCACAGTACATTTTGTCCCTCTGGCAAATTTTTTTTAATATTTTGTGAAACCTCTTTTATTAAAATAGAAAATGAAAAGTATTTTAGAAGTTATTGAAATGACAAAAATGCTATTTTTAAATTGAATGACTTTATTATTTGCAAAAGACATTTTCAAACAAAGTTGGAGCAAATTAGCAGCAGTTTTTTCACATTGTTTTGGAAACCATGGGAAATATATATATATATTTTTTCCAAACAATGATACTTTATGCATACCTACACACACATTCATTCACACGTGTGCACGGCTGTATATGTGTTAGCATATTTATTTTATCCTATTACTTCTTTTCTATGTATTCAACATTTGATTTCTCATAACAAGTTAGATATAAAAGGTAGAAAACAAAGTTGAATATTCCAAGTCTTCATTTATGTGTAGGTTCCAAGAGAATAAAAGAGATTTAAGGTGAATTAAAAGCAATTAACATTCTCCTTCCCCTTTCTTTTTTTTTCTTCCCCTGTCTTGAAGGTGCATATAAATGTTGATTATAAAAAAATGTTGCCGAAACTGTAAGAAGAGGGGAAGCAGGAAGCAACATCACTTTGTATAAAATATTTAAATAACATTTCTAGTAATAGTAGATTGTTTTTAGTACTAATCTTGGCAACTGTGTCAACTTTTTCTATGTATACAACTAATTTATACTTTTATTACCTGTCAACAGAAAATACTAGATAAAAGCACATTCAAAACTACTGTATTTGGCTCTCAAACAAATAGATCTACCAAATTTTATTGTGTAATAGCTGCCAGATATTACATTGCATATGGTACTGATGAATGAGGCTTTTTTTTTTTAATGATTTTGATTTCTAGTCAGTGAACCTCCTTCTGTTTTTGCTCTTGTGACTGTTACTATTTTATATAATTCTTACTCTTACTATTAGTTTTCCCGTGAAGGTCAGTGGCTTTAAAATATTGGTTTCAGGCTTACCTCTTTGCTTGTAATTGTAACAAAGCGGATTCATCAACAGCTCAAAATTTGTTATAAAAACCTAAATATATGTGTTAACATATGTTCAAACATGTTACTGGAACCTTCTTCTCCAGAGTCTGTCCAATATCAGCGTGCATATTTTTATTCGGTTTCCATGGACTGCACTGTTTCTAGAATTTGTGGTTATTATTTTATGTTTCAAGAGATTGGCCTATGTACTTTAAATTATTTTCTTTATCCAACATCTTGTTATTAATAACAGAAAGGAGTGTCAACTCACATGCTACCATTTTGTCAAAACAATAAAGCCTTTTTTATTTTTCTGTTTTGTAAAGTAATTCAATATTTATCTCATCATCACTCTAATAACATAATGCAAGTCCCAGCTGTTTTTTTTTCTGTAAAAGGTCGTATACAAACATTGTAGGCTGTGCAGCCTGTCTGGTCTGTTTTGCACCACTCAGCTCGGTCACTGTTCTGCAAAAGCACTCCTAGACAATATATAAGTAAATGGGCATGACTGTTTTCCAGTAAAAATGATTTACAAAACTAAGTGATGTGGTGGATTTGGCTTGGGGACAGCAGTTAGTTGATTCTTGACATAATACATTTCATAACACTTTACAGAACCTAAAATGCACTACAGAAATGACTGATTTTTCTGCTCTTTCTTAGGAAACATTCTCTAATTACTTTACTTTAATACTATGCCTGCATCACTCATGCAGTGTGTTACCTCATGCCGTAAATTCACATCTACTGACATTCCAGAAGAAAAATACTCCGTGAGTTCATTTTATGATCCCCCTTACTGCTTATTGGCGCTTTGCTTAAAATTAAGATTCACCTTATTGTGGAGTACTAAGCATATCAGCACACATTTTCAATGGGAAAAACACATCACAGTAATCATACATTTTGGAAACAGACTGATTTGTCCACCAGAAAGATCCCTATATTTAATCACTGAAATATTAAGACCTAAGAACAATATTATTCATTTTACCACCCTAGTAATAGTATTCTTAGAATTATTTATGCAAAGGCAGAGTAGTACCTAATGCATGTTGAATTTACATGTCTTAAGGCAAAAGACCTCCCTTGCAATTTACCTTGTAACAATTTTATGGCAAGCTCAAATTGTAGAAATGTTAAAAATGAGTAATATCTAGGCACATTGAATGCAAATAGGAAATTTGATATAACTAAATGTCCTTAAGAAAATCTGTGTGTGTGTGTGTGTGTGTGTGTGTACCATTTTAGGGGTCAAAATTATTCTGTAGAAATCAATTATCATTATCAACAGTTTCCATGCCCTCATACTTCCAATAATTTTCACTGTAGTTTCCTTTTCCCTTAAAAAAAATTATAGCAAACTCTTATTTGATTTTTGTAAATTAAAGGTGTATTTTGTTTTCAATTTCTATGATCCTATTAAATGCAAAAGATTAAAAACAAAATCCACTTGTAACCACATGAATGAGTAAATGCGTGCAACAGGATGCTAAATTGGGCGTTCACATCCGTTTTTGCTGAAGTCCAGTTAAAAAGAAAGGTCATCTACTCTCACACTCTAAACTAAGGACCTAAATCGCCTCTTCCAACTTGCAAAGGAGGTATCCAAGAGTTGAATAAGAAACTACGTTCTTAAAAATGTTAGCTATTTCTATTTTTATCTACAAACAGAATTATTTTTTCTTGTGAATAACTACAGTTTTCATGAAGTATTTGTGGTAGTTTATTTCTTTTTCCCAACTGATTTCTTAAAATCCTGCTTTAGCCTTAGAGTATTACATTGCCTTCCAGATATATTGTATTGTCTTTATGACCTTAATTACTAAATCAAGGCAAATGCATTTAAAATATAAAATTATTATTTTACTGAAAGAGTGTGTATAGTTTTAACACTAATAAAAAACAATTGATTTTGGTCAAAGTGAGTGTGAATACAGAAAATTGATGTGTTGTTAATTTTAATGTGACTAAAATTCAGGAACCTGAGTTCCCTATGAATAGTTGGGTATAATTTCTATACTGACTTAGTCTGAATGTTCTTGATCAAAAGTGAGGGTTTGGCTGCCCACCACCACAGAAAAGGCAAACTCAAGAGGCAGCGGCTGGTGAGAAGGAAAAGAGGTGTCTATTCAGATGCTACATGACTGGGGAGAATGGCAGGCCCTGTGTCAAAGCTCATCTCCTCCGGAAACCCCGGTCAAGTTCAGCTGTTCTCAGCAAGACCCAAACAAAGGCAGAGTCCAGATTTCCTGTTCCCAGTCGAAGCGCCGTCCTTCGGGACCTTCAGGCAGCTGCTAAGTGGTCACCGGCTAGCTTTGCTTTTCCTTGGCCACTGACCAGCTTCAGGCTCCCCGTCAGGACATCCTTATGTGGGAGCCCACACCACCATTGGTCATGTGGCTTCTAGGGCCACAAAGGTCCATGGACACACCAGCCAGTGCATTCACCAGCTTGGGCGGGGGGGGGGGGGGGGGGGGGGGGGGGGGGGGGGGGGGGGGGGCGCGGAGGAGACTCCCTCCTGAAGGCCGCAGGCTGTCAGACTGCTTAAGGGTATGTGTCCCATGGAGAGGGCAGACCCGTGCACTGGCCACGTGCAGGTTCTGAGCAGCCAGCAACAAGCAGGAGGGAAGTGTTTCTTGTCCCCCTTGGACGGATGAACTTCCCAGACTTTTGTGGCTTTGGGTGGGCCCACCTCTCAACCAGACCCTTCTTTCTCCAGGCTACCCTGACAGATTTCTTTTGTCCAGTACCTGCCCCTGCTGCTATTTTAACATCTATGGCACATGTGCCTGTCTGCCTTCTCCTGGCCCCACCCCCAAATCTGCCACTAGAAGGGGGTAGAAGAGGTTTTTTTCCCGCTATCTAATTTTCTTGCTAGCCTTGTGCGTACTCAGTGTAAGAAACTCCCCCTGCGCCCATCTCGGTGGGGGGCCAGGGAACTCCTCTGTTGCTCCATCAGCTTTGCATGGGTTGCTGCGAGTCGCCCACATTCCGACCCACAGACAGAGAGCGAGCAAACAAAAAACCTAGGTAAAGGGACCCCAGAAACCCCACATGGCCTCTCAGACAGCACGAGGGTTAGCTCTGTGGTAGGCGTGGGCTTCTGCAGCCCGGAGCAAAGCCTCTGTCCTGGGCTTGGAGCGTTCACAAGTTATGCGCTCAGCCACTCAGTCCCTAGGCTGTACAACCTGGCACTGAGAAACCCAGTGGCCTTGCCATGGTCCTGGGCGGATATCCCGGGCATTCTTTAACTGGCCGGGTGCCATGCCCTCAGCTTTCACCTCCATCGCCCAGGGGTGTGGCTCTGTGTACAAGCAGCCCCCAAGTCCCATTCCCACGGCCCCATTGCATCTCTGCTGAGGGGCCCCTCTTGTTCCCAGCCCCCACCCCACCCCCAGCGCTGCTGGGAGCCCCTTCAGCAGTCAGGACAGGCCATCCATCAGTACCATGGCACTAGAAGTCGGAATGACTGTGGAGAAGAGAAGGTGATGGTGCAGGGAAGAACCCAGCACCGGATTGAGGGTAATAGCTCACATTTACACGGCAGGGATGGAAATCCCTTTCTGTCCTGGAAAAGCAAATACTAGATGGGTTTAGAGAAATCGTAAAGAATATTTTCCACAGAAGTATCATCTTTGAACACGGCTGTGGGAAATTGGTTTCATACCATAGTTAAGAAAAATGGCGCAGATAATTAATTACACAAGCATCATTATTTTATCATACGTCCTTTCAGGCTGTAATTAATAGCTTTTTATAACCACCTCATAACTGTTAATTTGTAGAGTTAAGTATGCATTTGCATCAACTGAACACAGCATCTACACGGATTTTACTTTTCTAAAAATAAAATCTTAAAAATCACCTTCCTTTAGGTTGTCTTTTAAATTTGGCAGGACATATACTGTTTCATTTACATTACTAGTAATTATGACAAATACCTTTTTTTTTTTTTTTCATTCCATGGACTGTTCCTGTTGCAGGTGATATTTGGTATAGGCATAGTTTTAAATTTTGAAACAAGAAAATGAATGTTTTCCCTCCCAAGGATAGAGAAGTTACTTGAGTCCACTGAGCTGCTGCCATGTTGAGAGAGCTTTCTAGTCCAATAGAAATTATAACTGACAATTCTGGAGAATAATTCTGCATAGAACTTTGGTGAAATTTGCCACCCACTTCTGTATGGCAGCTCCGACTACCGTTCTGTAGCGTGAATGGTAATCAATGACTCGTACGCTAAGAGCAAAGCAGAGCTGGGGAGGCAGAAGAACAGAGGTCTGTGAGTGCGCCACCTCCATGTGTGCTGCCTAAGGAGGGAGTGTGGCTCTGTTAAACGACAACACTGCCCTGGCTGGTGTGGCTCAATGGATTGAGTGCTGGCCTGTGTATCAAAGGGTTGCTGGTTTGACTCCCAGTCTAGGGCTTTGGGTCTGGGCACATGCTTGGGTTGCAGGCCAGGTCCCCAGTAGCAGGTGTTCAAGAGGCAACCACACAGTGATGTTTCCCTCCCTCTCTTTCTCCCTCCCTCCCCACTCTAAAAATAAATAAATGAAATCTTAAAAATAAAATAAACTATAACTCCTTCTGTTACAGAACAGACCCAGGGTAGGGGGATGATATACTATTACTGAATGGACTGAACTTTTGCTCCAGGGGTCCCCCACCCTGTACTAGTTTCTCCTTGCCCACCATCAGGGAAAGATGTCTCTCAACGTCAGAGACTGGTGAAAAGGAAAGGAGTTATTTATTTAAAGAGTCATACAAACTTAAGAGTAATGACTTCATATCTTCATTGAGATCTCAAAGTCCTTTAGAATACCCACCAATTCACAGCCCTTCCTCCCCTCTCTGCCCAGTCTGGGGCACCGTATCTCAGAAAAAGAAACAGAAGTCCATGGTTCTTCTCCGCCCAAGCTGAGTAGTCCCAAAAAGACGCCGCATGGCTGCCGTGCCTGGGTTTAAATCCCAGCTCCAATCTTCCTCTGCTGCACCATTGCCAACTCCACCCACAATTGGCCACAGCTGCCAGCATTCCCGTATCCTTCCAGCTTCACTGGCTGCCATAGTAAGTCCGAGCAGGTGTGGCCCTGTGGTGTGGAGCCAGTCATCTCCAAGCTCTTAAGCAGGCTCTGTATAAGGAGGGAGTTGCCTCCCAGTTACATCATTGGCTGAAGTCACTCCCATCCCCCTGGCTCAAAGCCTGGCCACAGCTATTTAACATATCTATGCAACTAGTTGAAGGTTATAGATATGTTAAATGACCATTCTAGAGGTTATCTGCAAAACTGTTGCTATTCAAAACAACTCTCAGTGATCCTGCTCCATGAGTCCCATCCCCCAGCTCAGACTTGTTGGGGTGAGGACACCCTATATATATTTCTTCCTAATATTTCCAGGACACCCTGAGTTCTGGACCCCATTACAAATCCCTATTTGGGGGCCCCCCTTGGCTGCACCCTGTTATACTCCCACTGTCTGTAGCACAAGTAAGAATACAAGGAAAATTAAGCCCCTACCCTAAATGGGTTAAAAATTCACTTATCTGAAGAAACAACTAATAGCTGCTGATAAATAAAAGCAAGTGTTTTCACCAATTCAATACAATTAATTCCATTTTGATATTCTATAGAGATATTCATGAGATTATATGATTAAAATAGAGATTAGATAAGATAAAGAAGCTCAGGTTCAACATTTTATAAGGCCTTGGCAACCATGAACAAAAAGACCTACATATAATTAAAGATGGTCACGGGGAAAGCAGTGACTGTATTTTAAAAAATTAAATACTTTACAATCCAGCACATTCCCGAGTGGCAATAGTCTGATAAAACAGAAGAATTTACAACTATGCAGGGAGTGTGGACAGGGAATCGAAGGTTAGAGAAGCTACATGATCCCTTTCTAGTCCAAGAGAGAATGATTCATGCAGCATATTATGTACGTATATTAGTGCAAAAATGTTTCTTTGATACATTTTTTCAGGAAAGCAAAATATTAACTTACACAGGGTGGAGCAAAAGTAGGTTTACAGTTGTTTGCATGGAACAAAATGCAATAATTAGTAAATGATGATACCACGGTAAACTGTGTGTCTTGCATATTCACAACTACAAACCTACTTTTGCCTCACCTTGTGTATTAAAAGTTTTGTAATATATTTTAAAGAGTGGAATGCATGCTCTAATCAATGAGGAGCTCAGTAATTAAAGTTAAAAATGTATAATAATCATAGCTCGCAGTGAAAACCGTTTGATTAAACACAAGCAGAGAAGGGCAAATGAAATAGGGTTCAGAATGGGAACTTAAATTTTTCTTATGTGAGAGAAGCTAAAGATTTTATTGACTATTTTCCTGAAAGTGTGATACCTCATCCTTGTCTCTAATAAAAATCTCTCTGAACAGCAATTCAACATGTCTTAGATGTGAGCACTCAGAAACTTTTAAAATAAACTATGATTTAGGTTTCTAGCGTGTGATCAGCCTGGATATATAAGGCTGACTATATTTTGATGCAGTGCTATTTCAAAACCTAAAGAAAAGAAATGAAAAGTAAAATATCAATATTATATAAGTAATGCACATGTCGGATTTAATATGATGGCTGCTTTATGGGAATTTCTGGTTCAATAAAACCTTTTCATGTTTAATTATAACTTGAGCCTTTAAAATGCTTTTGTTCTTTTTTTGCAGGCAACAGAAAACCTTGTGTGGTATAACCTATCTTCTTATATCAAGCAGATAATTTAGAATACAGTGACTTGCACTTTTATTGTATGTGTTATTTGTTAGATACACTAGAGAAAGATAATTCCTATATACATATCTATGTTCTTACATGTTATGACTATTTATATATATTCACATACATTTACATAAATATACACATTTGCATGTCTTTTATCATCTACCTATTTATCTACATATATATGTAGTTATATGTTTATTCTGGACATTTTAAAAATTCTTAATACATGCATTAGCTTTAAAAACCCTAACTCTTTAAATCTAGTATTATTTTTAACATCATAACAGGAAAATCATCTTGATTTAATAACAGCAATGTTTCCTTAATGCTTGTGGTTAATGATTATATAATTATTAAGTTAGCTGAGAGAGAAGCTGTGGAAGATGAACGGAGGTCACGATACTGAAGTTTACATTTTTAATAAAGAATGCAAAAATGCTAAAAGGGAAGTGGTTTCGGAATGACAATATGCAAGGGTAAGAAATCATCGTATTAGAATAGCCCTGACTATACTTTACCTTGAACATTACATGAGTACATATATAGATATGCAAATATCTATGACCCAGATGTATTTGTTTAAAGTAGTCAATGTGTTATGGGAGGCATAGGTTCATATGGTCTAGGTTTTGAAAATCCTATACAATTTTTCATTGTGTGTTGGAATCTATTGAGAAAGATCCATTAGAGCTGAGACCACAGAGAGTAAACAGTGATTTCCTCTTATCAGAAAACTTCCCACTTCCCCCCATATATCAAAAGTTACCAAGGTGATTCGAAATCAGATCAGTCTAACACATAGGTTTCTGGAAGATTAGAGTTGATCTTTTTTCTCGATTGTTGCTTGGGGATAGTTTATAATATATATAAAACCCGAAATGGGGAATTATGAGTATATGTGTCATCTCTTACCCCTAAAGTAAAGATTAAGATTATACAAATCCTTCAGGGAAAATATGGAGAAGCTTAGTTTCAAACTTACCAAATGAACTCTCCCCAGGTTATAAAAAATAATAGGTGAGGAAGCATGCTAGGTCATCAGCAAGCACGGTGCTTCCCCTGCATGTGCCCCCTCAAACAGCTGTGGAGCGCTTGTGAGTTCTTAAAACAAAAAAACAAAGCAACATCCAAGAGGAAGAGAATGAAAGCAATTAAAAGCATAGTGGAAGAGCAATTCTGAGATCTCCTTAGCTTTTTATTCCAGTGTTAGAGAAGATTTACTCAGTTAAATAATGTATATCAATTTCATCTCTGTAGCCACCCACCAAACAGGAAAAGTGAACCAAAAATAATTTCTTTAAATGCACCATTTTATTACTAAATTTTCTTTTTGCCCCCATATTTTTATTGCTATTCAAGTACAGTTGTCTACATTTTTCTGAGGAATAAAGGAAAATGCATTATTTATTTCAAAAGATTTAAAATATTATATAGAAGTAGACAGGAATTATTTTTTTGATCTATGGAATCCTTAAAAGTAAAAAAAAAAAAAAAATGAGACAGCTGGCTGACAAAGAGAAGTGGGATCAGCAAAGGCTGCTACAAGAGAGAATAATGTGATTGGAAGAACTAGAAGCCCCTAGAACCCCATGAGAAGGGCTCTTTGGGGAACTAGTGAGTTATAAATTCACTTAAAGGGCCGGCTCGATGTGCATGTTAAGGAAAGGACATTTTTTTGTGGTGTGTGAAATGTTCAGCCAAGAGAGCGTGGTCGATTCAGCTTGAACAGAAACGAAGGCAAATCCCAACACTGGAGGGTTCTATATCAAAAAATAAACATTTTCATACATTTAGTGTGAGTTTAATGGGTTGTTAAATGCTCTGGTCCCCTTGTATTCTTATTTATTTCTCTGTCATTGTATTCCAAGTATTAATCACTTCATGAGCCATTTAATTCCATTGGTCCATACCCCTCTTCCCACTAATTCAGCCTTTATAAAACCACCGCTCAAGTGCAGAAAGATAAACACAGATGCATTTTTGAGGGACTCATTCTCTCCTCCTGAAGGGTTAGTGAAATGTGAGCCTGGGAAAGTAAAGAAAGCAGCACAGGGTGACAGGCACTTGAGATAAAAACAAAATCCGAAAAACGGTGACACAGAGCTCTGGGTGCGGGAAACAGCAGAAGGATCTTCTCTCCCAAGGACAAAGCAGCCCAGTGTACAAGAATGATCAACAAGCTATTTTAGGACATTGTACTGTATATTTCTTTAAATAAAACAGTGTCCTCCTGTTTGGGAGAACTCAGGCCTCACAAAAAATAAGTAGGATAATTCGATACTATAAATGGTTCACCCAGACATGCAGGAAACACACTGGTGAGCAGGGTAAACTGAATGACACGTGAATATCCCAGAAGTCCGGAAGCCTCCCTTCTCCATTCTGATAATGAACTTAAGTGGTCTAGGGCTTTGTTAAATAAATAATAACTTTTGTTAAATAAGAATCATAATATGTTAATATTTCCTTAGTATTTCTGGAAAACTTTTCTTCTAATGTGTGCATATGAAGATGCTGGAAAGGGAGAAAACACCAAATGAATAAATAAAATTACGGTGAGCAGAAATATGCTTTTAAAGTGTACAAGTGCAGGTTTCAAATTTTAAAAAATGATAACAAACTCAACTTGCAAGAGATTCTGACTATGAGAAAATTCACAGGTTCAGTAAGTCAACAGTGAGTATGCAACTAGTATGAAATCTCAAATAATTTACAGTATTAGGGCAACAATTAATAGTTTAGAGGAACAATTTTCAACCTTTTTCATCTTAATGAAACATAATCTAATTACTAAATTCCTGCAGCACATTAAAAATAATTTTTGCCAATCTGACAAAAAATAGGTATAATTTTGATTCATTCACACCAGACAGTTATTTTTGTGTCAGGTGTTGTCATTGTTTTACTTGACAATCTAAGTGAAAAGGAGGTCAGTGCACCTGACTAAATAGTCAGGTACTTCATGCTTTAACAATTCTTGCAGTACATCAGTGTGCCTCTTGCAGCACGCCAGTTCAAAATCGCTGGTTTAGGGTATGGGGTTGTGTAGTAGAGCAATGTGTCACAGACATAAAAAGCCACATTTTCATTACAAAGGGTTTATAATTCAATCTAACAACACAGTGCCACATGAGAATGTAAATGGATGAGTAATTACTGTGTGTAATTTTGTCTTCGAGTCATAAATTTCATATTTATCTTAGTATTATGATTTCACAACGTGGAAAAGAGAATTGAAATTTTATTTCGTATTAGTGTTGGTCTTCCAGAGACCACATACTTCTGTGTGCAATTCATCTGTCTTATTCAGGTTGCTATGGCCAAGTACCATAAACTAGGTAGTTTATGAACACTGGGAACAGATTTCTCACAGTTCTGAAAACTGGAAATTCAACGTCATGGTACCAACAAGATCAGGATTTGGTGTGGACCCTTTTCTGGATTCATACTGGCTGCCATGTTCTATCCACACATGACACACGACATGGAGAAGAAGCAAGATCTTGCGTGACTCTCACCAAGGCACCAAAGCCAACCATGTGGCTCCACCGTCATGACCTCATCAATCCTAACTACTTACCAAAGACTCACCTCTTACTACCATCACATTGAAGGGTGCGGGTTTGACCTGAATTTGGGGGGAGCACAAAAAACAAAGCCTATAACAGGATCTCTCCATGTTCTCATAACAGTGACTAGAACACGGGGTTTGGGGAGGTAGATAGATTGTAATAGAAAGAATAATAATTGGCTGTGTCAGTTTATGCCATTATCTTAAGTGACATGTACTGAGAAGTGCATCTTACTGAGGTACTAACTAATTACCATTCCTATAATTATTTTGACTAAGTAGGATGTTTATGTATGGCCTGGGCATGCATATAGTCTATAATTATGGAATAAAATAGATTAAATGATGTGATAAATAATATTCATTGTGAAAGATGCTACTATCAGAATAATTATGTTTTAATTAGTAATCATATCCCTTAAAGAATAGAATATCTAAGTGCACAAAATTACTTATACCTGAAAACAATGAAACATTAATTAATTCTTATGTTTCCCCAACAAATATATATTAAGGGCATTCTTAGTCTGTATTCTGTGAAAATTCGTGTCTACAAAGAAATAGAGAAGATGTACAACCTTTCCTCAAAGAATAAAGAACTTGTGAATGCGGATCAATTAAAAATTAACATGTTATATTAAATGAACTAACAATTCTAATCCTAGTAGCTTCCCTTCCTTTTTTCTTATCCAGTGTTTTTGATATTGGATTTCAATTTTTAAATAATTGCATACATGAAGCCTGATGGAGTCTCTAAATAATGGTGTATTCTCCTTCCCTCTCCCAGCATAAACCATACCACAGCAGCCTCTTCTTAAAACGTATTGGCATTATCACATACAAAAGTATTATAATTATTTTTTCCTCTCACTTGAATTCCAAACCAAATCATGTAACAAATGATGAGCAAGGAAGAGCTTATCTGTTTTGTACATTGTTGAATCTTCATATCTAACCCATAAAAAGTTTCCAAAATAATTATTGAATAAATGTCTTTTAACAGCAGTTGGTACAATATGCTACTTCTAATACATTCTTCAAGTCCCCTGAAATCACTTCAATGATGTCTTCATTTTTGTTTTCTTTTCTAGGTCCCACCAAGGGCATGCATGCACTTTGCCTACTGACATAAAACTATTTTAGAAGACAACCTACTTTAAATATTTTTAATTTAGAAGATTTAATTTTTGGGGATGATTATAAAATTTTTAAACCATCTGGAAAGCAGCAGGATTTTTTAAAAGAGTCAATTATCCAATTTCTAAAATAATATTAAAAATTCTCTATCCCCTTGAGTAAAGTTAAAAACACGAGTTGAGTTTTGTATTCTTATTTAAAACCAATTAGTAATCATGTATAACTGTGCTAAACATCTTATTAATGGAAGCATGCCACCCATCAGACCACTACCAGTTCAGACATTTAGATTAACATCATTACTATTTCAATTAATTGGTTGGAGCTGATCATTTGTAATTCAATAATCTAATATTTTGGGGTATCTGTAATAAAATATTCAATTTAACAGATATAATTCCACACTGTAGTTAGCATGATAATTATGCTTGATTTTCTAAGTGGAGACTTATATGTATTTGTACCATGAATAAGAAGTAGTGCTTACTCAAGTGATTTATTTAAATTCTAAAGACAGAGGGCTCTACTTTTTATTTATTTTTTCATAATATGCTACTAAAAGCTATGTGCATAAAATTAGTTAACTAAACTCTAAAAATCTAATTAAATCTTGAATGGAGTATGATATATGTTTCCAGGAAAAAAGGAATTAATCGAAATGCCTAATTTTAATTTATCAGAAAAAAATTAACATGCTCTGGAGATAATAAAAAATGTTATAATCATTGCATGTCACTTTTGAGTGATTCTTAAGTATAACCTATTTTTATATAAATTGAAAGTTTTATAAATAAGATGTTCCTTTTCATTCATACTATGAAGTGAGAAAAAAGTCTAAAACACATCAGTAAACCTTGTTCACCATAAAAAAATGAGCTGTGGTGATGAGATGCATACTTATATAATAATTTATTTTTTCTTTGAAGTACGGAAGTCTTGTGCCTACTAGGCAAATAAAGAGCATTTTATACTCAGACAAGTAATATATGTTCACAATGAAAATAGAATTTTTCCCATTAAATGATTTGGATTTATAGTAATGAATGCATAACAAGTTTAATTTTAACATTAAAATCATTCTTGAAGTGGAGTATAAAATAATTGCTACCCTTTTATCTTCCTCAATATATAACACCACCACCACAAGATAAAGGAAAACAAATATATGTAACCCTAATCTAGGATTTTTATAGAAGTGAATCATGCCTATTTCTTGATTTTAGGATAAAAATGTTAATACCCAAAGTAATTGATCTTTCATTACAGTCTGTCTTGAATATGAACATTGATTTTATGGAATTTGATTGTGATTTGGTTTGTAAGTATTTTCATGGCAGTTACATAATCATTTAAAAGAAAGTTTGTGTTTTACATGTGTGTTCTTGTTTAAACAATATGTCAAATGTAGCTTAATGTAATTTATCTTTAAAATAGTAAAACAATGAAAATTGGAGATTAATTCAATAGTAAATAATAATATTTTTGAATTAACGGACTATACTTGTAGAAAAGATAGGATGCATATGTAATCAAAATGAAAATGATAATGTGTAATGACATGAATATGATAGAAACATAGACAACAATTTGGTAGAAAATCTTTCCATCTACAATTCTACGTGAGAATTAATATATATTCTCTATATATACAATAAGTTGATGTTGATACGCAGATACTTTGGCACTCAGTTTTGCTAAATCACAACTCAATTATTTGTTCATTCTTTTCTTTAGTTAGGTTCAGTTAGGTTGTAGAGATTAGGTTTACTGTTTACCGAATGCTCAATTCACTTACCAATGAGAAGATAATCCTATCATATCTGGTATTAAGATGAGTTTTGATATTTAAATTCCAAAAGAATTTAAGCCTTACAATCTAACGTGGGAGGGATAGTTTAAGGCCTACTCGTTAAAATAACAACAACAACAACAAAAACCAATGGATTATTACACAGGGCAATGAGTCATGCTTTCCAAAATTCTTGCTGCCAGAAAATGAATGAAGGGAGGGGTTGTGAAAAATGTTTTAAATACCAGCTAGGGCCATGTAACCAGAGGCAGAGACAGGGACCATAAGAAGACATTTCTCTTTTATTTTGAAATAAATACATATGTTCGTATGTCAAACAATTACTTTCTCTTTTTTTTGCCCTTTATCTTTCTCATACTCTCTAAATAACTCGAGTCCATCATGCTTAAACTTCTATACCTCAATATTTATGTTGCAGGATATCTAAAGGTGGTTTGACTCAGCTCCAGGAATAATAACTATCACTTGACAACTGATAGCGTGATGTATGAGAGAGAGATAATGTACTTTAGAGAGAGGATGAATACATTGTAGGTTTTATGAGAGATGCTAGCATGATGTAAGTAAAAGCATGATTGTACCTTGGATGTTTTCAAAGTTAAATATGCTTAAAAGAAGTGTATTTGGACATGAAATTGGCACAGATAAATTTTGGGCGTTTTTTGTACTGTGTGACCTTGGCAGTGTGGAGCAATGTTTCTTAGAATTTCCTTTGTGTGTGACTACAGGTGGGGGTGGGCACCACTGCTCTGAAAGGGGGAACAGGAGCAGCAGCCGTGCCACTCTAAGCTATAGCACAACAGGTACCATGTCCTATTGTAACATAGCTTAACACCAGTAAGCAGCTGATAGAAGGAAGGGTATGGATGCCCCGCCCACGTGGGAACCTCACTTGACAGTGCTTCACCATCCTCGTTCTTTATCTGCCCAATTCCTTCCTAACCCTCCCTCAGTAGGTGAGGGTCCCAAGAACAGTCCTTAATGCACCTTCCACATGCTCGTCTCAGCCTCTGAGCCTGCTTTAAACAGATTGACAGACTTCGCGTCCTGGAGAAATCAACATGGGACCCCTGTTATCGTTACTGGTCCGAGAAAGCAGGTGGAAAGATAAGATTTTTGGATCAACTGCTGTTTAGATGGTAATGAAGTCACCATCACTAGCAGCAGACAAGTAAGCAAGGACACCTTGTGCCATTAGGTAACAGGGACAATTTGATTACTTTTCTTGATGGTAAACTGGAAGGATTTCCAGTAGAAGGGCATTTACTAGCAGATGCAAAAATTGAAGCTTTAGAGAATAATTTGCAAAAGAATAGCAAAGAATTAGTAATCATGAGAACTTTGAAACTGAATTGGTTGTTGTTGCTAAGCACAACTATGCTTGGAAAAATAGAAAAAATGGACAAGAGTTATTGATTACTAGTAAAATTTTTAACATGAAAACCAGAAGGATTTTTGCCAGTATATAAAATCTGGTTGAGAATCCTCAACCAGAAGGAAGACAAATCCGAGGACTTAATAATTAAAGTAGCAGCGATCCATAGAAGGTTACTCTTCAAATCACAAATATTTGGTAGTCTAAGATCAGGACCTTAGTTGAGAAAGAATGGGGTCCTAACCCATAGGATGGAAATATTAGGGGTGACTTGTCCCCAAATCATGCATCTCCAGATTTTTCTAGACTCTTTGAGCCTCCAGCAGAGCTTCACTCCTTCCCTTAGAAGCTGGTGCCTCCCAGTTGTTGTGAATGCTTAATTATCAGAGGCCAAGTAAACAAAATTATCGTAATAAAGGACTAGGTGAAAGCAGCGACATAGAAGAGTGGCCCAGGAGTGTTATAGAAATGTTTTAAAGGACATGGTGTCCTGATGGGAAAAAGCAATGGACAACTCCCAAGGACAAAGATGGACAATCAGATGACTGAGGGTCATTAACTAATAAATGTTGTGACTCCTTACCTACTTCCCAAGTTTGAACTAATATCCATACGAGGAAGACATTGACGGAGGAGACATCTGGATCCCCAGGAGGAAAAACTACCAGAATTCCAGTGTGCGGTGAAGATCCCTCCATCCCTCTCTCAAGGGGATTTGCAGCCATTTGCTCAAGTAAATCTATCATGAGGAAAGAGACATATATTTTGAGCACTTTTGGGCACAGATTTCAAGCTGGTGATGATATGCAGCAGCAGCAAAATATCATGCTGAGCCCTGTTAGAGGGTTCCTATGAGACATATGGATACATGAGCCTGTGGTGTGGATTAGTCCCCCAGGGGGTCCACTGGGTCTGCAGAGCCATCAAACAGCTGTCTCTCTGGCCCCATCTATACAATCAGAATGGGCACAGTAGGTAATTGGAAGACTCTTCTCTGTGTGCCTTGGCTTGCAGGCTAGACGATCATAGTGAAGCTCAAGTACAAGACTCCAAAATGGCTACTTTCTGTGGGGAAGATATTTTCACATGTCTCCTTTGTCAGAACTATCTGAGCAACGACAACTGACATGCTCTAAACACAGAGGCCACTTCCCCAGAACTGTTTTCTCTTCACATTCTAAGGGTGTTATATCTGCATCTATGTTACTACATTTCAAAGGTAATGAAACCCTGGACCACTCGTTTATGTTCCAAAAGGAGGCAAACATCGGGGACCCCCTCCTTGTTTTCTAAGAGAGCATTTGCTTACATTTAAACAAAAGATCTGCCTCCCTCTCTCAGAGTTGGGGAGTTTGGGAGGTGATGTGGGAATGGTATGAAGTTCCTACAGAAGCCCCTAGGTACGTAATTTTAGAGCTGCTCTCCTACAAATGTGCAGGTGACATTTGTCCTCATCGTGTCTTCCCAGGGGGATGAGAGCTGCGAAGATCACGCTGTTACCGCTGTAATAAGTCTAATGTCTAACTCAGAAACCTCATGCTTGCTTTTAGGACAAAATAAATCAATATAGATATAAAAATATACTAGCCCCCAGCCAATAAAAAACAAACAAACAAAAAACACATTTCCCTAGAGGGGAAAGGCAGAAAGTGGTACAAGTCTTGAACACCTAAGGATCCAGGGATGCGTCCCACCTCTATTTAATTCATGCAGCTGGCTCCCGAAGGCAGCAGATGAAAGCTGGAGAATGCCCGTGGGTAACCGCAAACTCAGGTAATCACCCAACTGCAGCTGCTCTGCCGAATGGGATGCATTTACTACAGAAAATTAACATGGACTCTGGTACACGATATACAGCCATTGAGCTGGCAAATTGGTTCTTTTCCATTTCTATCAGAGAAGAGGATCTGAAACAGTTTGTGCTTACTTGGAACAGACCTCAGTATTCATTTACAGTTTTGCCCGGGGCCATGTTGTTTCTTCTACCTTCTGTCTTAACATCATCCAAAAGGACCAGGACCAGCTGGAAATGCTACATATGTTATATTCCTGCACTGATGGAGAGTCTGCATCACATTATCAGTGAAACCGTGGACCCTAGCAGAATTGCTACTTGAGTTTGACAGGGACCTAGAATAGATAACAGGAGGAGAGGTAACAAGTGATGGTGCACAGCAGCGATAGCCCAGAGCCTGGCTGCAAAAGCAGAGGAGGCAATTTCCCCTACTGACCTTCCTGTTGTGTATTTCCTCTGGGAAAATAAGCACGCCAGAATCCAGGAGCATGTACAAGGTCTGCCAAGGGTGTCCAACCTGCGGCCCACGGGCTGCATGCAGCCCAACACAAAATTATAAATTTACTTAAAACATTATGAGATTTTTTTTTTTTTTTGTAATTTCATGTTGCAGTGTATTTAATGTGAGGCCCAAGACAGCTCTTCTTCTTCCAGTGAGGCGCAGAGATGCCGAAAGGTTGGACACCCCTGGGAGACTCCACCCCCAGTGTAGCAAATGGGAAAAATGTAGTGAATTGGGTGATGCAATCCCAAGGTTGCTCCTCGGGAATACAATAATTGCATTCATTCCCTTTTCAGTCCTTGGAGCACAGCCAACAGACAGTGCTCAGTTGTCAGATCTCTCCAGGATATGCCTCACCTGAAGACCACACCTTTGCCTAAGGTTATATTGCCTTTCTGGGACAGGCCACGTACAATAGGTAGTTTAGCTGTGGGACCAAAGGGCCATTCCCTCACCTCAATTCAGGACTACCCTAAATGGTACTCCACTTGAAATTGGTTCATTTTCATTGAGACAGAATCTCAACCAACCTTCCCCCACTACCAATCCTGCCTTTTATAGCAAGGATATCCCCCAGTAAACTCTGTATTCTCTTCTCTGTATTGCTACCTGGGGAACCCAATCTGCAGTGATAGGTAAGGATAGGTATGGGATTCAAATCAAAACTTCTGCTTCCGATGTAAGTGTTGAGTATTTCTAAATCCTTAGCAAAGTGAGATTATCTGGTGTGAGTTTCCACAGTTAGCAGCAATATACTATATTGGAAATTGTAGTGCAGCTCTTGTGGAGAACAGGGCCAATAAAATGGCATTGATCCAATTAAGATAGCATAAAATATATCAAACAATGTCACTCATGTCAACCAAGATGGCTGCCAGTCAGCCATGACACTTTGATTCAAGAGGGAAACTACCTAAGTGAGAGTAGACACATCTGGCAAGGAGACACACCTAAGACATCTGCACAGGTGATCAGAGCAGTGTGTCTGCAGAGAGGGACCACCCACAGATAGCCGCCTGGGGAAATTCCCCACTTGCCATCAGGGGTGCCAAGACATTATCAAAAGACCCAGAAGGGTGGAGTCCACCACTTTCAAGGTATAACAGAGGCAGGCTCCAAACCACCACTGAGTC
Source organism: Anoura caudifer (assembly GCA_004027475.1). Taxonomy (NCBI): domain Eukaryota; kingdom Metazoa; phylum Chordata; class Mammalia; order Chiroptera; family Phyllostomidae; genus Anoura; species Anoura caudifer. The sequence goes on along the minus strand of PVKU01000057.1, from coordinate 713,270 downwards.
AACCGAGCCCCACACCCCAGAGTGCTGCTGCATGCCACACTGAGCTCCCTTGGCATCGGCCACTGGAGGCTCTGCCCTGCTGGACTGAGGACTTCACCTGCCCCGTTGCTCACCTGGTTCTAGAGATCCTTCCTTACAAAACACTGACAATGCCCTTGTCCCCTCTATTGTCTCCCTGACTGGCAGACTGAGACTCTGGGACTCAAGTTCATTATCCCCCGTTGATTGCTGTGTGTGATTTCTCTTAGACTGTTAGAGTGTGAGTAGGATATTAATGTATGTTGATGCTCTACTTTGAGTGAACCCGCATTCAATAAGAGCTGAGTGAACAGCATAGTTACTGTGTATGCCTTTGTCTATTCCTTGTTTCCGGGCTTCTCGGCAGGCAGCTAGTCAACCAATTGCCCAGCTGACTTATAGGAAAGACTTTATCATGAACATTCACTCATGATAGCTCTTAATGTATTCCATACCATACAACATTTAGTTCAGCGTGGATTTTTAACATTCTCTTGCGTGGTACATTCTGATGATCCCAGCCAAGTGAGCATGCACAGTGATTCCATGTAACCTGTCATCATAACCAACCATGTGTCGAGTCCAAGACATTTAATAAGTCAGTTCAGTAACATTATTCATTGTTTGTTAGCAATACATCTTTTTTATTTCATATTATTTGAGTTTTATGGCCTTTAAACAAAAGTAACAGTAAACATTCTGTTAAAACTGTCTATTTAATAGGGCTTGATATATGCAATTGATATGTTTAGAAAATTTAATAATTATTGTCATGAAAATATTTGTCGTTTGAAGAGTGAAAGCTAGGCATTTTCCTCTGAGTCACTTTCTCTGTTCTAAAAAGTGTAAAAAAATTTCAGAGGATATGTAACACAATTTACCATGTCAAATATATATCAATGAATTATATATAATTTTCAAAATTTAACCTTAAAATTCAGACATATATTTCTTAAAACATAATCTTATAGTGTTATGAACTGGTCATAATAATTTTAAGTAAAAAATTATCATCCTTGATAATTTGCCATTCATATGATATATAAAATATATTTCATACAAAACAAAATTAGAATGATAATTTTAAAACTTTCATATACATAGTTGGTTGGACTTTATTTTGAATTTACATTTACCTCTATGAAATGAAACTAGGTTTCCAAAAGATGAATATACTATCAAAGATATAAATTATTTTATGTGTATTGTGAGTGGTATTTTCAGGTTCTAAGTGTGATCAAATTAAGTTATTTGATATTTCTTTTAAGCAACAGAGTCTAAATTATAAATAAATATTCAATAATTACTTCCTTTGAAGATTGTTGTTTTATAACTGAGAAGGGATATGTTTTCCTGAACGTTTTGCTCCAGGGACCTTTTCCAAAACAGTCGGCACATTTTTGGTATATCTAGTTTAGCAGCAATTATCTCTCGCCACTACAAAACACTCAGTAACATAAAACTAAAGGAGTCAAGAAGGCACTAAGCCAGAAAGACCTAGAATGGGAGAGGAGATAACAGAAGAGTAAAAGCAAGTGCAGCCCTTGCTGCTGGTGACCCACGCCATAGCTGTCCAGCTCACACATCGAATTTCTCCTTCCGCTGTGGTGTCAGCTTTTTGATAGATCAGATTCATCTCTATTTTTTGGCCCATCCTTTGTGCTGTCAATGGTAAAACAGCCAACAATATGCGGGTCAGTATGGCAGAGAAACAGGACAGCCAGGGACAGCTTTACGGGACTGTGACCTGTGCAGCTGCACACAGGTCCCAGGGCTCAGAAGGGACCATGTTTGATGTCATGCTCTGCTGTCCTGAAATTTTAAATAATTTTTGTACAAGGAACCTGGCAGTGTTATTTTGCTGTGACTGTAAATTGTGTGGCTGGCCTTGTGGACAGCATAGTCCTTTCGCACACAGTACTGGTCAGAGATATCTGTTGTTAACAATGCTGTGTAGCCAAATGGTCAGCCACATGCCAACAGCCATGTTCAAAAATCCTGTATTTCTACTCTACAAAAATTTAGTCATAATTGAATGTGGTACACCACTTAATTTTTAATTAGGAAAGTACAATGTCAGTGTCATTAGATATTCTTATCCTGCATAATTTTGGATGAGGACTTGTTAATTTATCATGTAGTTGTAGTAGTACTATTTTAATCAGTATTCTACTATGGAATCTATACTTCCAAATGTGCTGCCATTACAAACAACTCCAGAGGAAAAACTCTCTCTTTTTTTTTTTTTGCTATCAGTTGATTTGTTAGTTTAAATAGTAAGGAAAATTCAAATCATATCAGTATAACCTCCATTTTTTAAGTTTCATAATGTTAAATCTATTTTAGTGAGGAAAGTTAAGTTTGCTGAAAAGGCATTCAACTGGTCAGTATTTCTGAAATATAAATACTCGGAGCATAGGAAAGTAAAATCTGCAAAAAAGAAAAGTATGTGATTTTATGCATTCTGTTTCAGAACCTTAAAAAATCTAATTAGTTTAATTAACCTTGGATTTCAGCATCTTGCATTCACTGCTTCTAACAGTGCAAGTTTCTTTTATGCTTGTGTTCCCTTCACTTCATTTATAGGTAAACCTTCATACCACTCATCTGTAAACACAGCTAGGTGAATTACACTATCCTTTATTCTCGGAGATTTAATTTTGTCTATGATTTATTTTTATTGTTTCCTATGTATAAAGAATGGTAAGTGAGCATCTTTTTGAATATATATCCCTCCATATCTTGAACACTTCCTAGGAACATGCTATTGAAAGTGAGGAGAGTTTACTATATTAAAAGATCTGAATTTTTATGGTTCTTCAAATTTGTTGCTGCACACAATTTCAAGTAAATTAAAACAATTTACAATGCACCAAAGTTGTATGAGTGTATGAATATCACTATAAGAACTCGATATTTTCATTGTATTTTTTCTAGATTAACAAATGCAAAGCAACTACTCAAAAGTACTTTAGTTTGCATTATTTGTATATATGGTTAAATTAATCTTTTTGTCAAATATGTTGTGATGTATTCTATCACTTCTGTGATGTGTTTGCTGTTTTTTAAAATTTACCTACTTGTGCTTTGACAATTTTTGTAGTGGTTTTCTTTAATAAGAAACCAAGAGATCCTGATATAAAGGCATTAAAAATTACCTTGGAGAGCTGAGATGTACATTAAAGAAGACCTGCTGGGTGTGAATTGATGCAATTTATTGATAGGTTGAATATGAGGTGAAAGAAGGAAAGGTTTTGTGTGAGTTGTGTGTATAAACCTGGATGAATGACCTCACAACTAATCAAGACAGATACTTAAAAGAGCAATGGCAATGAATACTTGTTTTATGCATGTTCATGGAAGAAAGCTTGGGAGATATTAATGTTAAGAATATACAGAATCACAGAAATGGAGATCACATAAAGGATTATCAGTGGGGAGGGGGAAGGGGGACAATGGAGGAAAGGTACAGGGAATATGAAGCATAAATGGTAGGTACAAAATAGACAGGGGGAGGGTAAGAGTACTATGGGAAATGAAGAAGCCAAAGAACTTATATGTATGATTCACGGACATGAACTAAGGGGGAATGCTTGGTGGGAGGGAGTCGCAGGATGGAGGGGAGTAAAGGGGAGAAAAACATGGGACAACGATAATAGCATAATCAATGAAATATACTTAAAAAGTATATACTAGAACAGAAAGAACTACTGCTTAAAAAAGTGTTGAAAAAGGAGAAATTCATATTATTTGTAAGACACAATGATAACTGTGGAGTATGGTTGTGTCTAGGGAGGCATATGTAGCCTGAAAATATAACAAACAAATAAAAAGAGCCCTAAAATGCACAGAAGCGAACTGGAGGTTTGGGGCTTTGAAATTTCACCGTAGTTAGAAATTCCTCCTTTTCAGAGCTCTGTATGTACAGACTAGTGAATATTAGGCATAAGTTTAAAACTTTAACATAATGATCTTTCAAAAACTATACTCATCTACAATCTGAACTTTGTAAAATGTTGGGAAGTATAATATACAATGTATTTAAACTGTACTTTAAAACATCAGGCATAGGATGTGTTCGTCTGAATCATGAAAGGATGAATAATTAAACGTGGAAATACTTGTCAAGTATTTCGTTATCCAGGCTCATTGCCTGGTCTGGTTGGTGAAACTCTTCTCCTTCTCACTGTTTTGTGTTTTTTTCTTAATTATCTATTTGTTGAAAAAGAGACTCTCCCTCCTCATCTGCACGCTGATATAATAGTTACCCTTCCAGATTTTAAAGGTCATCCTTTTAAGTAGCTATTTCCATTCCAAAAAAAAGTGTTTCCTGTATTCAGAATTCATAAAAGAAATATACTATGTAACAATGTTAATTCTAGCACTGTCAGACACTTAAATGGAACAGATGAAAACTTGGTTGTCAACCTCACCCCAGTGTCAAAATCAATTCCCTTGCCGGTATGTAAGACGGACTTCCTACCACCAAATTCAAAATTCTCTTCTTTCATTTTTCTTGTTTCACAATATTTTAAAAATGACATATGCTTTAAAAATATTTTAATACCAAAATAGTTACAGATATATAGGACCATTATATTTACAAGATACTTTGTGATTTGTAAACTACTCACTCCTTCCATTTTAATGCGCTAGAATGACAAGCTCATGATGAAAGTAAATATATCTTGACAGGAGAAGAAATATGACTCGAGGGTGTCCATGATGGAATAAATATAGTAAAGGACTTTCATCAGAGCTGTTAAATGCGAAGTGGCATTTCAGCTGCAGAACTCAATAAAGGCTTTGTAAACCCTGCCGTTCAAATGCAAACCCAGTATCAACGACTTCCATTTTTTCATGTGTTTGAAGCTGAATTATTATTATTATTAAAACAGAAGTTCCATAGTTTTTTTAACTTAGAATCCCTAATGATAGGGAAAACCTTATATTAATAACTATATTATTATTGCACCTTTGTTCAGTAGAAATTGCCTTACCTTGGGGCAAATTTCATTTTATGATAATATGATCATGTACCTGTAAGGGAAAAGTATATTATTATTTTTCACTTACTGTATAACTCTAGTACTTAAATATAAGATAAAGTTTTCCATCGACTTGTATTTCTTCGTATCTTAATTAATTTGACAAATATTTTGAATATATATATGTAAATCTATAGTCACTGGTTATTTTTATTGACACATAACTCTATGTTACAATATTTATTTCATAGCAGAGGTACTTGTAATGAAAATATCTTGTTCCTTTGGAAAAACTGTGATAAGTACAATTTAGTAGTTTTCTATAATTGAAATTGAACTTAATGAAAAGATTGCATTGTTGCTGTAAACTTCTTACCAAAATATATTGACTTTGCAAATTGCAATTTCAAAGCAATGAATAATGCATAATTTAGAGCTTCACTGATGTCTAAAATTCTCAGGAAAATGCATGAATATATCAGTTTAAAACACCTTTATCTTCCTTTCCCCTGTACTTCAAGATTGGTTTTCCCAAAGGCATTGCTCTCCTATGTCTTCATGGACACTTTGCACTTTCTCTCTTCTCCGTGTTATCCAACTTCAGGGTTTTAAATCTACCTGTGTGTGTGTGAACCCCATGTCGGAACTACATGTTGGAACTACAACTATAATTCATCTTCCAAGTGATGATTCTGCAGAAGTGTAATCAAAGGCTCCTCCTAGAGGCTGAAACTCATGTTCAAAATTAAACTCATCTTCTTTTCTGGAATCACTCTTACATTTAATTTTATTTGGCTCTCAATACCCTTCCAATCACCAAAGGCTGGAGTATAGAAATAATTCAATTCCTTTTGCTCCCTCTGCTTATCCATAGTCTGCCTTCTAGTATTATTCCACTTGCCCCTACTTCTTGATCCTGACCATTTCTGTTAAAATATAACGATTATGCCCAGGTTAGTGTAACACCATTTCCTTGTTTCCTGGCCCTCAAACTCTTCCAGTGAATCTAACACCCATGTTCAACAGAATTTCCATATAATACAGATTAAATCATGCTATTTTTCTTCTAATATCATGTGATGACTTTCATTTTAAATACATGTGAAAACTCTCAACATAGGGGTTTCATACTCTCAATAAAATATCTACATTTATTCCTTATTCCATCCAACCAAAACAAACGTGTGCCCCTCGCCTGTGATTCAGGATTATACGAGTGCTCTCACTGTGGACTTCAAAGCAGTCACCCGCTTGCCAAAATCATCTGCAACTCCAAGACAAGGTTCAAACACAGAGTCACCTAAGAATCTTAAAGTTAAAGATCTTTAACTTTTTATTTCTGCACAGGAAATGTAGATCTTCCCTCATAGAAACACTATTACATACTGTGTGTGTGTGTGTGTGTGTGTGTGTGTGTGCGTGTGTGTGTGTGTTTACAATTTAGAAACCCTGAATGGTACTGAAGCACATTGCCTCCAGTACAGGAGGTGACATGTTTTCAAATTATCTTGAAAACAGTTGCTGTTTTCAAGATAATTTGATAATCTGGAAATCCCCGATGGAAATCCTGCAATTTTGCCATTTTAGAGTAGGGGAAGAATTCAACAGCTGCCCATCATGAACAGACCCTCTTCCAAATAGTCAGATTTCATGACATTTTATTACCAGTCTGGTCTGATTTATGAAATGCATACAAAATACATTTGCAGACCATGCAAGATATTAGCCCATCAATTAGATTCGTCTAATTATCAATTTCTTTGATCAGCAGTGGTATGAAATCAACAACATTTTTTTTTGTTTTTAAGATTCACTAATCATAACAAAGATAAAGGGCAGTGAGAAAGCATTGCATCACCACATACCAGCGCTCCCTGGCTCACGGAGCTGAAATAGCCTATAGCGGGGCCCTGCTGGCAACGTTCACACCGTATTAATTGGTCTCATTTTATGATGACAAAGTGCAAGAAGATCCTTACTGCTGACCAGAAATCCCATTGTATGTCTCTAGTTAAATCATTCTCCTCTTTTTATGGGTAATTGATACATAATTTTCAATAACTCATCTTTCTTCCTCACTTTTAACGGACTCCTTTTTTCTGCATTTCAAGAAGAAAAAGGAGGAACCAGAGAGAACTTCTACAAGGTCTCACAACCGCAGCTATCCATCCTTCAGAATCTGAATCTTTCTGTTCTGCTTTCCTGCTTCTTAAAGGCAGGAATTGTGCACAGTATTTCCACTCAGGCCAGCTCCTCCCCAGATTTTCTGTGTCTAATAAATCTCCTCTCTACCTCCTACTCAGGGATATTACTGAGGTTAGCTTCCTTTCTCTTCTTTGCAAAAAGTAGATGGTCCCACATCAGTTTTACACCTGTCAGTTTTTTACATCAAGTGTTTAAAACAATCGGGGGTGTGCCCACTGGAAAAAAATTAAGAAGACATCTTTGAAGAAAGGTGCTACTGCGCTGTGACTCCGTGCACAGATCGGAGCTGGACATGGCTCAAAGTCCTACCACAAACCAGAAAGCAAGCTGAGCAGAGGGAAGCAGGCCAAGAAGCAAGGAGCCCACCACCACGGTCTCCCCGCATGTCGCAGGCTTTTCCGTTGGCCTGGTGGTAGAAGGGCAGAGGGGGTTGCCTGTAACTCAGAATGAAATGGGAAGCTTTAGATAATTGTAAAACTAGATATTCCAAGTACAGATTAGCAGTCACGTTTTGACATTTAAAGTGACCAACAGATTATGTATTGCTAGTAACAGAGAACTACGGAATTGCTGAAGTTTCATGCAGAATAACAGTGGTGTGAAATTAGGCTACTTTGTTGTTATTATCCATGAGTCCTCATTATTCTGCCACACGATTGTAGAATTTATAGAAAGCTGTCTGGCTTCTGACAATAGCCAGATGTTTACTCATTTAATTAGACAAAAGATAAATAAAAATTAATGCTTTTCCTAAAAAGATTTTTGTTGTGTTTTATATGAGAGTATTTTAACTAAAAACATAAATTTTATTTTTCTTTCCACTGCTGCTTAAGGATTATAATTTTATTTCTCAAAATATCAAGGCTGTACTACAGAAATTATCATTTTTTTACCCTCTAAAAGATTTTAATTTCGCTTTTCTTTTTAAAAGCTTATGTTTAATTATAGTAATAATGGGCTTCCTTTTAAAAAGCAAAGAAATCCTAAACTTACATTGTTTAGATTTTAGGTTTTTTAATTGCATTGTGATGGCACTTATGCCTTATTATTTTTGGACTAGACAGAAGTCAAAATATCAAAGACCTATCTAATTTATTTAGTGAGATTTATAACCGGCTAATAAGACCAAAGAAGAAAAACAAACGGAAAGGAATTTTATTTTCAGTAAAATTACAAATTCAGACATTACAATTTTTTTCACAGAACATTCAAACTGCAAATATTTTCCAGTCGACTTTAAAAGAAGTCCTCATTTACCTCACAAAATGTCTCCATTTACCTTATATATATTTCCAAGAGGTTTCCCGAAGATTATTGTTTCTGTGTAAGTGTTGAAGTCTGTTTTCATAGTCTCCCAACAAGGAAAGTCACCCCCATTTCCAGCAGTAATGGCAAAAACGTACAATCGTTCACAATTTCCCTCGGCTCACTGAGAAACATCTTGCTGTAATTTGTTTTCGGTTGCTGTTTCATTCGGGTCCCCCCACTTCCTCAGGGGTTTCTGGGGAGGCCCCTGACCAGCTGGGAGGGGGGCGGGCCTTCCGCAGAGGGAACCACAGGGAGGTCGATCCCTCAGGCGGCACCCAGTGGGCCATCATGGGTGTTTCTGGTAGCGCCGCTGTCCTGGGAAGCTCCAAGCAGTGAAAATGTTACAACGATTCTGGGGCCTGGGAAGTCCAAGACCAAGATGCTGGCAGGTTTAGTTCTGGAAAACTGTCTTCTTGGCTCGCAGATGGCCACCTCCTCAGTATGTCCTCACATGGCAGAGAGAGAGCCAGACTTGTAACCTTTTTAAAAAATATATAGCAGTCATCTTAATCTCATCTTTAATCATATAGGAAGTTAAATTATTAACAGATTAATATTAAATATTTGAGAAACAATAATAATTATTATAAGCCATATGGTAATTGATAGTTTCGTGGTATTTGAATTAGACATATTTCCTTTATTATCATCGATTGACCATCTCATATTGCTCCTAATGTGTGTATGCTCAGTATACTTTTATTTCTGTGCATTGTATTCCCCTAGCTCTCCAGGTTTGTTCTCCTAAATATTGGTATCAGATTTTGCTTTCAGGTCAGCGCTGATGTCATCGGGGCAGGGCTTGGCTTGCGCTCCAAGTCCACTGAGGTCAAAGCATTTTGTTCATAAATGAGAGTTATGCTCCCACATTTTTTAAATTGCTGCATCTTTTTGCACTAACTAGATTATGTTTAGATAATTTTCTTCAATTTGATGTGACAGTTTTCTAAATTGTTTTTCCACTCAAACCTTCAACTGTGCCAAGATTTTATGAAGTGCCAAGTAAAACTGACAAAATAGAGCCAAATACCACTGGTTTCAGTGAAACAGTATTTGCAAATAGCCTATCAAATATTTCTGTACTGCCATTCTATGATCTCAATTCATAATTCTCCTTAAACAGGGTATATATCCAATTTATATTAAGCCATTGCCTCCAAGGTGTCCTTGTGGAAATGTGTTCCAAAGGCATTTAATCACAGGTGAGTGGACCCTATCAAGCTCTGATATGCAGACAGTAAATCATCTGCTAATGAGCTATCACAGTTTTAACCACTTACATATTTTGGCAAGTAGTAACTTAACTAGAATAAAATAAATAAAAGAAAAACTAGTTATATACATGCAAAGGTCAAGAATAGGTATCATAACAAAAACTAGGGAAGATCTTAGCATTTTTATTTTAGAATTCATTTTATTGTATGTTTGTTTTGCTTCTAAATGAACAAGGAGGGCTTTTCCCCTGCATATATGGCTTTACATATATGCCTATAATCACATACCCTTATTTGCCCAAAGATGTGTGCTAGAAAGCACCAAAGTCTGAAAGACGAAATGTGAAAACTGAAATCAGATACAGATGCGGTATATGTGCCTGTGTGTGTGGGGGGGTGTGCTCATAAATACATATACATCAATGTATGCCTGCAAAGGGAATAGAAGATAGATTTATATACATTTATTTGTGCATGATGTCTGGCTATAGATATATAGAAAGAGACAGAGATTTACACACATACATGCATACATATAACCTTTGCATTAGTATTTGGATATTTTGAAATATTCACAAAAGTCTTTGGTAAGTAGATATGTTCCTAATCCACATTCTGTTAAGAGAATAAAACAAACCAGTACGTAACATCAAGTTTTATTGCACAGGAACAAAGAAGTTATTTCTGTTACTCTAAGTATAAGATAGCGACTTTTCTTTCTGTATTACTACTATAACTAAATAGAACATAGACTAAAATATAGTATAATTAGAGTCGAAGTTTTGGCACCTTGTTCTGTGGCACTACTCATCGTAGTCATTAAACTTGTACTGAAGGATAGCTACTTTTAGAGTCTGAATTGCACAAAACGATGCATTTCAAAGCAATTATGGAACAAATATTCAGGAGGCTTCTAAGCACTAGAATCATGGTTTGTCAGTAAATGAAATTAATTTTCTATGTTTTATTTCTCCTTGTATGACTGAGTCAGTTTAAATATTATAACTTTAAAGGTAAAGTAATTCAACTGAGCAATCATAAAACATCATTTGCAAACATTATATGAAATTAAGCAGCTCGTGAGACTATTAGTAGAAGGATTGTCTCCTTTTTCAAAAATAAGTAAAAATATTAATCCAAATACTTTGAGTTTATGGGAGTTAAAAATTAAAAATGGAGTTTACAATGTTTTTTTTTTTTAGATAATTTGTGACTATATCTCTTTAGGGAATTGCAGCTTTTGCTCTTTTTTAACACACAAATTGTAATGATAAAAGACAAAAATGAAAACTACTTTTAAAATAGTTTATCAATTGTTGCTAACTTCTTTTTTAAATTTTTTAAATTTTAATTGTTGTTCTTGCACAGTTTTCTGTCTTCTACTCCCATCCCAGCCCACCACCCCAGCCCTCCCCAGTTCCCTCCCATTTCCACCCCCCCAGCTTTTGTCCATGTGTCTTTCATACTTTTTGCTCTAAACCCTTCCCCTTTTTCCTTGAAATTCCTATCCCCTCTCCTCTCTTGCTCTCAATTTCAGTGTCTTTGGTTATATTATGCTTGTTTGTTTGTTCTGTTGATTAGGTTCCTGTTAAAGGTGAGATCATATGGTATTTGTCTTTCACCACCTGGCTTATTTCACTTTGCCTAATGCTCTCCAGGTCCATTCTATGCAGCAGAAAGAAAGAAGGAGCTCCTACCCTTCATGACAGCTTGGATGTTGCTAACTTCTTAAAGTTATAAAACTTGATTAATTTGTAAGATATTAAAACTATGTAAGAAGGAGAATATATTATTCAATAATTGGTGACTCAGTCACTCACACAGAAATATAGAAACAGAAATTGAAAATATAGCTATTAAAAATATTACCTAACATTCCTTAATATTTAGCAAAGAATCTTTATGCATTTTAAAGGGAAATATAAAACTCAAGCTGCCATATTTATTGCATTTAATAATTTACAAATCAGCAAGTTTTTTTTTTTTTTAAATAGAAATAAGCTACAGTATTTATGTGAGTGTGTTTTGTTTTGTTTTGCTTGGCTGGTTAGCGGTTTGTTTCTGGGAGGGTGGGGTGGTGGTACTGCCTGCCTTTGTATGGGTAAGCGGAATCGTTGACAATAATAAAACACTCTAAGAAGGACCCATGGACAAAACCAAAGACGGGTAGGATCAAGTGTGGGAAGTGGGTGTGGCTGGGGTGGAGGGAAGTGATGGGGCAAAATGGAGACAACTATACTTGAATAACAAAAAATAAAAAAGTAAAAATAAAATAAAACATATTCCAGCAATAGGGAGGTATACTTTTAAATACATTCCTCTATAAATAGGAAGTATTCCAAGAATTACTATTTACTTTATTGTTTCTAAATATTAGTAACTTCATTAAAAGGATATATTTTTTCCTGTGAAGCTGTGAAAAAAATAAAGCTTTGACTATTGACTTCTAAAAAGTTGTTTAAAGTGTAGCCAGAGAAGTAATCAAGGAATTTTATGGCAATATATCTTCTTGGAAGAGGAAAAAACCCAGAGAATCAAAATAATCTGGTATGAGATGCAGCAGCTCAGATAGCAAGATCAGAAACACAAAACCACAAGCTTTTCCAACTGACTGAAATAAGGTTCTATGCTAAAAATACTGTAGAATATTATTTAAGGATTGTTAGGTTCTTCAAGCTATTTAATCGTCTCAGTATTTTTAGGCAATTTACCCAAGGCTATGCAACAAAATGTGGAGAATATAACAAATAGCAAGAAATATATTCTGGGTTCAGAGGTTTAGTCAAATGGAGTAATCAGAAAAAGGTAAGATGCAACAAAAATCATCTATTATTTATTACCATTTTTAAACCAATTTGCCTTTGGGTAGTCTGCAACTACTGAGGAAAATTAGGTTAAAACAGGCAGAATGAACTGATAGTGAAGGTTTAAAAGGGGTATAAGTGGTATTTAATTTTGAAATTTTAAAATGTTCAAATTTGAAATTTTGTGGAATGTAAAGGTTTTTAAAAATATCTTAAAATTACATATATACATAATTATGCTAAAATTTTAAAATGAAGAAAATTATTTCCCCAAATCTAACCTCTCATCATATTAATTATTAAACTTTTACATAATTATACACTTTCAAATATTTCTATGTATATTATGTACATATCTAAATAAAATCCTAATGCATAAATTATTTAGTAGTAGTGTTAAGGGGATATACAATAATGTATTTAAGTATTACATGTTGCCATTACAAACATACCTGTTTGTATACCATACATATCTGAATTTAAATTGCTTTTGGGAATGAAAGTAGACAATATTATTTTTCAAATTATGTTATTTTAACTAATTCTTAGATTTAATTTTAAAACTCATTAATAACATTCTGCGATAAATATTTTATAAGGATATTTTACTAGCTGATAGATGGAAATAATATTTAAAACTTTAATAAATATTATGCAAGTATAATTATTAAATTAAATATCAGTTGAGAAAAAATCTCAAGAAAATAAAACTAAACATATCTGTATACATCAAAATTATTCTAAGTTATAAAATACAGATAAGTTAATATAAAACATGATTATTTGGTTATGCTTGATACAGGACTGCTTACCTTTTACAGAGATGGTACTCATATTTTGATGTAATAACTATGATTGAAGCTTTAAAATCTATGAGTGAATTTCTGATTTAATCTGGAGTTAAGTCAGATCTGGAGTATAGACCAGGGACCTGGACTTTTAAAATGTTTACTGGTATTTTTACTGTAAAACTAGAGTAAAGAACCACTGGCTGACATCTCCAGTGGCGTGAGGAAACTGAATTTGGCAGTCCAACATCAGTCGATCTTAAACCCTAAACAATTTCTCATCCAGATGCCGAAGATCAACAGAGAAAGTGAAGCTACTTTCAGGTTAGAAGAAGCAGCCCCTGGAAACAGAAATGCGTCCAAGTTGACAAATACAGGTGGGCCTCTGTTACATCTTTCGACCAGGGAGCATTGCAGATTTTGCATATTAAATTGGGAGTGTCGCATGTAGAATATATATACAATGCATGCATTCAGCTAGAATGTAGGAGATCCATTAAACACACGCAGTCACATATGTACACATGCTCACTCACACTCATAATCGTAACAGGAGATGCATGTTCATATCAGGCAAATGTATGTCCAAAAGCATTTTATTTATAACAGCAAGGTAGTTTTTATTCAAATAATACTTTCACATAAACCTGATATTTCCTTGTGCAAGATTTATTTACAATTCTAAAAGAAATGATTTTCTTGTAAATGCTGAATGAAATAACCATATTCAAGAGGATTATATTTAAAAACTATTGCACTATTGTATAGTTAATTCAAAAAATAAATAATTTTACATATCTAGTGTTCAGACATAGTAAAAATGATATCTCCGCTGTCTACGACCAAATTGCTGTTTCAGTATTTTACACAAAAAAGAAAATGTATATTTTCTGTGAATGAAAGCTTGAAGGATTTTATTCCCACTCTAAAACACGCACGGCAAGAGGATCTTAAATATCAGAAATGTTATTAATAACGTGTTCTGTTGTGTGATGCCGTACGCTGGCAAAGGGCAGGAGTGGAAGGCTTTGAAGTGGGCGTGCGCGTTTCCAGAGAGATCTCTCACAGGTGTTGAAGCCGCTCGGGCCTCAGATGTTCTCGAAGATCTGAGACAACAGAATTTCTCTCCAAACCATTAAAGTTTGAAGAGCAACTGCACAGATGTTCACTCTTTTATTTAATATTTCAGACAGCTGCATTATAGCCTTGTGTTGTTTTTGCACTTCTTTTTTTTTTATAACATTTAAAAACTAAACTTGGTTTAAGGTCACTTCCGATGACAGTTGAACAGTTCTGACAGCTGTTTAAATGCTTTGGACATCTGCTTAGGAGAACGGAATTCCTGTCTTTCTTCTGCCTGAATTCATGCTACATATTTTTCTTTAATTTCCATTTGTTCAGCAAAGTCGGTGAAAATGAAATAATTTATTGAAAGGTGGTGTACTTGGGACACGCATACCTGCTTATATTCCTTGCCTCCATAATTTGCTGCTCCTTAACAAGAGGCAACTCTCCCAGACATAGTACACATTTCACACATGTAATTAAAAATAAAGGCTTCATTTCATTTGTACTTTATGAGCTATAAAACATTATTGCTTGTAAAAAAGAATTCCCAAATGGTCATTGTCACTTCCCCAAGCACTATAACAGATGGTGAGCACAGGTATATTAAGTATAATTGGTACAATAACACTAAAAATACATGCAATTTTTAGAGGTTAGTCTAAATATTTGCATGGAAGACCCTTGGGATGCCTGGATCTGGCCTGGGGGCTCTGTTTTTTCATGTGGCTACAGTTCCTATTTAGGGACTAGCTCTGAAAGACCTCTGGGGACATTCTCAAGTTCTCTGCATACTTGAGTTGGGAAATTGTCTGCAGGTCATATTTTATGCCATATGACAGACAAAAAAGAAGAAATCTGAGTTTGAATTTTTATCCTGATCTCAAGGAGTATCAGCACAATATTTTGCCTCATAATAAGCAAAAATGAACTGTGGAAATGCTAAATATGACAAAATCTGGTATAGCAAAGAATGTTTCTCTGGAAAATGTGGACACATTTTCTGAAAGGTCTGTGCATGGCTGTAGTTACAGAGCTCCAAGGGACTACTGGACTCAGCTTAGTGAGTGTAAAGGCTGATCACCTGGCCCTTAGAAGGCCAAGAACTATGCGGATAAATTTCAGGTAAAACTGGGCACCCTTAGAATCCACCATCGGGGAGCAACACAGCTGGATGCATAGTCTAATGAAACATTAAAATAGGCACTGGGATCTATCATCATGCACAACAACATAATTATACTAATTAGCAGGCAAATATAATGTAAGAAAACTAACATTGCTTTATTATAGTTAGAGTCAACAAAATTTATGTTTCATTGTTTCCATTTTTACCTATGCAGCATCTAAATCCTCAAAGTCTTAATAAAATTATTTAAGATCTTGTGGCAAGTAAAAAAAAAAAAAACAAATAGGGAATACAATATTATAGTTGGTTGATTGCAAAGATTATTTTCTTTCCCTGAATCAGTTTACTTCCTACACAACTGCACAGGAGTACGTACCCCTTACCAAGGGGATACGCTCCAGACCCCTCACCGGATGCCTGAAACTTCAGAGAGCACTGAGCCATACATGCTTGGTTTTTCTGCCTGTGCCTACCTCCCATAAAGTTTGATGTACAAATTAAGCACAGGAAGAGATGAATAACAACTACTAAAATAACAGAGCAATTATAACAGTACACAGAAAATAATGGTGATCTAAATGCTCTCTCTCTCTCATCTCTAAGTATCTTACTGTGCGGTCGCACCCTCGTGTTGAGGTGAGAGGGTGAAATGCCAAGGTGAGGAGATGGAAGGGGGTGAAATGTTAGCCTTATGAGGCAGGCTTATGCTACTCCTGACTTTCTGACAATGAGTAACATGCATTTTAGCGCTTCTCTTTGCGTACCCACATCCTTGGTTTGCCCAGTAAATAGAGAACATCAAACCTGGGAAATGCTTAGAATTGTAAAGGATCTTAACAATAATTTAGTCTAAATCACCTATTTTATGGAAGAACCAACAAGGCAAAGTCACCTAGAAAATTAGCTGAATTGGAGGAGGAATGTAGATTTTAGGGCTGGTGCCCTTTTATTGTTCAAAATGACAAACTGGTGGGGAGTTAGAAAGGAAGTGTAATAAATATCCAGGCTGAGGGTTTGAAAGGCTGGATGAAAGCTATCAGGATTTAGCAGGTTAGTGTTATGTTAACAATCTCCTCTTCACAGGACAAAGTGGCGACTCTTAAAGTCTCTCCTTTCTATTTTAAACAGAATGTCTTTTAAAATGATGCTTTTTAACATTATTTTTCAAGGAAAGTATAGCTACTTTTGTAGGTAGGAAACTAAAAATTTTTTAAAAGGTTTATTTTATATATCATCATTTATTTAGCACCTAAATAATTTATTCTGCACCTAAAATATGCCTGGCGCCGTGTCTAGAGTCAGGAGTAAAAGAGAAAAGGAGCAAGAAAAAAGGCAGCGTTTCTATTCTCAAGGTATAATTAAGAATATGGCATGGGAAAAACATTAAGTAAACAAAACTGAGAGAAACTATTGATATTGGTTCAAATCAAAATTTATCTTCTAAAAAAATAAGATACCTTTATATTAGCTTGTTAGTCGTCACCATAAAATTTTAACAAGGGCTAGAAAATCTGGCCAGGAATTAGCCTGTGTTAAATACTGAGTACAAACAAAAATTCCTTCTGCCGCCATGTTTATTTTCTTTTTATGTACAGATTACGAATCACCAATGATGAGCTGGTCCCTGTAGCACTTACCTGCGAACTAGACAGAAGAATCTTAGCAGCTTATAGTATGTGAATTAAAATAATAATAAATGTAACTAGTAATATTTTATAACACAATAAGGAGCTAAAATAATTTTAACGGGTATTATTTCTAATAATTTAAGATACTTCTTTCTCAAGTATCTTTTATAAAACACACGTTTTCAATATTGTGAATGCACTAATTACTCTGCTGTAAGCAAATGATGGTAATCTAGGCAAACTCTTGGTCTTTTTAAAATGCAGCGGCAGACTGAGAATCCATGTGTTGACATATTTTGTTCTAAAATTCTTCCTGTCAATTTAAATGATTCTTCGGAGAATGAAATGATCTTCCCCGATCTAGCAGGAAATATTTGAGAATCTCATAGTAATGGGTGAGGCAGCAGCAGAGAACAGAGTTCTTCTTCATCTAACGGTGGCCAACTCAACGCCGAGTCCAGGTCAGCACAGTCAGTCATGAGAGCTGATTCAGACAGACAGCTACTTACCACCACAGGTAGCATTCAGGAGGTCGTGTTTTAGTTCCAGAGAAGGCTAAGCGGTTTACAACAGTTATATTCACACCTTTAAATGAGAAATGTGAACTCTGCAACCCGGGATTAGAGCATTATGTTGTGTGTGGTGGGTGGTATGGGGGGTGGGGGAATGGCTACACTGCAATTCTTGATCGCAAAATAAAAGGAAAAACGGGAAAAATAGCATATATTTAAAATACATATTTCCCATTGACCTACAATTCTTATATGTAAGAAGAACAAACTATGTTCAAATTAATATGTCTATCCTATGTATCTTCATAGAAAGCTACTTTAAGTGACTACTACCTATAAAGTAATGAAGACAAAATAGAGCAATTGCTTTTATTCATACATTCAAGTTCAGTGAACTTAAATGTTAATGTGTTTAAATAATACATATTGTTTAATTAAAAATAGCACAACTTCATTTCTCCTTCCCCAGTTTGACAGTTTTCTGAGCTTTGATTACTTTTCTGGTGCTGGTATTATTTCACTGGATTCTGCATTTGAATGATTCCCTGGTTTCAGCAAATTGACAAGCAATACTTTCCCAGAATCTTTTCTCTTCAGCCAATCAAATTTCCATGTGATATGTGTTAATTTGGTCTGAAATTATTCTCTTGTATTTTATCAAATCCAAAATACAGAGTAGGATTACTAAGGGTGTTTGTGTACTTATTAAAGCTCATTGAGCTTATCAATCAATCGATACTTAGAAGATTAACAAATATAAAGGATTTTAAAAACACATAACATTAACTAGCCCGTGTTGGAAAATTAAAGCAACCAGACTGGTTTGTGGAATCTATGTGGAAGACTTCTTGGTAGCTGGAGAATTCATAGGAATAAAAATTGTAAACTGATGTGATCTAGTTCCTGTAAAAGATGACATTGTTAATCAAGTCCTACATTAGAACAAATAGACATTCAGTCCAGAAGAGGGCAAATATATTACCATTGTTATGCGTACGTAATTATTTTACAGCGTAGCTTTCCGAGTTTAACTCGTATGTCTCCTTTCGGTTTCTACAGGTAGCTACTTAGTCTATCTTTATGTTTCACCAAATAACTTAAATGCTTATAGCCAATTATCTTAGATCCTTGAAATGTGGAATTTCATGAAAATATATTTTACTTACATTAAAGAGCATTTTTAAAATATTTGCATGCTACTGTTACAAAGCTATATTTGCCTCATGGGTATTTTTATGCCATCATTATATGCTTACTATTGCATTGCCATTTTCATATGCTTACTACTTACTCTGAATAGAAATGATGTTCTCTTCTGTTAAGTGTGTTTAAATGTATCAACATGATGGCATCTTAAAAAAATCAACCATACTGGCTCTAGGTCCTCCAGGTATCATAATTTTTTTGTACCAAGAACCCAAGATCAAAGTTTCACTGTTACTTTATTGCTTCAAAGATAAAATAGTACTTGCTGTTAGAATATCATTCTGATTTTTATAAAGTCTCAGTACATGTAATATAAGGAAACTTTTCCCAGCAAAATAGCATGCTAAATATTCAAATATGCAAGCAGGCTTTATTTGATACTCTCCTTCAGTGTGGAGTAACAGAAGGGCTGCAAAGGAAAGTCAAACACAGACCCTGTGATGGGCATCGGACTGCATCTATAACAACAAACACTTTAACACTATCATCTTTGTTCTAAGGTTGTTTTTCAATGCATGCTAACAGTCTTGGTTGTTTAAGACAGTCGTCATCGACTCTCGTGACGCTTGAGGCTCAGGTGCAGACAGAACACTTTAACTTGAGATTCTGATCCAGCAGCCTTGTGGGGATGTTCCGGCATCTGCATTTCTTCCTTGTGATTTCAGTGCTCAGTTAGATTAGAAAAGCAGTAGTGGGTAGTTATTAATATTTCAATGTAGCACTTAGCAGAAAGCAGTGTACATTTACAATTCAGAGGAATATAAAGGGTTTATGACTGCCCTGGCTAGTGTGGTGGCTCAGAGGCTCAAGGGCCGGCGTGCAAAGCAAGTGGTAGCTGGTTTGATTCCCAGTCAGGACACATGCCTGGGTTGTGGGCCAAGTCCCCTGTAGGGGGCGTGTGAGAGGCAACCACACATTGATGTTTCTCTCCCTCTCTTTCTCCCTCCCTTCCCCTCTAAATATGAGTAAATAAAACCTTTAAAAATAAATAATAAAGGGTTTATTATTTTGTCACTTTTTACAAGAGACAAGAGTATTATACCAAGGTGGAATCAATTAACTTATTAAAGGAAAGAAAATGCCGAATACTAGGTTGAGTCATTGGCCAGTCTTGTCCAGGCATCTAACAGTGAAAGGGACAATATAAATCATCACAGGGATATATTTGTTCAACTAAAGCAGTTATTGGTTCTTTCCTTGTTTCCTCTGGCCCAATAACATAGTTGGTGCTTTTTCTTTTCTTTTTTTTAATGTATGTCTTTTATTTTCTCATATTTATTTATTTATTTTAAGATTTTATTTATTTACTTTTAGAGACAGGGGAAGAGAGGGAGAGAAACATCAATGTGTGGTTGCCTCTCACGTGGCCCCCACTGGGGACCTGGCCTTCAACCCAGGCATGTGCCCTGACTGGGAATCGAACTAGTGACCATTTGGTTCGCAGTCCACACTCAATCCACTGAGCTACACCAGCCAGGGCTAGTTTATGCTTTTTCACAAAAACTATGGAGAAGAGGGATAGCCCTCCAGGAGTCCTAATTCTGTAGCAGTTCACCATTTTTTACATCAGGATAAGCTGTGACTCCTTTTTGCAAATTGGTACCTGCCTTGACCAAATACCCCATTCCTTGATATCTATGGCAATGGCTATAATCTGATAAAGTGTGTAATTATTCCTGTTTACTATTTTTGTGTTTTTTAAGGAAGTGTCAAGGACCACAACAACTATTGAAGCAAAGTGGCTGCTTGATATTTAATTGAATTGATTATAAATATTTCTTCTGCAAAGTCTGGCTAACAGAAAGAGAAAGATCAGGAGACATAGGATTGAGAGGTTGAATTATTTGCTTTTGTTTTCCTTTATTTAATTTATGGAAAATAAACATGCATAAAAGCTGAAAAGGAGAGGTTAAAATGGTAGAAGAGAGAAAATAGATAATCGAAACATTTTTTGATTATCTATTTGTATTTTTACTTATTTTCTAACATCTTTATGTTATGTATAATCTCACACAAATATAATAAAAATAATGATAGACTCTCTACTTACTGCATCAGAACTTTTGAAAGGAAAGATATAAAGTGTTAATTCAAATTTGGGATATTTTAAAGTTTTTCAGTTACATCTTTTCACATGGTTTACTCATATAAATATAAAATAACATCTGTCTTTTTCAAAATTGCAGGTTTTAATCCTCAGGAAGTAATCTCATTTCTTTTATTTTTGAATTATTGGAGGGGAATTATAGTCATATTCATGTATCAAAACATTTAAAACATAAATATAATCCCTCAAATTCTACATTAATTATAAAAAAGAAAATTCTGTCGATTTATAATCATTAAAAGATATAGCAACATTTATAGCAACTATTTGTGGTGAACTTACATCTCATTCTATATTTTCATATAAATCACATATAAAATATCAAATGATCAGCCTCAAAATAAAACATTAAAATGTGGTATTCATTTAGAGTGTGAGAGAAGCCCATGTAAAACATACACTTATATAGCATTAAGAATGCAGGTTAATTTCTGAATATAGGTAGCGGTTACTTAACATATATCTTTCCTGGGAAAAATACATATAATGATCAGCCCACACCAAAAGGCAGTTCCAAGATATGTATCAGAAAATTCAGAATGAAAAGAAGGAAAGTATAATTGAACTTTGTTTTTCAGTTCAGAATGTCTAACAAACATAAAAATTGTGTCCATGCATAGTTTCATTATTTAATTTTTCTTTTAAATCATATTTAAACAAAGTTTGCCCTTAAAGAAACATTCTATGTTCAATACACATTTTTATGAAATAATGTCAGTTTGGTTTTTAAAGCCTCATCTTTTATCTGAATTGAATGTGTTCTACTGTGAAGCTAGATTTGCTTGCTGCAGTCTCACTGAATGTAGGTCACTGGACTCCCCCAGTTGCACTCATTTTTCTGATGAATGGTAAACTTTTTTCCCCTCATTGCTACAACATTCTTTTTTTTTTCTTCTTCTTTCTCTTCTCCTTTCTAACTGAATGCTCAGTCAAAGGGCACATTCATATTGGGCTCTAAGATTGCCCGAACACTCAGGAGATGTGATGTTTGAGTAGAATGCACACATTACAGCAAGCTCACCCAGGTGTAGTACATTAACTTATATTGTCCCAGTTGTCCCCTCTTAGCCCCAGGGGGTGTCTTCCAAGACCTTTAGTGGGTACCTGAAACCGCAAATAGTACAGAACTTACATACTTACTACTTTTTCTCATGATGAGTTTAACTTATAAATCAGGCACAGTAACAGATAAACAATAGTAACTGATAAGAAAATAGAATAATTATAACAACATATTGAAACAAAAGGTATGTGGATGGCTTTAGGCAATTATTAAGTAAAATAAAGGTTAGCTGGACACAAGCATTGCAACACTGAAACAATTGATCTGGTAATCCCAAGGGCTAAGTGGCCAAACAGTGGGGAGAGTCTATAGCTTGCAAGTGATGAGCAAAGGGATGATTTACATCCCAGTGGGTTGGAGCAGAACTGTAGGGGATTTTATCACACCACTCAAATGGCTCACAATTTCAAACTTATGCGTTGTTTATTTCTGAAGTTTTCCATTTATTACTTTTGGACCACTATTCACTGCAGGTGACTGAAACCACAGTAGCAAAACTATGGATAAGTGAGGACTCTTGTATTTTCAAAAATTGAAATTCACAGTTATGAGTATCATGCAAATAAAATTTATACAGGCTTGGTCAACCTTATTGAAAGCTATATCTCATAATGTTTTGGTCTACTTAATTTTGAAAGAATATTCTTTAAAAAGATAGTAGCTTTCCACAACCCATGTGTTTTCTGTCTGTGGCGATGAACAATAGAATTTTAGTTAACTGATATAAAAGTTCCTCTTGTAGATATATTTCTGCCATGATCAAATATGAAATGCTAAGAGTTTATGATTTAATTAAACTAACCAGCTTGAGATCATGTTAAAAACTACCAACACAACAATGTAGCTTTTAGATACAATACTACACTAAGGAATAATTAATTTACAACTATGTTTCCAAAGTTTTTACTGGTTCTAGCCTGCATGAAATGCTTCATTCCATTAGATTTTTGGATTCTGTGTTTCCTTTGGGCCAATGTGCTTTTCTATAGAGCTGTTTGATCTATTTACCTTATTCTGGAAGATCAAAATGGAAACATTGATTCATCAGTGTAACCACTGCATATTTGTTGTGTTCTTAGGGTGATTTCTCTCCAGGTCCGGAACCTGAAGACTCAGATGAGATGTTGTCTCTGCCCCAAAAGCCTACCTGGGGAGAAACAAGTCACTATAATCAGGACGGAAGGTCTAATAACAAGACTATGGAAGAGCTGGAGGGAGGCCGCTGCTGGGCTGCCACCTTTGCTCCCCAATATTCAGAAGCTGCTGGAGAGTCTACAACCTGTACCATAGAAAAGGCACCAGTACTGGAAATCAGAGCAAATAAAATCTGCGATAGTTGCCGATGCAGGAACACCATGCACGTGCACTGTGAGAGGTCTCAGAAAGCAAATGAGAAGGCGTACCATTCGCATCTTCACTGTTTACGCTGCAGCCTTAAGGCTGAGTGTCAGCGGATTCTACTCCCCAGTCTTCCCAGTGCAATCCACACTCCCCAACCCCACTGTCAGTGCTTTGAAGAAAGGAGAGGACAAATTCCTGCCAGTGGGAAAGATCCAAAGAGGGCATCCTGGCGCCATACCTGACTCCTAGACTCATCTCCTGCAAGGTGGGATAGAATGCAAAGATCTCTCACTAATCAGTCATTTTAGAATATAGCAAAATTGATTTAATATAGGGCTTTTACATGACAGTACAAAATAATGGGTAAGAAGTGATGCAAGAATGACTAATATGTACAAAATATCCCATCTCTAATTTTAATTTGTCTTCATATTCTGAAATGCTCATGTGATATTAATGTTTTCATAATATTCAATTTATCAAGTACATTGAAAATCATAGCATTGTATTGCTAAGGATATTTTATTTATAATATAAAATTATTGTTAAATATATTGCTAAAACATAAAAATAAGTTTAAAATGGTAGAAAACATTTAAACAAAAAAATAATAATTACA
The DNA here is from genome assembly GCA_004027475.1 of Anoura caudifer. Taxonomy (NCBI): domain Eukaryota; kingdom Metazoa; phylum Chordata; class Mammalia; order Chiroptera; family Phyllostomidae; genus Anoura; species Anoura caudifer. The sequence goes on along the minus strand of PVKU01000057.1, from coordinate 689,275 downwards.
CCATATTGGGGACAGGCTATTTTGTCAATATCAATAAATTTTGCCAAATAAAAATTATATTTACTTTTCATTCAAAATTTTTCATTTAAATACCAGTTTTGTTTTTCTGCTTCCTTAGTTTGCTAGTTTTACTACTTTCTTTTTTTCTTATGAAAAAGCCTGGTGCTTTCTGTTTTAGAAGATTATTCCTTATTGAATTAATTTGGTATGGGTTTTAATTCCCAAACTTCTCAAGAGTTCTACACTGCAATGCATGTCAGTAGCATGGAGCCTTTATTTTCGTTTAATCTATTTGAGCGTTTCATAGTAGCACAGGGAGCACGGATGTGTTCTATAATTTGTTTCCGATGGATACTTTACAATGTTGGTGTTTGTCAGCTCTTCAGAAAATAAGAAAAAATTGTGTAAATAAAAAAAGCATATAAAGGAATAGAGTAAAAGTCATAATGTCTCTATATGTAAAGGGTCACAACAGTAATTAGAACCAAAATATCCCATTTCAGCAAAACAGTTGTTAGAATGCAGAATCAAGTATTTCCCCAATAGTAAAATTTTGTTTCCTCTGTGATAACTGGACAAGAATTAAATAAATTATATCCCAATTCTATCCTTTTATGTTTTTATAGTTTACTAAAGAAGTAATAATGGGCCCTGGCTGATGTGCCTCAGTGGATTGAGCACTGGCCTGTGAGCCAAAGGGTCACCAGTTGGATTCCCAGTCAGGGCACATGCCTGGGTTGTCGGCCAGGTCCCCAATGGGGGGTGCATAAAAGGCAACCACACACTGAGGTTTCTCTCCCTCTCTTTCTTCTTCCCTTCCCCTCTCTCTAAAAATAAATAAATAAAATCTTTTAAAAACAAAGAATTAATCATGACTGACTCACGTAAAAAAGTACAACTTTTTTTTTGCTAATGTGTCATAATTGATCAGGTCGGATTAAAAAACTAACATGAAAATATTACATGTTAGCATTAAATTATTATGCTGCCACTTTGAAAATATATCCCAAGAAACAATAAAATAACAAAAAAAACATGTTTTGGTGTTTAAAATCACAAAGTATTTCATTTGAAATTATTAAATAATATTGTTTAATCCTTAATTCTGATAAAATTATATTCTCTATTCATTAAAGATCTTTCTGTTGGTAAGTTAACATAATTTTAGGTGGTAGCATATGTGCGTATGATATAGTATTTTTGAAAAGTCATTGATACCTTAGGTAATACTTCAAAGGTGTTAAAATTAGGAGTATCTGACATTCTTTATCAATAACATCATACATAAAATCTAATGATATTATACATTCCCCCAAATATCTCTATGTGTGAATGTACTACATAATGCCTATGATTTTATATACTATATGAAGTACTCAAAATTGATTTTCCATTTAATCAAAATTTAACTTTTATAAAGGAGTTATTAGGTGTAAGAAATTAATGATACTGGGGAGGTATGTGGGGGGGCAAATGGGGACCAATGTACTTGAACAACAATAAAAAATATAAACTAAACTAAATAAATACAATCTTTAGAACAAGAATTAATGATACTAGAGTAACACATGTGTATAAACACTGAAAAGAACTACTAGAAGACATGCAGATGTTAAAACTACTGCTTCTGTGATTGTACAAAGTAACTTTGGAACATTATTTAAAATTAGTTTAATTGTATGCACTAAAGTGTGTATTAAGCATATCGCTGTCATTTTTCATGGTGTATAATTTGCAGATAAACTTCAACGGAAATGATTTAACAGTTGTAAAATGTGTATTATGCAATGTTCATTTAAAGACAAGCTTTTACTGTGCTCGTCTTGATTTTCAAACAAAATTTTATTTCACAGAACATTAATTTCTATTATGTGTTTTGTACTTTGTCATTAACACACTTTCATTATTTCAATAAACAAAACTAAATATGGTATTAGCTGTTTGGCTCGATGCTTGAGTAATTTCACCCAACAGCTGAAAGATGAATAAATAAATGTAGTAGACTATTGTTTTAATTATATTTATTGATTCTAGAGCATTTACATTTATTTATTTATTTTTGAACAATAGTGTATTTATGTCTATAAATTGATTAATGGATTGTACTCCTAGCCATGGAATAGTAGAATCTACAGCTGGCTAAGTAATGTGTTTTGTTACAAATTACTTAAATTACAGATGCCAAGCACAGTGTATTCTCCATTTGACAGAAGTGGTTTGCCAAGAAGTCCTTGCATTATTAGCTCTTCCCAGTACTGGTGCAGCTGTGGGAAATGTAGCTCTTCATCTCAAACAAGTTGAGTCACAAAATATAATCTCCAAATATATAGTTTCTATGAAAATATTCTAAACCTGAAGTGATAAATATATAACTATATGTTTTTAATGTGTAGAGTTATGCAAATTACAACACTGGATGAATATTGAAAAACTTGACCACACTAAAACTCATCTGTCCCTTTTTTATTGCCATTTTATGATACGTAAAATTTAGATATTACTTAAAAATTATCTGTTACTTTGTGATGTCCTTTTTTGTTGAAGGGATGATAAACAAATGTATTTAGGTTATGATTTGTTCTGTTTTTGTAGCCCAAAGACTGTTTTCCTTTCACAATAATTTGTAAAGGAATGGATGGAAAGTAAGTGGGTGTGTGAGTGTGTGTGTGTGTATGAAAAAACATCTACTCTGTTCCTGTGTCCACTTTTAACTGACACTATTTGTTTGATTTTTCTACTGAGTTTCAGAGTTCTTTTTATTGTCATTCAAGTACAGTTGTCTCCATTTCCCTCCACCATTCTCCCTCCCATCCACCCCCACTTCCTCCTCTCAGTCCTTCCCCGCTTTGGCTTTGTCCATGGCTCCTTTATACATGTTCCTTGATGACCCTTCCCCTTCTTTCCCCCCATCTCTATTTTGGATATTAACCCCCTCATCAAATAGATGATTTGCAATTATTGTCTCTGATCTCATAGGCTGCCTTCTTTATTATATTGATGGTTCCCTTTGCTGTGCAATCTCCATGAATTTCTAATTCATGTTCTTACTTACCTTTGTTTGATTCTCACACCAGTTCTTACAATGACTCTTCTGAGTAGTTCTTTCAATGTGGTTAATGTTTCTCTATAATCTTCAGAACAATAAATTCACTACTATAATAGGACACTCACCAAGAAGAAAGTGGATCATAGGGAGAAATAAGATCTCATTTAGATTTTAATTTAGATTAGATATTGATAATTTTCACAGGCTCTGGGTTACATGACCATCATTTTGGGAGGAATGAAATCCTTCATTAATTTCCAAGAAGATCAACAAACATCACAGATATTCAGCAAGGTTTCAAAAGAACCATATGCTTTTCTTTTTAAATAGTATCACAGCTAACAAATTTATTGGCTTAATCAGCACAGAAATACAACAAGACCATAATAAATAAAACTGTTTTTGCAAATTTGGAAGCTACATGTGCAAATACCACAATAGACAATATAACATGTAACAAAGGTCAAAATATCAAGCAATTTAATTGCATAGGAAATGCAAAAGATTATTTTTTATTTGAATTGTCAGCCAGAAAAATCAGATAAAGTGCTTATTATTTTTTCTTTCTTCCTTCTTTCCTTTTGTTTTCTCTCTATATAAATATAATACCCCAAATAATATAAAAGTGATTTTTATTTCACTTTAGAAATGATTAGTTTAATCAAAAGTATAATGTACAAATATATTTTTCCCTTAGTTCTGTACAACAGGTTTCAGAGATACTGTTACAGAACACAGAGGCCACAACTGCCAAAGGTTCGTTATAGGTTCATTATGTCCGCCACCTTATGGAAAGATGTCTCTCAAAGCCAGAGATTTGTGAAAAGGAAAGGAAATGTTTATTTATTGCTATACAGAGTTAAAGTAGCAACCTAATGTCTTCATTAAAATATCAAAGTCCTTTAGGATACCCACAGATGCCCACAGTGCTTCCTATCTCCCTCTGCCCTAATTCAGGGTACCATAACTCAGGAAAAGAAGCAAACGTCTGGGATCCAGGCTCCTGACGCAGTCAGCTGTGTCATCATCCAGGCAGGATCTCTAATTAATCCAAAGCCATGTGGCACCTTCTCATGGCCTACTGGCAAGAGTCTTTTCCCCCTTCTTCCAGGGAAAATATCTCCTGTTTCCCAGGCCATGCAGCCAAAGGGAGCACCCCAAAGCCACCTGGTCCTCTTCTACCAAAGCTGTGGGGAAGGGGTACCCACTCTGGCAAAACCTCGTGGCTCTCCCTCTCCACCAAAGCTGCAGGGGTCTCCACTCTGCTGAAACCGTGTGGAATCTCCCTGGCAAAGCTGTGAGAGGGTCTCTACTCTGCCAAAGCCAAGCGGCTCCCCCTCCACCTAAGTTGCAAGGAGGGGGTTGCCACTTGGGCAAAGCCAAGTGGCAATTCTCTGCTAAAGCCCCATGGTGATTCTCCCTCACAGGGCTGTGGGGGTCCTGACTCTGTAAAACCGCATGGATCTCTCTCTCAATGGCTGCGGCATCTCAATTTAAATCCCAGCGCCAATCCTCCTCTTTACCCCCACTTCCAACTCCTTCTACAATCAGTTACACCTGCCAGCATTCCCGCATTATTCCAAGTTTACTGGGCAGCCATCGTGAGTCTGGGCAGGTGTGTCCCTATGTTCTGGAGCCAATCTTCTCCAAGCTCCCACACAGGTGCTATAACTTGGGGTTCCTCCCCCAGTCACATCTTGGAGGGGAAGTCCTTTCCATCCCCCTGGCTCAGAGCATGGTCACAGCTATTTAACACATCTAAGCCACCAGCCAAAGGCTACAGATATGTTAAATGACCACGCCATGGATTAGCAGCTCTGCATGTCCCTGCTCCATGTGTCCCTTCCCCCAACTCATACCTGTGGGGGAAGGGGTAAGGACATCTTATCTGTCCCTCTAATATTCCCTGGACACCCTGAGTTCTGGGCCCCATTCCAAATCCCTGTTTTGGGAGCTCCCCTCCTGGCTGCACCCTGTATCAATACCTGGTTCAGACTATCTTTTACATACCAGGTTTTTTTTTTCCAGATTAATTTCAGATTCAATGAAGGTTCCCGTCTATTTCTTTATTTGAACCTGGACTGCCCTTCTTCACCTGGGTCCGCAGTCTCTATGCTGCTGAGCCCATTGTGGTATGGAGGTTGAGGGCTCAATTTTAAATAATGTAAAAAAGCATTTCACAGATATACCATTTATTATTTAATTAGACCTATTTATGTCAGTATGTGTTCATCCCATTCATTACAAATAATTAATAGTTGGCAGTCTTGATTTATTATTACTAGTCAAAAATCACATTCTCAAAATCTACCTGGAAAAACTAAGGCACACTTCAATACAGCTAAAGCTGCGAGTAGATGTGAAGCTGAAATCCACTTCTGGCCTATCTCCTCGGTAAATATTTCATGAAAGCACTTGAAGGAAGATAGCAATGATCTCTCTGTGTCCTGGGCAAGATTGCTCTTCTCGTATAATACCACAACGTAAGTATTTATTGGCTTTTATGCACATCAGCAAGGTCGCTGTCGAGATGTTGCTGTGCCGACTGAATAACCTCAACCGCAATTGAATATATAACGACTGCTGGAGCACATGTGACAACATTCTTTGGAAAACAATACGCTGAAAGCACTAAAAGGGTCTGGTTTTTAAAAGGAAATGCCTACCTTGTTTTGCTCATACTTTTAGGTAATATACAAATACTGAAAGTAAATGTATGCTTTATATGAAAAAATGAATCTGCTGAAATCTAAAAGAATGTACTGCATGTATTTATATGGAGACATTATGCTTTTTATGTAAAATGTAAGATAATTATTTTATATGATTGACATCATTTTGTACTTAAGCTGTATTAAACTATATTTATACTAGATCATTTTAACAGACTTGAATTTTTAAGGCAGTTTGAGACTCAAAGAACGGACTTTCCCATAGAGCCCCTGCCCTCACGTGTGTGTAGCCTCCCCCACTAGGAACAACCCCCCCACCCAGAGTAATACATTTCCTACAATTAACAAATTTACACTTACACATCAATATCAACCAAAAGCCATAACTTAGCATTGGGGTTCACTCTCGGTGTTGCACATTCCATAGATTTGGACAAATATTTGTATTCCTTTTAATCATAAGAATCAGCATCATGACTATGCACCTGTGCCCACCTGGCTGCCCCGCACACGGTAGCAATGCATGATCATTATGATCCTTAATAGAGCAGCATTTTACAAATCAATGTCTTTGTATATGCTAAGTCACAAATGTGAAATGGAGATAAAGACATCCAATGACCATGTAAACATTTACCGTATTTCTAATATAAAATAAAGAATAACATTTAAATAATTGAATTTTATCAACGTATTACCCCTTTGTCATAATTAAGTTAAATAATCTTACTATTTAACATGTTTTCACAGCGCTATTTTGTTTGTTTTCTTAAAAATTCTGCCCAGGCTGATGTGGCTCTGTGGACTGAGTGCTGGACTGAGAAGCAAAGGGTCAGTGGTTTGATTTCCTGTCAGGGCACATGCCTGGGTTGTGAGCCAGGTCCCCAGTAGGGGGTGCACAAGAGGCAACCATGCCCTGATGTTTCTCTCCCTCTCTTTCTCCCTCCCTTCTTCTCTGCCTAAAAATAAATAAATAAAATACTTTAAAAAATAATCCTTTGTGTATTTTTTGTTTTTGTTTTTTATTGAATATTGAGGCTATGAAGAAATTGATCAAATACTTATTTTTAACAAGTTCTTTTAATAGATTTTTCTTAAATAAAGTAAATTTTAATTCATTTGTGAAACATTTAAATATCAACTGTTTATATCCCTGATGGGGGGCTAATTATTAGAGATGTAAATATGCAAAGTGTATTGAAATGACCTTTCAGAAAAATAAGTGTAAAGAAATGACCAGAACACACTAAACTTTCAAAACACTTATAAGTAAAGTATTATGGGGGCATCTAAACCCAGACTTTTGGAATATATAAAGGAGTACCATTTGAAAAAGATCAGGATACTAGTTTTAAGAATCATGTTCTATCAGTTGTTCAGTACAACCTCGAATGCGGATGTGATTACCATTCCCAGAAAGAGATTGAAGCAGAACATTTAAAAGCTTGGGCTCTAGTGAGAGGCAAACGTTGCTTTAAATCCTCTTGTAAATTTAGTTTGCCCATAGCCCTGTGATTTTCCCTACTACAGAGTCCCTTTGTCATACTCAAAGTGGATTATCAAGAAAAGTCACATAGCCAGGCAGCCCATAGGTTGGTAAATGCTTTATGTGGTGCCGTGTTGCAAGATTCTTGCCCAAGAAGAAAGAGCTCAATCTGAGTTTATTCTGGTGTCAACACGAATTCAAAGGGAAAGTGAATGGTTCTTGTAGTCATTTTGTTTTGAATTGGTGGGGAGGAACCTAAAATCAAAGAAAGACCTTTGTTAAAATAAAGTCTCAACCTAGAAATCCATGACATATTACTATTTGTTATTATAGTTTGTTATAACTATTATTTTAGTCTTATATTTGTTATTATTATATTTAATAAGTAAGTATATCGTTAACATAGAGCTGCTTTGAATCACACACAAATTTTCAGTTCTCATCTCCAGAAGAACCTCAGTATCCCAGGGTTTCCCTTCTCCAGTAGGCCTAGTCTCTGGCTGTTTTTAATACTTAGTGAGGATTAATGTTGTCAAAGAAATACTTGTTTTGTGCATTTTTAGTGTGTCAGTAAATACAAGCCCCTCTCCTTTATTGGTTGAGCAATCCATGTTGCCTAATGAACATAGGCGAGAGCTTGATGAAAAGAAGGAGGCTTAGAAATGATTACGACAATAATATAGATTACTAAGTTATTCAAAAACGTTCTTTTACTTTATAAATTTCTAGTTCTAGAAAATTTGTTAATTCTCAATTGAAACTATGATTTTGCTTATGTAATAGTAATTCATATATATATTTACAACCTTTAATAAAACTATAAACCTTAGAAGAAGTAGGATTATGACTTGATCACCTTCCTCTGTTAATATTTCAGGTGTGCTCTTTCACACCAGGTTCAAAGATTTGTTGTTGTGTAAATTTAAATCTCTGAAAAATAGGCTCTATATAAAATATTGAAGTCACTGCTTTTTGAGAGAAATAAAAACAAATTGAAATGTGACCTTGTTCAGAATATAAGCAGAGTGAGATTTCGCTTTTTTTTTTTAAATTAAAAGTAGGAGTAAGGACATTTTTACCAAGCATGCATCATGCATGTAATTTTATGGTGATATTATGTCATGTAACATGTAACAGACATTTATGAAAAATGTCCAAAAGGTCAGATACCATTGTAGGATACTGCAATTGTTGTAGCACTAATGCATTGTCTGCTAGTTTGTTAATCTTCCAATGAAAATATTAAGTTCAGGCAACAGAGGCTGCACTCCGAATGTGCCGATGCTCCAATGCCATTCAGAAGACTCACGCGATCTAAAGGCACAGTTTTAAAATGTGATTTTCATGTTTAAACACTGGCCTTAAGTAATGTTTTGTTTTGTTTTTGTTATGTTTCTTCCCCTCGAAAAGAAAAATCTGATTCTCTAAACTTGTTTCATTGATTAGTTTTAGGAAAAAATGAGTTTCCTGGTTTTAGGGCAAAGCAGAAGACTCATTTGTTAAATTAGGCATTTGCCTAATGGATATTTGAGGATAAGCAAGATTAAGGTCATGGATCTTTTCTTGTTGTCAGATAATATGTTAAATGAAATCAAAGGGATGATAAACAAGGGTAATTGCAGAGTAAAAGCATTCCCGTAGGGCCCAATCCAGAAATCTTCTAACACGTAAGTTTTCAGAAAAGACGCTCACACTCTTCTTTAAGGTAAATAATAGGGGCAAATAAAAGAATCATTTTCAGGGATTAAAATATTATATTCACTTTTAAAAATAATAAAAATGTCTGTGATAGAATTCTGATCTGTGATTATATTTACAGGTGATTTGTGAAATTATTTGTGGTAAAGGCCAGTATCTTTTTAAGCCAAAGAAAGTAATGTCAGTGTATTAAAACAAATCAGAGTCAGATCAGAATGTACACATAAACAAAGCCTAGCTTAACAGAATTTAGTAAATTTAGGAAAGTAAAAGAATTATATATATAAATACATATATTTTATTATTTTACAATTTATAGCTAAGGGCAATGGTTTGTTAATTTTTTATGGAGACTGTTTTGTTCATCAGTTTATTTAGCTTTAGATATAGACTGACATTTTTAATGTATATCTTGTTTACATAGAATACACAACTTTATGTAATTATTGACATTTTATATAATGTGATTGATATTTTAAATTTAAACTTTAGCAAATTAAACAGATTAAATTAAAGACCTGTGCTCATGAATAACACTTTTCTCAAAGTAATTTATAAAAATATATGTGGTAAATACCTTTGGGGTACACCATTTGACCTCTACATTTTTTGAGATTGTTAAAATAGACTAATTTTTAGCATGTGATGTTTAATATAGAAGTTATTTACCATATAGCATATTTTGTTCCTTAGTAAACATAAAATGAATTAGGTAAAAAACATGATGGAGAGAAAACACTTCTGTGAGATTTTTTCAAAATTACCATTAGAGTGTGTATTTCTTCCTAATCTATTTTTAAAAATTGTATCTCAATAGCCTTGGGTTCTTGAAGATCTTCAGCAATCACAGTCCATCACGGTGACAGCTTTTATCTTTTATTGATCATCAGAAAATCTTGGCATTGATGGCACATTGGCCTTCAGGATTGTTTACTCAACTACTTTTATGAATTTTTTATATACACAGAATGCATTCCTTCTGGGCCTCAGTCAGAGAGGTTGATGTTATTTCTTTCACATTCTTATTTTCTTAAAAACTCAAGACCATTACATTACATGTGTTCATATTCAAATGTATTTCTGTTTACTTTCTATGAGGTTTTTAACTTTAAGTGAATGAATTGAACAACAAAACTAATTCTGGGTTTTTTAGACCTCTAGTTTACAGTAGTAAAATGATTAGAAATCCCATTCACTTATCAACTTTAATCAGAACTGAAATAAGAGGTTTCAAAGTTATTATGACTCATCTTTTTATGTTGTAAATTAGGGAAAGTTTCTAAATCCATCTTATATTTGAAAAGCATACCATTGCAGAAAAAGAGGCTAAATAGTAACAATAAAAAGATAAGAATATCAAGAATTCTTGTAAGTACCATTTACAAATAATGAGCAAAGGAAATAATCACCGAATCACTGTTTTTCTGTTATAACTTAACTGATATCAAGAAAAACTTGGTCTCTGTTAACTCTCATATGAAACAAAACAACACATATAAAATAATAAATAAAAATATAAAATCCTATATTTTTTGTTCTTTTGGGAGAACATGGAAAGTCTATTTCTTAAACTTAATTTTAAAAATTGGGAGGGGTACTTGAAAAGTTAAATATAACTAAATATAGAAGATTTTCTATGTATATTATTTCATTTTTACTATATGCAACCATTGTACATATATAAATATTGATAATACATCTAAAATTAATGGCTCTAATAAGATAATGAACTCAATTTTAAAACTTTTCATCAAAAGAGTTTAAATAATACAACTCACAAATCGCACATCTGGAATTTCAAGAAGTATCTGTCTGATTTTATAAAGCATAACAACACAGTGTTATCCAGCTACACCACGCTGCCTTTTGGAAACCCATTTCCCCCTTGGATGCTGATTGGTGACAAATTCGAGAGCCCTCAAGGCTCCTTTTCTTAACCAGAGAACGGGGTGACAGCAGACATCAGACCCCATGGGCCCCTTTCTCTAACAAAGCACCCACCCCGGCAGATTCCAGCTTTACGTGACCCCATGGATTCTCCTGTATGCTGTCCTCTGACCTTGGAACTGTGTGAGCAAGGCTCAGGGGAGGAGGGGGAGCTCCTCCTGAAGACAGATGGCAATGTCCTGCCTTTGACCAGAAACCGAGGCACCGGAGCCTAGCCAAGCCGACACATGAGACTACCATCACACTGGGTAGAAAGTGTAGTTTTGCTGTTTCATAACATGTGACCTTGGGCAGAATATTAACGCAACTATGCCTTAGATATGCCATCAATAAATGAAGGATGGAACAGTAATTTTCTTATGGGTGTATCCCATATATTAAAATTGTGCCAGTGTTAATGATTAATGTTATTTATCATTCATCTTTTACTGTTACATGGCACAACTTAGCCTGTTTCCTAAATTATAATATTGCCCTAGGTGGTATCAGTTTTACATGTCTCATTGGAACTGGCTGTGGCAAAAGGTGTCACCAGACATGGAGTATCATTTAAATACTTTCACTTTTAATTAAGAAAAAAATGTAAATAAGCACTTACTGGTAATTTATGACAAAAAACAAAGCAGAGAGAAAAAAATAAATAATGACAAAGGCAGAATTAACAAGTTGGAAAAATAAAATAAAAGTTGATTAATCTAGAAGCTGTCTTCAAAGAAGGAGTAAACAGTTAATTATTTGATGTTATTAATTATAAAAGTAAAAAGGAGTAAGAGTACACAAAATAGAAATTATGAAGAAGTGGAAAGTATGAGGGAAGTGTACACAAAACAAAGCTTTTCAGAGTTCTATGGTAATAAAACATTCAAATACAATAAAATGGATGTCTTTCAAAGGACTAACTCATTATAATTGTTCAAAAAAAGAGAAAAAACTGAAACTGTCCAATAACCATATGATAAACTGAGATACTTTTAATGTAAGTTACTGTAACTAATCTACTGAACTTATGTTACTACCTCTGTAGGAGACCACCTCTAACTGCATTAGAACGCGATCCTTTCTTTCCTGTTTGGTGAAATAGAGATTTGCCTCATACACAGCGAACCAGCCGGCTGGCCCTGAGAGCCAGTGTGATTATCAACTTCTTAACGGAATAAGGCTCAAGGTCTTGATGAGCAAACACGTCGTTTAATTTGTTTACTTCACTTTCTATTGTTAGGTGTCCCCTAGATGCCATGTACTTGAAGGCCATACTCATTATTTTGATATTTATAAAGATTACTCTATTTTGGTAATTGACAAGTGCTTTCAATAATTTTGTGGTTCATTTGGTCATGAACTCCAATAAAGTGCTTTTTAGACGAAATTACTCTAATAGGGTTTTTAGTAGCTCAACCATTATTTTTAATGTCCATTAAGGTTTGGAATTATGTCAACAAAGTTATCAAGTATACTCAACAATAATATATAATCAATAAGTTCTAGTAGATATTTGGTGAGCCTTTTCTTTATAAAATATACATTTTTACAATGTTGCATTCAAAGGATCACTAAAATTTATTTAGTTATATCTAAATTTTTTAATTTTAATTAATGCTAGCAAATATACTAAAATAAATGAAACAAGATATTTCCATGAAATGTGGTCTTTAGAACTTTTATGGAAAGAACTTACAAGGCAGTTAAAAGCAACTTCCTGCTAGGTGATGTTTGTTTATATATAGGAAATTACGGAAACTTTATTAAATACATCTTTTTTGAATTTGCTAAAACAAAAATGTTCAACGTGAAACTCAGTCCACATTATTATAATGAAATAGTTTGTTTCTTCAATTGAATTTGAAGTCAGCGACTCTAACAGAATCTGCAAAAATGTGAGAGTTACATCCTGATAACTTACAATGGCAAATCCACAATCTTTTCCATCCCAATTAAAGCACAGGTAAACAACAAGGAGTTTTACCCTTTTGGCTTTTGTTACAATTCCCAGATTGATAACCCTTTCGCAATATTTGAGTTTACTCCTATTTATGTGCATGGTTATATACGACATTGTCTTTGATTCTTCAGACCACTCAGAAGGAGCTGACCCTGCTCCTACCCGACTTCAGATTTCTAGCCTGCTAACGGTGAGAGGGTGCACGTCCCTTCCGTGTTCAGCCACCAGTTCATGAGGCTGCATCAGGCAACCCCAGCCAACTACCAGTTACTAAGGTGCAAACTGTGATGGTTGACGTGGAGGACTTACAGGGAGGTGTGGGGTGCACCAGCTTCTTAAAAATATCTCAAATAGGTATTCTCATGCTAAAATTATTTTCTTTGAGAAAAATAAAATTACCTTCCCAGTTCTGGACTTTTATCCTAGAAAATTCAGAAGGCATCTTGAACTATACATTACTTCCACTCAAAAAGGTATATTAAATGAAGCATTGTTTATAAGTGCATTTGAGCATATAATGTATATGAAAAGTTAGCAGAGATCACTTTTTATTACATAAGGACTTCTGGACCAGATGAAATGTAAATATGTGATAAACACACTTACATTTACACACATATATTTAGCCTAAATATTCTGTTATTTTTTTAAAGAAATTATGTCAAAAATACTAAAATAATTGGAGAAATCTAAAATTTAATAATTACAAATACCTAATGAAAAAGATAATGTAATTATGTTTTTGCATCTATATAATACAGCCATGCTTCAAAATAGAAACTGCTCAATGCATTTCATATTTTATAGGGTCCTTGTTGTTGCTTCCTCATATTTATCACCGAATGCAGAAGTATTTCTTTGTCAGATGTTTATATGTAAATTATACATGATTTTTTTGCTTGCTCCCATCATTAATCTGTGACAAACTCTCTTATTTTCAGCTGAAACATGAAATGATACAAATATTATCAGTTCTGTGATTCAGCATATTAGGTTATATAGGAGGTGACTTGAAACTTTATTTCTGCCTGATTACTTTTGTATTTGCTGAATCTACGGCGCTAAGGACTGTATATCCAAATTTAGTTTTCTGGTTGGGCAGGCAGTTCAGCCTCAGTGCTACGGTGTTTCTTTGTTATTTTGCAAAGATGTGCACCAGTGTGTCAAGATCCTACCATGTCTTTGGAAAGTACCACCAGTCAGAAATGTGTTTTGTTAGTTCGAGATGATGGAGAGTATTTGGGGCAATTCAGGTCAAGGGAGCTTTCTGGCAACGGAAGGCCTTTTCCATCCAGTGTGTCGGTACTTGGCTGTCGATATTCAGCGGACAGGTTCCCTTGGGAAATCTATGGCTTCATCTCATTAAAAGCACTCCCATCGGTGGTACTGCTGCCCCGCCAATGTTCTGGCTTCTTCTGTAACTCTTGGCCCTCCAAATTAAGGAGTTATAGGATCTTAATTTTTACTTCTGTATTACTTCTTAATATATCACATCTTCATCAGTGGTATATCTTTAGTATGTCTAGTAGGAATTTTTCAGATTATGCTGTATATTCAGGTTTCATCTGATAGAATTCTCAACCCCTTTATAATTTTTGGGTCATTTGTGTGTGTGTGCATTTGAGTGTTTTTGAGATGAGTGGTGTTACACACCTGTGTACAAACCACTATCTTTTCAAATTAGACACGTGGCATTTTCATTCCCCTATCTAAATAATACTATGAAAGCATGGAAAGTACAATATGTGTAGACCTGGAGAAATGTCTCTGACATAGGTTAAAATTTTGAAGTCTACAAATTGTATAATACCATATTTAAACCGATTCCAACACGCTTGTGGTGAGGGGAAGGCGATGTTCCCAGTGCTGCTTAAAATAATAAAATATTTTTTGCACTTCTTTACAAACTTCCTTGATATTATTAGCTGATTTTTCTATAAAAACTGAAGTGTGAACAGATGAAATATGTTATTGCTACTCCTTAATAATATTGACTACTTATAATTTACTAAGTAATGCATTTACCATTTTACCTAAATGTTATAATTAAACATAAAAAATTCATTAAAGTAGGAATTATCTAATTTTTTAGATGAAGTCACTGAGATTTAGGAATATTAAATGATATCAAAACTTTATGCAGATAATAATTGATAGAATAAGCATTCAAATTCAGAATTCTAGGACTACACAGCTTTTCACCACTCCATAAAACAGAGCACCATTCAAAATACCTAACTACAACCCATCAAGTGGAAAAAATAATTGTAAATGCAAGTGAAAAATACTGGTTTTAAAAACATAATACAGTTCAACTTGATTTTTAAAGATTTTATTTATTTATTTCTAGAGATAGGGGAGAGGATGGAGAAGGAGAGGGAAACTGCTGTGTGAGACACGCTACATCTACCTGTTGCTTCTCGCACACCCTCAGCTGTTGCTTCTTGCACACCCCCTCCAGCCAGGGGCCTGGCCCGGCCCGCACCCAGACCTTTTGGTTTGCAGGTGGACACCCAATCAACTGAGCCTCACCAGCAAGGGCAGCTTGATATTTAAATGACATTGCTTCCTTATGACATGTGGAATTTAAAATATTTGATTTTTTTAGTGCCAAATAAAACACTCAAAGGATGCAAAAGACCAAGGGAATGCTGTTCTAACATCGATATTTGCAGACAAAGATCATTTTAGCTTGTCTTTTCATCAAGGTGGTATTAATAAAATGTATGTAAGGAAAGTGCATAACTCAAAATAGTTACTTGTATTTCAAACATTTCAATAATAGAACATTCTTTACCTGAAAAGCAAAACCTGGAGAACATTTTCAAACCATGAAAGGCAATATGTCAAATAAATTGATAAAATATGAGAACTTTTGGGAAATAAAATAATTGTATAGTTTTACGAAAACCAAGATGAACACATACTTGCAGAATATGTTTTTCATCTATTGAGCATTCAAGTAAAATCTAGGTAATTCTGATGAGACCATGTGTATTTACTTTTGAATTACTCTCTGATCAACTTGGTATTTTTGATGTTAATTAGTTTGCACCAACATTTACCCTATCCGGCCTTAAACAAAACTGAAGACTCATGAGGATGAAACACAAATCTTGCAAATGTTAAAGGAATAAAGAATCTGCAAAATATTTTACATAAGCATCATAGACTATATCCCAAGAGGCTTTGTTTGAAACTAAGAAAAGGTTTATTATTCGTATCAAAATGAATAGCACACAGTACATTTGGGACAGCAAAACTTACTGCATTATAATTCGCCTCAGATGCCCTAGATTTTCTCATGAAAAGGCAACGTATCGCTCACAGGTCAGCTGCTCCTTTGGTCACCGCGCACTTCTGCTATTTATAACACGACATATTTACTTCACAGATCAAAGAGGTTAATTACCTTCTGAAATGTAGCATAAGATTATAAAGGAGATAGAAGGTCAGGTCTTATACGTACCAGGACAGAGTCTCTTTTATTAAATTATAACTTTTTCTTTCTAAATAGAAGCTGCTCCCTATAAGTACATGAAGATAATCATCTCCTAAAACAGTTGTGTTTTGGCAGTTGGTTAACTGAAAATATGCTGTTTTCACAAAGGATACATAAATTCCAAGTAAAAATTATTTATGTTTCATAAAAGTGTAACTCAGTCTCTATTGCTCTCAAACAAACACAAAATAAGATAAAATTTTAAAAAGTCATTTTCACCCTGGCTGGTGTAGCTCAGTGGACTGAGCATGGGCCTGCAAACCAAAGGGTTGCTGGTTCAATTCCCAGTCAGGGCACATGCCTGGGTTGCAGGCCAGGTCTTCAGTGGGGGGTGCACGAGAGGCAACCACACATTGATATTTCACTTCCTCTCCTTCTCCCTCCACTCTGTCTATAAAAATAAATCAAATCTTTAATAAAAGTCATTTTCATTAGCCAGAAAATTTTTTTTGCTTGTTTAGAATATGTAGCTTATAAGATCTACTATTTGGTAGGTATATTTTACAATCATGAAAATAGCTGTTATTCACCATTTATTAAAAATATGATTGAAGATATTTATTATCAAATTTTTAGTCAGGACATTTATGAGTCTTAGAAAAAGCAGTACTTAAAAAGATTATAAATCAACTGTGCTGGGCTGAGAAGCATATTATGACCTTAGTCTGAATATCAGCTTTAGGGCAGTTCTTCCATGTATTTATAGAAAAGAGAAAATGACCTTCCACCCCAAAGTTAAGTGGCTGAACAGACTCTTAATTTAAAAATAAAATAAAAATTAATTTGTGAAAACCTTAAACAATCACATGCATATCATACATAATTTTAAAAGACAAAAATAACTTGACAAGTAAAATCAATCATTTATCAATTCATTACAGTCAAGAAAATTCAGATTTAAGATAAGACCTAAGACAAATTTCCTGTCCTCCCCCATTAAATCATCATGAGCAATAATAATTATGCTGATTGTTTCACCTAATATTTGCTCCAGAAAGACTAGTGTAAAACAATGCCAATAACTCACCTACCAAGAACAAGAGTTTCCCTGTCTGAACTTTTCTGATGCACTCCTTAGTCAACCACGCTGCCCTCAGGGGTCTCCTCTCACCCTGCCCTCCAGTCCAGTGCCGAGGCTTTTAAGTGAGCTCAGCCCCAAGCCAACTATTTTCTCACCTTGCAAGATCTGCCCTAAAACCACCCATTCTGGTTCCTAAGATCCTGTAAGTGCTCTTTGTAAACCACCCTCCTCTGTTTATCAAGTTGGTTCTCCTCCTTGGAGTAGAAAGTTTATTAACTTAGTATCACATGAGTGGTGGATTTTTCCAGATGATTTACAGAGGCTTTGATTCACTCCGATTTGACATTGCTACTAAATAGCCAAAGTAACTCAGTGCGGTTCTGCAAATTTTATGACTGTCTGTACTTGGCAGGTAGCACTGCCAATCATTTTCCTTTTAAAGAGAATGTTTCCAAATTTATTCTCCAATTATTGAGTATGTCATAAGAATAAATAAAATTCTATGTATTCTTGTTTATTCTCTAGTAGCATCTTTCATTTGTTCTGTGGAAGATTTTGTATAAAACTGAAATTATATGTTACTTCAGTGTTTTATAGAACTCAACAGGAAAATAGTCTAAGCCTGGCATTTTCTCAGTGGGAAGATTCTTGCCTATAACTCAGGTGTATTGGTACTTACAGGGGACATATGAGTTTCCTATTTATTTGTGTGTCATATTTGGGAAATTGTATTTTTTACAACCTTATTATATATATTTTCTAATCTACTATAATAATGTATTCCTGTCATTCCATACATTTTTATATGCTCACTTATAAACTTTATCATCTCTTTGCATCCATATTTTAAATCAAGTCCTGGACGTTATATCATTTCATTCCAGCCAGTATGCATCACCGAACCACTTGGAATTTGCTATTTCAGAATATGATGCCACTGACATACCCCAAATCAACAGTAATTTATAATAATTTATAATATCTAGTTTGCATTTATGTTTCATTTATGTGGTGTATCTTTTAAGTCTCTGCTAAACAGAAACAGCCTCTATTTGCAGTTTCCTAACAGACTCCACTTCCTGAAAACATCACATCCTTGGTCTTGCTGAATGCGTCGTTCTGGGTCCATCTGCTCTTTCTCCTTGTGTTGGCATCTGTTCTCCTGCTGTTGCCTTTCCAGTAAACAAGGCGCTCATTCCAGAAGTTTAATGAGCTCTAGTTGTGTTTTTAACCCCGGATTACTCATAGATAGTTTTGTGAACTTCATATGACATCGGATCTAGGAGCACAAGCAGTATTCGGCAATTACTAAGTGAGAGCTCAGGCAATGTCAGCTTCATGCCTGGGCGACCATTCAACTGTCACGTGTCCAACGATGCAATCCACGGATGATCTTGTCTCCAATCGATATTCTAATACAATATTTACTTGCAAAATCATTCATTAAAATGATTCTGTAATGAAGTATTTTTCTCTGATAACTAGATGGGTGTGCAATTAATTTGAAATATAATTTACAGAGACATCATGGGGCACATTTCTAATTATTTTTCAAAGAAAAGTAATTGCATGAAAATGTATCAAATTCATTTTTCTGTTTCTCTATCATAACATTAATAACTCATTTTTATAAATATATTAAATGAGTTTTCATCAGTTTAATTAGAGAGGAATTTCTTGAGGTTCAATTGTATCACTTTTATATTGTTCCCTATGCCTTTCTTACAAAACCAAATTATTTTTAAAAGATTTTTTATGTTTTGTCACAACAGAAAGTCTTAGGCTCCTACGGTGTGCATCCTGTCCCTAACTTGAAGCCTGCAGTTCCTCTCAGGAGACCTGGCTGGCGGAGTTGAGTTTTGTGTTCTTTTTCTTGGGCATCATTTAATAATTACGATCAAAGGATTAGAGTAATCATTGCTACTAGAAATTGGTTTTCCTTTAATAGCTTTTCAGCAGATAAACAGCTAGCTGTCTTATGCGTGTGTGTGTCTTTGCATGTGTTTATTCACTTGTATTATTTTTATGAAATTATGAGTTTATTTCCCATTAACTTTAATATTATAATATTTGTAATGAAACTTCTCAATTTTCATAATTACACTTTCGGTGGAATTTTTTTTAATTTAAAAATCATGTTCCATGTACTCTTGATTATATTATTAAATTAAACAAAACAAATAGTAAGTTGCGATGAGAAATGTGAAGTAAGAATCAAAGGAGAGTGAGCAATGTAATAAAGAAAAAAAACACGTACACTTACAAATATATAGTGTTGTAGGAGTTTCCAACACCAAACAATGGCACTTAGGGCTCTGTGTTGTGTTTGCAGGAATATGTGTAGAGGTTCTAAGTTTCCCGAGGTTAATAAAACCAATGTGCTTTCTTTTCTCCAGCCCTACAGCATGGCCTATTTAACATCTTGAGGAACTACAAGATAAATTAAAAAAAAAATAAAGCACAAAATAAAATGAAAATATCTTTGCAATTAAACATTATATCCCTAGTCACAAAGTAAAATTTACAGCAAGACATAGGCTCAAAATTTGTGTTATGAGCACATGAGCACATGCATGTGGCATGTGTGTGCATGTAGAGTTCATGGAGTCAGAGGAAGAGAGGGCATGGAACCTCTTTTAAATAGCATAAGTTGAGGTTTGTCTTTTGTTTTTAAAATAAGTTATTATTATTAAGTAACTCCCTCTTTATTTGTGCTAGATGCATTGTCTGTTTCAAGTCTTTAAATACTAATATGAAATTTCAAAAGAAAATGACAAACTGGGCAATATAGATATGCTTTTGGAATCATAATTCTTTTCCATTTTATTACAACAGGGCATTCACAGATGTGTAGAATTATACAAGCAGAACACTGAAGATCACGAAAGGTGTTTGTATTTCATATACCCCAATACCACTGATTTGGGAGTGAGGAACCCAGACTAAAATTGCATATCTTACTCCAGTCATTTGTCTAATTTTTGATGGATCTGTAAGTAATACCCACGAGCCTAACGATGAGTGAGATTATGAGAACCAGTGGATGGAATTTCAATGAGGTATCGATTGACAAGCTCACTGTCACGCATATACTGACTCAGTGAAAATAACTTTAAAAACTCACTCATGAAAATGTTAGTTGAAAGATGAATTATTCATTCAAAATAGAAAGGTAGTTTAAGAAATATCATATTCTCACTCCAACATGTGTGTTCAAATTTTATAATGACTTTAAATGTGTAATCTAAAATCAATATCTATTTTTATTGCTGAACTAAATCCTTTCAGAAATTCATTATGGTGGCAGTTATGTTGGAATAAATCATTTTCTTAAACCATAACTTTAACAATTATAAACTTATAAATATGTATTATGAGCATATTATTGAATTTAATTATTTTTAAAGTTAAGTTATTTGATGTATGTAAGAACTGTTTTTATTAACCACAAAAATACATAAGGTGCAACAAATATAATATTCAAAAATACACTTGAAATCATACATATTTGATTAAACTGTATTCCTAATATTAAAATAATCTACCATTTAGCTTCAATAATATACTCTTCTCAGTTCTGAAGACATCTCCGGAAAAGCGTTTCCGCACGTGTCTTCTCTAGCACCAAAATGTTGCTAATTTCCTCATTAGAGAGCCCTGAAACCCGCGCTTAAAATGTATTTCTAGAGGTGTACACTTTCATTTACGCTTCTTCATTAAAGATGAAAATAGTAACCAGAGATTCTTCACTCTCCTCAAATGATCATTAAAATCGTCATTATGCGGCTTCTCTGTTGTCTCCCGATTACAACACCGGCCACGCACCACGGAGAACTGCGCCCTGGAATCAACGATGAAGGCCAAGGACACCCACCAGCGCTTCCACTTATGCAACTATTGCTGCTCTGCCACCCAGCAAAAGCCTTATGAAATTCTATGTTAGCCGCTTCACTGACTTTTGATATCGAAGAAGCCATTCTTCCTTTAAGCCTATTATAACTAAGTGGGTTAAAGGTAAAAATGTATATAAAATGCTAGCGCAGTGAAAGGAAAGTTTATTCCCTACTGTAGTGTATACTCATTGCACATGGCCCTCTGGACGTGGAGGGAACTGTTATTAAATGCAAGATGCGGAATCGTTACAAATTAGAATGGCATCTCTTTCGCAAAGCTTACCATTTTGACTAAGTTCACTTCTCATGAATAAGAAGTGTGTCAGAAATAAATTTCATTAATATAAAGCACATTACATAATATAGCAGAAAATGTAAGCAAAGTTTGATTTCATGCATTTTAAAATGCATAAATTTAAAACTATCAGTTTGTTTATTTTTAATCTACCTCAAGAAGGGAACTAATTCTTTCCTTCTGGCAGCATGTTAAATCGTAGTTGTTGAAAACACGAGGCTAAAACATTTTGACATTTCGAGGTATGGTAAATATTTTATGAACCAAGAGGGGTCAGTCCAATATCGCATTGGCTAACTCTCAGCACATCAGTTTTTTTTTCTTTTTCCAGTGGAAATAAACTAGTCTGAAATGAAAACTAAAATAATATTTAAAGACATATAAAATCTATTTATATTATTATTATATATATTAACCATGACACTTGGAACATTTAATTACCCTTACCAGATATGGTATCGGTAGAAGTAATGGTGAAATTCTTGTTTTTGACTCAGCTGAATGTAATTGTGGAAAATGTGGGGTTTGACTGCTCTGAGGCAGGAAATTACTTGATAGAGATAACAGATCAATAATGAACTACATCATGCTCTTTACACCCCACAAATGTCAGATTTCTTACTAACAGAATCTAGAGAAGTTATGTCTGCCTTCCATGAAAAACTAAATGAGAAAAACAGGAATTTAAAAATATCACGTTCTATTGCTCTTGAAGACAACTCCTCAGAGAATCAGTGAGAACCTCCTGACCCTGAATCATAATTACATGACAAAAATTAAATATATTATTGTAATATTACCTTCCTACCTATGCAAAATTAAAGCATAATTACTTCATGTACACAGATTTAGAAAAATAAGTAGATATATTTTTAAGTATATTTAAATATATTTTTAAGTATATATTTAAGTATTCATATTTTACCTATTGGCACAACTTTATCTAAACTTTGGTTGTTGTTAAGAAGTATGTTGTTATAGAAATTGGCGAAACAGTTGGGAAATGAATTCCGTTAAAATCCCACGCATTTTGAGAACATGAGCTCCTGATGAGTACACGGTGGGTTGTCCTTTGACTTAATTCTCTCATTTTAGGTTAAAACCTGAGTTAGGAAAGAAAACCAGTCCTCCCATATTAACCTGTTCACATAAATGTTCTTCCCTAAAATCAGCTCTTAGACAATCAGTGTCCTACACGGGTTTTTATCGGAAAATGAGACATCTGGGTCAGAGGTAACCACACTGATGTCTCCATGGAGTTCAGGGAAGAAATGTGAGAATGGGAATCATTCTTCCAACTGTCTGTTCTCTACATGAAAGGTGCTTGCATGTTCAACCCCATACTGAATTGAGATGAGCATGTTTTCATGCCCTCCATACTGTTATAAATTTAGATAAAAAGACAAATTTTAGCGGGGCGCATTGATAACATTTATTGAAAGAATAAACAGATATACTTGGAATAAGTAAGAGTGATGTCATGGAAATCCAATCCCATAATTAATTTGAGAATGTGTACTAAGAAGTTAAAAGGGGTCATCTGCTAACTGTCTGTGGGAACATTTGGTATTTCATGGTGCCACAGAGAAATGGCATAAGATTTATAATTCTGCTAACTGAGTCCCTTCCATGGAAGGAAGCGTAAATTATCCTCTCCACTGGAGATGCAAGAGAGGACATTGATTGAGGGTAGACATAAAGATCTTTCAGCAAAAAGACTGCAGATGAGCAGCAATACCTTGTAAAAACAGAGAGAACTATTTCTCAGTTAATAAACGAGAAGGTAGTGTTTTATAGCACCCACTGGAGAGAAACCTCTTTAGTAGTAAGAGAGTCAAAAAGAAGGCACTGAATTTAAAGGAACTCTTGCCATAAGTTAAATTATAAGCTAAATTAAGTTTTACCTCAATATGCAATAAAGGTTCCGATCCAAGTTGTTGACAAGGCCAGTTGGCATCAGTATAGAGTGACCATTAATTAATTAATTCGGAATACTATAGATTTGGAAAGTATAAATAAGGGAACTTTATTAGTTCTTTAATAAACCAGAACAATTTTTTTCTCCAAGACTATGTATTAACTACAGTAAGCATTTTGACTTTACCTAAGTGATGAGAAACTGGAGGTTTATTGCAGAATCCTAAAATTCTATCTATCTATCTATCTATCATCTAATCTATCAATCATCTATCTGTCATCTATCTCCTATATATCTCCATATACATACATAATTCTCTTAATTAATTAATAATAGTTACTGTGGCATTCTTAATCAATCCTCCTGTTGACACAATAGATTTCTGAACTCTTACAGGTATTTTTCAAAAAAATGCATACTCCTTGGAGATAGAAAGTCTCCTCTTTTCCTGTCTGTAACGATTGTTCCCAGTGTCTCAAATGGTGCCTCAATGTGGGGGTTTTTGTAACTTGTCTCCCCACACGTTCAAGCCTCTTTCCTCACCGTTGGTACTGGACAGTGGTTCTTGTGCAGTTTCTGTCCCTCCCACACAGCAGCTGTCCTCCTACCCCAGGCCGTTTCCTCAGCACCCCTCCTTCTGTGAGCTTCTGTCGAGTTCATGGAGAAAAGGCCTGCAAGAAGGTGTGTCTGCATCTATGGCCTGGAGGGGCTTCACGCACTTCTGCCAGCCTGTCCTTGGCCACTGGAGCTCAGCTACTTGCTAGCAGGATTCTTCCTACCAGCTTCCTGTGCCCTTTCTCCTTCTAATAGAAACTTGGCTCCCTATACCTTTCTACAGGTCTATGCCTCTTTAGTTTGGGGCTTATTTGATTCCTCTGGAATGTCAGCTCTGTGATTGGTCCCAGCAAAGTCAATGACTTGCGTTTTGTCTGGATTTTTGCGGGGGAGGGGGTGGTGAGTGCGTAGTGATCCTTTTTTTTTTTTTTAACTCTATATATTCCTGAGATGAAACCAAAAGTGAATATATACCATTTAAGGTCATGAATTCTAACTTTTAAATCAGAATTTAAAACCTTCACATTGCTCAAACATTTTAAGTTGTTCTGTTTTCACAACAGTAATTTCTAAATGCATAGTTTTATAATAGAATTAAGTATAAGAACTAAAAAGAAAATTTTCAAAAAATGAGACATGAGGAGTCAAAATATTACACCAGGTTCTTTATTCCCTTGTCAGAGATGAAATACTTATATTTCATTATACTTGTAAGAAGTAAATATTTTTCCAACTTTAAGAAGTTTCCTTCCTTGGCACAGTTCCAGGAACACAAACCTTGCACAATGCACCTGGCTGGGCACGGGGTGAGGAAACCAGCCTGGTGATGCAGGCCACGTTACTAGCCCAGGAGAGAGGTGGTGGCTGTCAGTCCTCCACATACACCTCTGGGAGCACCTTAAGGCAGTGTGGATGATCCAACCAAATGTTAAATCATGGGATACAAAGAAGAATCTGGGTAAGCAGCATCCAAAGAGAGGAGAAAAACCATTAAGCATTACAAATGAAACCACCTCTATTCAAGACAGCCTTCTACACATCCAATAATATATTCTCCAAAGAGTAGTGATTTCCCCATCCACCTACCTATCTTTCTCTTGTGCATAGAAGCACCTATAATTTAGGTTGTCTCTAGTCTTTTGAGACCAAGTAAAATATCTTAATGCAGAAGCGTATACTTTATTTGCTCATAAAGTAGTTTGTTTTACATTATTTTCCCCTGTGACTCATTATATGGGTAAATTTAAGTATGTACTGCAATATTTTTGCAAAATCTTTTTCATTCAGATTCCTAGTAGCATATATTTCAAAGGTGGTCCTATTCTTAAGGAAAATGATCATCTATGAGAAAAATTTGCTATTTTTTTATCAGGGTACCATATTTTCTTTAAATATATATTTAGGATTTAACATAGGGAAAGATACCTACATATTTTACTTTCTATAACCCTAATTGTTATTTTTTACTTTATACTTATATTATTTTTTGCATATTGATAAATATATGAGAATTTTAATACCATAATAAAATTATAATTAAACATGAAATGAAAAACCAGCGCTTATATACAGATAGTAACATCTTAGTTAATATATCAAATATCTATATGTACACGAAATTATTTGACTTTTAAAATAACACAAAAAGGTTAGTTGCTTAATATTATTTTCATTCTACAGATGGTACAAGTAAAGGATGAAAGATTCCAGGCCACCTAATTAATAAATCTTAGCATCATATTTAATTCCAGTTTCTTTATAACCAATGTCTATACCTTTAATTACAAAACTACAAAACTTTCATAAATTTTTGTCTAAACATGAGAAAAGATAGTATAATGGATTTTAATTAGTACAGAATTCACACACACACACACACCCCTTCGGAAATAATTTACAGTCATAATGCAAATCAATTCTCAGTGAAGTTAGAGGAAACTTCAAGTTTGATATATTTTTATTTAAATGTTCTCAACAGCATTTCTGTTCAAGTCTCCATACTCTCAGCTAACTTCATCATTTCCAGTCTATGTGTAGATGGGTATGATAAAGATACATTTTATTGATCAATGTTTTTAATGCTTAGTGTCCAGTAAAAGTCATTTATCTTCAAGGAGTATTGGATCTTGGAGAGATCCAGGTATTTAGTCATTGACATTTTATTCAGCTTTTAAGTGAACAAATGAATATAGAAATTCCCACACAAAAGCATTCAATTTTTGATGTCACTAGATTTTCTTTTAGAAGTAAAATTTTAAATTTCCTGTTACTTAAAACATTCATTCAATCAAATAATTACCCATCATTAAGTAAAATTACTAGATGCAGTGAAGACCAACAATAATGAATAAGGCATTCATAGGGTGTACCTTCAAGAACATTAAGTGTAGAGAAGGAAACAGATGATTGTATTAGTACATAAAATAGAATATAAAATAATGGTAGAAGGAATGGCATAGGAGCATATATCTGAAGTATGTACCATAATTTAGAAAAGAAGGAATGTCCACTATTCTAGAAAAAAATTCCAGAACACTTGATGCAACATTGAATGACAAAAGCATGATATGGAATCTATAAATAAAAAGCAGAATGACAGTCATTGATGCATCTTTTCATGTAAAATTAGAAAGCAATGAAATATCCAAGGGTTCTCTGATGGCTTGAACATATTTATTTAGGTTGTTCTACATAACTGAAACATTCTTGCAAACGTTCTTTGTAATAAAGGAGTTTTATAGGCTACCTGGAATTTAGATACTATAAAATGGTATTTAATCTCTAAAATCTCTATCAGTTCTTTAAATAGTTAATTAAATTATGTATGACCTGCAATATTACACACAGAGCTGTCTTCCCTAGTAAATGCATATTTTAGTGTTTTCTTATTAAATCTTAAGTATGTTATTGTTATTTCCTCTTAATGACATACATGAAGATGATAAACCTATGCTAGGTTTCTCATCAACACAAAAAGCTTCAATGTTTTGGCTCTTATAAATAAACATTTTCAATAATTTTCTATTAAGGATTCTACTTAGAAAATATCCATGGCTGTAGTAGAAGAATTTCTATTTAACTTCATATTTCATAAATGTATTTTTAGTAAACTAAGGAATTATTTGGGCTGTATCTGTTAAAACTTGCAGATCATCTAAGTTGCAGGACCTACTCGTGAACAAACAGAGCAAAACACTGACAAGAAGACTGTGCGTGTGGGCGGGGGGAGGTTGCTTCTGTGCATGTCCATGGCTCGGCTATCTAAACGTGTCATGTCCGCACGATTTATGACATCCAAAAGGCCAGAGTTTCTGTGGTTTGCACCTTTGTGAATGTGAGACCAGGCGATGATTATTTCTGACAGGCTCTCCAGTGAGGGGAAGACAACTTGACAGATAAGCACAGATTCACTATAGCACCAAGTTCCAGCAAAGAGGTGATTCCATTTTTGGTTCTGTGTTAACAAGGAGCACGATGGAAACTGAGCTCCCTAAAATACGTTCAGTTCAGTTGAGCAAAACATTAAAGAAGCTGTTGAAATTAGAATGCGTTTAAATATTTTATCTATTGAATTAACAACACTATAAAATTGCCCTCTGTTTTAATCCCATCTTTTGAAATAAATGAAAATAGAGAATGTCTTTTTGCCCTAAACTTTGTTTAATTTAGATTTCTAAAGATGATGTTAGATGTGAAAGCCCAACTCAGCCCATGCTGAAGAAATTAGAAGTTAACAACATAGATTAAATCAATATAAAACTGTAGATGTGTAAACTATTACCATATCTGGCAATGTAGTCTTTATTCTGCACTAAATTTTCCTCAACATGCTTTGAAAAATGACAAATGGCATACAGAAATGTGTACCATAATAAAAAGTTTATTGAAAAACATGTTGTATAATTAATTATGAAATTATTACTGATTTTCCGTAGGTAACAATTACTGGCCTCTCTTTATGTGTGTGTGTGTGTGTGTGTGTGTGTGTGTGTGTGCAACACAATTATTGGATTTATTCTTTGTGAAGTAGGTATTGTTTGAACAAGATAAGACAGTTCTTCAAACCGCATTACATATCTTAGCAATATATATTCCCACAAATATGAAAACAGAAGAAAATCTGTAGATGCCACATTATATATATATGTGTGTGTTTGTGTGTGTACATGTGTGTATATATACTACATATACATGTTTATATATATACAGAGAGAATTAAACATTTTACCCATTTATTTTAATTTTTTGCTGCAGTCATTTTATTTGCAGTCAATATATAAAATTGCATTTCAAGTGTATATAAAAATCATGAGTGGATAAAAAAAGCTGTGATACATTTACACAATGAAATACTACTCAGACATAAAAAAAAAGGATTCCTACCCCTTGTGACAGCATAGATGCACCAGGAGAGCATTATGCTGAGTGTAATAAGCCAATTCTCTCAATTTTGCATTAATTTGCTTTTATTTACATATAAAGTTATTTAATGGCCTAATTTGAGAGTTTTTTTGTTGAAAGGTAGATAAAAAAAATAGGCATTACCACACAAACAACACACTTTTCCTCTGAAAAGTAATGTCTCTTACTGGTTTACATTAATTAGTGTTCTACTTGAATTGCTATTCAAACACTGGAATGGCTGGATTTAAACTTAAGGACAACCAGATTAATCTCCAAGTATTTAAAGTTTGAGTTTGTAGTGGGTTCAAGCCCAGTGAGTTTTAGTATCATAAAGTAAATGGTTTTTTGAGAGTTATTTTTATATTAACATGTTTCAAAGCATTTGCAGGTTTCAGGTGACCATTTTAAAAATGTTTTGTTCAGGTCATGGATTTATTTTATTTTCAGATAAGACACCCAGTAATCCCTTGCTTTGCCGTTTATAGCTGCTATTGCTAAGGTTAGTTCATTAGAAATATTAAAGCTTAGGTTAACATTGGGACCAGATCGACAAACCAATGGCATGGAAACATCTAAGATGCCTAGTAAATTCACTTTTTAAAACTTAATACCACACTATAGAAAAGTAGATTTTTTAAATCTTTACACTGCATTTGGTAAGCTATAAGAAACTTAAAAAACAAAGTTTTCTATCAGGTTTTTTACCCCCAACACTGTATTAAACTATTCTTATTTACAGCTGTTTCTGGAAATTGCTATCAAACTATTGTTCTATACATTTTTTAAGAAATAAAGAATAATCATTTTCTAAATAACTGCAAAGCAAGTGTACATGTTCAAATAAATACAGTAGTTTTATATTGAAAAGTAACACATATAACTGCTAAAGTATTTTACAGATCTTTTCTCTAACCTAGGAAAATTAGACAATTGCAAGCTAAGAATCTGAGAGAATCAATGAGCTAGACACATCTATACAGTTTTTGAGGATAACTTTTTCTACAAACTAGAAACTGGGGCTTTTAAAGGTGTGCCTTGAGGGACTTTATATACTAAATGCAAACATGCAAAGCCCCACTGCCAATGTGTAGGCAAAAAAAGTCAACCTGAGGACATGCTTTCTGAGTTTTTACTGGTGGGAAGAGAAATCAAAATATAGAATGCTTCCTCAAAAAAGTTTGTGAAACAAAAGCTTTATTTTTGTATGTTAAATGGAAAATCAAATTTCAAAACATAATCCATGTTGTTTTGGATCAAAAAACAAAGTCAATAGTCCAGTAAGAGGTCAGTAAGCATTTTCTGTAATGGCCAGATAATAAATATTTTAGGTGTTCAGGGTCATACGGTTTCTGTCATTCAACTCTGCCACTGTAGTGTAAGCGCAGCCACAGAAAATGTGTACAAGTGAGTGTGGCTATGTTCCAATAAAGCTTTAATTATAGTCACTGAAATTTAAATTTCATGTAATTTTCACAGTCACAATTCTCCTTTTTTTAAAAAATAATTCAAACATTTAAAAATGTTAAGGCCATTTTTAACTCAAGACCCCTATTAATATGAGCAGTAGGTTAGATATCATCCAAGGGCTGTGATCTGCCCACGCCTGCTCCAGTGGCGTGCAAAACAGGCAGCCACCTATGGGTTGAGGGTGCACGGAGCTAGTGAATACCACACAAAGGCTAGCTCGTTGCAGTTGTCCAATAAATATTGGCTAAATAAATCCGTGATAGAAATAGTTCACTTTTCAAGGTCTGTTCCTTCACTAGGTGTTACTTAGAGATGGGGAAATGACATTAAGATATACAGATACTTAATATCTGTTCCATTTTATGGCATTTATACTGGAAAGTTTAGATTTTAAATTCCTTACAAGTCTAGAATTGAGGCTTTTATGTTTTGAAGAATGCATTTCATTTCCTTTTCCAATGATGTAATGCTACTCTATTGCTGACTAATTAACTTGCAAAGATGTAAATAGAAAGTTAGTTTCTCTCTCTCCCTCTCTAATGCTATTGAAGAGTGTAAATAGGTTTGATGAAATTGAAAAGTTACCAATGTGCCAATGTCTTGAGAAATCAAATACCTAGAAAAGAGAGGCACTTCTTCTTTAGATCATGTGCTGCTAAAAGGAAGGAAGGAAGGAAGGAAGGAAGGAAGGAAGGAAGGAAGGAAGGAAGGAAGGAGGGAAGGAAGGAAGGAAGGAAGGAAGGAGAAAAGGAAAAAAAAGAAAGAAAACATTTGGTAAACTGGAAACGTGTAAAAACTGCTTCTGAGAGACTGAGGAAATGAACAGAACTCATGTCAGTATTTTAGGCTTGAATGTGTAAATATTGGAGTTCAGAACTTACAAAGGAGTGAGGACCCTAATATACACTCTACATTTTTACTTGGGACACAAGAAAAGTTGTTGTTATGGAAATAACTGGGAAAATATAGCTATTGTTGAAATTAGAGTCTGGTTTTGAACATGTTAACAGTCTAATGAGATCTCTCCTACCTTTTTAGCTCACTTCCCAGAAGCAAGTCCAAATGCTATCAGAGAAAAAAAATAACATTATCTGTAATCTCAATTATCTCTATTTCTTCTGTACTCAGGAGAATGTTATTATAACATCAAATAAAATAATCAGACACATTAATAGACAATTTGAAATGACTGGAAACCAAGAAAAATAAGTAATGCCAAGAGATGAAGGTAGAATAGACTAGAAGCAAGAATTGCAGTTTTGAAAGGAGACATTTTAAAATTATTGTTATCAGTAAGATATTGAAATGAGATTGAGATTTTTCAACAGATCCTTGAAGAATATTTAAAAATTATATAAAATTTTCTTATCTGACAAATAAAGCTGAAATCGTAAACTCAAAATATGTGTTTAATAATAGATCAACACAACTGAAAAGAGGTATGAAAATATGTCACAAGTAAGCATAGAAATTGAAATAGATAGTAATTACATTAAAGGACATTATACACCTCTGACAGACAACAGATTGTAGAACCCAGAGTTCTAATATGTGGGTAATTTGAGTCCTATTAAAAGGTATGAGAAAGAATGGGTTAAAGTTAAAACATGTAGTGTTAATGACTGAAAGATCAAAATTTAGAAAATACATCAGTTTACACTGTCAAGAAGCACTATGAATGTGTCATTGCAATAGAACACTTCTAGACAAAATAGGTGTGGTTTGAAGTCACAGAACACAAGAATCTTCCCTCAAGAAACATGCATCCTTTTGTCCATGTGGATGAAAAGGGACTCATGGACATGGACAGCAGTGTGGTGATTGTGGGGGGAGGGGTGGGTGGGAGTGGAAGAGGGTATAAGGGGGATAAACGGTAATGGAAAAAATACAATAAAATAAATTAAATTGGAAAGAGGAACATGCAGATGTTTAGATAGTTATAGATTTGATTATCTACTGTAATCTTTCTTTTTTAACTTCAACTAGGAACTTATAGCACGTATTTCCTATGGTTAAAACTAGAAAACAGGCCATGTGGCTTGCTTTCTTCAGTATGGAGTCAAAGACTATTTTTCTGCATCCCAGAGACATATGCTGTTGAAGACTTAGGAAAAGTAGGTGCAGAAAATGCAATGATGGCTTAGTTAACCATCCCATTAACTTTTCAGTGGATAGCGCCTCTGTTGAGCCACTCAAGTGAGCCCTAAGAGAAATGCCCACATGGTCAGGAAGATAGAAAAAAGGAAACCATTATCAAATCTAAATGTATCCACTAGGTTTCTGCATAATAAGAAGTATAATCTTAATCTAGCAGATATAACTTTTACCATTAGTATCCAGCAATTATTTTGAGAATCCTCTATAGCATTTTCAATACTTTTTACAGAATTTCTCCGAAAGACATATATATGTGTGTGTATATATGTATGTATGTTACTGTATCTCATTATCATACAACTGGGCATTGCAGGGTACAGATTTGTCTAAAATATAATGTTTTCACCTTTTGTAGGCCATGTCAAAAATATATTATTTTAATAAAATATTTGGATAGCTCATAAAATTTATATTTCCTCTTCCTATCATTAATAATTCTTATTAATGGGTCAATCTTTATAACCAAAATGCATCTTCCCATAGAAAAGAACAATTGCTAGGGTTTAATTGGCAGGAACAAAGAATAAAATTGCTCTTCTATAATCCTCATTCTGCACTAGTCGAGAGTCAAAAGTGAACGTGAAAGGAATGAAACTCACAAACTACCTTGTGAGCTTTTTACACTTGAGACCTTTAGGATGGAAGTATTCATTCGGGATTGCTTCTTCTAATTTCTTTTTCCATAAGTAGGATATAAGATTATATTCTTTCATAAAGCAATTTACATAATGACTCAAACAAAAGTTTCCAGGCCAAATTTGGGGGCACCTAGATAATCAGAAAAAAGTTCTGAAGGGATTAAATAGGTGGCTGAAAAGCTAAATTGTGGATGACATCAGGAAATTAAAAATTATAATAAGGAAACCAACTTCTCACCCTATCTAGACCTCTTCCTTCCACTCAAGTTTGAAAATCCACATGAACCCCCAGAAAGAAATTAACTTTCTAACGTTGCATCATGTTAAAAGTGATCTGAAGTTTCAAAGGTCATTTACTTACATTACTGAGAGTAAGAATGAAGCAATTGCTTGGTACTTGGCTAAATTCTAACCATAGAGTAGATCCCTAACATATATATTTAATGAAAAAATGATAATGCTTCTCATTTCACATTGGATATCAGACAACACAATACAAAATTTGCTTAGATTGTTTTATTATTAGAGGCATCATGTTAGATACTTCACTATATTAAATGGTTCCATTAATGTTCATTTTAAATACATTCAACATTTACATGCATTTTAAGTAGCAACATATGCCACTCGATTGCAAATATTCTGGTTTTAAACATTTATTAACTAGTAAGTACTCAAAAGTTAAGTTTATAGATTGTGGTTTCCAGGTACTGGCCATATTTTCTTAATATTTGTTTATATTTTCCTGAACCTTTTCAAGGACATTGTTTTAATGTCTGTGTCTGAAAACTTCATTAACGGAAGAGCGTTTGGGTCTCTTTCTGTTGTCCAAAGATTCTTTCACTTTTTAGTAAATTTTACCTTATTTATATTACCAATAATTAGATGTTTTGGGGTTTTTTGTTGTATTTTTTAAAATTATCAGCTTGGCATTGAAAGTGAAAAAATATATAGTAACATTAGGGAAAAAAGATGATGTTATCTTTCTTCAGGAGCCTTAGGATGGTGATAGGTCTGTGGCCATTGGCATGGGCAACCCCAGGTCAACCCGATAGAGTTTTCTGGGAATGAGGTCATTTGAAATGGGTTCCATCCCTATTTGAATTCAACTATTTTCTGTTCCATCCTATTCCTGAATAGTAAACTCAAAATGTGCGAGCTTACCAAAGATTCATCTCATTTGACAACACTAAAAAAAAAAAAAAAAAACAAAGAAAGAAAAAGGCCCGTTTTTCAGGCTTACCTTCATGAATTTCCTTTGTCTTACATACATTTGCTCTCTAGCAGCATAAAACAGAAACAGCAGAAGTTGATCCACCTTCCCCATAAAACTTAATAGTTTTTGTCAAAGGAAGTTTGGTTCATATTATACTCTGCATTAGAAGGTCCCTCAGTGTTCCATTTCCTTTGGTAAGCAAAATGTTTAAAAAGTATTAAATTACAAAATAATGTGATCTTTTGACAAAAATTGCCTTAAGTGTATAGACTAATTTGGGAAGAATGAATATTTCTATATGACTGAGTTTTCCATTTGGGACAGTGAGCCTATGCTTCTATTTATCACATTGGGAAATATAGGTTTTTTTAATTATCTATATAAATATATATGTATATATTATATTTTTAATTGCATAGTCTGGCATATAGATTGCAGGATTGAGACTCAAATTAGTGACAATAGCTAAAATATTTTGCTATCAAATATCTATGATAAGTATGTCATAAGAAAAGTGAAGTTCTGAAACATATTTTTGGATATTCATATAATTCCTCTGTTGAATATTTGTATGTTTAAATCAATCATTGAAAGACCATTTTTAAATATGAAATATTTGAGATACTACTTGAATTACAAGCCATAGATAAGATTTGTAATGTAGAAGAACTACATTAAAGTGTTAAAAAAAGCTTTTAATATTATGGCCACGTTAGTTTCTTTTGTCAAAAAAATAAACAAAATACAAAATCTTCAAAACAGCTTTGTGGTATGATTAATTAAGATAACCTAGCAAACAATACAATTCAATGATGTCATTAATGGAATAAAATTTGTGCTTAAAATATACTACTTCAGCCCTGGCTAGTGTAGCTCAGTGGATTTAGGGCCCGACTGTAAACCAAAGGGTTGCCAGTTTGATTCCAGTATGACCCCCAGTCAGGGCACATAGCTGGGCTGTGGGGTGCTCAAGAGGCAACCACACATCAATGTTTCTCTCCCTTTCTTTCTCCCACCCTTTTCCTCTCTAAAAATAAATAAATAAAGTCTTTAAAAATAAAATATACAACTTCGGTAATATGATGAGTCTAATATTAATTATTTATGTTTTAGAACTCATATTTGATAATAATTATTCTACTTCCGATCCCAAAATTTGGAGTGGATCGAATATAATGCTGTCCTAAATATCACTGGAGAAGCCTATGATCATCTATGCCTTTAATTGAAATTCAACGTGTGAGGGTTTATGGAAAATTCTATGACATGTATCTTCATTAGTGTCTGTCCACTTAAGATGATAATTGCTTAGTTATGCTGTTCATAACTTAATAAAATGGATTTTGGCATTTTCTTCTTCCAAAATCCATTGAACAACTGAGACAAATTTTTGACATACATCAAACCATGAATAAACATGTTTTTGAGCTAAAAATTTTATTATGAACACTTATGATGACTGCTTCAATAGGAAACTTCCCCTTGATATTAAAGAGAAAATATGGTATAAATTTTGAAAAGTTGTGTCAAGAGATTTACATAAGTTGTAAAAATAGTTCTTTGTTCTGACATTTTAAAATATTAAATATCCACCTAGAAAACTAGAGAAAGAAAAGCAATGTGTGCCTAAACTGCAGACGAAAAATTAGAAAATGAAACGATGAAATTGAAAAAGGAAAACAGTGTTGATAATCACTGAAGCACAAAGTTGGTCCCTTGAAATAAAAAGAGTAAAATTCATAGAAGCTCTAGTCACTCCAAACAAGAAAGAGAGAGGAGATAAAATACAAAGCAGGGCATTTAGTATTTTACTGAAGATAAAGACCAAAATGGGCAATCACAAATTTGAAAACTTCAGTGGCATAAAGTCTTAGTCTTTTTGATAGTTTTCATTTTATACACAGTGCCTGGCATAGTATTTATTTGAGTTAAATAAGTTTGTATTAGAAAATCAAACAGTAGTTATTCGAAGTAAATCATAAAAGGATGATGTATTGTGTTAGAACATGCAGGACAACTGAAATAGTTTGAACTACATAAAACTCAACAGTCATAAAAAAGAAACTGATGACTTGGAAGAAGAATTGAGAAATGGAAAAAAGTCCTGCAAGAATCAGAATTTTTGGTATATGAAATAAAATTTCGAAGTTTTTATTAAAATGCTGACTGGAAACCATGTGTTGCTGACAAAACTTGCCTTTGAGCTTCCTCAGCGAGGCCTCTACCTTTGAACTCTGCATTCATCTTTGCAGTAGCTCAATTTTAACAAAAATTCTACTGTCCGCATACCAAGAATTCTCACTTTTGATACCTGATCAAATTATTCATTCTCTACCTTGGGTAGCTGATCAGGCTGACCTGTCTTAGGAATAAATCCTGTCTGTTCTGTGTAGCCTGAACCCCCTTTACCTTCCTTCACCTGCCAGGCTGGCTGTGAAATCAAGTGCTGCTCTAACCTGATGTCTCTTCCCCTGTAGCAATAGTCCCGAATAAAGAGTTCGTTTTACTACTTTAATTACAGTTGAGACACAGTTTTCCGTCAATACTGCAATTTAAAAAAAATGGATATAAAATCTGCGTAAAAATATGCAAAAGCTCCAGTTTCGTCGAAGAGATTACCCAAAACTCAATCCGAGAAAGCAAAGAAGGCCCAGGGTTTCGCCTTCTTTGCTGCTGTTGAGTATGTAAAATACAGGTCCAGACAGCGGAACTCGCCTTGCTGAAGCAAAATATGAAAGCCTTGAAAATAAAATGTAGGTATTAAGAGCAATTTTACAGCAAACTTGAAGGCCTACCTTGTAAGAAGTCATTGGAGCTAAAAAAATGACACAGGTAATTCTTCTAAAACAGTGTTTTCCAAAGAATAGTCATTGACATTTGAATTTCAGTCGCCTGGAATGGTCACTTAAAAGAAGAATTTCTGCACTTCACGAGAGTCAATGGATTCAGAAGGGCCAAGGGGATTTCTTGTGCGGCTGGGTTAATAACCACCTTTTAAAAACCACTGAAATTATAACCTAAAAAAATAATACCACTAATTCCAAATTGATGTAACACAGAGGTAACCTTGAGGTATGAATATTGTGTTTAAAAAATAGCATGTTTGATGGACTATACCGATTAAATTCATACACCAATTATTCAGCTTTTTATTTTATGTTTCTGTATGAGTAAAAAATATAAATGGCAATTTCCTTTGAGCTTGATAGAGTGATCTGTCCTTCATTTTGATACTTCTTTGCTCTCTTTGTCTTTCCCCCCTTATATTAACTATCTAGTCATACTTCTACGCACTAATAATAGCAAATGAGGCATTTAGGTTTTGAAGCAATAGCTGTAATTATATTACTTTTCCTATAAATAACATAGGGATTGATGCTTTTATGATGAAAATGAACCCAAGTGATTGAATATTTATGAATTGGAATCTTTTTAGAAGAGAATATGACAGCATTGAAAACATGCAATTACCAGAAATACCTACAGTGATTAAAATGTTAATTAATGACAGTTTCTTTTATTAGAATAAACAAAATCATACTACACATAGGAGAAATGAAATTTTCTTATAATTTTTTAAAACTCAGGTTTATTCAATCCTTGAGGAAAATTTACCTAGAATCACATATACCGAGGGAGTGAAATCATTTGTTTGAATTTCCTTCAAGATGTTTAGTAACTCCAAGTTCACCACCTAGTGCTCATATATCAGACCTACCTACACACACAAAATTAAAACAAAACCTTTTAAAGCTCCTGAAAGGTTGGTTTTTGTTATTGCACAACATTCAGACCAAAATATTTTAGAATAATTCTTCAGTAACATATAATACCAACACTAAATTTATTCTAAGAATCTGCATGAAAATAAAATCTTCTAGGCTAGAAAATATGTTTGTTTCCACTAATTCACAAATTAACTCAATATAATTCCCCTATTTATTTGCATTGTCCTTTGATTGCTGTTTTTCTTACTCTTTATGTTTATTCAGTCACAACTGAAGGTTGTGATCTGAATTTCAGCCACTCAAGTGTTTTTAAATAATCTGTTATAAGGGTGTTTCTCTCGAGATGGGATAATGTTGATACGGCGGGGCTTTAATTTTATATACCCCAGCTGGTTCGGGCACATCTGTTAGAAAACATTCATGATAATGATCACATATTAAATATGGTGTTTCTTTATTTAGTAGAAGATAAATTCTGATACTTTTTTCTTTTGGAGCCTCATCTCATAATCTATTTGCTTCATGGATTGTGACTGATCATGTGTATTCCTATAGATCATTGTACCTCATATTGAAATGTCATATTCTGACGTATAGTTAACCTGCTCATTATCTAACATGTTCTTACTTAGCTTCTTTAGAGTTTATATTTTGGGGTCCATCAGAAATATTAATTCCTAACACACACTGCTAAACTCTCTACCTTCACCTAAAGCTCCACCAGGTTTTCTACTGTTTGCCTTTTTCTCCTCTCCTGTCTTCTATGTTTTCCCTTCACAACAGAAATAAGGGCTGATTGTAATTCAAATAAGCCAGACACCTTTACAAACCATGTGCACGCCCGTGATCTTCCTTCTGTCTATAAACCTATCCCCTGATTTTTTCACTCATCCCATTCAGATCTCTGACCAGGCCACCTTTAAAAGTGAGGTCTGTCTGGTGATATTATTTTAAACAAACTCGTGCATTCCATGTTTCCTCTTCTACCTTATTTTTCTCCAGAGCCTTTAACACTGTCTGGCTTACAATTTATTCTTCATGTTTTATGCTTATTCTTTGTCCTCTTCTACATGAATGAAAGCAGCCAGAAGCAAAGTAGACTGTACTTTTTTTTTCTACTTGAACTGTAACACAACATCTGCCCTCAAAAAAATATGTGTTGAATGTATTAATTGCAAAACGACACCAGAGGGTAGACCTTGGTTCAGCAACCTCAGCTCTTGCATTTGTCTGGAAAAGAGCTCTGAGCCCAGCTGATGCAGAGAGATCTGACCAGGTTACGGCAGGGGAGAAGGGAGAGGGCTGGGAGGAGTTTGACTGAGGCAGTAGTAAACAGCGTAGGAAGAGATGGGCTGAGAGGCGGATGCCTCCCAGTGCGTGGAATTATGGGCCAGGAGATTTCAAAGAGAAGGAGGGTAGAGAGACTGGTTCTCTGGCTCTTTTCCTTGGGACTGTCTGGATGAGTGTGCTGTGATCCGCCTGTGTTTCCCAAAGGACAGTATTTTGAATGGTAGGAGGAACCCTGGGTACAGCCGAGCATCAGGCTGGCCTGGCAGAGGGGGGCAGAGTGTTCTTCTTTGGGTGCTCTAGAGGGAACGGGCTCCAGAGCACAAGCCTGCCATTCCTCCAAAACTGTGTAGCTATTGGATCTTACGTTGTTTTAGTTTGTAAACTAATCCTATAGAAATAAGATAATTAAAACTAACCAGGGAGTGACAGGGGAACTCAGGAGTTAAAGATTATAGCCTTAATTAATAGCTTTAAGGAGTTA
The DNA here is from genome assembly GCA_004027475.1 of Anoura caudifer. Lineage (NCBI taxonomy): Eukaryota > Metazoa > Chordata > Mammalia > Chiroptera > Phyllostomidae > Anoura > Anoura caudifer. Next base: position 649,922 of record PVKU01000057.1, on the reverse strand, counting down.
AACTTATGACCAAAGAGTTTAGCTTTAATTAATAGGTTTACATGACAGATGCTCCTGGAAAGCTGATATTCCAAAATTGTGTAGTTTTGAATAAAGACTCCTCTTCTTTGCCACCCAACCTTTATCTCTGGAATTTTGCCTTGAGGGTGGCAGCAGGCAGCAGGACCCTACTTGCTGTAACAAAGCCCTAAATTATAATAAATTTTATACAGAAAGTCACAGAGGTAGAAGAGTGAGCCAGCTGGGCTGTGTGAGCAAAGGAAATAAGTTACAGAGGAAAGAGTAGGGCCCGTGCAGTTAAGAGAGTAAAAGGCACAGGTAATGTTCCTGGTGGAAAATTGAGGAGGAGCAAAAGGTGTGGGTGTGCTCCAGAGGGGAAAGCACCCTGGGTCCTTTGTCTTAAGGTTTTTATACGTTCTTCAGAGGTGGGCATTCTAGGGGAGGAGCTTGATAGAATACTCTTAAGTTTCACCTTGATGCATCAAAATGAGATTTATTAACCTGAATTCATCTGTCCTTGGGTGTGGTTGGCACAAAAGGCACTAATTGGACTTATGTTATTTTCCTCCCTAAGTAGGGTTATTTAAGCTATTTACTCTCTGGTTGGGGAGGAGAAGTGTAAACCATTTATTTTAAGCATCTTTGGTTAGGGAAGATAGGAGTTCACAATTTACAAGATGGTTGTAAATTGCTTGGTCTTTAACCTCGGTTTCCCTATTTCACTTGTCCTGTATTACTAACCTGTCTCAAATGGACTGAGATTTGCATTATACTAATTAGAGGTTTTTCACTCAGAATGGTAGGGCTATGTATGACTACTAACAAGTTATATTGGACAAAAAATGTTTTTCATTGACATCCTCTGATTTTCAATGTTTGAAGTGCACTTGCAATTCAACAGTAAACTCTTAAATGTTAGCCAAAACCACAGACACATTATCTAGCCTCTTGGAGTCTGATTTTTCTTCCTGGTATAATAAAATTTATAACTAGTTGTTCTTTCAATTTATATTCATCTTACATAGAACTAAATAATATAATACTTTAAAAATCCGGTACATTTCCTTGTAGGACATATTTTATGGGTAATATGGTTGAAAGTCCTGATATTCATTAACATCAGCTCAAGATTTCCCTTCTTCCCAGGAAAGTTCCTTAGCCTTCAAAGCTTAGTTTCTGTGACAGTATCCTCTAAGCAATTTCCTACTTACTTCCCTTTATCTTACATTAAAATACCAGTGTTTTTTAGGAGCAATATGCACGAGTTTGTTAGCTGCTTTTTCCCTAGCACCTTTCACAAAGCACAGAGCATAGTAGAAATTCAATCAGCATGTATTAGTGATAGCTAACATGTAAGCCTTTTCTGTAGGTCAGGCACTCATCTGTTTTACATATATGAATTTATTTAACATTCATAAAACCCTATGAGTTTGTTGTTAAGTTAATGAAAAGAAAGAAAGATACATGAAGGATTTCACACACTTTCCAATTTAGAAATAGGTTGAGAACATAATTATTTGGCAAAAGGCAATGGACATTTTGAGGATGAAGAAAATGAACAGAGCAGACCAGAAAGCAAAAACATCCTTGAAGCTCATTGTTAAAATAGGAAGTCTAACTTAAAAAAAAAAATGGCGGATGAGAGGATAAGAAGGTGTTTGTTTTGTTTAGTTTGTATGGGGCTGTAGAATTCACTAGGGAAAAGCAGTTCCCCACTGCAGAAGGGGGCTAGAAGTGTAGTGCAGTTATTCCAGACAACAAAATACATTTATGGAAACTTTTAATTATTGCTGTAGAGTTTAGAAAAATCAAATGTGAGCTATTTATCAGTTTTTATACCTTAGCATGACAGTGAAACTCCTGATAGTTTAGTGATCACTTAAAAGTTATCACACCTAGTAAAATGACCCGTATTTTACTGTGTATGATGCACAACTTTTTTTGCCCAAATTTTTGAGGGAAAAATGAGAATGCACATTATACATGTGCATAATGATTACATACCATGGGGATCATAATGGGTAAAATAATCCCATGTATAATGCGTACAAAAACATGGGCAAAACAGCAAAAGATGCTACGCTACTAAATCTGTTGAACAAGTGGTGGGTGTTTGTTAACCATTTCTATCATCTGCACAGCGCCTAACCAAAGAGGGCAAATTGACTGCAGCCATCGGAATTTACAGCGGGGATTTGAAATTTTATCCATTTGATTTCAAAATCTGTGCCCTATCATGTTGGTTGCTTTCAGCTTTTAACGATAGATGATGATGATGATGATGATGATTTTGTCTGAATGAAGGCTTAGAAAAAGTCAAGAAAAAAGACCATTTTGAAGGACCCCAACAGAATCCCTGGTCCAATGGAAGCTGGCTAAAACACTGTAAGATCTTTTTTTAGTCTCATAAGAGCTCCGCTTCGTAAATGTCACCAGCCAAAAACATTCTCTCATAAACTGAAAATTGTTATGAGACCATAAATTAAAACACTACAAATACTCTAAGATGAATGCAGATCTGATGATAAACAATGACGACTCCCATGAAGCTAAACACATTTTGTGTACGGCGCGGGGTGGAATCAGGTAAGCAATGGCCTCACTACTCTCAGCCTGCGTTCTGACACTTTCCAGAAGGGCACCCTCTGAAAACCACCGTAAAGACCAGAAGTGACGAATATTCCCCAACAGTGGTTTGCCGGATCTGCTGCCTGCCCACTACTCACAGGGGCACTGCCTGTTTTTCTCAGCTCCGCATTCAGTGGCATTGCATCGGTAGGAAGCAATCACACCATCATGGGAGAAATTGCATCATCAAAGAGCAGTCTCTTCACACTGGTGCTTTTTTCCACTGGAGATCCAGTAAACACTCACCTGCACAACAATGCGCTCTGCTGTGTTCTGAGTCAACAAAACAAAACCAAACAAAAGAGTTTGAAGAGCAATGGCAGACGGTGGTTGAAAGTATTCTGTTACTTTATCTTACTGTGGAATGTCTCCCTTTGGAAACACTTCCTTGAAATGTGAAAAAGGCGCGGTTTTTGGAAATTGCCATTGCATACTAGTTTGTTACAATGACCTAACTGGATTCAGAATTTATTTATATAAAGCTAAAAGTTTTTGATTCTAAGAGCATACCGTACTTTAGGAACTGATGTGAAATTAGTGTTATATTTCATTTTCACTAAGTTTTCAATATGATTGATGTAGACTCTTAATGTGTTAATTTTACAGAATGAATTCATATTTTAATATGACATATTGTTAAAGTAAAATTGTATCAAGGCAACTTAAATGAATTCCTAATGTGTCATTTGTAAAAAAATGTATCCTTGCATTTGTTTAGCTGCTCAAATAATCGAGAGGAAAAAAATAAAATATAACAACTTAAAAAGCAATTGGTAAAAATTGGTATATGTTTCTGATTATGTCATGAAATATGAATCTATGTGTTAAACCTCCACTCTCTTTTATTTTGGTAAGCATCGTTCAAATTTTAAGCTCTCTAACCTTCAACAATATAATAAATTAAGCCTTATATTTAAATTTTGAATTTAGTCACTTCAAAATTGCAGAAATATGTCAGCCTTCAATTCATACTTCCAGGCTAAGATTTAGGGGTCAGGGTTAGAGTCTAAGATAATAATTATTTTATTGTCTTCATTCAACTCAGTAAAGTACAAATAGATATTTACTTTCAATAAAAGCTAATGACTTTTATTTGATATATGGACAAAGTGTTTAAATTTGGGGGGGTTCACAAATACACATGCATCAAAAATACTGGATTTAAATTTGGATAACTGAAAGCCCTCATCTGGCTGTGATCTGGGTACTTACGTTAATCTCTCTAGGCTGGTATAGAAAAGGAAAAGAAATAGATGAGATTAATTTATAATGTCACAGATCTAACTACAAATTCTGTATTTAAATTAGCAATTTAATATAACTCTTTGTCCTAAAAATATTCTATTTCAGATTTATTCATTCCTTTATTCATTTATTCCTTTACTTCAAGAGATTTTGACAGAGCTTCTACTGTGGTCATAGTACAAGCTATAAACACATTTGAACAATCATTATAAGAGATTGCATCTGATGTGTGGCTTATAATTTTAAGTACATAATGAGGCATACACTTAAACTGAAATTACACTATTTAGATTGGTCAAATAGATATTCAAAATACAGAACACCAACAGAATAAATTGGAATTATTGGGAAAAAGAATCGTGTAGTTTGAATACTGAGTTATAGATGTTTCACTCTGATCATAAATGCTGAACATGTTAATTTATCAATTATTTATTCATTTGATTAAACTACTGAATTATATTAGGCTGCACATATTAAAGACTTTCACAGTAAGAAATACTTGGGGTTTAAAAAATTCATTATTATGTATAAATGCATATTGTGAAGATTTCAATTATACTAAAAATGAAACCCTTTGACCCTCAATTCAAAGTGTTCTAATGGCATTTTGCAGATCATATAAAACTCAGCAGTTAGTTGTTACCTGAGTTTTTATGCATAGCTTCAGCTATATCATACGTTCTTCCTTATTCCCATTGCATTTTGTTGCTAAAATTGTATAAAGTCACTTTTAACTAAAAAGTGTGGACGAAAAAGGGGCCACATGCTAAACCTGACATGCTCAGGGGTGGCGGCCTGCATGGTAGCCATAGAAACTCAGACAGTGAAAGTCCCCCGTAGGATGGTCTGAACGTAAACACTCTTAACTGAAAGTAAGCCTGGCAGGTGGTCACGTCCTAGGCCTGCATCTTCCTTCACGCACAGTCCATCTTTAACTGACTGAGCGTGTCTATCGTCTTTTTACGTCGGAACATCGGGGTAACCTCCTTTTTCCCAGACCCCTCAGGGCACAGACTTCCACCACAGCGGGAACCACAGACCCCCACACCGTGGTGTCCTCTTCCCAGAAGGGCGCCAGGATGTGCGGTGAATGTTTATTGTTAACGATCCTGTACCCGTGGAGGTAAAAAAACAGCATTTGTCTTTTCATTTTGTGTTTTTATCTAATCTCAGAAATTCTCTTGCTTTGCTTTTTCCTGCCTTTCTAATCCACCACCCATGGACTTCATGTAACTCCCTGTAAGTCTCCTCCTCGGATTGTAATGTATAAAATTAACTGTAAAACCGCCGCTCTGCAGAGCATTTTTTCTGCTGAGACTTTGCTTCCTGACAATTGTCATCAGTTTCGCTTAAATCAACTCATAAAAATTATCCACAGATTTAAATGTTTCCTTTTTTATCGAATTTTGGGGGGTACAATTTCAAGGGTACAACTCAATGAAACATCTACACACCGCATCATGCACCCACGGCCCCAAGCAAAGCCTCTTTCAGTCCGCATCCCCCCTTCGCTTGCCTCCACCTCCACCTCCACCCCACCCCACCCCACCCCTCTTTCTCTCTGGCTGTCACCACACGCTTCTCTGAATATGTATTCACTTAATCCCTTCACTTGCTTTCATCCAGGATGTCAAAAAAAGACAGGTCTTACATACCTGCTAATACTTTGCAAGGTATAAATAATACTTTTTAAGAAGAAATTATATTTAAATTTGAAGCATGTTTTATGATTAAATAATAAACTGGAAAAGTATAGTTTTCTACAATAGTCAGCTAACATATGCGCAAGGTGCTATAGATATAAAAAGTTAAGACACTGTTCACCCCCGTAAGGTGCTTTAATTATACCAAGACAGTAACACGAGCTTAAATATATAATAAGAATGTCCAAATAGAAGTTTGAATTAAAAAAATGGTTTGGGAAAAATAATTCTGGTTAGGATTGCTATTTACTTACTTAATTCAACGAATATGTATGAAAGCTTATTTCATGCCAGGCACATTTTTAGGAGCTAAACATATCTTTAAATTGCCCATTTATTGTGAAACAGGATAAGAAAGAAAACTATATTAAGGAGTAATGTTTGATGATGCCTTGATATAAAATGTGCTCATGCAATGTAGAAAAGGTAACCTTTGAACTCTGTTTTGAAGGATTAATTGGAAGATTTCTTTAGATGTTCAAATAGCTATATGCCTCTAATTTACCAGCCAATCTCCATGGCTACGTTCAGTTTTAAAAGGTCACACATATCATGTACATTTTCTAAGAAATAAGGAGTTCTTTTTTAGTTTAATTTGTAGCAAACTGATGAAAATGAAGCCAAAATATTTTGTTCTAGATTCTAACATTCTTTCCAGGTAATATTAACTCTAAATTGAAACTGCAGAGTTCACCTTGAGTAAAGGTTTCCTGAAAGCAAATACGTAAGTCATAAAAGAAACTTTATTTCTCATTAATCCTTATTGACAAATACAAAAAAAAAATTCCATGAAAATCCAAAGGCTCTTAAATACTTTGAAGCTTCCAGAAATTCCTTTATCTGCATTCGAAGTGCAGAAACATCATCCCATGTTCTGCATGTAGGAGTTCATCTAGGAGCAACTTAATAAAACTAATAAAGACTGGCTATCCTTTAACCACTCAAATATGTAGCACACTGTGCCAGAAAAAAATCCCAAAGGAGTGATTACCATATGATAACCATATCCTCTCTTCTGTCTTACTGCTAATTAAATTAATTAATTAAGTAGTCTTTCCCCAAGTGGACTCGATTTAATGTGCTGCATGCAATTAGCAGCTCAGAAAATGGAGATGAGATGATTTTGTTCATTGTCACACAAAACCATGATCCAAAGAACTTTGTGATAGTTCAACTGAAGAAATCTATTTTGAACTTTTTAAAATAAAAGTGTTATTTATTGGAAAAAGATAGTAACACTACAAGAAAGTGTTTTTTTAGCTGGTGTCGACTAAAACAGATATAATTCATATTTGTATTAAAGCTGCTTGAAGTAATTGGGAACATAAAAAATGGTTTTCATATATTAATGTCAATGCAAAACTTTTCACCAGTTTACAGGTAATGAAATGCGATGGCTCAAAGCACCAGGTCTGGAGCCACCCTCCTAGATTAGAATTTCAGTTCTGCCAGACGCTGGCTGTCTGGATGATCCTTGGAAACGTGTATCACCCACACACCCACAGACTGAGCTTCTGCAAATATGGATGGTATAATGCCAACACACTAGGGCTGTGGTGAAAGATTAAGTGAGTTATACCACGTAAAACAGGAAGAACACTGCCTGGCATGTAGTAATCATTATTGTATTAGTAATATAATTTATACCACTCAATTTTTTCACTGAATTGTATTTATACACTTGTAAAATAATTCATGGGCAATTACATCAAACTGTTGACTCTTGACAAGTAGATACATATCAAGAAAATGAGATAACCAAAATTAGAAAATCACCAATATCTCTTTTCCAGAAAAAAATAAGCATAGTACTTAACTAGTTCTTATTAGACACCTTGAAATTATTTTTGACATGATCAGCATATACAGAATAAAAGAAAATGATTTTTCTCATTATGCATATTAACTAAATTTGAACATGTGCATATAAAAGAAGATGAAAACTGATATCATAAATAATGTAAAACCAAAACTGTTATTAATCTCTAATAAACACATTTTAACATTATAGTGCAACCAGCAGTTGAAGAAGACACTTAAGAGTTCTATTTCAATGTTTTAACTTATACCCCTCTCTTGTGCACATAGATGGGAATACTTAACACAAAGGTATAATGATTATCTTGACTATTGTCAAACAAAATGACATTTCTGCCACTGACAACTTTGGACAGATTTTTCCACTTAATATTTTCAGTGACATTGATCACCAATATTTCCTTAAGATTTACACGTGTCTGCAATAAACCTGTTTATTTCTAACATTCACACGCTCTCCATCTCCAGTGTTTATCTGAACACTTACACACGTGCCGTCCTTGTTTGCTCGCTTTTCTGACTCCATTTTCATTTTGTGGAAATTCTATTTACTGGACCTCCTATCACCTCATGGCCATCCATTCTAGTCCATTCTAACAATATCCTTGCTTCACATATGTGGAAATTTTATTTAGCATTATATAATGTATTTATCACACTTGGTATTAATGAATTATTGGGTTTTGCCTTAATGGATCTTTCCCTTCAATGGTCCAAATCAAGTGTGTTCATGTTTTTTAAAACCTCTATGTTTGCATGTTTTTAAAATTACTAAATTCATAAACACATGGAAAATTCAGGGAAGCATAAACAGATAAGGCTAACACACATATTTCCAGCATCTAATTCAAAGATATCATCTTTGTAATCATCCGCTTTTGTTCAGTTGGTAATTTTGCATCATTTTACACACACAAAGGAAATTTGATATTATATATTAGTATTGACATAATCTGCTTCCCTCGTTCCCTAACAGATCAATTAGGAAAAACATTATTAAAATAATGCAGAGAAGTGGATAACACAATTAATATTATACATTTAATTCGTATCAGTGTTGTACATCAAAATTACGTACTAGTCAACATATTTCATCTTTCACCTTTCATTTTATAAAGCCTTTGCTTTCAGTAACTTCAAAACCATTATATTAACAGTAATAGTGTTCAAGGTTTATATACCTAACGTCTAATTTAGATGATGCTCATGATTTAATAAAGTCAGTGTTTTTCTCCTTAGTTGAGGTGCAGAAACTTTCCAAAGGTCCTGTTTTTTGTTATTGTTGTTTCTGGTATTTTTTATAGTATTTACTGATGCTTGAGCAATGTTTCTTATTTGTTTATTTTGCAACGCTGCAAAATAGTATTCTTTTATGTCCTTTGGGATACTTTTCACATGTTCCTTATAGCTCTCTAGCTGAAATAATTATTTATATAACTTACTGTTTAGCGTCCTGAGGAATCTGAGTGAGACCTGGGCATTTCAGTAGTTCTAATAGTAGGTACTCACTTTTAGCCGTTCTAATTGTTTTATTTTAATCTTTTTGCTTTATTTGACTGTGAAGCCGTTATGCTTGGGCCATCTTTCAGATATTTGTGGCTGCTCAGTCAGTCCCCTTCCCCGGGTGGAGCACCGTGGAACTGGTCTGGAATGTCTTCTGGGCCCCCTCTCAGCTCTGCCCATACCCTCCCAAAGTAGAGGATGCACACACCCATTTCCTGTGTCCCCTCACTACCTTATCAGGAAGCGACATCTGAGCCATCATTGTCTTACCTGTTGTCCTGCACCACGTCCTAACAAAGTTGATGACGATGAGTGACAGTTTTCTCTCAATAGAAGAGTCACACCGGTTTTATATTTCTCTCCTCATGTCAGAGGGTTCAGTGGACTCCTCAAACCACAGTCTGACTCAAAAGTTCTGGTGGCCCCCAGGTCACGATAAAAATTTTGGAGCCTGGTTTTGAACAGTGGCTATGAAATAGTGTTATGGGTGATTTTTCCTGCTAGAGGATGAAGTCTTATTTGGCACCATTTGGCAGACCACTTAGTATTACTAATTTTACTCCTGAGGTACTTTCAGGCTTAAAGACTAGAATCACATCCAAGGGCCGAAGGCACAGTCTCTGCACTCCTGCTACTGAAGGGAGGCTTCTTACGGAGAGGGTTTTAAATAAACCCACTTTTCCGTCACGCCGGTGCGGTTGGTGTTACGTGGGCTGCCCCCTACCCCCAGAGTTTTTTCTGGTGTTGCACTACTTCACCTAGACAACCACCAGCACCCTCCTCTCGCTGCTGGTCCAGGGGAATCCCTTGTCTGATAGTGAGATGCCGGCCTGAAACAAAATTTTGCTGCGGTGGCTCCCATGGTCTAGATTTAGTTTTTTAGAGTCTTACTACAGTAAATGTGTGTTTTTTTTAATAATCTCAACTGTTTGATTATTAAAACATATGTGGAGGTGTTAGAATATATATTTATATAATGTATCATCCCCTCCTGCACACCCTATGCCAGCTCTATATTTAACCTTACCAGCAGGAATGCAATCTAGGTATACATTTCTTATCAGGGCCTAACTCTATGGATATCCTAACTGCTGAAATAGTAATAGTATAGTTAAAATTCTAAAATCTCTACGTAAGACTAGAACTATAGCCAATACACCTTCTCAAGGACATCACAGTGATTTTCTTTCATAAAATTATAAGAAATATGCTGTTTTTAATCATCAGGAGGACAAGTTAAACAGAAGAGCTCAGCTAAGGCCATTTCAAGCTACTTCATAATTTTAATATTATTTGTTCTCACTTATCTCTGGCATCCCAACCATTAAGCATCTGTTCCTTAAATGCATATTATTACTGAGGACAGAGTCTGGTGCAGCAATTCCATCACAAAGTCCAACAAATAAGGCCAAAACATCAGTAAAAATGCCTTCTTGCATTTTATGTGTCACTTTTAAATGTGCTTGCTTACATTTTAATTTTGCTCTTGGTCATCTAATCAACCACTGCCACCTTCTCAGCCTTATCAGTATCACATTTAACATATAACCCTACAACATCTATTTTCTAATACTTTTGAGGTGCTGTCATTTTAATGGGGAGAAAAGCTAACAAGTGCTAACGAGTGAAAGAATATGGCTGCAGCTGCTTTAAGCTAAAAAGAAAAAAAAAGGTACAGTTTTCTGAAACTACTCGTCCAAGTTTCTTTTCTCAGAGTCTAAGTGCATGACTCTATGGTAACAGGCAAAACGATTAATTGATTCAAAATAAGCAACGCATCGCTACTTCCCCTGAAAGGAAGTCTGAGTTGCAAGAGAAAACTAGACCAGTGGCACCTTTCTTTGATCCAAACGATTCTGGAAGCAGACAGATATAAGAAGACACATTTTGTAGCATCATGCCAGGAAGGTTAACTACTATTTATGCTTCAAAGTCACTCTCACTGTCTAGGGAACATCATGCCTAAATTGGAAAGGGCACATCTTTTCAGTTCACCTGTTGTTGTCTGATTAATAGAGGAAGCCAAGCTAGTTGTCTTTATTGTTACTGTTAACCATTTCTGGTTCATCATTTTACATTGTATGTTGGCAGAGAAACAATTATGAATATCCACTTGGCTCATATAGGGTCTAAAAATTAACTGAAAGTAAAAGTAAATGCTATGAAACTTTATCATATAATACACATTCATTTAGTGTACTACAGATAAATAGAATTATAAACATTCACATGCTTTCTCATGCCCCACCCCCTCTTTTCTGTGACATGAAGAGAGAGCTTATCATTCTTTTCACTTGGATTATGTTACATTCAAGGAAAAATAAAACATGCATTGCTATTTATAGATACATCCTTTATGTGTGTGGCTGACAGTTGAAGTCCTTTCGCTCCAGTCCCGCTCTCTGCAGCCCCTCCTGTTCCTCCTCCCATCCTAGGACATCAAACATTCTTCTTTGGATTGAGTGCAGCTGGGAGTTAGTGGGTGGCTGTCTATGGGAGGTATTGCTGGTGGCTAATTTAGTGACCACTTCGCTGGCGCTACAAGATGATCTGAGCAAAGGACAGAGTCCGCCTCACTACATGCGCAGCCCTCAAAGCCTGGGCATTTGTACTCATTCTGGATTACTGTTTCTGGTGCCAGTGTTCAGATGTCAGCCAAGATCCTAAGGACATTTTAACATGGCCATTGTTTGCAAAGATCAAAGGGGAAAAGAAGATGTTTTTGATGGCTGCCTCATAATGGAAATAGATTGGTCCTTAAGTTTCCAGTGAGTAAGATTCATTAGTGCGTTAACCTGCTATTGCAACATTAACAAGCACCGTGGAGTTTGCACCTTAAAACGATACCCGCTTATCGGCAGCTGTGCGTGAAGTGGGCTCAGCTCCCTGGGTTTTGTCCACTTGTCTCAGGACATGGCTTGTCTATCTTCATTGGCAGGTACACCACCTCAAATACTTCCAACCTTGTTTTCAATCTGGTCTCCTCCTCACCTCTCCTCTTTACTATCAGAATGTAGCATAGACATCTCAATTCTTCCATTTGTGTCTGGAAGATTTCTAGAAATAAAGTCTATTTTGTCTTAGACTAGAGAGTAAATGCACCTCAATCAATCTCCCTTTGACAGTTAAAACATAACAATTTTCACTGCTCATATGTTACAAGAAAAGTATTGCAGCAATGTTCTTCCTAAAGTATCTTCCCCGGTCAAATAATGCCTGAGGGATTCGAAGGGACTCTTGAGTGCCTAAGGCTGCCGCTGGCAAACACCCTGCAATGTCTGGGCGAGTCTCATCATGGACTCAGCAGAGGGAGCTTCCTGGGCTGCTGCAGCGGTGCAGAGATAGAAGATCTAGCAGTAAGAACAGTTGAGTGGGTTTGACGTGAACCCACTTGGAACAAATAAATTGACCTCTGGGAAGGAAGTGCAGATATTTGCACTTTTACCAAACATCCAGTATTAGCAACATTTTTGGAGATTAAATTTTGTATGTTTACAAAGCACTCAGTATTGGTGGCATTTTCAGAGATTAAATACTTTCAGAGTCAAAGTACCTTCCCCAACACCATAGAAAGTGCTGATCCTTGTTTAGGGGACTTTCTCTAGATTTCTAATTTACAGATAATTATCAGGGTTGTTTTTTCACAATCCAATTTTTGGCTGAAAGATATATTACCCTTTCAAATGGAAAAAAAAGTGCCATATTTTAAAAATGGTGATGATACTAAAAAACTTCCAGGAAAAAGAATGAAATATATGTTTTTACAAATTGTGTACTGTAGCAAATCATTGTGTGCTCTCAGCATTGATTTTTCCAGTATTTATAGACTTCCTTTACAATTGTAGTTTATACTTACCTATTTATATGACTGTCTGATATTCTTTCAATAATAAAATATTAGTTCTCACTTATCTTTCTCTTTTGGGTAATCAAAATAGAAAAGTGCGTAGAAAAGGTAATTTTTTTCACCCTTCCACCCCAATTTTTGGAAATCTAATTCATTAGTTTCAGTTCAGTTTCTCATGCAGTTTCAGTCAATATGACATTGTTAATTTAACATTGTGCAGTTTGACATCTGCTCGGTAATATTCGAGATAAGAACATCCGACTCAACACTTCCTAATAGAAGGACAGACAAGTCCATTTCAAGAGCTTCATGCGTATCCGAATTCTCTGGTTGAGCCATCTGTTACCCTGTAGGGTCGTAAGTTACCACTATATTATGTAAAAGCAGCGTGCGTCAAAGGTGACACATGCCATTTGAGGGCTTTATTATAGCTCACCTAACAAATTGTGAGGACAGTCAAGTCAAAATGAGATTTCAGAATGCTAAATAGCATTCCTACTAATGGCTCACTTTGTGTGCTGTTCTATTAAATGCTTGTCCTGGCCCATTGAGGGGATACCTCCTCAGAGGGAAGCATGAAAAGTATCACCCCACTCCTTTATCACTAAGTACCGTCTGCACATTTGTGATTCTGTAATCTCATTTCACGTGTCTCTTGCAAATTGAATCATGCCCTATGAGGACAGAAACTGCCATCTGCAGTAAAAATATGTAGTTAACCACAAACTATGCTCGCATATGGCTAAATATATTCTCTAATGCATTTAGGTGAAAAATGGAGGTTTCTTCTCTATGAGGTTGCATTTTTAAAATGCATTTTAGGCACATGGCTGAGAAGAAAAATACCTCCTTCTTGTTTTAGCAAGGTAACAGATGAAATTGGAAATGATGCTTTCATGCAAACCTTAAAATATGACAATATATGTGCAAATGACAGCTATAAAGAAAACCCTTCTCTTTTGTTCTTTAAAGCACACTGTTACTCATGTCTTGTTAATCTTATTATATAGATATATAAAATCAGCATATACAGAATACCCTTCAATACCGGTGAAATTACAAAGTAAACAGAGAACAAGAATACGTACATTTCTTGTTCTTACGAACCACCCATTTAAAGGAGGGGAGTAAACACATACTGCATTTAAAGTAACAAAATTGAGACAACTGCACAAACAAAATGAAATTTTTAATCAGCCATTTACTTAAGTAGTAAAAAATTCAGAGGCTGAAAAATGAAGTTGAGAAAGTGTGAGTAAGAATAGCTATGGAAGGATTTTATCCAGTGAATTTTGAGCTGCTTGGGATAGAAATGTATTAAAATCAGCTCATACAAACAAACAAACAAACAAAACAAGCAGGAGAGTTAGATTTTGCAAGGGCTAAAATATGGCCATACAGCTACTGTCTTGGTCATCATTTTTCTTTTTCTTTTTTTTTCGTTATCACCATTTTTCTTATGATTCATGTGATTCATTCATTTCTCCTTATTCCTGCCTCATCTATTGAAGACTATTGCCTTACATTGCACATGAACCAACATGAACTCATATTCATGAAGGTTTCTGATATCAAAGTACCCAGTGCTACTTAATAGACTCGGTTTTCATACTCAAACCAAATTTACAGGAGAAATAATGTATTTTGTATGTGGTTTTTATTGATGGCACATCCAAACTCCTGGACCAATCATCTGTGGTTAAGGGTGACAAAATAATGCAGAGAAATCAGGTACTACTGGGTCAGCTCCTTCAGCAGGGAGCATGGATAATATTTCTCCAAATAGGTTGTGCATAAGAAAGCAATGTCTGACCTTGATACTACAAATGGTCATTTGGAAGAAATATAAAATGAGCTTCTTAAGATGAGTGTTTGAATGTGCTATAAGAGAGATCCAGTTTATTTTCTTGTGTGGAGAGAATTTCCATTACTGGATGATTTCTAAATTAATTCATTTAAAAATGCCTGTGTGTGGTACTGAGTAGGTTAAACCAACTGAATTCATGAGAATAAAATATGGTGCTGAGGAAAACAAAAAAGCAAACATGTCTTGGCAGTACAGTTCTTATATTTTAGGGACTTGCGTTATATTGGGATTTTGGAAGCCAAAGACAAAAAAAGTATATTCAGAAAATACATTGTTGAAGGGTAGGTTGTGATTTGTGTCTGATAGTCTGTTAGCAGTTGTTATAAAAAATATGAGGGAGAAGGAAGCAAAAATAAAAGGTAATTTCCAATAAGAGAATGGGGCAAGGTAAATATACCTTAAACATTTCCCCATCTGCAGCACAATTCCACCAGTATAGTGATCATCTACATATTTTAGAAGGATTCCAGTTTTGTTTAGAAAAAAATGACCCCAATCATAATAATTTATTTCATTATAATTTTTAAGTGATTTCTATTATCACTTTTGTTTCATGATTCAGTTAACTGAAATAGTTTGACCATGAGTGGATCAAGTTTGAAATGAGCATGGCTGGACCACTAAGATATCAGCTCCGTAATATAATAGTTGCCTCTGAGGAGGTTATGTTACAGAGTAACTGTCCTCACCTGTTGATAACACCCTGCCCTCACCTGTCAGTTTATCTATGCACTAGCCCTTTGCCACAACCCAAAGGGCTCTACACTTGCCAAAACACAGAGCAGAATCTCAAAGAACTTCGTGTCGGTCTGTTGTAATCACCACAATGAACTTTTAACAAGTTCATGTTTGTTCAAATGCATTCTTACCCTTATGCCTTCACTAATATCTTGCAGACCAAAAGGAGCTTTGATTCATCAGTGGTCTAGGGCTAATTCACCATGTGTGCAAGGGCAAGAGAACATCGGATTTTGGTTTAACACAATACGGCTTTAGGTAAGTGTCCCTTGAGTTCATTTTCTCTTCCTTAAAAGATCTAATTAATAAGGTGTAATTATTTTTTCATGTTTTTAAAAATAATTCTATCATCTCAAAGCTTCAAATATTATTATATAATAGATGTTTGATATTAGGGATGAAAAAATGGAAGTGAAAAACAGGAGACTAGTCGAGACAGTGGAGGGAAAAATAGAAATATTTCAATTGTTTCCTGAACTCCTTTATAAAGATTTGACATGAGAACATATCATTTTGAAGAACAAAGCAATTAGTGGGGTGATATCTTTGCCCTCTATGAAATAAGTAATTATAACCTCTTACGGAATTTAACTATGCATGTATGTCTCAGTTTTTTATGTCTTCCAACTCAAGTTCCAATAAAGAAAATAAAAACAAAAATTTTTGCAGCGCAAAAAAATTATTAATAGCACTCACCTATCTGTAGTCATGTCTATGATGGGAATTTTGAAATCATAAACAACCAAAAAAATATTTGCAACCTTAAAGTAAATAAATCATTGGACTAATTATGATATATGTGATTATTTTTAAACTAGTAATCATTGGCTGTCTTCTCTCCCACTCAGGACAGAAAGCCAGGTTGCATAAACATCCCATTGATGCGTTGATAGCTTTATTTATCGTAGAAGCCCACACAACTCTTAAAAGTCCTCTACACCTGAGACTTCCAGCCAAGATGGAGGCATAGGTAGACACACCATGCCTCCTCATACAACAGAAACAAGGACAACAACAAATTTAAACACACAAAAAAACAGCCAGAACTGCCAGAAAATCAAGTTGTATGGAAGTCCGACAACCAAGGAGTTAAAGAAGAAACACTTACCCAGACTAGTAGGAAGGGCGGGGACAGGCAGCTGGACGCAGAGGACTTGAGGCAAGGTGGCAGCTGGAGGACCTACACCAGATGAGGTGGCAATTGGCAGACCGGGTGGTCCCACATTTATGTGCAGATAAACCGGGAGGAACAACTGGGGAGTGAGACAGATCTCCCAACCCAACCCAGAGTCTCAGCGGGGAAATAAAGCCTCAAAACCTCTTACTGAAAACACCTGTGGGTGTTGCAGTGGCGGGAGAAACTCTCAGCCTCACAGGAGAGTTTGTTGGACAGACCCACAGGGTTCTGGAGTGTACACAAACCCACCTACCCAGGAATCAGCATCAGAAGGGCCCACTTTGATTGTGGGTAGCAGGAGAAGTAGGGGAGAACTGAATAAGCAGCATGGTTCCGCTCAGACCCCTCCCCCACATACAGCATCACAACGCAGCCATGTGGGTGGCCCCACCTTGGTGAATACATAAGTCTCCACCCATTACTACATAACAGCCTCTAAGAGACACAAAAAAAAAAAAAAAAAAAAAAAAAGGCCCAAATGAAAGAACAGATCAAAGCTCCAGAAAAAATACAACAAAGTGACTAACAGATAGCCAACCTATCAGATTCACAGTTCAAAACACTGGTTATCAGGATGCTCCAGGAACTCACTGGGTACTTCCACAGCATAAAAAAGACCGAGGCAGCAGTGAAGGTTGCATTATGTGAAATAAAAAAAAATCTACAGGGAACCAACAGTGATGGGAAGGAAACTGGGACTCAAATCAACAGTTTGGGGCAGAAGGAAGGAAGAAACACTCAACCAGAGCAGAATGAAGAAACAAGAATTTTAAAAAATGAGGAGAAGCTTAGGAACCTCCAGGACATCTTTAAATGTTCCAACATCTGAATCATAGGAGTGCCAGAAGAAGAAGTAGAAGAGCAAGAAATTGAAAACTTATTTGAAAAAATAATGAAGGAGAACTTGCGCAATCTGGCAAAGAAAATAGACTTCTGGGAAGTCCAAGAAGCTCAGAGTCCCAAAGAATTTGGACCCAAGGAAGTACACATCAAGGTACACCATAATTACATTTCCCAAGATGAAAGATGAGAGGATTTTAAGAACAGCAAGAGAAAAGGAGAGAGTTACCTATAAAGGGGTTCCCATTAGACTATCAGCTGATTTCTCAAAAGAAACCTTATAGGCAAGAAGGGGCTGGAAGGAGATATTTGTGTTACAGAACAGGGCCAAAGTGGTGGGGGGCATGGGCACGGGCACGATATACTGTTACCAAAAGGACCCCCCACTAGGTTCATTATGTCTGCCGCCAGAGGAAAGATGTCCCTCAATGCCAGAGATTTGTGAAAGGAAAGGGTATGTTTATTTAAAGCTATACAGACTTAAAGTAGTGACCTAATGTCTTCATTAAAATATCAAAGTCCTTCAGGATACCCACAGACATACACAGTGCTTCCTTCTCCCTCTGCCCTAAACTGGGGCACCGCACCTCAGGAAAAGAAGTAGATTCAGGCTCCCGACACCATCAGCTGTATCATCAGCCAGGATCAAGCCACGTGGTTCTCCTCGACAAAGCTGTGGGGTGTGGGGGATTGCTACTCTATCAAAGCCGAGTGAGTGATGGTTCTCTGCTAAAGCTGCATGGTGATTCTCTCTCACAGGGCTACGACAGTCCCCACTCTGCCAAAGCCGCATGGCTCTTTCATCAGTGGCTGCCACATCTGGGTTTAAATCCCAGTGACAATCCTCCTCTGCAGCCCCATTTCCTACTCCTCCTACAATCGGCTACACTTGCCAGCACTCCCATATCCTTCCAGCTTTACTGGGCTGCCATAGTGGATCTGGGCAGGTGTGGCCCCATGGCGTGGAGCCAATCATCTCCAAGATCTCATGCAGGCACTGTAACCAGGGGGAGTTGCCTCCCAGTTATGTCTTGGGTGGAAGTCACTTCCCTCTCCCTGGCTCAAAGCAAGGCCACAGCTATTTAACATATCTATGCTACCAGTTAAAGGTTACAGATACATTAAATGACCATGCTGGAAGTTAGCTGCAAAGCTATTGCTGTTCAAAACAGCTCTCAATGACCCTGCTCCATGTGTCCCTTCCCCCAACTCACACCTGCCGTGGGGTGAGGACATCCTATATGTCTTTCTAATATTTCCTGGACACCCTGAGTTCTGGACCCCATTCCAAATCCTTATTTGGGGCCTCCATCTTGGCTGCATCCTGTTACATTTGAAGTTGTGAAAGGCAAGGACCTACATCCAAGATTACTCTATCCAGCAAAGCTATCATTTTTAATAGAAGGGCAGATAAAGTGCTTCCCAGATAAGGTCAACTTAAAGGAGTTCATCATCAACCAGCCCTTATTACATGAAATGTTAAAGGGACTTAGCTAAGAAAAAGAAGACCAAAAATATGAACACTAAAATGACAACAAGCTCACAACTATTAAGAAGTGAACCTAAAACAAAACAAAACAAAACAAACAAAAAAACTAAGTAAACAACTAAAACAGGAACAAAATCACAGAAATGGAGATCACATAGAGGGTTAACGTTGGGGGAGCAGGAGAGGGAGGGGGGCGAAGTGCAGAGAATAAGTAGCATAAATGGTAGGTAGAAAATAGGGGGAGGTTAAGAACAGTATAGGAAATATACAAGCCAAAGAACTGATATGTACAACCCATGGACATGAACTAAGTTGGGGGGTGGGTGGGAGGGGGTGTGCAGGATGGAGGGAAATAAAGGAGGGAATGAACAACTATAATAGCATAATCAATAAAATATACTTTAAAAAATGTCCTCTATACCTTATATGCTTCTATGAAAAAAAATTCAATGTATATTAGGATGGTTAATGTTCCAGTTTATCTTGTGTTAAAAGAAAGTAGGAAAATATATAAATTCCTAAACCCAACAAATCATACTGAATGCTTGCTAGAATTGGCTATCAGCTGAAATTCAAACTAGCCCTACACTTTGGCTATTTACAAGGATTGTCTCTCTATACAGCTCCTTGTAGTCCAGAAATCACAAATGGTAAAAGAGAAATCCATATGCACTCCAAATATATATATATATAATATATATATATATATAAAACTGACTGATTGTAATCACAAAATCATTTTCAAAGATGTTGGGACCCTGATATGTAGCATCTCCATGGATTAACCCATTAAAGAACCACTCCACTGAGAGTAAAATAAACTAAAAACTGGAAAGAAAGAAATAAAATGTTGGAGTTAATAACTGACCTAGAAATATGGAATCCCAGAGGCCAAAATCAAAATGGAAGAGACAACTCTATTATTAGCAATCATGTACCCCTAAGCATCTTCCCCCGATGGCACAAGGGAAGGGTTTCTTAACTTGAGTCATTGTTTTGACAACTGGAAAAATGGAGAGAAAGGAGCTAATACTGAAGTCCCTTCTGCAGTGATGGGGACCTGAAATGACCACACTGCAGTGTAAAGCTGAACGAGAAGACATGCTCCTAATCCACAGAAGGGGCCGCCAGGAAGTGTGAGCCTGCCTGGGGTTTGTGGCTAGCGTAACACGCACACTTGAGTATTCATCACCAGGTATCACGTGAGATTAAATAAATCGTAGTGTTCAAACCAAAGCGATCTGAGATGAAGCATTGCCCCAGTGAAGGGAAGAAGCAAATGCAAATCCTATCAGAGAAACACAGCCTCTATCCAGGGCTTATGAATTTCCCAAAGAAAAATATCAAGAACACAGTTTCATCATCAAAATTCTCATAGCAATGAACTGTGAGGGAAATATGAAGAAAGCAGATATATGATTTGGGTCCGTACTGATTTGAGTAATTAGGTTTATCAGAAACACAATATGAAGTATCAGTTATATATACTGTAGATTAAGAAGTTAAAAAATATAAACTAGAAACAAATATAGATAATAAGAAGCATATCTGAAAAATTTAAGTATAATATCTAAAAATAAAATATTTAGTTATGCTATCAGGGAAAATTAGTAGACTGTTTACACAGAATTAGTTGACTTTTTAGCTTAATTCCCTTTGGTCTAAAAGGGACTGCTAGAAGATCTAAAAGGGACTTCTCATAAAAGTGAGAAACAAACTTAACAGCAATCACTCACCGTATTCTTTTGCAAGTACTGGCTTCTTTTATTCTAGAAGCGACAAAAAGAGCAAAGGAAGCAGACCATTCACATGCATTTCAGGGACTAGATTATAAGAGAAAACGATTAATTTGTGGAACTGCAACATTGATTTAAATCCGAATAAAGAATCTGGAATCTGGCACACATTAAAAAGACATGAACCATGTGAACACAATTTAAGAAACCAAAGGGAAAGGACCCGATGGGTGTATACTGAGTGACAGAGGGTGGCGATTGGATTAGAGAGAGGGAATGGCGAGGGAGGGCGTATTGCAGGGGTAATGCTGGCGACTTTTCTGAAAATTAGGACAGGTCGAACATTACTGACTGCTGTCACACTAACTAGATATACTTAAAATCTAGATGTTTTGAAACTGTAAGTGATAAACTTTCTCGTTTCATTTTGACTACATTTCATTGTAAACAATACCTTTATGATACAAACGAATATTTGGGTACTTTAAAACCTTTCTTCTGCCCAGAAATATATTTTTAGAGATGGGAATGACCACTTAACATACGGGCCCCACACAACGTCTCCTTAGACGGAGCTTCACTGGCAGGTGAAGGCAGTAGCAGAATCCGACTTCCACCTCCCACCTGCAAGGCAGGTAACAGAAAACATTGTAACACTTTCCCTAGTAGAGGACAGAAAGTCCTTGGGTGAGGTGCTCTCTCCTCCTTTGATATCCTGTAACTTAAATACAGTGGTATAAAGCCAATGATATAAACCTTTTTGGAATAATTTTTATTATATATACCAGTGTTCCTCTCCTAACAGTGTTGTAGAGATGAGAATGAATATGCCAACAGGATTTTAGTTATATTATTACACCAAGTGAATGCACATTCGCCCTCATTACTTATTCTTCCACGTATCATTCTATTGATGAGGGAAACCTAATAAAAATATTTAAAAACAGAAATTAATCTTAATCACCATAATCTTACTGATTTTTTTCTGCCAATTTTTTTACCCCTTTCTCTTCTTTGATAAAACTCTTCGATAATAAGCAAAATTAATTTGCAAGTATGGAGCAGCTGCCTGGAATATTTTCAAGCTTTTTAGGGTTTAGTTACACTTTAATGTGCCGTTGGATTACATTGTCTTGTTCTTAATATATGAGATTCATGTCTGTATTAAAAAGACACTTGACCAAATTTAGCACGTGGAGTATTACCGTTCAGTTACATAAAGACAACTGCTGAACCAGTTTACATTTCCTGTTTTCTCTTTCATCTGTGAAACTGACATTAATCCAGAGAGCACCAAGTGTCGTAACAGCAGTGACTTTAATTCAGTTTAATGTATCAGTTCTGCCAAAGCCAGCTCTTCGATTTTGATTTGGTCATTAAAGAGAAATAGAAAGAATTAAACAAGCATTTAATCTAGCTTTCTCTGATGTTGTGAGACACACAGACACACACAAACCAGAAAATCACAGACTGCCTCAAACAAATACCTGAATTCCAATATCTAATGAATGGAATTCATTTAACAAATTCCTAAATATTTTTAAGTACGGCGCAAAAATATAAAATGCTGTCTTTGTTACTCCAACACAATCTTTTTTTTTTTTTTTTAATTTAAAGAGTGAAAAAGAAAGTAACTAACGGTTAGGCAATTAACAATGTCCTTAGATTACATCTTGAGTTTGTCTTCCAATGTGTCTGCCATTCCTCCCACTCACACGTTTAGGAACATACTTTTTCTTTTTATTAGCCATTTGTAAAAATGTTGAATAGGAAAGGCTAAGGAAAACTCCCTATGAAACAATGCTAGAAACATATAACTTGTAACACCAATTCACTAATTAGCACACTTTATATATAGCATTCCATCAATTAATGATTACACAATTTTCACGGCATTCTAACATTTATCCATCTTTTCCCCGAAGCCAGGATAGAGGGTGGTTATAGTGTAGGGTTCATAAATAGAAGAAGGTTATAAACAACAAAACAATATTGGTTGTGACATTGGAAATGAATATTGGTGTTAGAATTGTCGGTGAAATGGCCACTCAGAGGTAAGCATATGCAGACGGCCACGATTTTCTGTGTGAAAGTGTTATCAAAATGTCACTCTTTGCATGCCACTAAATATATTTTCTGTAAAGTGATTCTGTACTGAACACCTGCTCTTTACCAAAGAGCATTTTCAAAGTAAGTGCTTTGGCAGATGAGTTTGTAAGGAGACCTTACCATAAAACAACGTGTTAAAGGACACCATGAATTCGTTAGTTGTTTTAAAAGATCATTATACTATGACTTGATTTTTCATAATGTTAATTCCTTAAAATTATCTTAATGTGAGGTTAATCACTCAACCCCTGCTTGACTGAGTCTGCTTACCTGTTCCACCAATTCGTCCCATCAGAAATGAAGACACCTGTGGTGAGGGTGACTGAGGTCTCTCATGTTTCCGACTCGGATAAATGAGTGATTAGATACATTCATGGCTAAGGAAATGCCACACCTCACTTTGGATGGCATCAAATAAACCACAGACTGTTTGTTTTCTGATCATAATGACTAAGAAAAAATCCTCATAAGTGATGATGGCATTAAACAATGCATATTGTCCTCGATATTTAATAACTTAAAACAACACTGTGGGAACCTATCATTCTTGTATAGCAGATGTCAAGTTCACACAAAACAGAAATAAAAACTAGGATTCTACACTTGGACTATTCATCTAATTTTCAGGATACGGATTTCCAGTAACAGATGGTGCTCTACACAGTCTTATGAAACAGAAAGAAAAAGGAAGTTTGCCTTGACACTGTAAATTAACAGACTGGTTAAAACTATGTGCATATGGATTAATACATTTAAAATCTGGGTTTTGTGAAGGTAGAAAACTTCCACACAGGGCACTATGAGAATTAGTAGGAATATCTTTCTAATCCTTAAATTAAAAAATCAATATAAATTCACATGTTTTGCTAAACATGAATTTACATGCCTGGATTTAGTTGAAATTAATTAAAGCTCTATCTGACCTTTTCTAGGGGGAAATGCATCCTTTGGTAACAAGCCAGTTTAGCAATCCTGACGAGAGCATAGACGGTGTTACGCTGTGTAGTTTCGTTTTATCACAAAATTGGAGAATGTTCTTTGGCCATAGTTGCATCGCATTTGGAAGTCACCAAACATTTCTGTGGCAGTTTTGAGTAAGAGATATGAAGACCTCTGTCTAAAGCCAGCATCCTTTTTTTTTCAGATATATTACACACTTTAATTTTCCATTGGAAAAGAATTTAGCTTTAACCATAAGAGAAAGCAAAGTTATATTTCTATTACACTATCACCACTGAAGAGGATTGTCCTGTTATTCTTAAGAGTCTATGCTGTATTCTTAGATTATCAAAGCCATGTTATAAAAATGTATATTCCAACAGGAAAATTAGCTATTAGCTAAAAAGTGTATTGCTCCCTCCACAAAAGAAAGTCACCCTTCCCTAAACTGAACAGTAAGAGCATTATTGATGTGAAGGTTTTGTGTTGTTTATATGCATACAAACATATTTGAGCTTCAGCCTCAATGTATTAAGGATGAGCTCATCTAACGTGCTCACAAGCAACGGCTTTTTACCTATATTCACTTGCAATGTGTTTTATGAATTGCATTATATATTGTATGCATTCTTTTCTTCCTTTCTTACAATTAATTTATATCTATTGTATGCTTTCCATTACCATTTATATCTATTATACTTTCCTCTCCCTCCTGCCCACCCACTGTTGTCAACGTCCACCAGTCCTTTCTCCTTTCTGCCTGATCCCTCCACTCCCTAACCGCACTTCCCTGAGCAGTGACAACCTGCTCTCTCTCCCTGACTCTTTCTCTGTTTTGCTAATTAGTTCAGTTTGCTCATTAGAGTCCACATATGAGTGAAATCAAATGGTATTTGTCCTCTGACTGGCTTAGTTCACTCAGTATGATGTTTTCCAGGTCCATCCACGCTGTTGCAAAGGGCAATGCAACACTGCTCAGCTGTAAAAAGGAGAATATTTTATACATTCTTATCATCCTTACTCCGTAAAAGAAAACTTAAAGCCACTCAAGCATATTATCTTTTTTGTTTTCCTAATTACTTGAGATTATGTCACAAAGTTATTCTACTATGAATATTATAGCTGTAACACAATTTATGTTTCAGAATTGATGTCACAATAGATTCATTTTGCATGATGCACATTCATACTTCTCTCCCAAGTGATAGTGGTTTATACTTACTATTATTTATACTAGTAACTTAGTAATTGCCCTCACATATTCCAGTCACATTTCTTTAGTTTCAAATCAAATGTGTTACCCCCTTTCCACAATGTCAATGTGTTTTCCTGTAACTCAAGTGAAATATCTTACAGAAAACAAAACTGTCCCCACATTTCACATGCCAAATCCTAATATATAAAGTCATTTTTACTTACCACCTCATTAACCTCAAATGAGTTACCTTCTCACGAGCTTTTTGTTTCTTTAGGACACTGCAACACTTGTAATGGAAAGTCAAGGGCTAGCATCCTTTATGTCTGAGATTAAAGTGGAGAAAGTACAACATTCCAGCCCCATTTGAGTTTTTTTGTTTGTTTGTTTGTTTGTTTGTTTTCCTGCTCCAGGAAAGCAGTGACGTCTGGGCATTTACAATTGGGCAAATTATCCAGGATCAAGGACGACAGTTCTCCAGCTGGTCAATCAGTGTGGGAGTCAGCAGCAGGCTGTGTGGAAGGTGCTTCGAGCTCCTCCACGCTCAGATGATGACTCGTCCACCCTGCAACTGAAGTGGAAGCAGAGGTGGCCGTAGATGGTACAGCTATTGGGGTCTCACAGGACCCTCCTTTCCATGCAGGTGTTGTAAGTACCGTTCTGGAAACTTTACAGACTTCAAGTTGTCTAGAAAATTTATTTGAATTTGTATAAAATTATTTTATGTATAAAAGGGGATTTACGTGTATTGATCCCTACCTCTGTAATGAGGCTCAATACACAATCACCATTATTGTTTTAACCTACTACTACTACAAAGTAATAAAACATTTCAAAATAAAAATACAATGTTTTATTATTTCTTAAATTTGAGAGTGAAGAATTTGGACAGCATATTTATATTTTTGCATAGGAAAATAAATTACTTTTACTAAGATGGTAACATTGGAGATTATGAGGTTGGAACTAAGGTATTTTTGACAAGTCTTTGTCCCTCCCATCTCCATACTTAATCAATAAGAACATTCTGGTTTCCTACCATATATAGGTAAAGTTCAACTCTACTGCTACTTTTCAAGATTAATTTGTAGTCATCTCTTTTATTCTCGTCTTCTTTTGATCTAATCCAATTCTTCTTCTAAATCTCAGCATAAGTAATCTTTGGAAACATCGCGACTGGTAGAGTAAGTCCCTGCCAAACACTCCAACAATTTCTCATTGTCCTTCTGTTGGAGACAGAATTTCTGAGGTGACTTAGACATGTAAGGAAATCGTGCAGTACCAGTGCGTTCTCTTCCTTGACATCTTGAATGCATAATCTCCTGTCATAGAGGCTTTTGTTCGTTTAGCCCTTCAATAAATTTATTTATATTTATGTAGAATATAGATAACATTAAAATTATGTAAATTTTATATAAGTGTTCATTTTTAATTTAAATATAGGCACATATGAACATTTAATGCTATTTTCCAAATATCATAGAAATGTGCACTTGAAACCTATATAATCATTTGAGTCAATGTCACCTCAATATATTTAATAACAAAGTAAAATGCTATTTGCCAAATATTTTCTTTTTAAGATACTTCAAAATTTGCAAGTTTGTTTTTTGTGGCTATGATGGCAGAACATGGAGAAAGAGCAAGGTATATGTTTGTATTCAATACATGTTGCATATTGTGTGCTGTTTTGACTGAATCTTTGTGTCCCTTCCAAAATGCATAAGTTAAACCCCTAATCCCAGGGGTATGGTAGGTGAAGGTAGGGCTTTTGGGGGGTAAGCAGATCATGAGGACTGTGAATGGGATCAGCAGTCTAATGAGAAGAGGCCTGAGGGTTGGCTGGTTCCCCCTCCACCACACAGCAAGAACGGGCCACATGGGCACAGTGACCTCACACTTGCAGTCTCCAGACCTGTGAGAAATAGACACTTGTTGTTTCAGTCACCCAGTCTGTAGTAATTTATTATCCAGGTCTGTCCAGTAAAAGTCTGGCCACTGTTAATATAACTAGAGCAGTTTGCATGATATCAATGTAGCCCGGCAGCCAAGGAGAGTGGACTGGAATGCACATGTGTGAACAATGACAGCTTCACTGTACTAGTCAGTGGGGGTGGTAGATGCCATTGAGTGAGCATGTGGACTGTGTGGCCATTGCATTCAAAATGACTGAATGAGTAGAGAAACGAATCTGCATCAGATTGTGTGTGTGTTAAGCACAAAATCTATCTGGATTATTCAGAAGGCCAGAGCTATGGGCAACTGGTGATTGGCAGCCTCATCAGACAGTGTGCCTCCTCATGCATCACGTCTGAGGCCAAGATTTTCAGTAAAACAAAATATTACCCAGATAAGTCAGCCCTCCTAAAGCCTAGATTTCTGGCTTTCTGTTGTGACTTCTAGCTTTTCCCAAAACTAAAATCACCTTTGAAAGGGAAGAGATTTCAGACCATCAATGAGATTCAGGGAAATACAATGGGACAACTGATGGCAATTGGGAGAAATGTGTGAGGTCCCAAGGTGTCTACTTTGAAGGACACTGAGGTGTCATTGTCCTATGTACAATGTTTCTTGTACCTTCTTCAGTGAATGTCTCTATTTTTCATATTTCATGGCTGGATACCTTCTAGAGCAGCACAATCTAGACGTGTACAAATAGCTCAATTTTCATTGTACACTTTAATGTATGGAACTTACATTTAAATATAAATGATTTCCATTTTATGCATAGTATGTGTACACATGTATGTTTGTGCATATATTAGCTATACCTATATCCATATCTATATCTATATATGTTTATTATTTCTTAGTTACTCTTTCTTTCTAGGATCAAATTTTACCAGCCTCTTCATCATATAACTTTTTAACATAGCAATTACTAGTTACTCTATTGAGTTGTAAATTATAATCCAATCATTTGATGATCTACCCCACTAGATTGTAAAGTCCATAGTGGCAAGGGATACCTGCTTATACTCGCCAGTGCAGCCTCAGTGACTGACATTTTGTAGTCAATAAATACTTTGATGGATAAATGATTGAATAAATGCAGAACAGATGACATTCACTGAATTAAGGGGTACACACTTGTTAATGACTGGCAGCTACTCATCTCTGCAGTTAGAGTATAGAGAAAAATTATTCTCGTGTATTCATTAGCTATGTACTTTGATCAATTAAGCTATCTTATAAAACAGTATTCTTTCTGCTATTTAAGGGTTAAGTGCTCTTATCTCCTAATTAATTGGGCAATAGATAAATCTTGGTTTGGTGATTATCCTATGTTTATCTTTATCTTTTTAGGTAGTTCCCAAATAGTGATGCAACAGAAAGGTTCTATTATGTTAGCAGTATACACACACCATGACACAAATAGGAGGATGGTGTCTAGAATACTCTTGTTAAAATAAATTTATTTCAAGATCTTCTAATGAAATTTGTATGCAAAAAGCATGCACGCAAACCTGATAAAATTAACTTTATTTTGTATTTGAAATTCTATTGGCAAGTACTGTTATTAAAGAGGCAATTTATTTGTATAATTAATCATTAGAATCTTCCCAAAGGATTTATTTTTAAAGGAAAAAAATCTTTTGTGGTTTGCAAGTAATGAAATTGTTTCATCAAGACTCTGCGTGATTGATTGTCTCAGTTCCTGAGAGTTTCCTTATCCCCTGTCTAAACAATTCATTGATTTCCCTCATTTTTACAACATCTCAAGTAAAGCTTTACTTTATTTACTCCTAACTTACTTCTCTATATCATGCTATTGTTTTCATATTAAAAAATACACGCAATAATGCACATATGTGTGAATACTAGTTTTATTTTTATGCTCTAAAGAGTGCGAGTATAAAACAATTTAACTCTTAAATATTCATGCATCGGTAGTTCTTTTACAGAGATTTCAGAATTCAGAGGTTGCCTTTATGGTTGTAAAGGCTGAGCACAGAGAGCGCTCTCTGTTTTCCATGTTCCATACACACTTCGCGTCACCCACGGACAGCGTTGTTTCCCGGGTGGTCACATCCCACTCAGAGTGCCCACCGTAGCCTAGCCCTGCTTTTATCGTCCTGCTCCCCCTTTCGTTTCCTCTCAGGTCCTTTTTTCTTGTTCATCCATGTCCTACTGCGGCGGCCTCCTTGCTGTACCACTAATGCATCAAGCATCTTCCCATCAGAAGGTCGTTTTGTTTGTTCTTTTCTTTGCCTGGAGCACAGTCTTAAGACACAGCTACATGCCTCCTTATGTTTTTTCTTTCAATCTCCAGCTCAAATATGACTCTTTAGGGGGGCCTACCCTGACATCCTTATATACAACAATAACCTCGGTGCACACACACAACCACGTTCCCGCTCACTTTTGCCTCATTTGTCTGTAAAGCACTTTTCACTTTGGGATATACTCAGCATTGATGTATGAGGCTATTTCTTTGTGTTCGCTCTTAGAATACAAGTTCCACGGGAGAAGATACTATTTGCTGTTTTGTTGACTGCCGCATGCCTGACACAAAACAGTACACTAGCGCGTAGGCATCCTGTAATATTTAATAAATATGGAGGGTGACGCACGAGTATGTCGTGGCCATTCCTTACCCGATGGTCAATAACCCAAGTGGGAAATTGGGTTGTGAGTAGATGCTAGTCATCACACAGCCTGGGAAACCCTGAGAGTCCATCAGCATGGAATAGTCCTTAGATTCTGCTACCTGCCCCTCAACAGCCTCAGCCATGGTGAAAGAAAAGTGCTGCTCCCACGGCTGGGTAGCATTTCCGAACAACAGTCTCAGATAAAAGACTCCTCAGTTATCGGAGAGAATCTTCCCCCGTGTTTGATGTGGGATTGCATCCATTGCTTAGACTGATTCTCAGCATGGCTCATTCATTAAAACAGGCAGATCAACCAGATTCCAGCAATCTTTCCTGATAAGTGAAGCCTTCTTTTAAGATTGTCACCTTGAGGTGAGGATGGGTTTGTGATAACTCTTTCCAGTTATCACATTTGTCATCAAAAGCTCCGGGTGTCCTTTGTCACCAGTCGCCGGGGGCATTATTGAACATTGTAGGAGAGCAACTATTTTGCTCTTACATACAAATTTAACACTGTACGTGCCTGTAAGGATTCTAAAGATCTAACTTCGAGAATGTCTCCAGTGTGCTCCCTAATGATCGTAATGGGTAAGTATCCCCACTGTCAACATTGCTCACAATTTAATGTTCATCTTAAATTATGCTCGGGGGCTAAAGAGATATGTTTACACCCGTGACAATGGCAGCACCTACATTTACCAAACAGCAATAGCCCATGTGTCCCCAAAGTGAGTCCAGTGTACCTTTAGAAAAGTCCCACCTAGTCACGTTCCGTCACACTGCAGTCAGGAGTGACTATTTCTCTCTGAGCTCTTTGAAGCCTAAAAGTCTCCCGAATCCCCGGCTCCTGGCAACAGGTACTTCCGCGCAGCAGGAGCTGTGGAATGACAACTGCTCCGTACTTGGTAATTTGGAAGGGGTGAGGCTCTTCACACACTCAAAGACCCTTCATCCTCGGAGGCTCCTCCCCGCAGCCGCCCGGCCCTTACCCCACTGAGGGCTCTCCTGCTACCCTTCCCCATTCAGCCCCTCCTCAAGCCTCTCTTATTTATCCTGTTTTTTCCGCTCGTACTTCCAAGACAATTCTAACTAAAATTCTTGATAATTTTTAATTTTTGAGAATCCTGATCATTTCTGTTTTGTTGCAGTGTCTTTTCCTTTATACGTGTCATGGATTCAAAGTTAGTGTGACAAGAAAGAGAGAGGTAACAGTGTCTGGGGTTTTGATGACATCAGTCTGTCATTGAACTGACCCTGGGGCCACTAACTCCAGGCTTTATTATGTGATCATTAAAAGCCCTTATAATCATAGCTGACAGTAAAATTAATTGGATTGTATACTGTCTCTTTATCTGACTTACAGTGTAGAAGCCATGCCACATATGATACTTTCCGATACCACCCAGGAAAAAATCCCTACCTGAGATTTTCCTGTCACTTTTGCTTGTTAGCACAACATTAGGCCATGGACAATAAAGGAAATGGTAAAAAATGTACTTATTTGAAGCCTAATCTTTGAGTTTTGGCAATGAGTTTGGAATTGCGTTGCAATTCAGGGACACTCAGGTTTAAGCCATTCTCATTCCTGACACATAGAATGAAAAAAGGTGGGTGGATGGGAGAAGTGGGTGGTGTCTTTTTAGACAAGGGTGATGTCTGGTAAGTGATTAACAGTCAAACACACGCCCTCTCTTGAAACAACAGCGCATTGTGTTTCTGTGCAAGGGGGAAGCTGGGGTTGGTTGTAGTTTTCTGAGTTCGAATTCAGAAAGCAATATTCAAGCAAATTCTGCATAGCAGCAGAATAACCAAGTTTGCAGAAAGTCCAGGGCACTTTTTCATATGTAGCATAAATGTCGCCAAGGTCTAGGGAAATGAATGGCACCAAGCTTAATGCTGGAGTGTTAGGGACAAATATCAATAGTCCCTAATACCATTAGTGATAGACCGCCATTAAGGTGAAAGAGATGCATGAATGTTTGAGGGCAAACATCCAGTACAATGAAAGCCAGACCCAAAGAACAACTTAGGATGAGATCCAAGTGCCCACGCTGGGATGTACTGGAGCAGATGAGAAAAGCAGAAAACCATATAGATATTGGGGCTAATAGTTTATAGCAGTGTTCAGACCCAGTCTGGGGTATTTGATTCTAGGTGGAAATGACCAAATGCAATTCAAAAGCCAGGCAAGAATGTCTAAACTACTAACATCCCATAAAGGAACTTACCTATAGTCCTGGCTGATGTGGCTCAGTTGGTTGGCGGTCGTCCTGCAAACCAAAAGGTCTCAGATTCCATTCCCAGTCAGGGCACTTGCCTGGGGTGATGGTTCAGTCCCTGGCCATGGTTCTTACAAGAGACAACCAATTGATGTTTCTTTTCCTCCCTTTCTCTCTCTCTCCCTCTCTTTCTAAAATTAAATAAAGTATTAAAAAATAAAGTATTAATAATGAAAGTATCACATAAATAAAGTATTAAAGTATTAAAAGTAAATAAATTAAATAAATAAAGTATTAAAAACCGGAAACTCACCTACAAACTACAATGTTTATAAAAGGCATCTGAGCAGCCCGTTGCCGAGTTGGCTTAGGCAACCTCCGTGTATAACATGTTAGTCCATACCTGGGTCCTCTCAGAAGTGACAGGTCAGAGGGATGCAGCATGAGCCAACCTATTTTCTGACTCAAATTCACACATCCTCTTATACTGTTTTTTCTCAAAGCATTCCTTTAGAAGAAAATATATTCTTTTATAGTGTGATCACTCTCTGTTAAGATGATTCAGTATGCTATTATTGAAGCATATTTTTAAAAAGAGTTCAAGATAAACAATTAAACATTTTAAAGTAGAAAGCTAGGAGTAGTTATGAAAGCAACCATGAACTTAAAAGGAAGAAAAATAAAGTGTAATCTAAGTGAATCGATTAATAGAGCAGAGTGTATTTATACTGCGTATCTATTGTTGAGGGAACAAATAAACCTGTGTGACTTTTTCTCCCATTCAAAAACAGTTCCATTAAATATCTCAAAATTCTTTTGTATTCTTATAGTGAAGGGTAAATGCTTTGTATGAGTGGATCCATTTATTCAAAAATATGTTGTTATTATTTGATATGTCTGGAATTTCCCATTTGCTTTGAGGCAGATACCAGACACACTGAAACACCCAAGTTTTGAAATAACTGACATTAAAGAAATCAGCACAGATTAAGCATCTAAAATGCATCACAATGATTTTGCTACGTACAGAGTCTACTTTGCAAACTTAGAGCTACTCTCTTTTGGGCAATTACCACGAATGCACACGAACGGTGTTCACTCTCCATTTATGCTGCAAATAGTTAGTGCTAAGAATGTGGTGCAACAACCTAATTGACACACCTTAATGCCCTTTGTTCTCTTAGGTCTAGACTTTCCTAGATCAAAATGATTTGCATGCTTCCTATCAAAATCAAAAGAGCAATAACGAAACACTTTCTAACTCTTTACTTTATTGTAAGTATAAAACTTAATATTGGAATCCTCTGACTTACAAATAGGTCATGTTCTAAAGAGCCACTTTAAAGTCAGGGTAGAAGAAATCAGAATTTTTCATTTTATTTTTTACAAAAAAATAGAAGACAAACATCATAGCTGATTGGAGGAGAATTTAAAAAGTGGCATTTCTGCCGACCAGGACTTATGGCCAGAGATGCACAGTCTCTCAGTAGAGCAAGGTTTTCTGTCTGCTGTCCACCCTTGATGGACTGTGCGTGCACTCTTGCTTCTTCTCACCTTCAAGGTGTTCGAGCAAGGTTGGGAGGTGGACTGATAGGTAAGCTGTTTCCTTCAAGTAGACTCAGGACATGGGTAGTTTCAGCTGATTATGTTGAACTCCCAAATCCTGTGGGGTCCAACCAATTATAGGCACAATCAGCTCTCACAGCTCTCAATCCTACTCAACTGAGGCAGAAGATAAATAAACATAAATATGACAAGTTAGCGGATCATGGCAGAAATAGATCAGGGTGATATGGTACAGAGAGGTGAGGGGAATTCTTTAAAATGAGTGGTGAGGAAAGAACTCTCCGTAGAGATGACATTTAACCTTGAGCTCAGAGAACAAGAAGGATTTGACTAAGTAGAGGTAAAAGAAGGATATTTGTGAATCATAATGACTGGTGGCTTAAGACTAGTGACAAGTGGCGAACTGGTGTAATGTCAGCAAGAGTCACAGTATATGTAATTTTGCAAGCCAGGATATGGGGTTTGGATTTTATTCTAAGTGCCCTGGGATGCAAGTAAATGCTTTAAGGTAAGTAATGCTTTCGTTATCAATTGAAAAGATTACACTCGCTAAAATAAGTTCAATAATGAGTCTATTCTCTTTTCTATTTTTTTCTTTGGGGTTTTCTTCCTTTTATCCTTCCTTCCTTCCTTCCTTCCTTTTTTTCTATGTTACTCTGTCCTTTATATGTATAATCAGGACTGGTATTAAATTAAATTTGATAATGTGACTTATGAACAAGCTGTATAATTATATTTCTCAAACTTAAAATATTCCCTTAACACAGGTGGCCTTTCATTCATGTAACAAATACACAATGAGCATGTTCTCTATGTGAAGACAAACTCATGTATCAAACAAATAAATATAGGAGACAAGGATCCCTGACCTCATAGGAGTTAAATAGACAATAACATTTTCTAAAAAATCAAAACTCATACTGAATAAGAGTGAAAATGTGAAGAATAACAAAGCAGAGAAGGTAGATATGGGATGTTGCCTCATGGAAAGAAAACTTCAATTTCATACAGGGTCATTGTAAAGGCCATGCTGAGAGGACGATTTTTGAGTAAGGACTGAAGGGTGAGGAAGTAGGCCTTGTGTAAACCAGGGACAAGAGACTTTCAGGCAGATGCAAATTAAAGCACGCATGCCCTGAGCTGGGAGCACGATGGCTGTGTTTAAGAGCAAGAAGGCAGCGGCATACATAACCCCAGGATGAGGTCCTGGAGTGCTTTAAAGAGCTTTGTAGGAATTTTGCTTTTATATTGAGAAAATAGGAATGTTTTAGAGAGTTTTGATCATAATAGTGACAGTATCTATACTAATGATGGCAAGATCACTTTGGCTGCTTTCTGAAAATAAACTTAAGCAATGGCCAAAGGCCAAAGTAAGGAGGTCAGTTGGGAGATATTAAATAATAAAAGCAAGACAGAAAGGTTGCTTAGCAAAGTGATAGCTTATAAGAAAAATTTGGAGGATTCTATAGAATTAGTAAAAGGTCTGAATGTTGGATGTTGGAAAACAAAACAATTGACTATGATTCCCATATTTGTCTTAAGCTAAAGAAGGGAGGAAAGAGTCGGAGCTAATGTGAGAAGCAGAGCTGTACTTACTCAGAATAAGAAGCGGAGGTGACCTAAGGACTCTGGTTTTGAACATATTCAGTTTGGAATGCTTCTAGATATCCAAGTGGAGATGAGATTTAGGCTTTTACATGAATGACCAAAAGAGAAATTACTATGTGGATAGTATTTGGGGTCTTGCTAGAAGTTGAAATCGACATGAAGGTAAATGTGGAGTAAATGTGGAGCAGAAATAGATCTCTGGGACATCGTAAAATGCCCAGGCCTGGAGATAAGTTTTGCAAAGGAGATAGAAAATGATCCAAAGAAAACAATGGGAACATTGTATTTTAAAATAAAAGCCAGGAGGATATAACTAATTGTGTTATTTGCTGTAACAACTCAAGACTGATTTGGACTAATAATGGAAAGCTGGATTTTGTGACCTAAGCAAGGACATTTTAAGGGAATATTAGAATTAAAAGAATACTTGGAGATGATTCAACAGAAAATCAGAAGAGAGCTGATTTATGATCAGGAGAACAGCCTGTGAGATAATCATAAAAAACACAGGAACAAAAGTGCAGAAAAGCTAAAATAATGTCCATGAGCTGGTAAGAGGGGGAGGAAGCTGTTGTGCACAGGAGCGCAGAAAATCCTCCTTAGTAATAAAGGAGACTAATTACGTGAACCCAGATGCACGTGGGTGGAAAGCTGTGGTGGCGGGAGTTGTGGGAATTCTCTTTTGATCGGATATTTTTTGCCCGTTAAATATGAAGCAAGGCCATTCACCCTAGAGTGAGGATGAAGAAAAACTTACAGAAAGAGTAGAGGCATATAATTATTATCTAAGAGAGTGGGAGGGCTAAGTGGGCTAGGGGAATAAAAAATGACTCCTGAGAGACAATGACGAGGCAGTGATCTCGAATCTTACAACATCCTTTCTCCAGCCATTGTGAGATCTATGCTTTGATGTTTTTGTATTCTGTTCTTATTTCTCCACTAACTGAAAAGATGTCGTGCATTCTTTGTTGCATCTGTACTTTTTTTTATTTTGTCCAACATATACTTAATATTTTGTTTCAACAACTCTTGTTTCTTAACCGTGAAACTTGTTTTCTAGCCCATCAGTTGTTCCCTGAGAACGCTCTGCCTTCAGCCATGCGGAGGCGCTCTAGTCTGGCTCACCCCATTGGAGAAAGATAGAGCACACCTGAAAAACGCCATCTTGAAACCAACTATGGGATCAATAGAATAAATAACAATAAAATTAAACACATAATAAATAATGTAAATTAATCTTTTAGGATTAATGACATCTTTATTGCAAGGCAATTGCTAAATGGGCATATGCTCCAACAATGACAGATAAAGGGGTATATGTATTCAATAGACTTTAATACAGATGTTCCCCGATTTACTATGGTTCAGCTTATGGTTTTCAGACTTTACGATGGTGCAAAAGAGATGTACATTCAGTACAAAAATGTTCTTCATAGTTTGAGTTTGACCTTTTCCTGGGCTAGCGATATGTGGTATGATCCTCTCTGGTAATGCTGAACAGTGGCGGTGAGCTTAGCCCTCGGTCAGACAGTCACGAGGAGGGACTCCTGATACTCTACAACATATCCAGCGTGTTAGGTGATTTGCCCAAGAGTGGGCTGACATGAGTGTTCTGGGCATGCTTAAGGTGGGCTAGGCTAAGCTATGATGATGTTTGGCAGGCTAGGTGTCTTAAATGCATTTTCAACTTAGTATTTTCAACTTAGGATGGGTTCATAGAAACATAACCCCATCATAGGCCAAGATGCATCTGTTAAGACATATTTTCAAACTATTAGACAATGATTATTACATTGTTAGCATATAGTCAGGAATCAATGCTAGCTAATAGTAGTAGTAGTGTTATTACTTATTGATAACATAATCACTACCAAATCTATTTATTTATTTGTGATTTCTATAATTATACAAAATTGTCCTGGGATTTTTCATGATCAACTCTTCCTCACTAAAATTTTATTGCATTGATTATCTTCCTTTTATTCCACCTGCAGCACATTGATTTGAGACCTGCAACACCAGTGTAGTCCCATGATCATTTTTACTCTCTCTCGTTTCAATTTCTTCATCTATGCTGACACTGGTTGCCCAGAGTAATGTTGCTAAATTGTGAATCCAAACAGAACTTGCTTACTGAATGTTCTATGGCTTTCTAAAACCTCCAAAATATTCCATGGTGCTCTGTGTCTTTTTGTGCTCATCTCTCAAAATAAGCTCATTTGCATCTGTACCCAGCTATACCAAAGTACATAAAACAACCAGAAAATGCATATTTTATTCATTTGTATTCCCAACTGATTCTAAATCATCCTTTCAGGTTCAGGTCAAGTGTTCCCTCTTTAAAACAATCTTCTTTAATCACAGGTGGTTAATGCTTTTTTTTTTTTTTTTTAGTAAAAAAAAAAATAACATACCCTTATTGAACACTCAGCTGATTCTGAGCCCTTTGAGAGAAGAAATCATGCTGTGTTTATTTCTAATTATCTGTGCTTACAACAATACTGGCAGCATTAGAGAGGCATAGTAAATAATTGTGAAATGAGTATATTAACTAATAAATTAATGAAAAATGTGATCTCTTGAATATTAAAATCAGCAAATACAGAAGCAATGAACAACTCCTTGTAAAATGCAGTACAAACTAAAATTATTTTTAGAAGGCTAAGGAAGGCTTAAAATCAAATCTATAAATAACAATTGTATTCCATATTGGGAAAACACTTATTAATTGGGAAACTTTCTGGTTATTACCCAGAAACAATGAAGCAGCTCATTTTGAAGACATGTTAATTAAGATATTACAGACAATTAGCAGGTTGAAAAAGTAGCTAACATAGCTAATGATGTTAGTGGCATTTAATTGAATATGTGAACAAGGTCAATAATCCCCAAAGTATAAATATGAGGATTATGAATTGACCTTATTAGGCTTAGCAAAGATACAAATCTTGACCTAACACTGAACTTCCAGAACTAGTCAACATATCCTTAATGATCAGTTTAAATACTTCTAAAATTACGCATAGTTAATTGCTACTTAATAAGTATTTTCAGAGCAACAGGTCCTTGTACCCATTTTGGATGATTAGACTAAGAAAATAACACCTTTGAAAATAACAGCATGGTGACTTTTACAATGGATAAATGTCAATTTTATTTATTCAAAAGCTTTATGAGAAATAGCTTCACATAATATTTTGTTTAGTTATTGTATCAGTTTTTTTTAAAAAATGCAGGAACGATTGCACTGTTACCCTTTCAGGCCTGTGTTTCTCCACAGTTCAGCTTCCAGTGATGTTGTTCGTGACCATTTTAGTGCGGCCCGCGTCTGACTTCTTTCCCCGAGGATCGTTTTCAGAAAGTCCGCCAAACAAAGTCTCAGGAAACAAACAAACAAAAAAAAAAAACCTTGACTTTTTTTTTCTTTTCCTTGATGTTACCAAAATGTTTGTGGTTAAATCAGCTGTGGTTAAATAAATAAATAAATAAGTAATGGATTCTGCAATTAACAACTGACTTTAAAGATTTTAATTCTGGAAATACTGTTCAAACTCTTAGGGGAAATCTTTTTCTCTTGTTCTTATATTTCTCTTCAACTCCTCAAAAAGAAATAGACTTCACAGAGTAGAGTCAATCTTTTTTCTTCTCTCTTTCTCCCAAGACTGATTGTATGATTTATCTGATTACAAATATTTTTAATTTTTGTTGTTTCATAATTTCTTATTTTAATTCATAGAGATATAATCTCTTTTAAATGCATTTATTTGAGAAAATAGAGTTGTATAATTAATGTTAATTACCTATAGCTAATTTCTTTATATTCTATTTTCTCATTTTATAAAAAAATAAAATTACACCTAGGTCCTGTATTAGCTTCCTAGTTCTGTTGTTATAAAATACCACAAACTGGTTGACTAAACAAACAACAGAAATTTACTTTCCCAGAGCTCCGGAGATTAGAAATCCAAAAAGGTGTTAACAGGGCCATGCTACACCTGAAAATGTGGGATAGGATCTGTCCTTCCTTCCCCCCAGCTTCTGGGGGCTGTCAGTCCTTGCCACTCTTTAGCCCTCACTTAGCCTGTGATCTATGATCACACAATGTTTTCTCCAGGTTTTACCATTTTTATTATTTATTTTTAAATGTTTTTTTTTTAATTTTTCAAGTACAGTTGACATACCGCAGTATATTAGTTTCAAGTTTACAAGATAGCAATTAGACATTTATATAACTTACAAAGTGGTCGCCTTAATAAATCTGGCACCCATCTGACATCATACACAGTGATGACAATATTACTGGCTATATTCCAAAGGTGTTCTGTGCCTTCGTATGCCATTCTCCCTGTGAGAACACCAGTCCCCAATGCTGGACCAGGGCGCATGCTCTCTTAGTATGATTCCACCATGACGGATCATATCTGAATGGTCCTGTTTCCAAGTAAGGTCACAGTCTGAGATCCCAGAAGGTAGGACGTGAACATATCTATTTGGGGGATGCTGCTGAATCTGTAATAGGTACCATGTGGTTCCTTTGTGGTTTTTAACCTTTTTATTACGGTTAGCTATTGATGAAGAATTGTGTGAGTAGAATGTAATTTTGGGGTAAGGATAAATAAGATTTACAAACTTTAATTCAGATTTTATACATTTTAGTCTTAGCTTTCTAAAAAATACGTTCAAGTATGTTTGGCACACCGTGTTACATTAGTGTCGGATGCATCCAACATGTATGTACGTTATGATGGGACCACCACAATCAGTGTAGTAACCGTCTGTCACCACGCAACATTATTACCGTACTGTTGACTGCACTCCCTGTGCTGTACACTAGTTTTAGCCTTGACTTTAATCTTCAGCACACTGTAGACCAACCTGCATGCTTTATTTACTGAGGAAGAGCCTGCGGTCCCTTTATCTTCAACAGCATTGCAGATGCTGTTCCGCCCGACAGTCCTGTTCAGGGATGAGCGCTCTGTGCAGACACTGCGTGGTGCTTCTCCCCATGCCTCATCTCTCAGCGCACCCCAGGTGGGAGGCCAGGTGGGAGGCCAGGTGGGAGGCCAGGTGGGAGGCAGTGAACCGGCAGCCTCCTCCCCCGCCGCTCCCTCCAGTGGACCGTTGTCCCAACAAGAGCAGTTTGGGTTTCATCCCTGGTTTTGTGTCTTCCTCCGGATATCACTGTTCTCACCAGAAGGTTGTTTAGAAAGGCTTTTTCCTTATAGAAATGCACATTTAGAAAACTCTCTACCCTTGAGTTTTGAAAAGCCGGATGCCTATTTTCATCAATTACTTTTACTTTATTCTACATTTTACAATATTTGGCAATTATTCTTCCAACTTTATGTTGATGGTGATGTCGTGGAAAATGAAGATGGTTTCATCTCTTCAGCTTTTCGGAGACTTTTTCTGTTGAGGGAGTAACTTAAATCTGTTCATGTTGACTCTATATTGAACTTACTTATAATTTTGATCTATTACAATGTTTTTCTTAAGTGGATCTCCTTTGAAAACAATATTGAAAAACAATACTTAATTTAATAACCATGGTAAGATAGAATTCATAGTAATATATTTCTGGGTGTTGTTAATGACAAATACACATTATTTAGATGTCACATTTAATTAATCTGTTATTAATGGTACATGAAATTAGTAGTAAAGGATTGTGATTTGTATGACATTTCTCAAAAAATAAAAATAGACCATGTACATGTTACTGAAGTAAGAGTATATTATGATTGATCACAACAACAACCTATATAATGAGCATATTTTCTTAAGAGATCAATGTACCTAAGTATTGAAACTGCTTACATTTTATGGTGATTACTTTTCCTATAAATATAATGATGTGTATCCATAAAATATATATAAGAGTTTACCTCAGGATTGTTTGAAATAGGAAGAAAATTTAATCAAGTTAAATGTTTATTAATGGGAGAATTTAATATATCAATAAAATATAAAAAACTACTCAATATTAAAATCATACTTTGTAAACATATTTAATGACATGGAAATTTTCTAATTATATATTAATATAAAATTTATTGAAGTATATTACATCTGATATCCCCATATTTAAAAATGTATAAACTTAAATAAACCTGTTATGTAGATAAATGTAGACAAAATAAATAGAAAATATGAATAAATAAATAAACAAATAAATAATATAGGGGTCTCTCTGTTCAATTTTTTAATAGAGTTTAGTTTTAGAACAGTTTTAAGCTCACAACGAAATTGAGTGGAAGGTTTGGAGACTTTCACACCCCCAATATGCAGTCTTTCTCGTGATCAACATCCCCTCCAGAGTAGGGTTCCAACTCCACCCTGGCCCACTGTTATCGCCCAGGGGCAAAGCTCTCTTTGTTTTTTAAACAGTGTAAAAGAAATGCTATCATTTGGGTTTCCTTCAATCTGGGGAACGTGTCTGGGCCACATGCTGTATAAAGTAGGTAGGCTAGTTCATGCTCCAATGACTGATTAAATCATATCCCAGTCACTTAACACAAGGAAAGTTTCTTTCTCCCTCCCTCCATCCATTGCATCCAGGTTGGTCGGTAGAGGTGGCACTCACTCCGCAAAACAGATAGCACCATATAACAATGTGAAAATTAGCTGTGGGGCGTTAGGATGAAAAATACGAGGCGCACCTCTTGTTCTCTGAAGAAAGACGGGGTTGGGAGGAGGGTGAGGTGTGAGGAGAGCAGAGAGTGAGCAGAAAGCATTGCCAGGTGCACAAGAGGAGGCTTATTAAATACTTAAGGCCCCAGCACATGCACAAAATTGAATTTTGACACTTCAGGAAAAACTGTCTAATGGTATGACCTGCGGGTATCTTAACTTTAAAATATTTACTAAATATTCTTAAAAATAAATTATTCAATATTAGCTGCACTGTGGCTATTTAACTCTTACCAACAACATTTGTATAGCTTTTTATAGTTCAAAAATGAAAATCTTTCAAAGGTGACTGTTCTTATCCAAGGGAGAAGTTTAAGAATTATCTAAGTAAAATGTATTGAGAGAATTATAGATAGATTTAGTGGATTCACATTAGAAATAGTGGTGAATTAATGAAAAACAGTGATCAAAACTTGCTATTTTATCATTTATTTAGTACTTTAGAAAAATATTTGAAATGTATTTGTTTTAGAATAAATATGCAGGGTTTATTTAAAATTCAGTAAGCATTGGTACGAACATAGTTTTAGTACCACACATTTCTATAGCTGTCTGGAAAATTTATTATCTCCATAAATAAATACTGAGTTAAGACCCAAATTCTTACAGAAAAAAAAAAAAAGATAAGTGCTATAGTCCTTTAAAATAAAAGTTTACTGTAAATCTTATAATGACAGAATAAGCAAGTCACATGTTTTCCAAAAGCATTTAAGTCTCTTTGTAAGTACAGAAATGACCAACACACCCAGAAGTGGAAGGTTTGAGTTCAAGGGTAAATGTGAAAGAAAATGCTTTCTCCCGTGTAAGAGGCAACGTGCGTCGCCTCTGTCTGCCTGTAGTTTCCAACGTGCCCCACGCATCGAAGTCCATCAAAGAGACAGTAGAGAGCAGCTGAAGAGTTCCTGGACACCACCCACAGGGATGCTGATTCTGCCAATTTGGGAAGGAACTCGGTGCACACTACGAGTGCCCCAGGGGTGGCCAAGGCTCACTGAGGGTGGATGACAGCTGCTCTTAGCACAGGAAGGAAACTGAGTGAACGTGCGTGAATGAACAGGGACCCTGTGCGGCAGCTCAGGTCCACAGTGGTATTCTTAGATTCAGAGCTTTTCTTTTCTGGCCAAGGTATGACTCCGATCACGGTCTTAATATTAGCGATGTTATTTTAATTTAACTCTCACATAATATAAACATCAAACAAAATGATAATTTTAACACCCACCATGAGTCAAGAGATGTTTTCCCCTTTTTACTAATAAGTGGAACCCAACATTTAAAAAGCACTTTTAGTTAATGCAAGAGACATTGCT
This sequence comes from Anoura caudifer, assembly GCA_004027475.1. Classification (NCBI taxonomy): domain Eukaryota; kingdom Metazoa; phylum Chordata; class Mammalia; order Chiroptera; family Phyllostomidae; genus Anoura; species Anoura caudifer. The sequence goes on along the minus strand of PVKU01000057.1, from coordinate 607,100 downwards.
ACTACAACGTGACAAAAGGGTCACTCACGGAAGGTGCCTCGAACATTACCTGACTCGGCCTTTTGCACACATTTTCTAAACAACTGATATTTCTCAGTTATGGCCGTGATACAGTTCACAGCTGCTGTGTGAGGAAGCGTTCACAAGACCCAGAGGCTACAGTAATGAGTGAATACCCATCAGATGGTTTACTGTAGCCCATACCTATTATATAAAATTTTACTATAAAATTCTAAATACAATAAATTGGTTTTAAAAATATTTATGCAGTGTTTTATTTCAAAACCCAGTAAATTAAACTAACTAAGTACAGTAAGACTGTGGCTAATGAATATTTATGTCTAGGTCTTGCCAGGGTAGAGGATTTGCTATGCACAGCCGGTCACCATGGCTTCCTCTCCGCCAGGTATGGTTCTGTGATATCATCATCCTCTTCCGCTCCTGCTTCTTCCACTTCACCTTGAGTCTGTTTACATAGTTATCACGATTTTATGAATTTTTTCACAAAGTGAAATACAAATAGTGAACCAGATTCTCATTGGAAAACATACTCCAATTCTTAATCATGGACAATTTTAACACTGACGGAAACATAGAGCAGCATTCGTTTTCAGAAGTTACAGAAACCCAACAGCAGCAAGAAACAGTGTTTGACTCGCTTTTTCCACTGCCATGTGAGTTTTGTGGTGACGGTCTTGGCTCTCCATCCACCTGACCTGCACCCCCATGGGCTGTCTATGATGTCGAGTCCACGGGGAAAGCAGCCATTGGAATGATCTGAATCCAGCTCATTTTCTGTTCTCATTAACACCTCATCTGAGATAAGGTCAAAGAGACATTCTGCTGTGAAGCACATAATTGGCAACATCTGAGAAGGTGGACACCTTTTGAGAGGTTTGGAATAGAATATTCATGGTCTGACTCACGTATCTGAGTGCAGTGATATTCTTAAAATAGTCAACAAACAGTAAGAAACACATTCACTGTGGCCTTTCCCTTCGTATTTGTTATTCTCCACAACCTTGCAGTCCCCTGGAGACTGACTTATAATCCTTGTGTTCTATAGGCATTCATCTCCGACAGACCCACACATTGCATAGATCATACAGTATCTCTTCCCAAACAGACCTGGGCAGAGCCAAGTGTCCTTTTTAGGTTTATTAACTTTTTCAGACGTTTGACCTCTGTTCCTACAATTTCTACCTGAAGAGTAGTTGGGCAATATTTTATTGCTTCACACAGTTCAGCAAGGTAGCCTGCAGATACTCCAGTGTATCTGTGCGCCTTTCTAAAGGAGTTTCACAAAACCGAAGAGATGTCCTCCTTTTAACAGTTGATTCTTCCTCTAATTCCTGACTTTCTCCACAAGTGTGCCTTCTCATTTTCTGTAGCGTCTTCTCTCTCTGTCACTGACATAGGACAGACACACACACACACACAGGTGCCTGGAGTGGAGGTTTATTTGAACTTGCAACTTTACAGCTATCTCCCTCATCATTATCTTTGGAGCCAAACTACAATGATGTCCTAGAACTGTGAGTCTGTGATTGTGTTGGAATAGCATGTATCAGCCTGCCAGCGCCGATGACAAATTGTTCTGTAATTGTGTTTACATTGGCACCTGAGTTTGCAGGAGCACTGGGGGTTGGGGGAGGAGTGGGTTCCAAGATCAGGGCTGCCATGCAGCTAGAGTGTGCCCGTGTGTCAACTCCTTGTGAGAACTCCACCACAGGCTGACATGGGGCCTCCCATGGTGGCGAGGGGCTTTGCCCTAATGCCGGTCCTCCTGCACCCTCCCCTTTACCCTCCGCACTGAGGTTCTCTCAGTTAACCCTGTGCGTGTATAAGCCTGTCTTGGTGACTGCTTCTCAGAAGTCCCAGACTGACACAATGAGGATGCAAGATTTATGTACAATACTATTTTCTCAGAATCTTTGCTGTTGCTACAATATTACAATTAAAATGAAAATTTAAAAAAAAAAACCATGATGACAAAATAGGGTTTATTTCAAGAATGCAAGAAAACTAACAATGGAATCCATATCAGCAACAAAATGTTACCAGGTACTCACATCAGTAAATGATGAAAATGCTTTAGAAGAAACTCTGAAGCCATTTCTAATAAAGGTACAGAATGGGAAGAGGTTGCAGAATTGTAACAAAATCTATCTGCTCGAAGACAACAGCAAAGCACTGAAAGGGGTCCTAATAAAATATAAACATGCTATGGATGTCCATTATCACTATTCATACTTGTAAGTCCTTCAGAAGTGGCCGGCAGGAGATATCTGCAGGGGTAGCGAAGTTGTACAATGTATGTTATTGACTTTTGGTATAACACGGTAATTGTGTAGGTTCTCATCATGTTTATCTCCTAGAAATCACGTGAAGTAATGAGAAAAATAAAGAGAATTGTGCTCTCCATGTTCAGTGAAACTTGGAGTCAGATGCAATTTACAGATTCTGGTATATCAAGGTTACTAAAATCTGGGAATCTGTACAGGTACTCAGGCAAGGATAACCATGAAGGTTATTTACTTGGCCCTGAGATGGCAGATCCTAGGATGTACGGCAAAAATATGCTCCCCGCAGATAAAGAAGTCATCCCAGGAGGTAAATACTCTATCTCTTATTTCCAATGGCCAGATGTCTAACATCAATGGATTGCTACCAGGCAGAATATGTTCCTGTAGAGATGGAGAAAGGAGGCGTGGGGAGTGGGAGTATTCAGGTACCTCAGCAGATAAGGGTTTCCAGTGTCAGGAGAGTGCATGTCCTGAATTTAGTGTGTTTACCATGAAATGAAGAATTCTGTTTTGCAGTGATTTTCGATAAAACTGAGAAGCTCAGGGCTGTCAGCAAAAGTGTTCCAGGTTTAACTTTTTTACAAGGAAACAGCAGCAATGGATTTTCAAAGAGCACAGAGAAGGTTTGTTAGTTGGGAGCTGCCTAGCGGTCAGAAGAATAATTAAGAGATTTGACTTTGACCTCTCCATTCCCAACAGGAAATCACTGCAAACTAATAATCTAATAAAAACCAATATATTCAGTAATGAGTAACAGTATAAGAAATGTTAGACCACGGTTATTGTATCATTATCAGAATGATTCAGAGAAACAAAACAAAACTTGTCTATTGGCTATTGGCTAAGAATTATTTAAATTGAAAAGGCTTTGCAGAGCAAGCGGGAAGCAAATATTCCATTATGATTAATAAACACACACACGCACTGAAGTTTGCAATTACTTATGTGAAGGGAGATCACAAAGCAGAAGTGTAAACAGTCAGGGGAGAAACAGTAAAAACTATGAAGGCATGAAACATGAACTTAAATGAACGAAAAACAAAGCCATTAGACAAAGTCGAAGTGAGAAGAGACACCAAAGGAATCGTAGAAGAAACATAGTAGTGACTTGGAGAATGGAAATGAGAAAATTGACTCAAAAACAGCCCAAATTAATTTGGAAAAAAAATTAAATGGAAATACATTTTTAAGAGGCTTGGGGGAAACATATTTCATATTTTGCTGCTTGGAGTACAAATTGATACAATACCTATGGAGAGCAATATCATAAATATATAATATCTAACAGATGACAAATAATTGATTTTAACTAAAACATTTTTGCTTCAAAGACTTCATCATGCAGCTATACTTTCATGCATTCTTCTTTACAACCTGGTCTGTAATGGTAAAGTAGTGAGACCAAAAAGATTAAATGGATTGAATGAAGTTGTATACATCCAAACAGAGGGAAAATGTATAGTTCTCTAAAGAACTGACAAATTCTCTATGACCTGAAATAAAAATAGTTTATATATATTTTAAAGGTTTTATTTATTTAATTTCAGAGAGAAAAGGAGGGAGAAAGAGGAAGAGAAACATCAACGTGTGGTTGCCTCTCACACGCCCCCTACTGGGGGCCTGGCTTGCAACCCAGGCATGTGTCCTGACTGGGTATTGAACTGGCAACCCTTTGGTTTGCAGACCAGAGCTCAATCCACTGAGCCACATCAGCCAGAGCCATCTTACATATATTTTTAAGTTACAAAAATATGAATCACATATATATAATTATCTTTGTTAAAAAATAGGGAGGGGATCAGAATCCCCATACTTGCTGACTTGCACATACAGAAAGCAACTTTAGGTAGAGTGATAAGAATCCATGAGAACATGGGTCAGACATTTGGGTAGACATGTGATAAAAATAAATATTCATTATGTATCATTTTAACTTCTAATTTTGATTTACATGATGACATTTTACGATTTAAAAAAGCTAACGAATTACAAAGCTAATACAATACAAAAGTGGTGGTTTAAACAATGGGGTGACATCATCTGAATTATGAATACAAACCGACTCTATGGGGGCAATGAATCTGCAACACAGTGCATGAATTTGGGATACATTTTTAGTGAAAAGCCAGAGGGAATCTGGATGATTTCATTCATATATTCCTTTAACAAATGTTTACTGAGCGCATGTCAAGACTGTTTAAAGGCTTTGGTCATTAAATGTCAGCAGTGACACGAAAAGGGAAAAAAATCAAGGGTGACTTTAAAGATATTAATGCGGACCTAAAAAATGGAGGTGTCGTGTGCTGATGTCAGTTCTAGGAAGAAACTTAGGGAGGGATTTCCGATATGAATATTTACTTTAGTGATGTCTTTTTGGCATTTAGGTGGAAATGTTAAGTGAAAATTTGTATATATTAGTGTGTGATAAATTTTTCATTTTTTAAAAATCTGTTTGACTTCTAATATTATTTTCTCCAAAAACACAGTGAGGCATACTATGTTTCTCTACGGGAAACCACAATATTTTAAAAGGGTAGCACTACTCTTAATTGAGCTATAAATGTAATTCAACCCTAATTAAAATCCTAGAGTGTTTTTAATAGACTTTCAAAGGTTTATTCTAAACTTAATGTATAAACAAACTGAATAAAAATAGACAAGAAATTATAAAAAATCAAATTAGAATTCTTATCATAGCAGATATCAAAATGTTATAAAGGTGTACTTTTTACTCTGATGATACAAATTGCACCATGAGAGTGATACAGAAATGATCAAAAAGTTATTGCATTGTAACGTCATTTCACAAACCTGAGTCAAAGAGTGGATTTTGAGGGAATTGGGCTGTGAGCAGTCTAACCAATTCATCTTTTCCCTGAAACCATTTCTTCCTCTTTGTTGGGTCAAAGAGACTTCTCTGGCAAAATCCTCAGAACACCCAGCTTTCGGGCAGTCTATAATCTCAGTCCAGTGGGACGTAACTGAGATGCTGGTCAGGTCTCTCCTGCCAGAGTGCCGGCGTTACCCATGGATGCTGGAATCCCGCGCGGTGGCTGCTTCCGATGCTGGGGATGGACACATGCAGAATGGAATCCAAATGATGTGAGATGCAGCTGCTTCACGGTTCACCTTTTTTCTCCCAATCGTACCTGCTAGTTTAGAAGGTATCAGTTATCTTGCCAATTTGTTCATTGTCTGGTCCTTTCTGCAGTACATTTTTTTTTTCAGAGATTCTTGAAGATCTGTCGTAGGTACATGAAATTCTTCAGTGAACTATATAGATCTAGCCGGCACACTATTTTTAGTCATCTTAACCACTTTTTAAAAGTCTGAGGAGACAGACATTTGCGTTCTCATTACCGTTTCAATGGCATTTCCCCTTTATATCATTAAAAAAAAAGTTAAATTGAAACCAAACAAAAAAAACCACAAAAACACCCAAATGGTATCATTTTCTCTGATTTTTGTCATGCTACTTTGATTCCTTGGAAATAATGTGCACAGAAATTCACATAGATTAGTAAATTGGAAAACTGTCTTTGATATTAATATTTTCATATATAATAGGTCTCAAAATGTTTATTTGGTTACAGATCCTACAATGTGCACAGAATATACATAACGTTAGTGAGCATATTAATGAATTAGGATAAATTAGACATCTATTTCTTGTCTTATGGCGCAGAAATAGAGCACTCACTGCCGGGAGCCCTCCAATTCCCGATTCCCTTGTGCCCTTGTCAAATCATGATCTCCTAACTTTGGATTTTATTGTAATCATTTTCTCATGTACTCTTTCCTCTCCCTATGTGTCTCCAGTTATGATTTTTGGGTCAATTTTTGTACTTTGGATCAATGGAAGTGAACATTACATTTCTTGTAATGTGGATCTGTGAACATATGTGAACAAGAGGAAGCAGGTGGGGGTGCGCATTCACTTTTGTGCCTGAGACTCTTTGGGATTTGGATCTGTCGTGCCGTCCCGGGGGGCAGATACGAAAAGTTCCTTGAAAGTTCCTCTGCTTTCATCTTCCTTCATCAGAGTGGCTTTGAGTAATCTGACCATCATTCCCCTATTTCTACAAGAAGCTTCGATGGGAAGAGCTTTTCACTTTCTGGAAGAGATTCCATTTAGGTTTCTTTGACTCCTCATATTTCTCACCATATTTAAGAAAACAACAATTTTACAGTTTATTTGGATTGTTTTGTTTGGTAGTGTGAACGCACAATCTTTTGCAAATTTCTGTAGCCAAACTGGAAGTCAAACATATTCTCAGTTAGTTCAAATTTAGTTTATTTGTTGTTATGTTTGCATCTTTACAATTTTTTTAGAATTCACTAGACAGAGTCAACTGTAAGTGAGCTGCATGTATTCATCATATTTTTCATTATGAGCACCTAAATTGCAATGCCGTTTCCAACACTAACTTTTGGGAATGTTTGTGATTGCAAACATTTTAGCAAAGTGATGAACAGAAAAAATGATGGTCATATCAAAAAGCAGTGGGCTGTCTTCATGATCCAACACTTCGATCACTATGGTCTTTTCCAACCACAACAATGCATACTTGTGGTATACATTGTGGTATACCTTTTTTTAATCCCATCCTTATTATCCTATCTTGATCTCTAATTTGTCCAACCTAGAATGTCTAACTAACCCCCTTCCTAGTCTGTCTTGTTCCATTGCCTTCTATATCGGGTATCTTTCCACAAACACATTGAACAACCTGAAACAGTACTCCCATCATATTAATTTTCTTGAAGAAATCAATGTTCATAAAGATGGCAATCACTTCGCAAAACTCTGCGATGGGAATAACATTATCATCACCTCTATTTTACAGGTGAGAAAGGAGCAGAGAGAGACAGGATCCTCTTCAAGGTCACAAAAGTGTATAAGATATTTGCTGAGCTCTTTCTAAAACCTAAAAACTTAACCAATAGACTAATGTACCTCAGTTGATAGAAATATTTAGAAACATTAATATAAATGGTGTGTCTAATTTAATTATTCAAAAGAAATGGTGAAGTTGCCTTCACTTTGTATGCTTCATTATAAAATTCTAACTTTAAGAAAGTTTAGAGTAATTTTTGCTTGGCATCTTAATTGGAGACCTTGTATTTTACTTGCTGTGTACCTTTATCTTTGGAAGTCAAAAGGCAGAATCAATTCAATATTATCATCTATACACTAATGTAAACCCAGTCCAGTGTTTAAAACAACTAGATCTGAAATGGGTCATTTTTCCATGTTGAAAGTGATGGGTGTGGAGGGACAGAGGTAAATTTAATAGTCAAAATTATACTCAATGCGTACTCAACAAACTCCTGACCTAGGGAATTTTGATGATAACCATTGTACTTAACATGTACCCTACACTTGTTAAGTGCCAGGTGTTATCCTGGTTTTTGATTACTACCAAGTTCAATATTATTCCCCATTGGAGAGGCTCTCTTAGGATACACTATGGAAAGAGATTGTTTTTCTATTCAAGCCTCTAGTTACAAAAGGATAAAATATATGAATAATAAATAATCTAAAATTAAAAACCATCTCATGAATACTTGTGCTTATGCAGCCATGGAAAAACCAATATAATTCACTGAACTTTCCAGAGATGGGACCTGTGGAGACCGCGTGCAGGGCTAGTTGCTGAATGCAGGGCCTTTTCCTTTGAGGAAGGCAAGATGAATTTGCAGGAAAAGTGCCCTCTGAGCTGCAGGGCCCTTCCTCTGATACGTAATTCACAGATTCTCGCAGTATTTAGCCCAATACTCTGTATCTAATAGCCATTCAATCAAGTACATTGAATTGATAAATAAAATTAGCCCTAGGATACACAGTAAAATTTGATTGCTAATATAAAACTAAAAAAATGCAGTATTTGAACTAGGTCTATTATAGAATAAAAGTATATAACTATGTAGTTTGAGGTTATAAATTTGGCACACTAAGCCCAGTGTTTTACCAACTCTAAATTAAACTAGTGTAAGTAATTAACCTCCGTAGGACCAAGTTCGCTCATCTGTAAAACAGATATGATAATTATTATCACCTACCTTGTGGCCGTAGAGTGAGGACTAATGAGGTGATTTTTAAAGGTAAGTTCCTTGAAAGGTTATCTTATATTTATAACATTTTACTGTTTTAGACTGTATATTTTATTTTCACAGCATTCAAAAATCTAAGTGATTTACAAAATGCTTTCCTTTTTAAAATGTATCACTACCAGAGACCTTGTTATGGAACAACAATTAAAATATAGCAATTAATAAAATATTAATTACTATCTCTGCAGTGTTTTGTATGTCTATTTTAACTGAATATTCTTTAGGGAAAATAACCTTGTTTTCTATAACTTCAAAATTTCAAAATTTCCGCATTCCTTTTTGACCTTGTAGTTAGATTCCAAAGGCTGTTCTCTTTGCTGCGGCTTTCCCAGTAAGTTACGAAGTCCAGCTGCAGCAGTCTTTGCCTTTCGCTCCCCTCCCTCAGTGCTCTGTTGACTATGCTGGGTCTTTCCTCTTTCCACGTAAACTTCAGAATCAGTTTGCTGCTCTCCACTATGTAAGAGGCTGGTTTTTAGTGCGATTTCACTGAATCTATAAATCAATATGGGAAGAAATGACATCTTGACCATATTCAGTGTTTTTGCCCATATGTTTGTTTCATCATTTAGAGTTTCTTTTATTTCTGTCATCAAAACTTTATCTTTTTATATTTTATATATGTAATTAATTTGGGGGGTGCTAATGCAACATTATTACTTTTTATGTAAAATTCCATCTGTCCATTGCTGGCATATGGGAAAGAAATTCACTTCTGGTGTATGAACCTTTGCATTCTGTGACCTTGCCGGGATCAGTTTTTACTTCCAGGAGTTTTGTGGTCATTATTGTTACTTCTTTGAGAATTTCCACACAGACAACCATGTCATCTGCCATCACAAAAACTTTAATTTCCTTCTTCCAATCTGTGTACATAGACTGCTACTCTGAAAATATTGTGAATTATTCCAACAGCACAAATGCAGTCTAAAAAGCACACTAACACTGTTTCGCCCAGAGACATCGTTTCCTGTTGGCTGCAGCCCATGGCCGGTGTGGCCATTGGCTAGAAACACCTGGGGCGGTCACCGGGACCGCAGAACCGTGGGGAGCCCTGCAGACATCCCTGACCATGCTAGTGAACTTGGCAGCTGACTGTTTTCAATATGACTGCAAGGCACACCTCAGCTACAGCCCCTGGGGACCTTAGAGAAAACAAGGGTTATTGCTCCCAGGCCACAGGGAGTACATGGCGTGCCCAAGGGTCACACAGCAAGGTCTGGGCAAGGAAAGAAAGAGAACGTAGTCTGACCTGGGGTTCAGCCTTTGTTGGGGTTAAGGGGAAGACATCTGCAGTTTCTTGGGTTCACTCTGTAAGTGACTTTAAAATGTAAGAGTGGGAATAAAAATGTGGGAGGGGAAAAGCCCAGGGTGAGTTATTTAGGTCACCCCAGGTTTTCTGAAAGGGGGACTTCACACCCCAAGGCAGCACGGCCTTTCATCTGGCTGCTTCCTCACGGTGGGTTTATTCCAGATGCATGTCTTTGAGTGGCTGCCTTGCCTCAGGGAATCAAGAGCTTAATGTCAGGCACTTACATTAAAAAAAAAAAAAAAAAAAAAAAAAAAAAAAAAAAAAAAAAAAAAAGACAAGTACTTTACCCTACAGAAAATCAAACACTTTAGTTGGACTATATGAGAAAAATTGAAATTATTACTGAAAATCTTAAGTCATGTTGAACGGCATTTTATTCTTTCCATTTAAGAGACACAAATTGCTTCTGTTCTCAAATTTTTAACCACCAGATCAATACGCATATGCATCACTTTTATTTTTAGGTTTTCCGTTGCTGTAGTCAGTTCAGGCTGCTCTCACAAAGCACTGCGGAGGACTGCCGGGCTCACAAACCACGGAATTATTTCTCACAGTTCTGGAGGTGGGAGTTCAAGATCAGGACGCAGCAAGATTGGGTCCAGTGAGAGCCTTCCCCTGGGGAACAAACCACGGTCTCCTCGCACCCTCACGTGGCAGAAAGAGGAGGAGGGTCTGTCTGGAGTCCCCTTTACAGGGAAATTAATCCTGTTTATGAGGGTCCCACCTCACAGCCTGTTTACATCCCGCCCCAAGTTCTGTTTCGCAAAACCAATATATTTGCATTCGAATTTCAACATACTTATTCCGAGGGGACACAAACATTCCGTTCGTAACACCTGTATTCTTCCATATTTTCAAATCTAAACACATTTGGCCATTAAACAAAAGCATTGTTCACTCTGAGAGAAAATCCATGAATAAAAATGGAAGATATATAGTAATTTTTGTGTTTAAATAGCTTGCTTTGCAGCTGTGACATGCAAAGGTGACCTTTTAGCTCGTCGTATTTATGAAAGGGGTTGTGTGGTGATATAATCGCCATTTTACATGTAACAACTACTGTGAAGTAATCCTTTTCTGCAGTTTAATTTTGGAAATTTTAAGCTGTAGTGTTATATATTCATTTCCCCCCCAAATTTGGGATAATGCAAAGGTCATCTCTTATGAAAGCTGGCAATATTGTGATTCTAATTCACTAGGTATAATAAAACTGAAAAAGTGGTAGAGAATAATTATTGTTGTACCAGACAAAAACCTTCCTAATTTGTACACTGGGCAAGGACAGGTGTAAGAAAATTCCAATCACAAGCAAAAGTATATGTAAATACCTCTTGTTGACTGATGCATGTCAAGTAAAACAAATTGGAGCAAATTTCAGCAAAAAGGAAAATTAGTGTGACATAATGCTGGAGAGGAAAAAAAAGTGTGTGTGGGGGTGGGGAGTGTTAAATCGGTTTTAGCTTTTCCTGAAGGCCACTGTGAAGAATTCCATCATTCTAAGCTTCAAGGTTGGTATTTTCGTGTAATATGAAAATTCAAGTGGAACATAAACAGATTTCAGCTTTGTAAACATCATTCTGTTGTCAGTGTGGAGTGAATTGGAGAGAGGTGAAAATGAATTTGCGTGCACAGTTTGGGTCATCCAAGGTCACAGGCATGACATAAGACAAGATTTTGATGACTGGAAGGGTGGAGTAAGACACCGAAAAGATATTTCGAGGACTAAGATGACAAGGTGTCAAGATGAAAAACTGAATATGAGGAAGAAAAGACAATGGCATAGAGAAAGAATGCTTGGTTTCTGATCTAAATGACTCAGGTCCATCAGCATTAGTAGAGACTTAGTTTGGAGAACTCTGAGAGATTTTTAAGGTCTTATAAAATATTTAAGAATATTTTTCACTTAAGAGGTTGGATACAGGGGTGTGAGCTTGGAGGAGAAGCTTGAATGGAAGGTAAGAGACCTGCAAGGCCTCTCTGTGTGGGTGGTTATCAGAGTTGGGGGTACGATTAACATCATCTATGAGAAGGCAGACAGATTGAAAAGAGAACAACTGCCATTAAACCCTTAGAACAGGAACATTGATCTGACAGACTAAATGAGGCTAAGAAGGAAGTTGAGAAGGAGGACGCGTCAGCACGGGGGTGGGAGGGAAAGTCAGATGGTTGCAGCATCAGAGAAAACAAGGAGAGGCAGAGCTGGGAGCAGAGCGGTGACTAAGCACGTTGGCTGACATTCGGAGGTGTCGCAGGAGCAGAGCAGAAAATCTCCCAAGACCCTTCCACTCGCAGAGCTCTTTTACGAGAATTGTTCAGGTTAAAGTTGGGGTGCCACGGCAGATTCTCAGGGAGGTTCATTTGGACCAGCCAAAGCATTACTCTCTGTGTTACAATTTTCTTATAAAATTCAGTTAAATCTTTACCTTAGTAGAAAATATTGAAATGTTCTCAGGGCAGTGAAATTATTTTCATTTGAAGTCATTTTACTTGATATTAAAATGTGGCATATTGCAAACTAGACACACCACTTCATGTTTATTAGAAGATGAAGAATTCTATAAACTGCATTTTAATGATATATGGATAATTTTATAATTATATATATCATCAGTAACTTGATCTCATATGACGTATGATAAATTTAGCTTTCTCACATATATGTTCTATTGAGATCATGCATATTCCTATGTAATGAAACCAAACAAATGATTAAATAATTAACAAAGTATTTTATTAGAACTCTAGGAAAATAATAAATACATAATTTATAAGGGGGGGTGCCCTTCAAAAGGAAAATGGATAAGTACTCCGAGTGTTTGACCTTAACGTAAACAAATGAATTGTAGCCCTGTGTACTGGTGTGGATGAAACCCCAGAACTTGAAACTATGGGGTAAAAAAAAAGTTCAAGGTCACTGACATAAAAACAAATAAACCACATGCAAAGCTAAGCAATACATTAGCTAGGAATAGACATTCTGGAAAACTGTAAGGAAAATCGTAGGAATAATAACAGTAAAACATGAAAATAGCTGTCCCGGGCTGCAGGCAGATAGGCTGACACGGCCCAGTGGGTCCAGTTTTCAAATCAATGTAATTCAGTCTACAATTTAGTGCAATGCAACTGATTTGCACTAAATTAATGAATAATAAAATAGGTTTATGTTTTCAGTAGATTTTGTTACACTCAAAATAAATTAAAAAGACTTTCAAAAACATGTCTGCCTGCCTTATAGTTATACAAGAAAATAAATTCCATTTTATTATTAAGCTAAAGTATCACATCACTGTTTCAAATGTGATACTAAAATGGTAACTAAATTCTACTGCATCAGAATTTGGAGGGAAAAAAAAGTAGCCAACAAAAGTTTACTTTTATTTTAGAGTTTATCACTACACTGAACATTACAAAGACAGAAAAGTTAATTTAGTAATTATATCTGCACTTTATAAGAATTGTCGAAAAATAAATCATTTGTAAGCCTTCTTTATTTACCCTTTTCTGGTTGAGTTTTTTAGACAGACAATAAGCGGAAAAAAAATTGTAAACATGGCTTTGAAAATCTGCCACCTGGTGGAAGTCACTTGGAACTACAAGAACAAATACTCTATTCCCCCTTCCTCCTGGATGTGTTTCTCTATCTTCCCAAAAGTCAAAAGTAAAAGATGGAAGAGGACAGGATTTGTTTATTTGTTAGCCCCACAATCACTTAAAAATTAGTTTTTACAAATTATACAATCTCTTAAGTAAATAATGGGACAATTTAGTACAATTTCTTAAAAATGTGTAAAATACTATATGGAGTGGTGTGCATTTGATGAGAAAAATACTTATACTTTTTGTTAACAGATGCCAATGATAAATTTGCTAAGTTTTTTTATCATTATCATTATTTTTCATTAATAGATCAGAACAGTCTCAATGATCAAACAAATGTAATTACCTAGCAATCACATTTGGACCACATTTCACCTATCACCCAGTTCTCAAGTGCAGAAGAAAGAAGCATTTCTGAAGAGAATATTGTGTATATAATAGTATCCAATCATATCCCTTTAACCATGATACTTAATTCTTGGCCTATATCTTCTGAATTAGCTTTATTTGCATGAGTAAAGGAACACACACGCAGATAGCTAATTTCACTGCATTTTTCAACTTTTCATAACAGTGGCTTTTATTTACACACATCTGGTCATTTATATTCTGCTTCGATTATTTCAAAAAATTGAAAAGGTTATGTGGGGCCTTTCTTAAACTAAAAATGTTTTTTCATTACATAGTCCAAATAGATAACCAAAAAGCACCAACTATTACATTCAATATCATTACTTATGGGAAGGAAATGGCTGAATTGACAATGGTTTAATGTCTACAACAACAATCCAAATGCTTTTCTTGGGAAAATATTCTATAGATTTTTTAACCCAAAATAAACGTGCCCTGCTCGTGCATCACCTTGGTTTTGGTGTCTGGTGTGGGTATCTTGGTTCTATATAGATACTCAGTAACTTAAAGACCCGTATCCTTCCTAAATTGAAAGCATTGACATGTGCAACCTAGACTGGAGAAAAGGGAGAAATACCGTTTGATATCAAATGCACTTAAGAAAAGGAGATACTGGTTTACCTTCCAGAACACTGAGGAAGGCTAATCTCTCATCTAACTCCTCTCTCGACCGGGACTGCCAAGCAATTGGGTAAAGAGAATGATCCTAGAACTCGGATTACTCTGTAAAGAGGAATGGTTTCAAAGGCATCAATTATCAGTTTGGGGGAGGGGGACAAAAATAATACGTGATGATAAACAATGGTAAATGACAAGAGGAAAATGTCAATGGTGTTGACCCCATGGTAAATTATATTATAAAAGATAGGAACTGATTTCAAAGTGAAATTCAAAACAAAAGATTCAGAATTTTGGCTTTCACATCATCTGCTCATCAGCTGATGGACTCAGGAAGACTAAGGTTAAGGTATCAGCATTTTTTTTTTTACATAATTAAGCAAGCAGTCAGAAATGAAACTTAAGTTTTTCTTTCAGATGTATGTAGACATCATTATGTCCTATACTGCAGAGAAAAAGAAAACTGTAAATTAAAAAATGCTTAAAAAGTTATAGAATTAGCTACTAGAAAGTAATAGTACCTCGGAGCAAAGAACACACATTTGAACAAAACTTAAGGAAAGAAGAGGAGAAAACGTAGTTTCTTTGAGTTCCCCAACCAGTCTTAGGTCATGTCGATGCCTTTAGCATGGCCAAACATGAACAGAGAAAGAGGGAAACTCTGGGCTCCGTGGGTCTAGACAATCAGACCTGTGCACCGTTGCCGCTTTGTGCCCTCCTTCCTGCTCCATGTCCATCGCCACACACTCCCTACACCTGTTCCTACTGACACTAATTGTTGCTGCAGATTTAGGGATTCACATTGATGCATGCTTGCTTGAGCTTACCACCCACAGTAAACTAGTTTATTTCATTACATCAATCACTTTCTATGAGTTTCTCATTTGGAAATCAATGCCAATATTTTCCATTCTTTTGATAACATCATTTCCACCATAGTTCCTAATACATTCACATTGTATATTTTAATCACTTAACTGAATATAAACCTGCACTAATTTCTAAATCTATGTTTATCGCTAAACTAGATTGGACTAGATTCCGTGTTTTATTGTTGTGCATCTTTTCTTCAAAGGTCAAGTGAGATTTAGGACTTTAAGTCGTATTTATGTGTATTTGCATGTGCAAATAGTTTGTTTTCTGAATGCATGAATAGGAAAGTACTTCCCATGTATAACTAACATCACCACTGACATGAAAATGGATGACCCTCCCCATTTCTGTGATCTCAAAGTTCTGCAGTTTGCTAAACCCAGAAGAACCTCACATAAATTATATTTTAACCTTTCCCAATATCTAAATCACACTTATCATCTTCCCTTAAAACTGCTCCAAAAATATTTTAATTTTAGAGTGTATGGTCCTTCCAACTCTCCCACATCTTTATATCTAGTAATGCATCTCTTCCTTCTTGTAAAATTCAGATCCTCAACAATGTAACATTTTCATAGACCATTAACTTTATAGCACAAATTCTTGACATTCCAAGAGTTGATTCCTCCCATTCATCTGAACATTGCCGTGAAGGCATATCAGGATTTTCATGTATTCTGTTCGCTGCTATATCTATGTCCATCTTTAGGATGGCCCTGCAAGGGCAGCTGTTTCAATTGCCTCTACTTCCCAAGCTGCAGGCAAGAGCTCTGAGTTGCAGATGACCTAGTGAGGCATCCAACTCCAGAATATCCCTTTGCTCAGACTGTGTCGCAAATGAAGTTGTTAAAGACAGAAAGCTACCTCAGTCGAGCTTCCATTTCTTCCTAAGTGAATGGAATCTCCATTCCGTTCCTGCACCTTGTATACCCCCCTGCCCAGACCAACCAACCTTGCCCCATGCATTTCAAATCTCATTAGTTAAGCGGTTCCTTTATTGCATGTTCCATCAGGTGGGGGATTGCACAATTGTTATGTTATAATAAGTGCTGATTATCAAGCCAGAGTAATGTTCTGAGTGAAAATCAAAGTAGAGTGTATATGAATAGTGCCTTTATTGAAGGAAATCTTCAATCATTTGTAGGTCAAATTAAGCCTGGAGTCTTCTGGAACTTGGTGGAAGAATATATCCATTAGGCTCCTTTGTTTTGCCAAGGTTCTTTATTTAACACCTCTGTCCTAACTGTATTATCACTACCCGGTCTGTAGAAAATTACAAACAAAAATCACATTCTGGAAGCTTTTGTACAACCTGCACTTTCATAATCTATGTAATAAATTAAACTTTATAAATGTACAAATTATACCTGTATTTATAGATGTGCTCATTCAGCTTGGTTGTTATGTATGATTCTGATTTCCCTGTTGATGTTTTAACCACGATTGTGCTATTTTCTTAAATTGTTGCTGCTGTGAGTACAGATTGCAATATATAGCTTACTTTGTCACTACCTACTTCAGAATCACAGTAGCATTTCTGGTGAATTACAGATATGTTGTATGTGCAAGTTTATATATGTTAGAAATGTTTAACACATGTTAGAATATAAAAATACTGTTAATGCTTTAGATAATCTTCTTTTCAAAGGCTGAGAATGAGAACATATATATTTATAAGGACTGAATATTTATGCAAAAAAAAAAAACTCTTTATTTTTTGTTTTGTGGATGAGAGTTAAATTCTCATGCCGTCCCTTTCAGTCTGAAAGGCAGCCTGTAGTACTTCTTATGAAGCAGGTCTGCTAGCAGCAACTTTCTTCACTGACCATTTCCTTTTCTGGGGGTGCTATTATTTTTCTTTTATTCCAAAGGATAGTTTTCCTGGATATAGAATTGTTGGTTGATCTTGTTTTTTTGTTTTTTTTCCTTTTCATTCTTTACCACTTTAAATATGACATTCACTACTTCTAGCCTCATGAACTATATGACGTGTTTAGGAATGACTCTCCTTTGTGTTTTTGTCATTTACTTGGAGTTTACTGCACTTCTTAAATTTATAGATTAATATCTACCATCAGAATTTGAGAAATTGGCCATTACTTCATCCCTTATCTTCTCTCTTCTGGGAGTTATATTTATTTTGGTAAACTTAATGTTCTCTCACAAATCTTTGTTCTTTTTTATGAATATTTGCCCTATAAATTATATAATTTCTAGTAGTCTATGTTAAAGTTCACTAATTTTTTTAACCTTAAATCTTCTTGGAAGAGGTTCTGCCAATTTACATCCTTCCTAGCAACATATAATAGTTCCTACTTCTAGCAAGTATGTAACTAACATTTTTTCTTCTGCTTGGTTTCTTGGCTCTGTAACCAAAATGTTTTCTTTAATTCTTGCTTTCACTTTTGCAAAAATAAAGTAGTATCATTACTGTCTTTGCACAAATAAGTTAATGTTCTCTTTGTTGCAGTAGTTTCCTAGGGCTGCTTCTAACAAATAACCGCATATTGCATGACTTAGAACAATGAAACTGTGTTCTTTCACAGCGGTGGAGGCTTGAAGCCCCAAATCAAGGGCCGTGCTGTTTCTAAGGTTCTGGGTAGAATCCTGTGTTGTCTCTTTCTTGGTTCTGGAGGTCACCATGAATCCCTGGCATCCCTGGATCGTAGCTTCATCACTCCAATCTCTGCTTCTGTGATCACCTGGTATTCTTCTTGTGTGCCTCTGCATTCATATGGTGTTTTCTTGTTATTAAGGACACCAGTCATTTCGGTTAGATACTCCTCTACTCCAGTATAACTTTATCCTAATTAATGGCATTTAAAGTTGTTCCATTCCCAAATAAACTCACATTTAGGAATACTGGCTTTCAGGAATTCCACATATTTTTATAGGGACATGTTTGAATCCATAGCATTGTTTTTACACAAAATGCTACAGGTAGTATTTAAAGCTCTTCTTTTCCCTCTGCGGGACTGATCCCATCCACTCACAACTGATCAGATAACCAGGGAAAGAAAAAAATACCTTCTGTCCACTTTAAGCCTTCACTTTAGTGTTTCTTACCACACTTCCAATTCAAGAATATCTGATCTAGTCTAAATATTCAATTCAAAGGTAATGCAAGTTAGGCAAAAAGAGTTCATGCGACTTAAGAGGGAAAGTAATCACATGTAAGTGAAACTTTTTTAAAAAAATTTATTTATTTATTTTTAGAGAGAGGGAAAAGGAAGGAGAAAGAGAGGGAGAGAAACATCATTGTGTAGTTGCCTTGCGGGCACCCCCTACTGGAGACCTGGCCTGCAACCCAGGCATGTGCCCTCACTGGGAATTGAACCAATGGCTCTTTGCTTCACAGGCCCAAGCTCAATCCACTGAGCTACACCCGCCAGGGCTGAAATCATTTGTTTTTGATAACTAACATTCATCAAGTCCTCCTTTATGCATAATTTCTTGAATCTATAATCAAGGGGTGCTCCTTATCTCTTGCTTTCCTCCATTTTGGACAATTTTAAAAATCAAACTAAATCCTCTCTGTTAGGTAACAACCCCCAGGAAGAGTTCAGACTCCCGTCCCTTTCAGAAAGAGTGGTTTTATTCCCTAGACCAGACCAAGAGTTTTGAAGACCCGCAGAGCAACACGAGAACTGTCAGAAGAGATTTTCTACCCGCCCATGTTTCTGAAGCCTTGCTATTCTTTGTTTTGCAGTCCGATGTATGGCTTTTTCCTAGCGTGTCATATTTTAGCTGCACTCCTTAAATTTACATAGTGCCCTTCGGTCTTGACTAATGACTTGACATGGCTTTTCAGAGTGACTTTCCTTTTGCCTCTTACATAGTCGCTGTCGAATATAAACCACTCTTTTAATTATTGACCACAACTTGCCACTGAAGTAACTGTCCTTGTCTGAAGGGCTTTTTTGGAGGGGTACCTGCAGCTCAACTAGCCAGCTGCTCCGTTACCCTTTGCTGCCCTCCTCTGGCAGTAACTAATCATTGCAGGTAAACGCTCAATTTTTAGGTCTGCGTCCTTACGTCGTGGTCTTAGTCCCTGACTCATGTTATCATTTTACTTATTCATACATTCCTTCGAGCACATTTACAGTTATTGATAATTTGGCAGGTACACAGAGAGTGCGAGGACAAAAAGTTGTACAAAATCACAGTCTTTCTTGGCCTTGTGGATTTTACAGTATGGTTGGGAAAATAGCCATTAATCAAATAAAAACTTGCTTCCCATTGACATTGACTTACTTGAATCACTGTTGTCTGTGTTTTCTTAATTGCCTAGATATCATTACCATGGCTTATTTTGGATGTTATGGTATTAGAATGATTTTTAATAGGTTATCTTATTCATCTATTTATTCTTTCATTTGCTCATTCAACATTAATATATTAAACCACTGTGCATCTGGCTCAAAACACTGATGATGGAATATGAAAGCAAGATGTGTGTCATATGAAGACAGGCTTTAAGTCTGGGAGAAAGATAACTGTTCAAATAAGTAATCAACCTAAATTTATTTTGTAGGATAAGGAACACTTGAAGTAGGAAGTATTTAATTTTTAATGTATAATTTCTATATAATGAGACAACTGTGGCAAAAAATTTCCTAGTGTTTGCACATGCTGATATTATCTTCTTTATTTTTATTTATTTGCATGTATATCCCTTTGGGGGAAATTGCATACATTACTTAATTTGTATAGTATATATTTTTGAAAGTAAAAATATTATATAGAGAATTAGTTTTTATGTTCTACATATTTTCTATTAAAATAGCCATTAATATACTGAGTGAAATATGGGTAATTTGATTGAAAAAGTATTGAGTAGTTAAAAGTATTATAGGTTCTATGCTAGACACTTTCAGAGGCAAGCAGCATATTTAAAAAAACAAAATTATGTAGAGAGATTTCTTTACATCTAACGGAAAAAGAAAATGATTATTAGACAAGTTCATGGATTTGTGTAAGACTTGCTTTCTAAAAAGTGGCAGAAAAGACCTTTTGACTCGGGGTTCTTGCTCCAATTCTTCTCTTCCCATTGTACCAGAAAATGGAGATGATGAAAATGTCCCTTTAATACACCATCAACTCTATACCAACAAAGAGTTCTTTAGACCACCCTTAAAATCATGCAACAGATTAATCGTGCAATATCTCCCTTCATTCCCATTTGCACTCAATCTCATAGAAGCTAAATATTTAGCTTATTATTAATTTTATTGATTGAGTCAAGGGATGTGCCTCTGGCCAAAACTTCCCTTCAGTGAAGAATTTGTTCCTTAGACTGCTAGAAATGTTAATGATAAGAGTCTTCAATGTCCTTCTAGGGACTGTCTCAGTTGAAGAGAGTAATCTATTCCAAAATCATTCTCCTTCCTCGGTGGCCTCCGTTCAAGCAGTGTTCAATTCTTGACAATTCCCATTCAACTTGGGACAATTCTGAAGACCGTTCTGGTTCCATAGTTCCGCATAGGTTTGGCAGTGCAGCCATGGACTTGCGTTGCTGTGTGATTCTCCCTTTGCTCACCCTGCTCCTTGCCTCTCTCCTCCGCAGGTGTTGCCTGATTCCAGGGAAGGGCGTTTGGTGAGCAAAGGGTACAATAAACTTCTCTCTGTCGAGTCTGGGGCATTAAACCTATGAGAGTTGCACGAGGTGTGGTCTAATAAAGTAGATACAGCATATTTCAACCCTGGACATACTGTTCTGAGAAATATAACAGGTGACATGAAATACTGCCATCTTTGAGTGCAGCCCAGAACAGAGGTCTCTGAATTATACCCACACTGTGTTTGTAGCAATTCTATGTCTTAGGAGTATGGCCATGTCATCTGTAGCAGAAAACCATAGGCCCCCCAAAATACAATTCCTGGAGTTCTGGGGGGCATGCTAGAGAGAGCACCTGATTACAACTCAATAACCTCATATAATGAGTCTGAATGTTAATTTTCTCAGTACTTGCCCCTCCTCACAGTCTAGAATCCAATCCAAATTCATATATTGTGTTTGACTGTAATCTTCTTGTTTCTTTAAATATATAGTATATACATGTATGCATGGGTATACACATGTATATATAGACATGTACATATTCACATATATTGTTTGCTTGTTCGTTTTCCATGACCATTTCTTGAAGCATCTGGAATAGTAATCTTTAATGATCTGAAGTCTGTGTTTTTCCTCCAAATGATTTTTGCCCTTTAAAATGGTTTCAGTGTTAGGAACACACATATGCACACACTATTTTCCGCTTTTGTTATCGTGAATAAAAGATTTATTGTACTCAAGTCAGTTTTTCCTTCGGAGCCGCTTACTGGAGCCTCCCCCTGCCCTGACCCACACGGCACAGTTCCTGGCAAGGAAGTTCCGGGGCTGCCCGCGCCACAGAAAGCTCCTGCGCTGGGTGGGAACCAAAGTTATTTGTGCTGCTCATCCCCTAGCAAATGGGAACTTGGGTGTGATTAAGATGTTTTGTTCCAAAGGGCAGAGATCAGCAGAGTTATTTTTCATCCATGTAAACACTGTTCTCTTTCTTTATATTACGTTATCTCAAAGAAGAAAGAGATATATAGGTCACTATTAGCCACTCAGTCAGACACCGAAATCAAATTCTCGGTTCTCGCATACTACTTCCAAAGATTCTTTTTCTGTTTGAATATCTCTAATGTGCTTTCATATTTCCTGATACTTCTTTGTTTGTTGATCTGTTTTTTTTCCCTTTTGTTGAATGCATTGGGGTGACACTGGTTAAGAACATTATACAGGTCTGAGGTACACAAGTCTACCACATATCCGTAGAATGCATTGCGCGTTCACCACTCCAGGTCTTCATCCATCGCCATTTGTCTTGCCTATACCCCCGCCATGGCCCCCTCCCCCAAACTCCTCCCCCGGAATCTCCACACTTCCGGCTGCTCACTCAGCTTCTCACATACTGTCAGCCCCTGGACATGCAGCGCAGGTGGGGGCATGTCTGGTACTTTTATAACCTCTGTCACCTGCCTGCACTGCACTGCACGTGTCCCAGGTCACAGGTACAATTTCAATGGCTTTTTTAGCATGAGGACTATTTTTAAATCCTGGGACCACATAAAAAATGCACAAAAGACAGATATGTGGAGGGTTTTTCATCTCAGTAGATGTTACATATCCAGAGGTGTGCAAGGAATATGTAAGCACCTTTTTACCTACATTTGTTCCCATGGACAGAAATTTTTATTTTTATATGCAACTGTTGGCATTTTTCCCCTACGCAAAAGTGTTGTTTTGTAAACACCAATTTCATAGATCTGGATTCAATGTTTCCTTATTTGTAGCATCCAATGTGGAAATTCTTTAAGGCAAAAGCCAAATATGGGAACCCCTGTGTTCCAGAATGCTTACCATGCAGTTTCTGTAAATTAGTTAATCTCCAACTAAGCTTTCAAATCTTTGTGTTTTGTGATAATTGTACAGCGCATCTGTGCCTAGTTCCAGCTATTTATTATCTTTTGCATGCGGAATTTTTAAAATCTAAATTTGGAGTAGATGTTCCTTACCTGATCATGTGGCCAAACTTCATTTTTAAACATGGCTTCTGCTCAGGTCTCCTGTTTAACCAGATCGAAGCTGCTGGAGTAAAGAAAGGCTGTCACAAGGCGAGTTCAATGCCAGCGTAAGTATAAATGCACATCAGTATGTTTCAGTGCAATCGCAACTCACGTTTTTCCAAGAGTAAAAATGTATTCACCTCTTTATTGCATCTTCTAATTTGGAGACATTTACAATACACAAATCACGTTTTTGTCTTCATTTTTATATTTTTGAATATTTAAAAGAGACACTTTAAAACTGCCCGGATAGCCTTTTCTCATTAATTTGACAAAGAAAAGGACTCATTTAAACGAGGTGTTTTCTCTCGTGCAGGAAGTGACACCATGCCAAGATAAAATATTATATGGAAAGTTGTTATAAATATAATTTTCAGCAGGCACAAGCAGCTCTCTGCAGTGTAAAAAAGGAATATTACAAAAACTTGGCTTAAATATAAGCAATGAAAGTTAAAAATGCAGTGTATTTTTATAGTGACAATAAAGTATTTGCTGTTGGAAGTAATTAATTGTTTGTCTTTACAAAACAGCAGGAGTTCACTTAGACGAATAATCAGAATTTACAAGTACTCGTAAAAAAATAAGATAAACTTACCAGCAATTACTAATCTGAGAGCAAAGACTATAATAATAGTTGTAAACAGTCCTTATTTTCAGACATGCAATCACTAAAATGTTTACTTCTCTACAAGAAGAAGTAAAACAGCTTTGGTTAAATGTTAACTTCTATGAAAACAAGTACAAAAAGTACTTGAAAACAGCAAATGTGTTTTACTATACCTCCAAGTATACAATATGTAAAATTTGAAAATAATATCTCACCAAATAATATATGACTGCAATACACATGGCATAAATATTCTACATTTGAGTAGGCCTTCCTGAACATGGAACCATCCCTGTGTTTCTGTATCAAATTGGCAGATAGCTCACTAATGTGTTAGGATTTGGTTTTACTGCCTCTCACCCAAAACGTTTCAGTGTGATTTAAAAATATTTACATAGCATGCCAGGATTAAGCAGAGCATTAGTTGAGATCTAGTTAGGAATTTTTTTTTCATATTCTGCATTGTTCCAATCTAGAAATGAATATGTATTTACAGAAATGAACCCAAAAAGTGAACCCAAATCAGTTCACTTTTATTCATTGGCAGTGGAATCCAAAGAAAGTAGTTGGGTTTAACTTGGTTTCAATTTTTTTCAGGTTAATGTTCATCTGCAATTTTATGTTCCTGGTAATAACCCAAATACAAGCTCTGTCAGGAAAAAGCCCAGCCATTGTTAATATAATGAGAAGGGTTTGCATTGACGTAACCTGGCAGCCAAGGAGAGTGGACTGGAATGTGCATGCATGAACAATGACAATTTCACTCTTCCGGTCAGTGGGGCAGGGCAGTAGATGCCATTGAGTGAGCATGTAAACTGGGTAGACATTGAATTCAAAATGACTGAGCAAGTAGAGAATTTAATTTGCATCAAATTTTGCGTTAAGCTTGCACATTTGTCTGCAGGAACTTTTCGGATGATTCAGAAGGCCACAGCTATGGGCAACTGGTGATTGGCAGCTTCATCACTACATGGCTGCTTATACATCACATCTCCTGCAGAGTTTTTTGGTGAAACATCAAATCTCCCAGGTGACTAGGTACCCCCCACTGACCAGATTTGTTGCCTTGAGACTTCTGTTTTTTCCTAAAACTAAAATCACCTTTGAAAGGGAAGATATTTTAGGCCATTAATGAGATTCAGGAAAACAGGACCGGGCAGCTGATGGTGATTGGGAGAACTGTGTGAGGTCCCAAGGTGCCTACTTTGAAGGAGACTGAGGCATCACTGTCCTATGTACAATATTTCTTGTATCTTGTGTCCTCTTTAATAAATGTCTCTATTTTCCATAGAACATGTCTGGGTATTTTCTGGACAGGTCTTGTCATTGTCTTAATGAGGTCTTAAGCAATTAGAATGTATTTTAGCTCTTTTGTTTTACCACTGTAAAATTATAGTTGTCTTTTATTTCAATTCATCAGAGGAATTCTGGATGTCAGAATATTGGTACTTAAAATTTAATTCTAAGACATACATGTACTGAAGTGTCATACAGTCTGTGTAAGTAGCAGTTATATGTTTTTTTCTTTTTTTTTTTTTTCTTTTAATTTACTGTTGAATGCTAGTAGAAAAGACTCTGGGACCCTCACCTATGTTTAAATGAGGGGAAACATTTTATCCAGTCAAATGCAAAGTAGTTCTTATGGATTTCAGAGAAGGTGGCAAGACTGGCTTCTTGTGTTGGAAGAACCTAGAACCTGCGGAGGCTACTGAGGAGGGCAGTTCCTGTAGTATTTTCCAATCCGGAAATTCAAAGTTAGTCCATCATAGTTCCCTGCGTGGTCCTGAGGACCTAAAGGGATTTGGGGCTCCTGGGCTCCTGCTTCCCACCCAGGTTTGGAGATGACAACGGGAAGGCTAGATCCTTGGCTCTGTAGCACAGTTAGGGACTCGGCTGCCTTGCAGTTTAATAGCAACAGATGTGATCCTCAATGTAGGATGGTGCCACTGAGGATTTTTCAACATCGTGATGGTGCGAAAGTGATCCATGTTCAGTAAAAGCTGAACTTCAACTTTTGAAAGTTGATCTTTTCCTGGGCTAGAAACGTGCAGCATGATACTCTCTTGTCATGCTGGGCAGTGGCGGTGAGCTGAGGTTGCCATCAGCCACACGATCGTGGGGTGACCAGCTGATACTCTACTTCGTGCCTGCATTGCCAGCATTTTGGGGATATTGTGTCCTGCGCACATTTCAGGTAGGCTAGGTTAACCTCTGACGTTCGATATGTCAGGTGTATTAAGTGCATTTTCGACTTACTAGATGAGTTTATTGGGACATAACCCAGTGGTAAGTTGAGGAACATCTGTATTGCTATGTCCCCAAGAACTAGGAAGTCCTATATATGGAAAGTTTATTTTTCCTATAATCAAAATATTGTTCAGTTACATCTACCAGGTAAAGCTGAAACTGTGCTCTGAGGCTGCCACCAACCTGCTGAGGCCCTTGCAGCCCAAACACATGTATCAAGTGCAGTTCAAATCGTGTTTCAGTGGCCGCAGCCCTTTGAATCATCTGCTGCTCCTGCTAAAGCTTGTGTTTTGCTGAGGGACACGTGGCTGAGAGTTAGAGACACTGTCTGCTAAGTTTATCCTTATAGACAGAAAAACTTTCACATTTTACTAAGACCTAAGGATCTTTCCTAAGCCTTGAGATTGCTATGACCTATGAACCTTTGTTTTAGGTCATCACAGCCCAAGTGTCGTTTGTCACTACTGTGGTCTCAGAAAAGTCTTTCAAATTAGAGCAAGGCCACTAGTGATTACAGGACCCTCTCAACTGTGCTGAGTCCACAGGTGTTCAGTCTTCCCGCATCTGTAGAATCCCAACTCTTCAAAGATTACCTTCCACCAACTGCCCAGGCAAAAACTCCTCTCCCGCACATGGAATCCCAAACCCAAATGACACGTGGCCTGGGCTTACTTAAAGTTTCTCCATGTGCCTAACCTTCTCCCATAATGTCCACCCTTATGGAATGAGTTAAGACAATTCATCACACATTGGAATCTCTAAGGAGCCTCCAAAAGAGCATACCTCTTTCCTGCCTTACTTCTGATAAAAAAAAAAAAGGGGGGAATTAAGACTGGCATATGGAAACCACACTGCTGCCCTCGTTACTAATAAAGGCTAACCCAAACAGGCCAATTGCTTCCCAGAAAGGCAGGCTGATTCATCTTACATGCCTGCTACACTTGCATAGAGCTCTCCTCGGTAAGACTTGTTCATTAAAGGCCAGTGACTTGGATTTGGCATGGACTCCTTTGCCTGTTTTGGCAAAAATACATCCGGAATATTCTTCAATCAATCAACTAAATGATTACCCTCACTTTGCTGGTAGTTATTGTCATTATTACAATATTATCTTTCTTGTGACCATTATTTTACATTAGCATAAAAAGTGAAATGATGAAAAACAATAGCTTTTCATGTGTTTTGTAAGATAATAAAATGTGTGAGTTTTTAATGAAAACTTTCCAACATTTGAGTCTAAAAATTCTCAACTTCCAGTGTTACCTACAACACAAGAGATCTTGAAATTGACTCAAACCCAAGTGCTGTCGGTCTCTTAAGATCCGGTGGTAACATGCAGGAGGCAGGGCTCCGTCACAGCAGAGTCAGAAACTCTTTGACTACCTGACATTCACCGGGCTGCAGAATCCAGTGATGCCTTGATCTGAGGCAGACTGAACACTTCTCAGACTCTACAGACCTCAGATGCGTTGCAGAATCTCTCACCGATCTCACCTTTTCCCTAATCCCATGGCGACGAAGAGAACTGGAGGCCCTCGGTGCCCATTCTGTCTTGGTGCCTTGTCTCTTTAATAGCCTTTGCTATCCCATGCAAATAGTCATGATGCACATATTGGGGGGAGGAAAGCACAAACAAATATATATTTGCACCTTTCTCGTTCTCTACTCTGGCCTCATAATAGTCTTCTTGATTGTAGCTGAAGAATTCCTAAGTCAATAAGTGTGAATAAAAGGACTAACAAAAGAGCCTTTATTCAAATATAATGAATATGTCATTGAAATATATTGTTTTGAAGACTTAATAGCAGAGATTTTTTGAGAAATGCGACATGAGTTAAACTATTTTTGTTTTCTTTAAATATAGATCACGGCACAATAAACAATAAGATTCTGTTGTGCAAGGCATTATTTGCCATCTTAATTTGTCCTAAAACCCCTTAGAACACTGTGGGGGGGGTTATCTGTTATTTAATAAAAACTGTGATAACATGTATAATACATTCTACAAAAATTCATGAGGCTCATTAATCATATCTACTACTAATAGAACTTATTCAACTCAAGCTCATAATCCTGAGCAAGTATACCAAGTTAAAGTCAAGCTAAGGATGAATTAGAACTCCTGTTTTCCAAAGTGCATTGTGAATAATAGGTGAGTTCATCTGGCTGTCATCCTCCTGGCTGGAAGTTTTCGGGACTGCCTAGATTCACATAACCTGTTCCCTTTGCTCATTATCCCCTCTTGGCTAATTGCCTCCTTTCCTTCATTTGTACTAATTAGGCTACATTTTGTTTGGCACATTAGCTTGAATTATGCCACCAAAGTAAAGCAGCTTTAATAAAGCCCAGCTATGCACCATTGCTACCGTTATCAATTACAAATATGCCCTCAAAAACAAATTTAAGTAAGAGGTAATTAAGTTAGTTAGAAAGGCATATTCGAATATTTTGGTAATACATTATATTTTCACATCTTTATCTATTTAAAAATGCTCTATGAAATTTGTGATGAAAATACGCAATCTACATTTCTTGGGTGTATACAATATTTGTACTCTTAAAAACTTGACTAAGTTATTCCCCTCTCTCTCTCTCCCCTTTTTTTTATTGGTACTGTTGGTCCCAAGGTCATCAGAGCTTGTAATAGACTTGGATAAATTTGCTGCCATTTGGTGGCCAGATTGCTTCAAAAATTACAGGAGACTGTGATCCAGTAAGTTCACTTGTTGCACAGCTTTTCAAGCTGATCCTGCTGATGGATTCGTGACCATATGTAGTCTCCACTGGGTGAGCGAAGAGAGAGTTCCGCCTCCAGCAAAGAAGGTGAAACTTACTGAGCTTGCCTCCTCAGCCTGAAATAGCTATTCTTGTAATTCCAGAGGGTGAGAGAAGATTCCAATTCCATTATCTGTTGCTATCAAGATATTACCCATGTCCTGAGAGGCTTCTGTTGGGAGGTGGCCATTCAGTAAGAACAGATGGTGACAACAGGCACAAGAGAATATGGACAGCTTCCAGGCCTCAGATAAATAGAATTATGAGCTTAGCTTTGAAAAGAAATTAAGGGAACAATTACCCAACAAGGAAATAAAGCGTATTCGATGGATGAATGAACAATGAAAAGATAACAATAGAACATGGCCCAGTTATGGGTTATGGCTGCCTCTTCAGAGGAAAGCTCTCGGGTTCAGGAGCTGCTATAAGATAAACCGAATGGCAAATTCTAAATTTGAAAGCTTGGGAAGGGTGTGGATTTAAACAGAATTAGTAAATTAAGAAAATTATGGCAGTGCTACTACAGCAGAACTTTTTTCAAGTGCATAATCTAGTAACTTTAAAGAGGAGTGCTTTGTTACATGAAAATACACCAATCCATAACTCATATTCTTTTTAATATATTGTATTTATTATGTTAGTACAGTTGTTCCATTTCTCCCCCATCATTCCCCTCTACCCTGCACCCCTCCCACCCACATTCCCTACCTTTAGTCCAGGTCCATGTGTCATAAGTTCTTTAGCTTCTACATTTCCCACACTATTCTTGCCCTCCCCCTGTCTATTTTCTACCCACCATGAATGCTACTTATTCTCTGTACCTTTTCCCCCTCTCTCCTCCTCCCACTCCCCTGTTGCTAACCCTCCTGTGAACTACATTTCTGTGTTTCTGTTCCTGTTCTAGATGTTTGCTTAGCTTGCTTTTGTTTTAGGTGTGGTTGTAATATCTGTGAGTTTGCTGTCTTTTTACTATCATATTTTTTATCTTCTTTTTCTTAGGTAAGACCCTTTAACATTTCATATAACAGGGGCTTGGTGATGATGAACTCCTTTAACTTGACCTTATCTGAGAAGGCCTTTATCTTCCCTTCCATTCTAAATGACAGCTTCGCTGGATAGAGTAATCTTGAATGGAGGTCCTTGCCTTTCAAGACTTCAAATACTTCTTTCCAGCCCCTTCTTGCCTGTAAGGTCTCTTGTGAGAAATCAGCTGATAGTCTGATGGGAACTCCTTTGTAGGTGACTGTCCCTTACCCATAACTCATATTCTTAATGGATAACAGCAAATACTCTTGAAAAAAATTACAAAAGGAAGAAATCTAAGAAAATATGCTTATCAATAGCATTTGTAACAGAGCTTAAACAACTAAATAAGAATCCATCTGGTTTCTGCCAATTTATGTCATTTCAAATGATGTAAAAGGTAAGGATTATGAGCTTAGATTCTCTAACTGTTACCAATCAGAAGACAAAAGGATGATTGTTTCATGACTGTTTGATTTTGTCAACTAATATACAAAGGTAAGTTGTAGCAATGAGTGAAGCAAACCACAATATCTGACTTTCACAGGATCAGAAGAAAGCAATAGAACACAGTCTTGCTCACTGTGGATGGGTCATATAACTCAACAAACTCAACAGCTAACAGGATACACCCAATTTTGCCTTCTAGACAGATACTATGTCTAATGGCATGGATTTCATAATTTTCCATTTTTTTTTCATGGTACATATATATTTAACAAATTTTGACTCTATCTTAGACTATAACACTATTTGTACAGCTTTCCATAAAGTCAATCAGATTATTTATATTTCCCTCTTTTTCTTGCCCTCTGTTGCATCTTGATTATAGAAAAGTCTTGTGGTTAAATTTATCCTTCAACTGAATGTCAATCATGACTTCTCAGCTAACTTTTATTTAAGTATTTCCATCATCACTCACACACAGACCTCAGAAAATTTTGTCATTTCTGCTTCCACAGTATACCCCAGCATCCCTCAATTCACTGCATCTCCTTTCCACTGCCATGATCTGAACCATGTTCATCTCCGCTTTGCTATTTGACATCGTTGGCTCTCCACAGTTCATTCTCTACAGAGCAATGTGGTCTAACTTACAATTCAATTCAAGCATGCCCCAGTTTGATCTCTAATGACTTTCTAATTCATTTTCAAGGAAAGCTAAATTTCTAATTGTAGCTTACACGGTGCCATATATCAGATTCTTCTGACCTTATCTTATAAGAGACTGATCAATTAAGTTCCATGCACAAAGCTCCTGATTTTCCCTTAAACGTACTAAGCTCTCTTTCATCTTAGGACTTTGTACCATTGCTCTTCTTTCTGTTAATAACTCTCTTTGCCAGAACTTCACCTCCAAGCCATCAACTTTTGTTTTTTTAGGAAACCTTCACTAAAAATTCTATTTAAACTAGCTTGCTCTACCAACACAGGGACAGAGTAAACACCTTTTATTTTATGTATATTTTCCCCTTCATGAAACTAATCACCATTTGAAATTATTGTGGTTTTATAAACAGGTTGTATTCTTCTTTCCTCCACTATTACGTCATCTCAGTAAGAATAGGCACCTTTCCTTTGTCACCCACTTTTGTATCCACTGGGGTATGAACAGCATCACAATGGTAACTTTTGTGACAAGTGTTGAATGGATTTATTATGCTGGTTTCTTTCCTCAGAATTTAATAATCATGTCCCAAAAATTGTATTACTGTCAGAACTTTGAAGATTGCTATAGATTAAGGTTCTAAGTGTGTTTTTATTCTAGATTCCATTTTTTAATAATACCTATAATCTAATGTTCTCTCTCTTTCTCTTTCTTACTCTCTCTCCCTTTTCTCCCTTTCTCCCTTTCTTTCTTTCTTTCTTTCTTTCTTTCTTTCTTTCTTTCTTTCTTTCTTTCTTTTTTTCTCTTCTTTCTCCTTCTCCCTCCTTCTCTCTCTCTCTCTTTCTGGATTATAGACTAGACTGGAGTTTACAGATTCCAAAAAACTTCTCAGTCTCGCTAAATTCCATCCTATGTGGTTCATTATGTCGCCACAATGTGCCAAAATCTTTTTGAAATTCTAAATTATTCATCTAAATCATCTATTATTTCATGACTCTTTCTATTTCCTAAAAATTGGCTCCAATATTATCTAAGCTACTGACTGTACTTGTTAGAAAAATTATAGAGGTAAAAAAGCCAAATATTATGAAAAATTTCTCTCATGTTTGAAATCAACACATAATTTTATACATAGTTTCAGGAACACATTATGACTAGCATGAGAATTATGCAAATAGATACAACTTACCAGGATCCAATTATATTAAGTAAAATACAGCAAACATTTTCTGAACTCATTCAGATTCAGTTCACTGTCAGTGATGAAAACCTTTATTCTTCTCCTTAATCTCTTGTGAAAACCAATCATCAACAGCTCCTACATCCACCTTCCTGTTACCCTGATGCCAGGGAAAGAACAATTGTGTCATTCAGATTCTCCTGGGCTCAAAGCCTTTTCTCTGGTCCACAGAAAATCCAGGATACATAGTCAGGCAGTTCCCAACTCTAATTTCTGCTTTGAGGAGTTAAGTCACTGGAATGGAGCTGAAAAGTAGAATTTTCTCCCCAACATCACTGTCCTATATCCAACCAAGTTGGCCCTTGACCAGTTGCTACCTAACCAGCACTTGACAACTATGAGATGCTAATCCTGTGCACAGCCTGGTACACCCAAGCACAAGTCCCTTGCCTGCTTCTCACAGGAATCAGCTAAAGGAAATTGATAACTAGAGGAAAAATATAACAGGGCAGGAAGATTTTTTATAAAATAGTCATTGTATATGGCAGAAGTTATAAACCTTGGTTGGCAAGGAGACATCAAATAATTTTAAGAAGGTC
The DNA here is from genome assembly GCA_004027475.1 of Anoura caudifer. Lineage (NCBI taxonomy): Eukaryota > Metazoa > Chordata > Mammalia > Chiroptera > Phyllostomidae > Anoura > Anoura caudifer. Next base: position 574,731 of record PVKU01000057.1, on the reverse strand, counting down.
TAGTGAGAAGGTTGTTGAAAACTTCTTATTCAATCTGTAGTGTTTGTAAATACCTTTTTAAACTGTTTTTTATGTCTTCTATTTTTTTCTTTTTCTCCTCCTCATCCTCTTCTTCTTTATCCTCCTTGGCTTTCTTTTTGGTGATTTGATTTTTTTTTTTTTCAATTTACCATAAACTTACAGGCTACAACATCATGGAGTTGTTTGAAATCATCATATGACAGCTAGTATTGGAAAAAACTCTTTCACTCATACACATACATAATATTGAATTTCTGGCTAGGAGGACAGGACATGAAATTTAAGCAGGACTTATTTATGCCCTCTTGCTTAGCATTGGCACCTATCAGGGCATACATCAAGTTCTTGTTCATGTATAAAGCTTATTTATGGCTACAAGTGTTCATGAGGAAATTATATATTTGATCTGCAATGCCTTTAAGTTTCTTTAAAAGCATTTTATTGATCATTTTTGTTTGCAGTGGAAATGATCTCAGCCTTCAACTGCTGTTACTAGGAACTAGTGCAGTTTGAAATTCGACTATTCCATCTAGATCCCTAAGACTCACATGTTCAAATTTTCAGAAAACCTCTGTGTGCCTTTAAATGTCATCTCTTTTGTTAGCATGAAGTTTTTCATATCATACCTTGTAAAAATCTGTATATCCGGTCTGTCCAAATCTCTCTGGCCATTAGAAATTCTAGAATGACAGATGCTTTTTACCTAAATCCCCAGTAGTTTCCCTTGGTTAAGAATAAACTCTTTATTTAGGTCAGAGTGAACCTCAGAATTATTTCTTCTTATATAAATGCCCCCTTTATATTATTGACATTTCTATCTAAGCTTTCTCAGGCTATGCACTGCCTCTGATTACGACCTTCACCTTGGCTTTGGAATTTGATTCTATTCTGTCTCTCCAAGATTACTTCTTGTGAAATATTCCTGCTGCAAACCAGATGTTGGCTCTCAGGTTTTCTACTTTGTGTTGTTAACTTTACAAACACATTCAATTGACCCTTTCTGGACACAAGGATATACTTGACTAGTGAAGTGGACACGGGCCAGCAATGTCCGAGTCATTATGGATGAATTAAAACATGCACACAGACTACCGAGTCTGGTGGAGGAATAAGAACAACAGACTGGCTTTTCTCTCAAGAGGAGCCAAAGCTGCGGCCTCGGCCATGACAGGCCTTTATTCTAATCCTATCTCCTTACATTCCAAGATGGTTCTTCCTCACCATCCTGGTTACAACAAAGGAGCCAATGCCCCTCATTACATCATAGAAGAAGGACATTAGCAAATGAATAGGCAGCCTGTAATACTGGGCCTCTGCAAGGCTCAGCATGGATTTTAGGAAGTTACAGTAAGCATTTGCAGGGTGAGGGAATTTTTAGTAAAGCGCCAAACCTCAAAACAGCTTAGGCACATTGCAAATCTGATTACCCACGAAAGAACCTATCTGTGGGCGTGGGTCCTGTGCATCTCCCTCTGAGTGGGAGCTGGGCCCACGCCACACAGAAACTGCCACAGACTAGTCATAATATGTTGACGAAAGAAATTTTTAAAAAATGTCATGTGTTCTCCAGATTGCTAATTTTAATTAATTAATTTAACTTTTAATTTATTTAATTTGAAATTAGCTTAAGGAATTTTTTTCAGAGCCATTTCTATTACTAATTTTTGGCGTCATTCTTCATATGGTTAATAGGTGTCTAGATCAATATTGCCGAGTTCCAATATTTAAATACCTCTGACTTCAGCAAGTTACTTAACTACATTTTTGTGCCTCTACTTTCTCATTTGTAAATAAATGACTAATAGCTAACTCATATTGTTATATTAAGAATGAAATACTTAATTCTTCTAAATTGATGGGAACAGCAGATATACACAGTAAACCTTGAAATGGTAGTTCCCTCTTATTATGATTATAATTTTACTATATATATATATACTATAAATAGTTATTACAGAGTTAACAATCATGTAAAATATGCCATGAATTTGTGCTCTTTATCTATTATATTAGTACTTATATTCATGTTATAATTAAAATTACATGTTACTCATTTTCTTCAAAATACCTTGCTAAACAAATAGTATCTCCTGGGCAGGCTCATTATTAAATATGAATGAATAATTACAGTCCAGGTCTTACAAAGACTGTGAACCACTAGATTTTCCTTATTTTTATTTTAGTACACTTATCAATGTATTATATACCATGCATATTTTTCTAAATATAGATCTTGACAAAAATCTTTTAAAATGTACAGTTTTTTTATCTAAGGTGTGATTTCTTGTCAACAAAATGTAACTCAATTGTAGAACCATGAAAGGCCATTATCTTATTTAAGTGCTTTCTACATTTAACGTTGACATATTGAAACAATACAACTTGCAGGAAAATAAATAATAAGGGTGTGGATGGAGGTAAAATTATATGCATCTTGAGGATGGGCTCACGCCCAGACACTCAGGCAGCAAGAGCTACACGTGGGCACACTCAGTCGTGTGGGTTTGTTCCCATAGAGTCCTCCTTAGCAAAGTCCGTGTTGTTGACCCAGTTGACAAAGCTGATGTCACACAAACAAATGTGGGCATACATGTGGTGTAATCTTGGAAGAACAAACCCACATTGAGAGCAGTTTTGTTCATCAAACAAAACATTCTTAAAAATGGCTTTAAACTAAAAACATAGTAAGGAATTTTTAAAAGTGATCACTGAAAAAAATCACTGCTTATTAAATTCATCTAAAACATTATTATAAAGTTTTACTGTGATGTTTTAAAGAAATTTAATAAAAGCACCATGAAAGAACACAAACAAATTACCATTTATCAATGCTACTATACCTTTAAGCTGTACAGAAAACCACAGCCTGACTGATCGTTTTGTAATTTAATAATTATGGTAAGCAAGATTTCTTGATTGAAATTGAAATTGAAAAGAATTTATCATTAATCATTCTCCATCCTGAGAGTTTACAAATACATAAAATCTACTAGTGACTATTGCTGTTTCTATATAATGTAAAAAAAAAAAAATGAGGCTTATGGATAACTTTCGGTATGGTCAATTTTTAAAGGTCAGAATACTCAATCACTTGAAAACATTAAATTCAAATGATATCTTTTTAAAAACTGTCCATAGGGTTAAAATTTGCAACAGAGTACAGATAATTCTCATTTAAAACATATTACCGAAAGTTAGACATTTTAAAATGAGGAAATGTAGAGGGCATTAATTAAAGAATATACAGGGTTGGGCAAAGGCAGGTTTACAGTTGTTTGTATAGAACATAATACAATCATCAATAATAATAATACAAGAATTAACTCTATTTCTTATATTAAACTCGCAATTGCAAACCTACTTTGCCCACCCCTGTATTTCAACAGCACAACCATTAAGCTTCCATGAAGGTAATGGGATCTGCATGCTGCTAAGTGATCACTTGTGAGTCCTAATCCTGCTCATCTCTTAGGGGCATTTACCCAGTCACTGCTGCTTCTCCCTTACTTTCTTCCTTTGGCTTCCAGAACACACTCTCTGTAGGCTTTCTTTCTGCCTCCATCAATCCTTTTCAGTCTTCTCTGATGCTTTCTTATTTTTATCCTCCGAGTTATGCGGTGTTCAGTGTTCAAAATTCTTTTCTTTTATTTCAACACTCCTTTAGTGATCTACTCTGGTATAAGGGCTTTCGTTCTTTCTTTTTAAAAAAATTTATTTATTTCCTGAGGGCGCTACCTGAAAGTTGTTATCTCAAATTGATTTTGTCTTTGAATCATCTCAATTACCATAATCTTAATCTTAATCTTAATCTTCCTTAGGACAGAGATGGCTTTTATATGCCATCTCTACACTGGCAATTCTTAATTTATATTTTCCCTAAACATGATACATGTATCATGTGTACGTGTTTTCCAATTACTTGTTGAATAATTCCTCTTGATGAGTAATTAGTGCCTCAGAATAACCCAAAACGAACTTCTCATTTCACCCATCAGATATTCTTTTGTGGCAATCTTCTTACAGTTTATGATAACTCTGTCTTGGAAATACTTAGACTCCAGATTTTAGAGTTATTCTTACTTATCTTTTCTATGGAGATTTCATACTCTATTCATTAACCAATCATTTTAATACACTTATATATCTAAAGTCTTATTCTACCATTCCTCATGCCTCTCATCTTTTGGCTGTGTTATTTGCTCTACCTTCCTAATTGTTTTCATAACTTTAACCATGAAAATTCTGATTTCTTCAAAGAAGCCTAAGTGATCTTAAACATATTTTGATTGTGCCACTTTTCTCAAAATCTCCAGTGATTCCCCATTTCACTGCTAATGACATCCTAACAATGGTGTATAATTTTCTGGCTCCCATTGCTTCTAAGATTCATTTTCTACATCTCTCCTTCTTACCTATTCTTCTCTCACTACATTGATGTCTTTCCTGGTTCTTAAACTTATCAAGTGTGCTCCTTATCAGAAGCTTTGTACTTGCTGTTCTGTCAGCTTCCCAAGATATTTCCTTGGCTCATTGCCTCACCTTTTAAAGTCTTTGCTCAAAAGTTATTTTCTCAGTGATGTGTCATCAATAATTATATATAAAAACTGCATTCTTCTTCTACGTTTTTCACTATATTCTTTTCTGAGCTTCTTTTTTCCCCATAAGAGAATGTACCACCTTTTAAATTGCAACACAGGTAATTATCTAGTTTGCTTTTTGTTTTTCCCAAAAAGGTAGAGATTTTTATTTTTACACTGTGGGTTGCTATATCCCTATGATGTAGATTGTTCTTTAGCAAATAATAATCAAAAATAAATATTTAAAAAATATTAATATGCAGTCAATGGATTTTATTGGTGTTTATGATTATATTTTTAGGATTATAAACAAAACAGTATTGACATGGTACAAATAAATACAAAGAAATTGAAAAGGAAGGAGAGAAAGTTTATATTAATATTCAGTATCTAGGAATATAGAAAACTGTTCATTACAGAGCACAGAGAGAGATGGTATTAGAAAAGAGGACCATTTTCCCATTTTAATGAGAAAATGAAAAACAGGGATGTTTATCGATACATACAGCTTTACAGATTTAGTAGCTAGATGTTGAAGCAATTTTTCATTTGAAAGTTTCCTTTTTCTCTCTTTGTTTTGGCAATATAGTCATACCCTTAGAATATGCTGGAATTGGAAAATCAAAATTTTAAATAAAGTGTAAAATAATTGAAATAGTTGTAAGAAACTGAAAAGAGCTGAATAGGCAAAAGTGGAGTTATTGAAAAGTACACAGTGAAGGGCATTATATATGGCAAATTGGTACGCATTATAAAGAAATCTGTCTACCACTTTCATTGATCCTCTGCAAAGATACTGAGTAGTCTGGAATTCTAACTTATTTATAGTACAATCTTGTTTGGGAGATACTAATAAGAATACAATGAGGATATCAGTAAAATGATAGATGTCTCCATAAAGCGATAGTCAATGGATTCACCTGAGACCTCGAATTGCAGAGAAGGGGACATCAAACCCAAAGCAGGCAGATAGATGGAAAAGAAAGTAACAGCACCAAAGGAACGTGCATCCGGAAATGACTGAACATTTTACAAGTTTGGCAGTTTGGAGCAAGGACCAGGGGCAGGGCGGCAGATGTGGGGTAGAAGACAGGAGCAGATTTGGAAATAACAACCCCTTCTGCAGTACTGGACCCATGGATCAGGTTTATAGTTTGGAGGTGAAGAGTGAGACTATGATCCAGGTTTCAGGACATTTAATTAACATTACTGGTAGGTCTTTAAAGATCTTATTATTGGCAGATGACTTTTTTTTTTTAAAGTAAAGGGCAGCACACACACAAAAAATGACCTGCATTCACTATGACAGTTTTGTTTGACTGTTTTGTTCCATTTTCTTGCTAAAGAAAATAGTAATTCAATTGCTTGACTGGATCTTGTGGTGAGGGCAAGAGTGAGTGAAGGACAAAGAACCCATCACCAAAATCTGAGATGCTTTTGTGCGGTGAACCTAACCTAATTTTTGGTGTGGTCAAGGGCTGCCTCTTTTCGTGGGAACTCTTGGGGGCACCGGGTCCTTACGAAAAACTAGATTTCATTTCAGAGAAGGAAAGTTTAGAGAAATAGATGGTTTTATGCTTCATTAATAAAGAGCTTAAGAGAACATAATCAGAAAAAAAGTAAGACTAAAGATTATGGTCAGTGAAAAACAAACAACAAAGTAATTGGAGATGACAGGAGAGAGTATAAGAGGACAGGGGTGGGGAGTGGGGGTTTGGGATTTGTGTTGAGATGAGGGAAATGGCAAGAGAATCTTGACGTATGTAGTTGCTTGTCAGGCCCACGCATGTCAGTGTCCTTCGGGTGGTCTAAGCAGTCAGGCCCCTCTGAATTCCGCTGTGCTAAAATCGCACTTCCCCTTGAGCCTCAGCGACGGAGGCCGGCAGGCGTGACCAGTGGTTCTGGGGGCTGCTCTATCAGTCAGGATAGATGGCGGTTTGGAGTTTTGCTTTGTGCTCTGCCTTACTTTCTTGGTGATGTGTTTCCATAAACATATGAGGATTCTTACTTGAGTTTTGAGTACTAAAGAACTCACATTGTATCCAGAGTGGGAATCCAGTCCTGTTTTCCGGGCCTCAGTTTCTACTGTGGTCTGGTAACATGGCTTTACACTCACATGCAAAAAGGATAATCTAGGTGCCAAACCCCAGACCGAAAGGCGTGAGTAACTTCGACCTCACCCCTCCATTTCACAGGGGAAGTATTAAAGGACAATGTTGCAGGAAGAATGTATAGACATGGGATGCAATATATATATATATACTAGGTCCTACTTTTATGTTGCAACCCTCAAATCATTTGATGATTCATAGATAATTATACTTGAAAAACATTGATCAAAATGGTCACTAAATAAGAATACGCATGTATATGCATATGCATGTATGTATGTACACATATATGTATGTAATATTTACATTTCACCATTTTGCTAATCAAAATTCTGAAAAATAGTATCAAATCATTTCTAACTTTTTAATTTGTAATAGCTTTTATACGCTAAGGAAAAGTCTCAAATTTATTCACAATTAGCTGGTAAAAGTACTCTTTGTCTAGGAATCATTTGATGTTTAGAAATCCAATAAAGTCTTTTATTAGGAGCCCTTATTTCTTTCTTTACATTAAATTTATTGGGGTGACACTGGCTAATAAGATCATATAGGTTTCAAGTGTACATTTCTGTGAAAGATGATCTGTATATCTCATTGTGTGCCTACCACCCGAAGTCAAATCATCTTCCATTATCATAGATCTGTCCCCCTTCACCTTTCACTACTCCCCACCCCCTTCCTGAATGCAATTTCCCCATAAGGGAAGTCGCTTTTGCCAAGGTAAAAAGAAATTCTATCCCTGAAAGATTTGACCTTAGTTTCAGACATGGGACCTCCCTTGTGTTGATGAGCTCAAATCCTAATAACATAGCTCCTTGGCAATGATAATTTTTTGTGTTGCTTTTATTGTTTCTTAAGTCACCATATCAGTATCTCTAAAATTAAAACATTAGAGAATCTTTAAAAGTGTAAAAAATTCCTGATACAATTCTCTTACAAAGTCTTACTATGATTATTAGGAAGGCTACATCTAAAGAATTTTACTGAAAATTTATGAATGTACAACATTCAAATTCTTGATTATTTCAGTTCCTGAAATATCATAAAAGTTTAAGTAATTGAAATCTCGACAGCCTAAGCTAATTTTAAAATTTAGTTACATCATTCTGTTCTCATTCACGCAGAGGCACATTGCTTTATGGCCCCTTATATCATTCTACTTATTGTCACATAGTGTTTCTTTTTTGGAATAACTCACTTGATAATTCCTCAGCAGTAAGAGGTACAGTACATCAATAATTATCATTAGGTAAATTTATACCTTAATAAAAACATTAGTAATAAAACTACTATTCACAGTTCCTTGACATATACTGTTTGCCAAGTTTTTAGCTAAGTTATTTAAATGCATTAACGTATTTGATTATTACCATGACCTTATGAACGGAATACTATTTATTATTACTTTTCTTTCACAGATGTGTAAACTGAGTCTAAGAAAATTTAAAATTAATTGTTCCAAATTGTACAAGAAAATATTAGAACTATTCAGATGCTTTTACTTCATATCACAAATTCATAAATATTACTCCTTTGCCTTAAGTAGGCCATTAATGTGACATACTAAAGTGATATATTTCTTTCGTAATGTCTTTCATCACATAATAAAGTATTTTTTAATTCCTCATGACTCATTGTGCCATCTATTGATGACATAAATAGTCTCATAAGACAAAATGTTCAGAAAGTTGTTCAGCTCAGATACTAGTCTTTTTTAACACATTCCAGGCTTTCAGAGCTAAGATTTCTCTATTTTCTTAACTTTGGAAAATGATGTTGATCTTATAGTTATAGAAGATAAAATTAAACAACATTTAGAAAAATGTAATAACTTATAAATCAATATGCATATCAATTAGTAATATTAGGTACTCAATCTATAAGACCACTGCAGTCCAAATTTTGTGGAAGAAACAGAAAGATGGGCAATTTTACATAAATTAATAAATTATTAGAATTTTTCTGACTCATCTTCACTTTTAATATTTCTTCACTCATTTTATAATCTCCCATCTAGATCAAGTAAAATCATAATTTTACTCTTCTTTCCCTCACTCTCTTTCATGCTAACTTTATAAATTTGGAATATCTCAAATTATTTGATAGTATAGTGTTTCATCTCAAAATTTTGTTTCATCTCCCTGAATAATCGAGTGATTGTTTCCAACAAATAAGGATAATCTTTTACACAATCACAACAAAGCCATCAGATATGGGAAATTAGCATTAATAATTACTACCATGAAATCCTCAGACCCTATTAAGTATTGCCAAATGTCCCAATGATGTCTGTATCAAAAGGATTCAGTTCACAATCAAATCATTGTGTATTTAGCCTCTTTATTATCAGAAACGTTTTCTCAACCATTTTTTAGATTTCATGACTTGGACATTTTTAATATTATAGGATGATTATTTTGAAGAACTTCAGACAATATGGGTTTCTTTGATGGTTTCTTACTATTAAGTTCAGGCTTTACATCTGTAGCAGGAAGAGAGAGGCAATGGTGGGTTGTTCCTGTCAAGTGGTGTGCAAATTTGTTTTGCTCCATTAAAGATGATGTTCATTTTTTATCACGTAAGTAGGGTGATGTTGGCCATTCTACTGCATTGCAAAGCCTTCTTCTCTACATTGTAATTAATAGACAACTTTTGGAGTGGTATTTTGGAACTACCTAAATATTCTGTTTTTCATCATCCTTCAATTTACATAGTTAATAAATTATCTGAGAGGAGTCTCACAGGGCCTGCCTTTGTTGAAAAGTTTTAATTCACTACTATTATCATTTATTTTTACATTCAAAATGTCCCATGTTTAACCAGTGAGAGCACCTTCAAGGTGGCTTCTGTGTCCCCCTAATGCCTTCCCTTCCTTCCTGGAGCGCCCCCTCACTTTCTTCCACAAGGTTTTCCAGAAACATTTTATACTTTCTCTTTCCCTGGCATCACCCATTTCTAAAGGGGTCCTAATTCCTTTTAGTGGAAAATGTAATTTAGGAGACCAAATCTGGGCTTTAGGTGGGCACATTGTTATAAAGTGTTTCTGGTTTGAAGCCCTCTCAAATAGAGTAAAGAACACATGTGCCTGTACATCTACACACTCATTTAAATCTATAGTTACCATTGTATTTATTTATGGATAGTAATGTCTTACAATAGAAGCATAGAGAGTTAGTTCTTGTTTTCTCTCTCTACATATTTGAAACTTTCTTCTCCGGCAGGAGACTGGATTGCTTTATTTGATTTGAACATAAGTCAGTAGTTCGAATGTAATTATCATTTGACCAAACTCTGTACAAAACCAATCTCATGACCACGGCCTATCTCTACCCCTGCAAGAGCTCTCTCTTTGCCACACTTGGATTTTGACACCCATGCCGACAGTTCCCTACATAGGACACTCTTTTCTGGGGCTCTGTAGACCTGCCTGCACCCAGATGCCTTTGACATCCCACTCTGGCTCTCACTGCCCCCTCCAGATCAGCCCATCGATACAGGCACTGCACACACTGTCCAGGCGGACACCCAAAGCCGGCTGGCCTCCTGTCCACGTGGCTCTTGACCCAGCCTGTTCTTCCATTCCTCACTCCCGACACCCCCTGTGTGGATGCTTCTTTATCCTGCGGAGCTCTGATCCTCCACTTGGGGCACTGGACTTTCCTCTGCCCACACCAGACACGAATCTGCCTTGTGTCCTCCCAAATCTAGTGGTCCTAGGACTCTAGTGTTCCTAAAGAGAAGGGGGCATGCAAGATGGGAAAGAAGAACAATCTCTCTCCAAATAAAATAAATAGGTAGATTCCAGTGTTGATAGAGACAGGAGATGATACATTCATTTACATTAAAACATGCATGATTGACAACTCAATATATTGTATCTTCCTCGGATATACATATTTTATCTGAAAAAAAATGTATAAGAAGAAATAAATATCTAATACAGAACTTTAAGAACTGGTACACTGACAAAATAACTTCTTCTGTAACCGATACCTTTTTTTTTGAAAGGAGAGTTGTTAGAGATGACTTTAACAACTATTGGTGACCTTCAGATTTCTTTGACATAAAATGCTTAAGGCAGCCCTCTATTCTTCTTCCATAAAATATGATTCTTATCAGATGCCACACTGAAGACTGAGGAGTTTGGTTAAATAAAAATTACATACATAAGTGAATTAAAGGAAAATATAAACAATAGTCTGTATGATTTCAGATAACTATCCAGACCTATAGGCACTGTTTTAAATAGTTTGCATATGCTAATTTAATTTGTATAACAATACTAGAAGATAGACTATATAAGTGAGATTGTTGAGAAAGATCTATTATTAAAATTGCTCTCAAAAGTTGTACAACTAGTGGATGGCAGAGTTGGATTCCAAGCTGAAACACCTTTCGTGGGTAACCTCAATATAACACAGCTTTTTGGTAGAGCAACAAATATGGTTATTGTTTTGAGCTGGATCAGAAACCTCTCTGATATCACAGCAACTTTTTATATTAACGAAGTAAGTCCCAGAAACCCATTGGAATTGCCACAGATGGTAGTTTTTGTTATCAAACTTTAGAGTTTTCACCCTTGAATCATCAGCAGTGCACTTATCTGTGAACGGAGAAAATAGACCTTTTCTCTTATCTGCCCTTTTAAGGCAATAAATGTGATAAGATTTCTTTTCACTGGGGCAGTTTGCTTATTTCTGACTTTTATTTTTTTATAGAATGAGTTAAAACTTGGCAGTTTAATTTCCACTGACAACATAGCTAATTTCACTGTTCTTCTCTTTCCTAGAAAGGTGTGTAAATAACAGTATGCCAACCTAAACAAACTGTCAGTAAGCAATTCCTATCCAGATGAAGCTTGTTGTTTTAATTATTTTGGATATTTTATCCCCCAAAGTTTTGATTTTTGAGTTAATAGAATTTTCTGAACATCATCAGGAAGTATTTACTAACATTAAAATATAAAAAGAAATGGCAATTAATGATTTCATGAGATTGGTTTTTTCCCATTAAATGCTCTCAAAAATTTCAAGTCAAAGTTAGCTATTTTAGTAGAAAATATATGTAAAACCAAAATGGGTTTTTGTTTTAATTTGTTATGTTATAGCACTGCTGAGAACTTTTAACATCACCGTCCAGCTTTATTGACTGTCATACCCACCATCACCGCCCATGTGCATTACAAACCCCGCTTCCAGCCAGTAGAAAGCTGCACAGTTTCAGTGTAGAAGAGACTATGATAACATCTCCTGAAGCATAATACATCTTTTTCTGCAGTGCATCATGTCAGAGTATCTCAAAGCAATTAAAAATAAATGGAAAAATACTGTCCTTAAGGAAATTTGTTTCCCAGTTAGAAACTGTTAAATCCTTTTCACAGCTGGAAATATTGGCAACAGAATGAGATTAGATAAGTTCTTAAAAGTCCACATTTTTTCAAGAATAATCTATACATTCTATAGATGTTTTCATGTTCTAGTCACTATGTAACTCTTCCTATCTTTTTTGTATAATTCCTTACATGAACTGATATTTTCACAAACTATTTCACAGGGCAGTCCAATTTAGGAATGCCAGTGCAGTGTGTTATAACATGTTAACCTGAATCTTGGACTAAGATTTGAAAGAACAAATTTCTAATCTTTACAATTTAGTCATGTAATAATAATAATAATGATAATGATAATAAACAAATTACTGATTTGACTGTGCTGTTAAAAGCTTTTGAGGGAAAAGGAACTAAAAAAGAATATAGAGTGAAACCACCACTTGTACATATGTAATTTATGATGAATATGATAAATATGATAATGATGATGAAGAAAGCAATATATTTTATAGTAACTGATGCAGCATCTTGAAAACACAGTCATTAAAATATACCTTATAATTTATAGCCACCGCATTAAAATTTCAATGTACCATTGTATGTAGTCTTCTGTCAAATATCTGACGACTCATTCTTCTTGGGAATTTATGCAATATTGGGGAAAAAACATAGTTCCTTTAGTCTTTTTCATAATATGAAATGAAAACATTGTAGATGAATTGAATCATCTTAGATACTTAATATTTCTAGGAATGGTTTCTTGGAAAGAAATAAAATCTGTTATTTCTTTGTACATAAAGTTGAATATTTTCATCATCAATTTTATATAATTTCCCCAAATTGCTCTCAGAGTTCCATGGAGTGGAACGATCCTACAAATGCAGTACCAGCACGTCGGGTCCTTGCGTGTTTACCGCAAGCACATTTTTCACTGCCTCACTACAGTAGACCTGTCTTCGTTCCCAAACCTGTTTGAAAATACACTGAGCCAAGTTTAAAGAAAGGAAAGGAAGAAGGGTCAGTTTAGCCCAGAAACAATGGAAGTCACTAAATATTTCAAGGTTTCATCACCAATAAGAAAAACATTTTTATCAAGTATAATAGGGAGGGTCTGTGTAATTTCAAGAAGGTAGTTTATGTGTGGAAAGAAGTTAAATATTGCTAGGAAAAATAATTCTCTGTAATATTCTCATCAACATATCTTTTGCAAGTACACAAATATAATGAGGCCTCACAGACTGATGTCAGTGACGTCCCTATTTTTGAGTAAGAAACTCCAGAAGACAACCCTTGCTGAAGAGCAAAGAACAAAATGAGTAAAACTGTCAGAACTGACATCATCCAAGTGCTAGAAACTAATCAAAAGCTTGCCACAACCTGGGAAGTATTTCCTCAGGGGGAAAGAAAACACTCAATTTCATTAAGAACAGTGAGCTTTTTGGTGTTTTAACTCACTTTACATCTATGCCGTGCTCTCCAGCTCAGTGGTAGTCTTGAAAATAACAGCTCATATTCCCAGTAAGGGTCCTGGAAGAAAAAGAATGGAACTCATTCACAGATTGTTCTTACCTGATCCGTCTAGTGGCCACCTGGAGACCCACTTAAAAAGCTTCTCTTTCCCTGGCTGGTGTGGCTCAGTGGGTTGAGAACCAAAAGGTTGCCGGTTCCATTCCCAGTCAGGGCACATGCCTGGGTTGCGGGCCAGGTCCTGGGTTGGGGGCAAGTGAAAGGAAAGCACACATTGATGTTTCTGTCCCTCTCTTTATCCCTCCCTTCCCCTCTCTATAAATAAATAAAAAATAACCTTTCTAAAAAAGCTTCTCTTTATTTCACCAAACTGAAAAGTGCCTTTTGCCAAAATTCCAACCCAGGGACGTTAATTTAAAATGATTCTAGACAAATGTTTTAGTCACTGCTACCTAAGCAATGGTTAAAAGTTGGGGCAAATAATAAACAAGCCAAAAAATCTTGGAAGGGAATGGTGGAGAGTAGTTGCTTTGGGAATAAGGGTCTGAAAAGCTTTGATGTGTACCTGGGAAGCTAGGACCACACACTGAGGAAAGCCCTAAAAAGCCCTAAGTTCTGACAACTGGCTCACTTTGAGAGTCTACACAAGCAGAAAGGAAAAACTAAGGCAGGGTTGTAAGCTGCTTGGCCCAGTTTTAGAGGCATGCCCTAACACACACACAATCCTGTTGCTAACCAACACACAGAAGAGAGGGTTTGTTGTTGTTGTTGTTGTTTGGGGGGAGGCACTCCAAGAATTTAGAGAAGACATTTTTCTAATCATTAGACAATAAGCTAAGAAAAAATATTTTAGTGGTCATTTATGAGAAAGAATAAATATTTTAAAGAATTAATTCTGATAATTCATTAAGCAAACAAAAATACAAGTAGTGAGACTTCTGCGCAAGATGGGGGCATAGTTAGACACATTATGCCTCCTCACACAATCAAAAGAAGGACAATGACAAATTTAAAAACAAAAAAAAAAAACAATTAGAACTGCCAGAAAATTGAACTGTATGGAAGTCTGACAACCAAGAGTTAAAGAAGAAACATTCACCCAGACTCATAGGACAGGCGGAGACAGATAGCTGAGCAGAGAGGACTCATGACAAGGTGGCAGCTGGAGAACCTGGAACAGGGAAAGCTTTGGCTGATGGAGCAGGTAGTCTCGCATTTCCATGTGGATAAACCAGGAGGAACAACTGGGGAGGGAGACAGACCACACAACCAGGGTTCCAGTTGGGAGAAATAAAGCCTCGAATCTCTGACTGAAATCACCTGTAGGGGTTGCGGTGGTGGGAGAAATTCTCACCTCATAGGAGAGTTCATTGGAGAGACACACAGGGTCCTAGAATGTACACAAACCGACCCACTTGGGAATCAGCACCAGAAGGGCCTGATTTGCTTGTGGGTAGTAGTGGGGGGAGTGGCAGAGAACTGAACAAGCAGCACTGTTCCCTCTGAGACCTTCCCCCACATACAGCATCACAACGCAGTGATGTAGGTGGCCCCGCCCTGGTGAATACATAAACTCCACCCCTTACTAAGTAACAGATGTGCTGAGACAAAAAAAAAAAAAAAAAAAAAAAAAAAAAAAAAAAAAAAAAAAAAAGCCCAAATGAAAGAATAGATCAAAGCTCCAGAAAAAATACAGCTAAGTGATGAAGAGGTAGCCAACCTATCAGATGCAGAGTTCAAATCACTGGTAATCACAATGCTCACACAGATGATTTAGTATGGTTGCAAAATAGAAAGAAGAGTGAAGACTATGAAAAGTGAAATAAAGGAAAATCCACAATGAACCAACAGTGACAGGAGGGCAAGTGGGAATGAAATCAATGATTTGGAGCAGAAGGAAGCAATAAATATTCAACCAGACAGAATGAAGGAAAATAATTCAAAAAAGTGAGAAGAGGCTTAGGAACCTATGGGACAAAAATATTCCAACATCTGAATAATAGGGGTGCCAGGAGAAGAGAAAGAGCAAGAAATTAAAAACTTATTTGAACAAATAATGAAGGAGAACTTCCCCAATCTGGCAAAGGAAATAGACTTCCAGGAAGTCCAGGAAGCTCAGAGAGTCCCACAAAAGTTGGACCTAAAGGAGCACACACCAAGGCACATCATAATTACATTAGCCAAGGTTAAAGATACGGAGAGAATCTTAAAATCAGCAAGAGAAAAGGAGACAGTTACTTACAAAATAGTTCCCATAAGACTACCAGCTGATTTCTCCAAAGAAATCTTACTGGCAAGAAGTGGCTCAAAAGAAGTATTCAAAGTCATGAAAGGCAAGGACCTACATCCAAGATTGCTCTATCCAGCAAAGCTGTCATTTAGGAAGGGCAGATAAGGTGCTTCTCAGATAATGTCAAGTTAAAGGAGTTCATCTTCACCAAGCTGTTATTATATGAAATGTTAAAGGAACTTATCTAAGAAAAAGAAGAAAATGAAAAGGTATGAACAGTAAAATGACAACAAACTAAAAAGATCAACAACCAAATCTAAAAAACATAAGCAAAAACAAAAGTGAACGAAGCAAATCACTGGAACAGGAACAGAATCACAGAAATGGAGATCACATGAAGGGTTATCAGTGGGGAGGGTGTTTTGGGGAGAATGGGGGAAAGGTACAGGGAAGAAGAAGCATAAATGGTAGGTACAAATAGTAGGGGGAGGTTAAGAATTGTATAGGAAATAGAGAAGCCAACGAATTTATATGTACAACCCATGGACATGGACTAAGGGAGAGGGGAAGTGGGTGGGGGGGGTGTGGAAGGTGGAGGGGGCTAAAGGGGGGGAATGGGACAACTGTAATGGCGTAATCAATAAGCTATATTTACAAAGCAAAAAAATAAATGTGGACATTCAGCACCTCTAATTTCCTATTAGTAGTATTTGTATATGTTTTCCTGTTGAATTTGTATCATTTTCTTCAATTAGACAGATGCATCATTCCATCTTTTAAATTTGATGCAGGTCACAGCATTCTTGAATTTTGTCTCAGTTTGAAAAGATTGGGCCAGTGACAAGGACAAACATCTATTTTTCAAACTGCAGCTGCCATCTGGTATGCCAAATCCTTCTAATTGAGAGCGCAGCCTCCATTCTTCCTGGGGAACATCTTCACGATGTAAGATTATATGCGTAAGTAGAACTGACATTGACACCCGCATATTTTGTCAATGGGGTTGCTCACTTGAGAATCCAAATGCGTTCGCACGAAGCCTTCTCTCAGCACTGCCTCTCTAACAGTGGGTGTGAGAGCAGTATGGAGCCACAGCTATCAAACCCTGGCCATGTGAAACTCATCTCTCCCATTATCTAAATGACAAGGTTCTTTTCAACTGAAGACTTTTTGAATAGTATACAGGAACATTTGGGAGTGCTTAGAAGGTAATCTAAATATTTCCCAAACCCGATGGCAGCACAGAGTAAAAGAACTCCATTCCTACCACTTTGAAGAATACAACAAGATAATTCAACACATGCAAAAGAACCAGTTTTGGAGATCGAGATAAATTCTTGAAAAGCATCATAGAATGAATTTTCCACATTGCACTGTGCTCAGGAAATAATTTTCTGTATGCAATATGTCTGGAGAAGGCACTTACTACACCTTACCCTTTCTGGAGACAAGTATGTGAGTTTAGATAACGTGTGCCAATAAGAGCAAATTTACAGGTTTTAATAGCCTTACGGACTTCAGGGATGGCACCGCTGGTTGTCAATCAGGAGTCTTTTCTGAGTGCTAGCTAAGTACACAGTCCTCAAACTGCAATGGCACTTCCTGGTTGTGGTGCCATTTAAGTTCTACCCAATAGGGTGAGGTTCTGAAAGGATGCATGCTTCTTCGAGGCCATGAACTTAAAGGCATGTGGATGCTTTCCATTCTGTCACCTCTCATTGCCTGAGTGACCACAGTAGCTGATACCTTGGAGCCAAAGATAGACGCCAACTGCTCCATCGGCCCTGTACCTGCACTCTCAGGCTCTCTCTTCTGTGAGAGACAGAGAGAGAAACTTCTCTCTGTGTAAGTCATTATATTCTGGCATATTATTTTTCTAGTAACATAGTACTCCAATAAAACCAAACCTTTGTAGTATTTCTACTTAGTATCAGAAACCTGGTACTAAATTGTACGTACTTTCATTTTTATATTAGAAATATTGAGAGTGATCTAAAAATAAGTTACTTTTATTGTCATAAAACTGTTGAAAATACACTTTTACAATTTTAAATTTTAATGGTTTTCATTTTGCTTGTATTTTATACTTACTCTCATTTTATATCAAGGTATATTGCTCTTTTCTTTCATGATGGTGATATAAAATTTTCATACTGAAGTTTTTCTTGGAGTAAACATGGGGTCAACCTAAATACCATTTTTAATAAATAACCATATAGATTATACATGGGTATGGCAAAGGTTATGAAGACAGCATGCTAAAAAACACTTTTAAAATGGTAACATTTTCTCACAAGTAGTTTGAGGGAATCAGACCCATATTCCCTGCCAAGGCTGTGTGGCATCGGTCATTTTGCTTAGACTCTCTCAGCTTACTCTGCGGTAACATCCTTAGATCATTGTGCTATGGGTTAACGTAATAATCATTCCAATTCAGTAAGATTGCAACGTGGACAAAATTAGATATTGCTTTCTGGTCACAACAATAATTCCTGCATAATAAGTATTCATATGGCATGGTGTAAAACGATGCATTTTGATGAGTGAAATTCCTCATAAATTTAGAATCTATTACTTATGTAATAAAACCACCGATAACAAGAACTTTTCCAATATACAGAGCCAAAAAAGTATTAAATCATCTTTCATTTGTACATCAATTATGAGTAAAGATCTTTATAAATATAGTCCTCTACAATTATGTTCGGTTAGAAAATTATAAAACACAACCTCAGTGGATTTTGAAAAAAATCTATATAATTACAAAATCATAACTTGCTGTTTATTACTCCTAAAGGGAATAAGTTGTAGAGAGAAATGCAAGCTTTCCCCAAAATTTATTTGAGAAATGTAAAAACAAGGATTTCAATGGAAATGACAAATCTTGTTTTAATACATAATCGAGGTCATTTTGAGGTTGAATGCTGGCATTTGAACATAGGTGCTAAAACAATGAGAATTAAAAAACTAAAATCGTGTCAGAAGTTTGGTGGACTCTACTAAAAGTAAACCCTTGAGTATATCTTAAGAAATGATAATCAGATGAATTTAATTGTTACTTTAGCTGACCTGCATGGTGAAAAAGTATATCCTAACTCTAACTGTAGGTTTCCTACCATTTGATCCTTGATGAATCAGAGTGCGTGACTTTACGAGCACATATCTTTTGCTTTAACATTCGAGACATTGTTAATAAAGTTCTGACTTGTGAGACCTCTGCGTGGTGTGCAGCCATCCTTACTTATCCTCAGGACTTCTGGTTGTATGGCAGCAGCAATTATTAGATAGATACTCGCTTGGACAGGCATTGGTTAAGTCAGGCATCACTGCACATCAAAACGCAATCTTACCTTCAATAAAAAGTTAATATTTTTACATTTCTACATTTCTTTATTTCATTTACTGAGTTTCCCAATTCTGCCTACTGTTTTATTTAACAACTTAATAAAACTTGTGAGTTTTTTTTTTTTCTCCTGGATAGGCTTTAGGGAATAATTTCTTTGTTCCATTTCCTAAGGAAGAGCTTTATGATCCAATAAGAATTATTGCTAACCTGCATTCATTCTTCAGGGAAAGAGTGTATGGCTTGGTTTAATATGGAATTTAATTATTGCCAGCATTAATATGTGATGACCACTAAGGGAATAAATCATTGAGGGAAAAAAAAAACAAAAAAACAACAGAGGAACACTTCATTCACCCTAAAGTAATATGCATGCCGAAAGTGCCTTCTTTTTTCTTTTAATCCCCTTTGGATAATGCTGATTTCTTCCCCGCCCATCCTCACTTGCTGTAGCTTTATCTTATTATTTCCTAGACCAATTTCTACATTCCGCCTCTTACTCCTTGAAAATACATCTTTGAGAATCCAAACTCCACTTTGATACAGCATTTAGGTCACTATTCTAAGTTATATTGAATTTAATCATGAGGTCACTTGAACCAAGTAGCTTTGCTGTCTCTAATCTACTAACTGCACATTTTCTCTGAGATTGGATGGGACCTGTCCTATTAGGGTTTCTGACACAAAAGGTCAATAATTTTTCACTTCATCCATAATTTTATATTTTATTGTCCGACACCTCTCAAAAGTTTCACAGCTTTTGTGGAGAAAATGAAATAGCCTATCAGTAAACTAGACTGCTATTTTCCTTTGTCTTCTTTATGTTCTCGTGATACTTGCTATTCTTTTCTCCTCAATTTCAAGTTTTCCACTTGGTAACTTGTTCTTATCTTGGTAGCTCTGATATATATATATATATATATGTATATATATATATATGTATATATGTGTGTGTGTGTGTAATATTATATGTGTATATATACTTTTAAAGTGCAATTTCAGTTCTATGCAGTTATTTTTTTTATTTGAAACAAGGAGATTTCATGACTTGATTTGGGTTTTAATAAAACATGATAAAAGTATAAATGATATGTTTGCTGTTCTTTTATTATGCCTTTTCAATATTTTAAAAGGAATAATTTTATTTTATATGATATTTTAAGTAATCTTATTAAAATATAAACTTAAGTAAAATTAATCAGTGATACTTTTAACATTACACATTAGATAATTGGAAGCAGTTAATTTCTAAACTGTATCTTGAATTAATGCAGAAGTATTTCCTAATTATAATTTAAAACATTGATCTTAGCAATCGAAGTTGGGAAGGCAGAGCCCCATATTCCAGACCAGACTGAGCCACTATTTCCTGAGACTCTGGGCAAATTGTTAGGTTTAATACATCCATGTCATTTTGTAGTCTACGAACACTTTAAACATTGCATAGCATAATAGTTAGGACAAAACAAGTTTTGATTTTTGACATTAAATACACATATAAACACTATAAAACCTTTTATGAGCAAAGCATTCAGTAGAATTCAGGTCTTGTTTCTCTTCAAATGTGTTTTCAATTACAGAATGCTGCCTCATGTAAATAAAGTCAGTGACAGTTGCCAAACATATAAAAAATTTATGCTATTAATAAAAAGCAAACAACCACCTCATAGTGTTTTTATGTAAACATGCAAAGTAATACATATTAAATTGACTTTGAAATTAAAGAATAGTCATATCTTTTTATTTTTAATGTTTGATTATTTTTAAAACGCATTGTGTAAATATAGCCATTAAAGACAGATATTATCAAAATGGATTAAACGTACAGTCAAACTATATACTTTGCATAAGCAACATTACATATAATGGTATAGGCACATTAAAAAGAAGGGATACAGAAAATAACAGTATAAACAATAACAAAAAGAACACAGGAGGGGCTACATCACTATCAGATAAACTAGATACAGAGCGAATAAAGTACCGGAGGCAGAAAGGGATATTGTATAATAATAAAAGGGTCAACCCTGGAAGAAAGCACGGGCAGCGTGATTGAACTGAAAGAAGAAATGAGCAAACACATCATCAAACTGGAGACAACAACATCCCTCTGTGAACACTTGATTGAGCAACTGAACAGAAAATCGGCAAGGATGAATCACACAATCAAACAAAGAGGACCTGATTAATGTTCATGAATGCTAACTGACATTTAAAGAAAATTCCATTGACCAGTAGAGCACATTCATTTCTAGTGCCCATGGGGCATATACCAACTTGGGCCTTATCCAGGACCATAAAACAAACCTGGACACAAGAAAACCACAAAACCGAATCAAACCATGGGTAGCATGTCGTCCCACCACCACGGAAACAAAGAGATCTATTAGAGATAACAAGGAAGTACCCAAACGCATGAAAACTACATAAAACATATCTAGATGGGCTATGGATCAAAGAGAAAGTCTCAGGAACATCAAAGAATCCACTGAACAGAATAAATGTAAGAACACAACAATACAAGTTGGAGGAATGTTACTTAACAAGGGCTGACAGGGAAATGCATAGCACTAAATACTTACATTATCAAAGAAGCAAATCGATAATCAAAGCTCCCACATCAACAACATAGCAAAGGAGTACAATTAACTCAAGCAGAAAGAAGAACATAATAAAGAACTGAAATTATAAGCAAAATATGTAAAAGTCAATAAAACAAAGAGTTATAATTTTGGAAAGATAGAACTGAGAAACCTCTAGAAATGCTGACAAGGAGAGAAAGAGAGAAGACAAATAAATCTCCACTCCTGGGAATGAAGCGGTGTGTACTACGCGCACGAAGCACACGCACACAAAGGTGTGGAAATACTACCGACAGCATTGTGCACACGAACTCAACAGATCAGACGAGATGGGGCAATTCCTTGCACGACACAAATTACCACAATTCACTCAAGAGGAAGTGGACACAAAAAGTAGCCCTGCAACTTTTGAATACATTGAGTCTCTTTATTTTGGAACATTAATATTTCATTTATTTTACTAAAATTCACTTGATATAGCTATTGTTTTTGTCATATACTACCTGTGTAACACTGGACAAGTTACTTGATCTCTATGCTTCAATTTTCTGATCTCTGAAGGGGAAGTAATATGCTCTCTTTATCAGACTATGTACAGGGTTAATGTAGACATTGCATATGAAGTGATAGCATAGTAGTACCTTGCTTGTAGTAATCAATAAATTACTCCTATACTATTATGCAAAATATTATCTCCATTAATTTTTGTATTAAATCCAAATGTCAATAAAAGACATTTTATTTTTATTACTCAATAATATTACTCATTATTATTTTTACTACTCAATAGTAAATTCCAGTGAATGACTACTTTTGATTTGAATAAGAAACTGAGTCATGCCATCATTTGATTTTAAATTTTTTAATGGCAAGAAGCACTGAAAACGTTGGTTCATATAGGTCAAAGAAAGCACTCCAAGGATGGGTTGGATTCATGCCTCAGTACCATTGTACAGCAATGGAACTCTCTTTGTTGAGGTGTACTCATTGTGTGGGCCAACAAAGGGTGATGAATTCATGTTCTAATTTTAAAATCACCTGAGCAGATGATTTCATTCAAAAGAATTCTACGCTGTTGGGGGGTATTGAAGATTACTGCTTGCAGAGAAACTAATAAGACTTTCTCAATCGAGTCTTTAATTAAACAAAATAAAAATCAGAAAGCACAAGACCCACTGATTTTGCAAGAGATAGTAAACAAATATTTAAAGAATTAACACTGATTTTACATAATCTCTTTCCTAACATAAATGAAGAATTAATATTTCCAATTTTATGCTTGATGCTATCTCAAACCTGATGCAAAACCAGACAAAACAACTATGAATATCAAACCCAAAAGCCTACATATAAATACTAAACTAAAATAAAAATCAATAGCAAGTATTTTAAAGTTGCCAAATATTTGGCAGTTTAAAAACGCATTTTTAAAAACTGTCTATATTGCCTCTTTATGATGTTTTATGCAGAAAATTCTAAGAAATTTATAGGCATTATACTGAAAATAATAAGCACATTTTATAGACTATACAAGATTTGTTATCAAAATAGAGAAATCAACTATAGTCTATTCTAAAAATAAGAAATAGAAAATGAAATAAAAACAGTCATAATAGCATCGCTAAATAGAAAATTTTTATGAATGATTTAATGAAAGATAAAGAAGCCCTCTGCATGGAAACTAGATGTTTCTAACAGAATAAAACATACACTTATCCTTGATTAAAATTTCAGTCCCATGTGTTTACGCAAGAAATAAAACACAAAACAAAAACACTGTCACCACCACAAAAACAAAACAACACAAAACAAAACAAAACAAAACAAAACAAAAGGACATCCGCAAACTGTAAGGACTCGTTCATTCCAGCAACCAGGCAACTTCCCACAAATTCCACCGGGAGATGAAAGTCAGAAAGAAGGAATCAACTAAAGCAAAATTCTGTGGTAAGAAAATTGCAAAGGAACCAACGGTTGATGGGCCCTGATTTAATTTAACACGTAATTAAATGAGTGCTGAACTCGCTATTTTAGGCACAAAACGTCATCTGAGTTTTAAAATACTTAAAAACAAAATCCACTCTTTAAAAGATGAACAATCTTTTTTCTAATTCTATTTTAAACGTGAATATATTGTATGATATGTACTGTGGGAAACAAATCCCGAACGAGCGTTTTTTGTAGAAAATACTCAATGTCAATCTAACTCTTTCCACCTTTTATTTTCCATTTTATATGTTTTAGTTATTTCTTTTTAGGTGTTCCAGGGTTTACTATGCTCATCTTAATGTATCATAATCTACTTCATATGTATATTCCATAACTTAATTTCAGCGAGATGTAGAAATGCTACTCTATTTCTGTAAAGTCTTGTTTTTGTTGCTTCTTTCAGAACTCTTCGAGGGTGTATATCACATGCATAATTAAGTTATATATAAGAGAATACACATAATTTGTCTACATGTATATAACTGAGTATATACATATGCAATTATAAATACAAAATATTATATTTTATATTACATCTCTACATTACAAATCCAACAATGCATTGTTAGAAATCACTACTTTTTTATGTTTTTATATGCTAAAGAAATTGAGAAAAGAGAGGAAATCGAGTCTATATTTATAGATTGGCTATATTTCCTGTATTTACCATTTCTGATTCTTTTTTATTTGTTTCTCTGGGTTCAAAACACCAGTTGGCCGCATTTCTCCACTCTGATCCCAGCCCTGCTCCCTCTAACCTCCTCATTACATTCGTCTTTGTTACAGGCCCAACGCAATCATTCTTCACATACATTTATTCAACTCCTGCTCAAAACAGTTAAGCAAAGAACAAAAATATCCATTTATACTGTTTTTATAACTACATAATTACCTTTAGGAGTGTTCTCTGATTTTATGTAGGTTTGAATTTCCATCTGGATATACTTGCTAATGGCCTGAAGAACTTCTTTTAGTACTTTCTTAAGGAAGGTCTGAAAGAACCAAATTCTTTGTTTTTTATCTATGAATGCATTTACTTTGCATTCATTTTTGAAAGGCATTTTGTTGTATGAGAGGTTTTTGGTTGATAGTTTTTTCTTTCTTTCAGCACCTTCACCGTCAACCCACTGTCTCATGGCCTCATTATTCCGGTGAGAAGTCAGGTTATACCCTCCTGGGCTCCCTCATTCTCAAGAAGCCATTTTTCTCTTGCTACTTTCAAGGTTTTTTGTTGGTTTGTTTTCGGTTTTTAGCCTTTATACTATTGCTACATCTGAGTGTGAATCATTTTGCTTTTACCCTATTTGAAGTTCATTAAGCTTGTTGCATGTGTAAATTAATATTTTTCTTCAGCCATGATGTCTTCTAACATCTTTTTCTGATCATTCCTTTTCGTCTTCTTCTTCCAATAGTCTCATTGTGTGAATGTTGGTGCATAAAAAGATAACCTGCATTCCTCTGAGGCTTCATAGCTATAGTCTTTTTGCATATGATGAACAATTTTATTTGTTACGTATATTTGATTGATTATGCTATTACACTTGTCCCATTTTTTATGGGACAGTTCAAAGTGCATGTTCTTATCCCACACAGGTTACATTCATTCTGTTCCAATAGTCAGAAAAATGGTGACTTATTCCAGCATCAACTCTATTGTGCAAGGTCTTTCTAAATATCCTCTAAATCTGATGTATGATTCATTCTGAGACAAAATTCCTCTCCAGCTGCGAGCCTATGAAATCAGATAAGTTTTGCGCTTCCAAAGTGGAATGACGGTACAGGCGTAGGATTGACATTCCCACTGTGCAAGGGTAAAATTAGGGCAAAGACTGGGACAATAGTCAGCCCCAAGCAAGTCCAAAACTGGCAAGGCAAATTCAATTGGATCTTACAGCCTGATACGAACCCTCTTTGATCAGATGCTCTGCCTTGCAGAATCAGTGGTATTCATAGTAAGGTTATTCTACAGTACTGGTCACATGTATTTACTTCTTCTATAAAATGTCTGCCTACATATTTTAAATTTATAGCAAGTTATGTATATGATTACAGATATTAATCTTATACCTTACACTAATTGATTTTGCCATTTCTTTCTTAAGTAGACTAATAATACTTTCAGTTATATGTGTTAATTCAAACCAGTTCTATTAAAGTCAGATTGTTTTCTCATTTTAGTAATTGTGTAAAAGGCTAACATGGTTGTGTACATTTTATAAAATTAATTATTGGTTTCTCTTAGCCTATATGAGTAAGAAGAATTCTAGATGTTAGAAATAAT
The DNA here is from genome assembly GCA_004027475.1 of Anoura caudifer. Lineage (NCBI taxonomy): Eukaryota > Metazoa > Chordata > Mammalia > Chiroptera > Phyllostomidae > Anoura > Anoura caudifer. Next base: position 548,801 of record PVKU01000057.1, on the reverse strand, counting down.
AATTACAAACCCAGGGAAGCATTCTTAACAATGTAAAGAAACTCTACAAGAATATAAAAGAACTTCAGGATTCATTTTAATCCATGCAAAGAGAAACATTTGGTAGTACTAACCAAACAAACAACAAAGGAATAAAGATTCCCAAGGCCAGGGAAAAAGTGAAGATTCGCACACACAGCACCGTTGGGGGGGAACATAGACTAGAACCTCTTAACATGGTGTTTCAACATTCTTTCTGTTATTAGTCTTTTTCGCGCAGAGAAATTTTGAATAACATGCCTTCACTAGGCATTTCTGCCAATAAAATTCACAAGATAGTTGCAAAAATTTTCCAAATCCACTACAAAAGCAATTTATATTCAGTTTACACTTATGTGCAGTTAAAGAATAACACCAGGATTTAGCTTCTACCAAGAGTCTTAGAATGAATTTCACTATCATTGATTTAGTTAGTACAGTAAAAGTGGGCTCTTTATGATTTTTTTTCCTCAAGTATAGTACATTTCTTACATTGCAGCGGGGATAAAAAAGAAAACCCACACCTCTTTTACAGAATTCCTTTGGCACTATATGTAAATTTGTTTTAAAAAATAAGATCCCAGTCTAAAGCTGTACAATTAGCCCACTAATCTACTCCAATTGATATGCATTATTAACATTTACCAAACTCTTGATTTAAACTAGAACAACAGGAATCCAGCATCTCTCACTGCTTTAAAGAACACTATTTTTTTATTGTCATTGACGTACAGTTGTCTCCATTTTCCCCCTCTTCCTCCCCCACCCCACTTACCCCCACCTCCCACCCTCAATCCTACCCCCTTTTGGCTTTGGGGAAAGGTCATCAAGGAACATAGGTACAGGACCCATGGATAAAGTATACTTTAAAAAGTATGTTATTTGCTTGTCTCCAGTTACATTGTAGACATATAGCAAATGAAGTCTTCTCTCAATGGCTCTCACCTTACACTGAAGAATGAGGTCAAAGCTGTGCCATGTGGGTGAGATGCACTCATTCAAGTCTTTAGGTTAATAGGACATGACTAACCTGTCCCACCTTGAATTAATTGGGCTACTAGAAGATGCTGGAAGAGAGGCAGTGTAAGTTGATGAAGGACTTGCACACGGAACACCTATTTTATGTGGAAATAAAACTTACATCATATCTCAGTCTGTGATATGTGGTAATTTATAAGAAACTTGGATAACAAGGATAATTAAAATGCATATAAATGCATACATTAAACATTATGTTTTAATATTCAATATGTATCAGTCTGCATTAGTCAGGATTCTCCAGGAAGGAAAAAAAAAAAAGAACCAGTAAGGATCTATGTACAAACGTTGATTTACTTCATCTCCAAAATACATTATTTTAAGGACTGGCTTACCTAATTTTGGGAGCTGACAAGCCTGAAATTCGTAGGACAGGCCCACAACATGGAAAGTGAGGCGAGAGCTAATGTTGCTGTCTTGAGTCCCCAATCTGTAGACTGGGCAGGCAGGTGGGAAATTCAGGCCCGATCTCTACGGTGCTGTCTTAAGGCAGAATTTCTTCCTAGAGAAACTCCAGCTTTTGCTCTTAAGTCCTTAAACTGATTGGGTGAGGCCCACCCACATTCTTGTAGATGTGAATTCCGTCCACAGCCACTGTCTAGGGTTTGGACAAACACCCGGGCACCGTAGCCAAGCCGAAGCCACACGCAAAATTCACCATCACAACTTTAATATATGATAACTCACAGTAAGGTTTATTACATTGGCAACTGCACGCTTAATATAATCATTTCTTTAGTATCATATAGTGTACATCTATTTGATTGTTTCTGAATGTACTAGAGACAAAGAGAAACAAGAAAGCTCTGAATTGTGGATGAAAAGGGAGCTCTGTAACCAAGCTAAGTGAAAGTAACCTCCTAGGATGATTTAATGATAAATCCCTAACCGGGCAGGTCATGGTGGCTGGGCATGCCTTAGGCCTAGGACTTCCCCAGGAAAAGGTTATCTTTGCTTAAGGAATCCTACCTGTTGTTTCTGTGCATCTTGGTTAACACACTTTTAAAATGCCTTTTTTTTTCAGACCCTTGGAAGCTTAATCAGTCTCAGGAGAGCACACAATCTTGTTAACTATCCTGTTACCCAATGTCCACCTTGCTTTGTACCACCTTCATGCATCTTCCTTGAATCCAAATGAACAAAAGGAACTGCAACGCTGCCATTCTCTGAAGCGTTTGAGATCTCGTTTCCCAGCAATGCCATCAGTTTGGCTCAAATAAACTCATAAAAATTCTTTACAGTTTTGGACACTTCCTGTATCCATAGCACTATGAATTAATTGGAAAAGATGAGATAAAAGGAGATAAAAATTTCAATAGGTTAAACACTCAGAGTGGAGGTGTAAAGAATATTTTTATTAGTATTTTCTCAGACTGTAACTCAATGCAGGTCCAGCTTCCTGCTGCCATGAAAGCAAAACTCTTGACACAGAGGTTGGTAAGAAGGAAAGGGATTTCTCTGAGTGCCAGAATCTTGAGAACATCTCTTGTCTCAAAGCCCCTTTCAACATCTCAGTGCAGGCAAAGGTTTTCCTAAGGAGGGGGAGAGAAAGCAGAACAAAGAGATTAAGATGAAGGGGTTGAAAAGTTGTTTGTGTGCAAAGGCGCACAGTCCAGTCCAAGAAAGATCTCAAAACTGGCCAGCCTATGGTTTGACGTGCATCTTCCTACTTTTACCTCAAACTGGTTTTACAGTTGAAGGTCAGCAAATCTCCCAGAGCTGGGATGCCTGAAGGTCAGAGTCTGTATATCTTGAAGTTCGTCTTACAGGATTCTTATACAAACATGCCATTTATCTACAGGCTACATGTGAGTCACAGTCAGCACTTACAGAAGAAATGGCAAAACAAGAATGGGGGTGGACCACTCGTCCCCACTGTTAGAAGACTACAAAATCACTTGTAGTTTAGAAGCCATGTGACTTTTTGAAAAACTTAAAGATAAATCAATAAGGAAAATCTAATGAATGCTTCAGAACTAAAATAATTTATACAATTAAAGAAAACTTATAAAGTGAATAATTATAAAACATTTTCATGGAGGACGTGCTTAAAATCCAAATAAACGATGTAACATTTAGATTATTTTGTTTTAAAATTAAAATAAATGAAATGTATTTTTTCCTAACCTGAGTTTGCCAATAAAAACAAAAAGAAATGAGAATCATCCATTGAAAAGTGAGTGAAATATATTTTTAGTTTGAATGAGTGTCTTAAAAAATTAATATTAACTTTTCTATTACATATTGCTTTCCATGTCACATGCTAAATTCTCAGGTGACCTGGTTTCATTTAAAATGCTTTCAGTTTCCAACCTAAACCACATTTTAAATGGAATTGATTAAGAGAATACAAATGCATTTTACATAATTCAAGGGCCACCTTCTCCACTTCCCTGTGGAAAAACTGTGTGCTGAAGAAATATAATGCTTTCAGTAGACACAGCAAATTCCACTTGTTTTTCAAGAACAAATTGAATCCATTTATGAGAAATCCTTTAAAAACGTGACGAGTTTGAACTATCAAATTCCTATCACTGTGAGACAGTGTTTACAATTATTTTCCTTGTGGGGAGAACCCCTCTTTGAGGCCTCTTCATCAAATCAGAAATACAACATTCATTTTTCCTGTTTCTGCTGTCCGTCAGTGACCGTGTAGACTGATACCGAGATTACTAGAGGGACACGAAGGCATTTCAAGTGGCATTAAACCCTGATTAGCTTTCAGAAGAACTTAAAATATGCTTTATAAATTATTGAGTTGTGATTCCAGGTCTAAATTAGATGTTGTGATTATTATAATATTTTCATGAGTGGCCACTAAAATCATATCAGAATATATTAAAGCTAGATAAACATAAACTACACTGTGTTTAGAAACAAACTCTTGAGGTTTTGGGTTTTCACTGTTGCTGTGGTTGTTTTGTATTGTTAGCTTTGTGTTAAGTTTCAGCTTAAATGGAAGTTGTAATGAATAGAACTTTTACCATTCTCCTTGGTGTTGTGATCTTAAATGTCACTTTTTCTTCATGGTTTAAAATTTGCTTTAAAAGAAAGCGATGCCTACAAAAAGTCTGTGCTCTCAAAGGTGTGTTGGTGTAACAAGATAAAAACAGACAATAAAGCGAAATGGCAATGGCCGTTTCATTCATGCAACCATATTTTTTAAACTTTTAATACCAGCTGGTTTGTTTAATAAATAAATATGTGAATATTTGAATTCACTCTATTTTAACTATATGTTATAAAGTAGATCCTTTTTTTTAGTTTTACATAAATGGTTACATACATTTATTTGATTTCAATAATGAAACAATGATACATATATTGAGTCACTCATTGCCTTTCTTTTTCTAGAAAAATTTCTGTTCTTATTAATATGGCTCGACTTCTTAAAAGTAAACATTATGTGACTTCAAGTGCACACTGTGCCTTACATTTTCAGTTTAACATCGTTCTTTTGAAATTAATTTAACTATTATCAGAAAGCATGAAATAAACATACTGAAGTAATGTTTATGCCCTGGCCTGGTGGCCCAGTTGGTTGGAGTGTCGTCCTGTGCACCAAAAGGTGGTGGGTGTGACTCTTGCTCACAGAACATTCCTAGGTCACAAGTTCAATCCCCTGTCTAGATGCATACAGGAGTCAACGGATCGATGTTTCTTTAACATCAATGTTTCTCTTTCACGCTCACTCTCTCCCTTCCTCTCTTTCTGAAATCAATAAACATATCTTTGGGTGAATATTAAATTTTTTTTAAAATAATGTTTAAATTTGTTTCTAAAAGCTTAATATTTCCTTTTAACATTAGTCACAATCCATTTCTGAGTTGCTAACAACATTGTACTGAATTACATTAAATGGATTTAAAAACAAAATTTCCAGTGAATCAACTGAGTTCATTTAAATTTTCATACTTTTGTTCTTTATCTCAAATTATTCTGAGGTCAGTATAGAATCAGAGGTTGGCACAGAATTTTGTGGAAATAACGTTCTAGGTCCTTAACTTCCATATACAAGGTCTGTCTGGAAAAAAAGTGCAGCCGTTGTTAATATAATGAGAAAGGTTTGCACAGCATTGCCGTAACCTGACAGCCAAGGAGAGTGGACTGGAATGCGCATGCGTGAACAATGATGACTTCACTGGGAGTGGTAGATGCCACTGAGTGAGCATGTGCACTGTTTGGCCATTACATTCAAAATGCCTGAGCAAGCAGAGCAGTGAATCTACATCAAATTCTTCATTAAACTTGAACATTCCTCCATGGAAACCATTTGGATGATTCAGAAGGCTTTTGGGGATGCTGCAAGGAGTGCAGCACAAATAGAAGTGTAGCACAAATGCCTTAAAAATGGTTGAGAATCTGATGAAAGTGATCCACATTCTGCAAGGCCTGCAACAAGCAGAGCACCTGAGAATGTTAAATGTGTACGAGCTGCAATCAACCAAGATCGGTGACTGACAGTGTGAGAACTAAAAGCTGATCTGGGGACTGATCTGGCTTTTTCCAAAACTAAAATCACCTTCGAAAGGGAAGAGATTTCAAACGGCCGATGAGATTCAGGAAAATAGGACGGGGCAGTAGGTGGCGATTGGGAGAACAGTGTGAGGTCCCAAGGTGCCTACTATGAAGGGGACTGAGGCATCATTATCCTCTGTACAATGTTTCTTGACTCTTGCATCTTCAGTAAATGTTCCTATGTTTCATAGGATTCAGCTGGGTACCTCCTGGACAGACATCATAAATATCCTTTTCTAAAACGGACTTGCCTGAGACTATGCCTGTAGACAAGGTTCAGTAGGTATCCCCTTCCTATCACTCCCGTTGCCTGGCCTTCTTCCCCTGCGACTTTTCTAACTATATCAGGAAGGCATACCTCTCATCTGTAATGTGACTGCAGTATATGTGGGTTAGAGAGATGCTGGGGTCTAAAGCAAGGAAAATGCAAAATGATTAATAGTTCTAGAGTATCCTTTAATCTAACCACCAAAAAACTATGTCTTTCTCCCTTTAGAGGTACTGCTCTTAAGGGTGAAAAACAGCATAGTTTTCTCCCTGTAGAGATATTATATTTCAAAATGTGAAGGGAGTGATGACAGATTTTATTTAACGGCCTCACCTCTTACGTCCCTCAGGACCACAGCTGAGCAGCATCCCATGAGAGAGGGCAGAGAGAATGGAGGTAAGAAATACCGAGGGCAGCGGCATCATGTAACAGCCAGGTAACTGACTCCTGCTGGTCTATCTCAGAATTAGGAATCAGAAACCAACTGTTGTCCCAGAAACATGCATTAACATGATTTTCTCAACTGAAACTAAACAGGCAGTTTTTTGGATAGAAACTCTGTCTGATCTGGTTGACAGTTTTGACATTGATTAATTTCTAATAAAAAATACTGTGTTAAAAATGAATATTCCAGGAGAAAAGTTGGATGCTGGGACAACAATCATAAGTGAGGAAATGCCTGGCACAATGGAACACCCGGGGCCTTTTAAATCGGTTTCGTATCTTACTCATATTTCCATCCTCAGAGTGCTTTTCATCCCCAAGTCAGAATTGCATCCTCAAACTTTATAGCACATGATATGCACTTTGAGTTCCCTGTTGATTCCAACCACAGCATAAATAAGGAAAGAAATACATTGTGAGGTTTTCCTTTAGGGGAGTTTAATTAGTAAATGAATGAAAATTCGACTTCAATCACCCACATTTTCTTCCTTTTCTTCCCACACTGCTGCTTGAAAGAAACTAAATTACAGAGACTTAGTATGCTCAAGTTTATTATTTTTTTTTCCTTCCACACTTAGAATAGTTGTAGGGTCTTTGAGTCAATTTAAACCACATATGAAAAATAAAATTACTTTTTTAAATGAGTAGTTAAAACCACCCATAGCTTCAAACATGCTCATAACCCCTAAAAATCTGAACACTTGCTTAGCAGCAAAAAATACTTGAATAAAAGCTGGAGCTATGGTAAAATGGAAAACTGGATTTCTTGAAAACAAAATCCAGTGTGGTGTTTTGTTATTAATAATTTTACATTTTAGGTAATAATTTTGGGATTTATTTTGATTTGGGCAAATAGAATTAAAAAAAACATGATTTTCATAAGGATTGAGTATGATACTTTGTGGGAAAATATTTGGAGCATGATTAGATGAATGTAAAATATCATTATCACAACCATCACATCGTTTGTGGTCCCTCATACACTTAATTTTAGATAGATCCTGAAGAAAAGAGTGTTCAGTGATGTTATTCCTATACTCAGTCCATGTGAATGCTAGTTTGTTACTTAAACAGTAGGTATCTACTGGTAAGTCTCCCCAACATAGGCTAATAATATATCCCAATTTAAAATGGAATAGCTCTTTCCTAATACAGTCTTGCTAACAGAGAAAAAACAAGTGGTAGATAGCTCTGAACTTCAAAATCATGTGTGCTTAAGATAATACGAGTTTCCAATATTTCAGATGATTCTATCTATTAAGAAATCTTCCTCATTTATCTTCCTGTGGTATATATATTATTTTCCCTGTTATATAAGTATATAATATAATTTACTAATTTCAAAACCTTCCCTTTATTGATGATTCCTTCACAAGGTGGGTTTTATTTCTATCTTCAAGCAAAGTTAATAGTGCTTACTCCCTACCTGTTTGATAAATAAATTTTCAAGGCCACCTTTAAAACACCCAAATGCCTTTTCTCAATCCGCTTTCCACATGACCTTTTGTTTTTATCTTCTTCTTCTCCTGCTTTTCTTATCTATTTTTCCTAATATTTGTGAAACTTAGTTCTGTATTCTGTTTGGGTTATTCTAAAAATGTCATATTTTATCTCTTTTATGACCCTTATTTACCCTTGGCCACTTTTTCCATTGTCTCCTCCAATAAGCTGAGGCAGCATATTTTATCACATAAGACTTTGGCAATACATTGCTAAAGTTTATTTAATATGATATTGTGGACTTATTTCTTCACTTTTTATAATTAATAAATAAAATGTTTGAAGTAATTATTAGTGCATAATAAAACCTTTTAAATATAAAAAGTTAAAATATCAGAAATCATTGTAGACTATGACAGATTTATTCTAGACCCCTGTTTTTTATCAAATTATAAATCAGGTTAAAAATAAACCTGCTGCTATTTGTAGATTCTTCTAATTAACCCATTCTTTTAATGGGTATATATCATTTTTGCCCATTTTATTTAATTAACAAAGACCCATCTAATAATATTCTTTATTAGTCTCTATAAAGATAAATTTATTCTTTCCATTTTTCCCTTTTAGTCACAAACTTTATAGTATTCCACAAAGCACAGGACTTTATAACTTTTGCACACAAATTATAAAATATCTGATAAGTGATAATAATTTAAAATCCCAACCATCTTATACTGATAATATGGATCGGTGCCCTTAATATCTACTGTGGTCTTAAACACACCTTTTAGGAGGAACAGAATGTAGAGTATGCAAGGTAACAATTACATCTCCTGGACTTTTTTCTAGTTGAGATTTTAGGCACAACAAAGATTCAGCCACCGGATGTTGAGAGTTAGTTTCCATGTAGGAAGGAGCGCCATCGTGAAAACGCAGATTATGGAAGAGAAAGTGCTTTTGATCCAGCGGCTATCGCACTGATGTCCTGAGGACAGAGCCTGCCCCAAGCTTGGCAGCTTCCTGTTCTTGGCAGAGGAGAGGTGGCTCTGTAAACAGCACTTGGTAGGGATGCAACTTCCCGATGGTGAACCAGCAGGTGATGCGGTTGGGGGCCCAGTTTTGCAGCGCGGAATCGCGGTTGCTCTTAGAGGGCCCACCTTCACAGTGATTTCATAAGGTAGCTGCAGTTCTAAATAGCTAAGGTGCTATTTTTCCTAACACCTAAAAGCATTAAATGATTAAATAATTGATATAAATAAGAGCTATTGGCCACAGACCCTCAAGAAAACAGGAAGTTGGAGTTTGCTTGTTAGCTTTGAAGGCATTAAAGTGAGGAAAGTTAGACCATTAGACCCTGTACTTAGTTACTTAGGTTATTATAGATGAGCACTTAAAATATGGTGTTGGAGGCAGGTCTTGGTGACCAGGGTCTTTGCTGCAAAACATCATTAGGGGTTGTGCAAGGAGTGGAAAGGCTTTGGGGAGTCTGTGCTTTAATCAGCCAGGAAAATCTGATAACGAAGAAATGAAGGGCACCAGCTTTTAACTCCTCATCTCATAGCAAAGTCAGAGGATCTAAGCGTTTCTATGACTAAAGTTAAATCATTATTTTACCTCTTAGAACAATAGAGTTGCTGTACCTGAAAATGAGATTCCCAGTTTCATTTTTGTGGGTTGGTGAATTATAATACAGTTTCAGTGTGCCAGACATCTTTGGCGAAAGTTAGAAAATTCAGTGAAATAGGTGGTCCCACGAGTATAACGTTGGTTTTTAGGAAATGTGTAAGACTTGAGAGTGCTTTGAAACACCACAGGCACACCGAGGTTCTCTTGCTGGAATAAGCGAATCTTCCTCTGTGATTGATGAATCACCCAAGATGCTCCCTTGTAAGAGTAAGTCCGGTCTTCGCATACCTCCCCTCACTTCTTCCAGAATTAAATTAGAGGCCTAAAATCATCATCATACAGAGGGTAAATTCTTAAGTTGTACCTTGCAAGAAAGGTTCACCCATAAAAGACATTCAAGATTTTATCATTTGTAAGGAGGATAAACAGAAACATGTGTGTGGTAATGGATTTTGAGACTTCGAGAAGAGGGAGTAAAATACTTTTAAAGAAGAATAAATTCAATGATATGAGTGCACATACTGAGCATTTTGTATTAAAAGGGCAGCCTTGATTTTCTAAAAGTGGTTCTAATTATTAGTCATAGATGATGTACAGATCCAATGCTGGCCTAAGATAAATGAGATCGAAAGTCCAGAAATTCTTTAATATAAAATAGCTACAAATGTCATTCAGTCCGATTTAAAGGAAAGCCTGAATTGTAAGTGGGTGAGGGATTTCAAAGAGTGTATTTGGGTGTCCTTATTACCAGGAAAGAAAGAAAAATACTGAAAGGTTAGATCTACAGTGATTTTTGGAGGCTGTTTAATTGTTTTCATGGATGGTCAGAGACTTTTATAAATCAATAGTAGGAAATGTAGGTAGAAATACGAGGATAAGCATTACAAGATGCATCATGGAAAAATAACAGGGAGGAAGGGCTTCTTGGATGACAGGGGTCATTTTTCAGGCCTGACGTTCCCAGGCTGTTGTTGCTGTGGTTATAAGGAGCCTCCTGATCGCCCATCCTCCTGACGATGGAAGAGCCGGCTGGCATGCAGTGACTCAGTTACGCAGGGCAGCCTGGACAGTTTTTGTTTGTGCAGTTGTAAAATTACCCATTTACTTGGACAATAAAGAGCTATCTGTCTCTGTAATTAATTACGGACTTCTCTGATTTCAATTACTTTCAAAATCCAATGCAATATTTCCTTGTTAAAACTGAGGGGACCTCACATAACTACCACAGGTGTCAACAGCCAGAAATAAAGACTATTTATCATAGCCTCCTGAAATGGGTAGAAGCAATAGGTGGGCTCTCATGGGAATATATCCATGTCTTCTCATGGAAAGCACGGGAAGGACTGTGACTGCCCTAAGCTTTAGAAATACTTCTCAATAAAGCACAACGTGGGACATTACAGGCAGCAATAAAATAAATTACGTTAAGTTCAAATTCGGGAATTATTTCAAAATGGAAAGCAACAAAGTAAAAATAAACTCTAGAGATTTGTGGTGTTGAGATATTGTGGAGTTTCCTTATTTATGTATGCAGGCAGTTAACAAAGTCACTACGTTTCAGAACCACATATAACGCACAAAAACACCAGATTCTTTACCAGAAAGCATAAAGGGACTGGTGTACTGCTCGATTGTAGAGTGTGTTCAAGCCACGCTCTCATAATGGCCGTTTTAAAGAGCCTCAGTGGGGCCCTACCTGATGCTGCTCAGTGGGTTGGGCCCCCTGCGTCGCCTAGTCCCCAGGAGGGGTTGCATGAGGGGCAACTACACGTTGATGTCTCTCTCGCCTTCTTTCTCTCTCTTTTCTCCTCTCTCTAAAAATAAATAAGTAAATAAAATCTTAAAAAAAAAAAGAACCTTGTTGGTTGTCAAGTGATTTCCAATGCGGGTCGCCTGGAATAGCATCCCTGCCTCGTCCTGCAGACCGTTTCGTGCCAACTCCTGCTTTCCTTCCAAACCCCTACACACACAGCCACCTCCCAAAAGATTCCTCTTCACTTCCTTGGAAAAATTCTGAGCTGATGCATCGATTCAGTGTTGGAGTACCCTCTTTGTATGTATTTTATACACTTACTATGATGTACAATCGTTGTTGGCTGGCTTGTTTTTACCACTAAACTGTTATGTCTAATGCGCATTTGGAAAGCTGTTTACCTCTTATCTAGTACAATCTCAAGCATGGAAGTAGTATTTACTCAGTGTTCACTGATTTAGTAAAGTGATGGATATTGACTGCATACACCTTCTTCACCAGTGACCTTGACTGAACAATGGAACAGTAGTTTCTGTCAATTGAGAGCTGCCATTCAATTTCTGCATTCAAATAATCTTTTATGCCTTATGCCAAAGATCAATTTGTTTGGGTTATAGAGCATTTTTTATGGAATATGATGTCATACCATAGTTTATGTTGTTTTAATCAGTTCATCATAGTCACAAGATAAACCTCAGTGACAAAAGAATTTGATTAGCGGAGGTAGAAGAAAGAGAATAAAGGTAGAAATGGACTTGAAAGGAGCAATGTGTCATTTTGGAAAGTGACCCAGCAATGGAAATTGAAACTTCTGAGAGCAATGCAGTCACTCAATGTGCATGGACAATTGAGATGGTGTTTGCAGCGGTACCGTCATAGGGTCCATCCTGGCTGCTGTAACAAGATCAGCACAGCCTGGGTGGCTTGTAAATGTATGTCTCACAGTTCCGGAGGCTAGTGTGGTGGGGTGAGGGCCCACTCCGGGTTACAGATTTCCCGTTACTTCACCGCATGATGGGCGAGGACTAGGGACTTCTGTGGAGTCCCATTTATAAAAGCGCTAATCACATTCATAAGGGCTCCATCTCGTGACCTGCGCACCTTCGAAAAGCTCTGCCTGAAACCATCATGTTGGGCGTTAGGATTTCCACATTGAATTCTGGGGGAACACAAACATTCAAATCGTAGAAGGCCTCCTTACTAGGTCGGTTTGAACCTTCAGTTGTTTTATAGTAAAGGAAAAAAAAATTATTAGACAGTATTCTAAACCCAGAAAGACAAAAATACTTCTCCAAGAGAGCTGTCAAAATATAACAGGACCCAATCAGAGATAGAAAATGTAACCAGCACAATCTAGTTTTAAGAAGACATGTGACCAGATGAAATGGGTTGCCTGCCAATGACCTGTCCAAATTGATTTGTTGACTGACATTCCTTCTCAGAATAGGGTATTGAATATAAGCAGATAACATACCTGAGCTACTCTTTTTATGAGCAGAAACAGTTGCAATTATCAGCATATAAGTCTGATACAGCTGTTAATTTACTTTCTGTCTTACTGTGATTGGTGTAGGAGTAAAGATGATCATGATATTATTGCAAATGAACATGATCAATAAAACAAGCAAAAAGAGACAAGGCTTACCTAGATGATCCAACCCACAACTTTGTCTTTGACCTGACTATGCTTAATTTTGCTGTAAAATATGTATCAAGTAATTTTAAATTAGAAATATTTAACTATGTAATTTAAAATTATTTTTTAGATTTTGTTCACTTTTTTATTGTTCAAATACAGTTGTCTTATGCTGCTTATATACAAGGTAATAGTAGTAGCAGGCTTCAAGTTAATATTTCTTAAATTCACTTAAACTTATATCATATATATGAAATTCAGGGAAACTTGCACAAAACAGAAATAACTGAGAATTTGTGAGTGATTGTGGTATATATTGGTCTCAAAGTGATATTCGTACATTCAGAAAAAATTGAAGTATATAAAATGAACATGAGCTAAAGGAGATTTACAAAACTAACAGTCCAAATATAATATATGCTAAAAAATTATAAGTACATTTTCTTACAATCCAGAATTACTTTGGAGAACTGTGAATTCTTTCACTATTGCAAATTTTGTCCATATAACTTAAAAATTAAAAAAGATCTTATTTGAGGATTTGGTTTTGGTTTACTGAATTACCCAAAGAAACAGTCTTATCTCTTTCATCACGGATGTACTTTGCCTAAAGTAGCTCTTTCAATGCTATATATGTAACACAGCTCTTTTAATGATATATATGTATTTATGGTATATACACACATATATGTATATATGACATATATCATTAAAACATATACATGATGAGAAGTTTAAGCTTTTAGATTTATTTGACTTTGCCTCTAATTATCTACTTAGACTTAATAAAATCACTTCACATCTGAAAGATAATTCACCATTTGCAGAATAAGGAAGATAAATTTTAAGTTTTTTCACTTAAAATTTTTAATTATGTAAATTATACTATGAGACATACATAAAAATTTTACTTCAATCATAATGATAGCATGAACATCTTAATTATAGTGTTTTATCTCATACAGAAATGATCCATAAATAGAAAATATGAAGGGGGAAATATAATTAACACCAGAGTACATGCTACAGTATCTATCTCTATAACATATAATATAATGATATGCATAGTATTATACAATTTCAATAATATATAATATTTAATGACACATATAATTTTATATAGTTGCTAGGTAGTATCATAAAGTATATGTAATTTTGTAAGAAACAGACAAACTTTTTTTCCAAAGTGCTTGTACCATTTTGCATCCACACCAGCAATGAATATGCATTTCTGTTGCTCTACAAATTCACCATCATTTAGTTTTATGAGAGTTCTGGATTCAGACATTCAATGAGATGTGTAGTGATGTCTTACTGTACTTTCGTTTGCATTTCACTGATGACATTAGAAATGAGACATCTTTCATATGCTTATTTGCTACCTGCAGGTCTCCTTCAGTTACTACCACTTTCAAAAATAAGGCTATGAGAATCAAAGAGTTGAGGTAGCTGTCAAGTAGATGGTTAGAAAAAATTAGAAAAAGACATTCTACTACTGAGAAATGCTACTTATTTGAAAGTAATTTTCTGAGTTATATTAAATAAATTAAAATTTTTGTCATTTATCAAACAATATGAAATATGTTTTCTTGTTTATATGCTTTTTCTTTGTAATAAAAATTGGTGGTAACCCTTCAACTCCTTCAAATATACCATTTATCTAGATATCATTTGACATCCCTTGTTACAGACATAATGTCCCTAAACAACAGAGAGTATTTTGACATTACAAACTGAAGGTCATTAGAAAGATCACAGAGAGTCATCATTTAATTATTAAATAAGTGTTAAGCAGCCACCAATTGCTCAAACTTCCTTGCTATACAGAAGAGACCATGAGATGAAATGAGATCAAACATGGTAATATAAGTTGTGGAAACAAATGAGTGGTGCTGAAAACAAACACTACTTGACTTCAAGAAAAATAAAGACTACTGCGAATTGACATATTTAGTCTATTCAAATAGTGGTTGAAATCTCAAATATGAGCCAAATCCAAAAAGCATAAAACTTACGAAGATAAAGCAAAGGTAGAATGGATGAATTAGTACAGCTTGCTTGTTCTTCCAGCGGAGCCTGGGTCGCAATAAAGGGAAGCTGAGCCAAGAAGCAAAAAGGCATTGAAGTCTCATTGCTGTACGTGATTGTGGGGAGGAACTAAAGTGCAGGTTAAAGTCAGAGTACCCTCTCATGCTGTGATGAATTTTGGCTGAATTTATTACAGAAAACCAACCTACATAACTATGTGCATTGAGCAGGAAGATTAAGAACCCCTAGGTGCACGTGGTGATCTCCTGCACTCAAATAAGTAGGTTAATAAAATACTTTTAAAGATTGTTATAAGTACAAAAGTCAACACATATATCCATGGATCCTGACTAACCCGAAAAATCAGTGTCAATAAAATTGAGTTCTTTATCTTACACACCAGCTCAAGTTTTCTGTCTCAAAAAAGCAAAAAAGAAAGAAACACCACCACCACCACCACCACAACAACAACAACCCTGTAAAAGTATCTCATGTTTTCTAGGGGACAAGGAATGAATTATAAAATAAAATGAATGTAGGAGTCAGAACTCCCTATGCTTGCTTGGTTCTTCCTTTTCTTCTTTGGGACATTACATTCTTCTCTGTTCCCTCAACTTATACATTTAAATTATGGTGAAAACTCTATTCTATAATGAGGAGTCTACGGTTATCTAACCAACTTCCAAAAAGGCGAGATTGCTTAACTGCAGGTGATGCATGAGAAAGCTGTTACTGACATTCCTTTATGTTATAACTTTGCCTTTATCCATTAAGAAAATAGTATTTTGATCTCTCTCTGCCTGAGTTCTATGTCTGTTTCTTAATGCTTTACAACTCAGAAAAAAGATAGGTGTTATTTATTGGGCTCTGTCCAGGTCCATAGGTACCAAACATGTAAATTCATGTGTATTTACTCTGTGTTGTCAGGGATGGAGATTTGTACAAAGTGGGATGATAAGGAATATCCGGGGAAAAATAATGATAAAGAAGGAAAAGAATCAGGGCGGGGGGCTACATGGAGAAGTTCTACAGCGTAAGCCTCATCAGTCTCATGGATGGTTATGAAATAGGAATAATCTTTAAAGTATTTCCTGAATGGTCCCTTTTTATCTCTGCATATTTGAATCACTGGATCTAGGGAAACCCTAGGAAGGAATCCTTAGTCTTGGCAAAAGGAGCCAATACCTTGGGACTGGAGGAGCAATCGTGTGGTCAGCGATGGTATCCACTAACTTCATGTACTCAGTTTACCCCACCTGGGAACAGTGACTCGAGCATTCTGGTTATTCTTTTTTTTTTTCCTGGGAAAATTTATAACAGGATGTTTAGTAAGATGAACTACAATCCGTCTCACTGCAATTAGTTTCAAAATTACAATGGTCACACATCACCTCCCTTCTCTACTGCCTGCTGCATCCCCTGCCCTTGACCAGCACTTTTGAGGATGTAGAAGGCTTACAACGTTTGTCCCTCCAGGTCCGTATTCCTGAGGGCTCGCTGGTTCTGATCACCATGCCCTTCTGAGGCATTTACCATCATAACTGGGCAGGGCATTCCAAAAGCTGACCCAGGGGACCGTGAAGATGCCAAATACATTCTCACCTGATTCCATTGTGCAGCCTCCCTCTCTCCCCCTGATGAGCAAGATCAATGTTCCCTCCCACAGCAATGTCTGCCTTCCTTGCCTGTTGGTCTCTTCAGTACAATTGCTGCTCTACCTGAAAGTTTAAAGAGCCCTGGCACTTGGACTGTAATTGAGAGTTGGGGGACATGAACCAGTCAATTTCCTCCAAGAACATGAGAGGATGCAGGGTTTCGTTGGTTGATGTTTGACTAGTGATTTGGTCATTTAGCTGGTTGTTTTCTTGCTAAGATGCACTGGAAGAAGACAGAGAGAAAAGGGAAGACTGAAAGATCACATATCATAGCAACACAGTGGGAAGGCAAAACACTGAACTAATTTTTAAGAGCAGGTATGTCTAATATTCAACTTCAAAGGTAGTTGACCAGCTCTAGATCTCATTTATGTATCCACTAAAGTCATCTGCAGAATTATGTGCCTTTTAGGAATATGATTTATTTTAACAAGTAAGTAAATGTGTGTGCTATTTAAAAATTTATACTGTTTTATGACCCATCCCATTTACAAAAAAAAAAAAGTGCCATTCTCCTTATGGGCAATGGAGAATGTAAAAGTAATAATGCATGTGGAATAATGAGAATAGTCTTAAATTAAAATTAATTCAACAGAGGCAAGAAGTCTCTTCTAGCTTGGATTCTGATACTGTTGCACTTCAAGAACTTTTAGAAATGTCTGGGAAGGCATGTGACTTTCAGTAATGCACTAATGGAAATTAAAGTAACATAACTTCACGTATACCTTAACGAGCAGAGTGACTATAGCTGATACATGAATTATACTATTTAAGACTCTTCGTATTCCTTCATTTATTAATCTATGGGACTAATAATCATTGAGCACATATTATTGTTCAGGTGATAGAGAAGTCACTGGAATATCAACGGTCAACAAGACCATCCCAGTCTTTGTGTTCAGGAAACGCAATCTAGAGGAGACTGCAGGCAAATAAACAACAAAAAAAATAAACAAAATGTAGAGTGTGATAGGTGTTATAAAGAGAGTAATGAAATTAGTGAGTTAGAGTGATTTAATTTTTAGGAACAAGGAAATACACTCCAAGAAGAAAACTAAGGCCCCCCAAATTAAGAAACTAGAGAAGAAAACTTCAGGCCTGGTAAATGAAAAGCAGAATGGTCCTGAGACAGCAAAGAAGTTGGTGTATTTTAGTCAGTGTCGGGAGTCTGTATCAGTTGTGGTTCTGTCCAGGAGACTGAAGACACTGTAAATTCTGAAGATTAGAGATTTAATAGGGAACTGGGAATGAGAGATTGGCTGACACACAGCAAGTACTACAGTGCTGTGAGATGAAGAAATTGTTTAGTCTCCTTCTAATGTGATAAACCTTTTCCAGAAAGCACTCCAGGCTACTTCCTCACATTGGCTTTCTTCAGCCAGAAATGTCTTCCAAGACCACCGGTATGGGGAAGACAAATCTTCTAATAAAGAGATTACCATACTAATCAATCCCTATTTCTTCCAACTTATGGACACCCTCCTGAAACATGGCAGAAAGAAGGCAATGAAATTTGGAACAAAACTTACCCTTCAACAACAAGAAATGGACAACGGAATAGATCTACATAGAAAAATGGCCATGAATCCCACAGAAAAACTTAACATATATTAAAATAACTATGTTAATTCTGTTCTTTAAGTCATTTACATACTTTACACATTTTTATGTTTCATCAACAATCAGTTTTATGGAGATAGTGAGAACATAAGTTTTACCATGACTTAGATTATCCATTTCTTGTTAGTATTCTGTCAATGTGTTTCTGAATATCTAATTTTTTTAGAAACATGTCATAATAATAATTCTAATTGGACTGTCTGTGTAGAAATATAGCAATATACTAATCTTTGTTCTCTTGTTTGCTCAGAGTTTTGTAAATCATTTTTCTTCTAGTCAGTCCCATGTGTTATTACGTCTGGAAAGGCAGAGAGGTAACATAAAGAGGTCATCAACAGTAAACTGTTTGGGCTGTAAAATGCATTTTTCAAATTAAATGAGTAGACATGGAATAACAGAAATAGAGTTTATTCAAAATAAATAAGAGCAAATATTGATAGTACCCTTTTTTTTCCTTTTAGGTGTGTTATTACAGTCATCCCATTTTCACCCCTTTGTTCCCCTCCACCCTGCACACCCTCTCCCACCCACATTCCCCCCCTTTAGTTCATGTCCATGGGTCATACATGTAAGTTATTTGGCTTCTACATTTCCTATACTGTTCTTAAACTCCCCCTGTCTATTTTCTACCTACCATTTATGCTACTTATTCTCTGTACCTTTTCCCCTCTCTCCCCCTCCCACTCCCCTGTTGATAAACCTCCATGTGATCTCCATTTCTGTGGTTCTGTTACTGTTCTATTGTTTGCTTAGTTTGCTTTAGCTTTTGTTTTAGGTGTGGGATAGTACCCCTTTTTATAAAATAAAATCACTTGAACAGAGACAGGGAGAAAAGTCAGGAAAAAAACTATTAGGCAGGAGTAGGAGGAGCCACCAGATACAAAATTAAAAGGGTTAATGTAAAATAAAATGAAAACCATTCTTCAATAATTTTTACTCTGATTCAGGCTACTATCAGATAATCACTGTTATAACACATTAACATTGACATTGTTTAATTTGAAAAGATTTGTATCTTCTGTATAAGTGCTGATTTAGCATCTCCAGAACTGTTCTCTTGAAAGTAACTTAAAATATAAAATAAACATACATGACCTTCTTTTAAATGCAGTTGTTATGGTTGAATTTTTATTTGAAAAAATAATTCCTTTTATTGAGGACTAACACAGGAATTACACTTCCACCATAAATGTATAGAAAACAACTGTTTTCAGGATGGACAAGATGTAGCAGGGGATGGTTCTTCTTCTTCTTTTTTTTTTTTGAACATTTTATTTCTTTTTTAAAGGTTTTTTATTTATTTAATTTTAGAGAGAGGGGAAGAGAGGAAGAAACAGAGAGAAAGAAACAGCAATGTGTGGTTGCCTCTCATGTGGCCCCCCACTAGGGTCCTGGCCCACAACCCAGGCATGTGCCCTGACAGGGAATCGAACTGGCAACCCTTTGGTTTGCAGCCCGTGCTCAATCCACTGAGCTATACCAGCCAGGGCAAGGGGATAGTTATTCTTTTTTTAAAATTTTTTTTTAATTTTAATTTTTTTCAATTTCATTTTAATTGTTGTTCTTGTACAGTTTTCTGTCTTTTACTCCCATCCCAGCCCACCGCCCCAGCCTTGAATAAAGAAACTGCTTAGAGGCAAATAGCCTGAGCCCTGGGAACCCATACAGCCCTACAGTCCCTCTGAACTGGAGAGGCAAAGATGGTATTTTTGATAAAGGCTAAAAGCTACAATATTCGGCCCACAGTATCAGAAATGAGACAGCTAAACAGAGAATGAGCTCCAGAGATTTGCAGAGGAGTCTGACTCTTAGGAAACTATCCCTTGCATGAAACTAGAGCTCAAAATTCCCCAAACTCTAGGCGAGAACTGCCAGTAAATAGTAGTTCAAACCATTCTCAGAGTTCCCAGAGCTGACAAAAGCCCGCCAGCCAAAATCCAGAAACCTTACAAAGACAAAGCATTGAGTAGAGACCCCCAAAGTGTCATGCCCTAGCACCGGGGTTAGATTAGCTCTAAACAGCACTCCAGACTCTTCTAAAAATGCTAAAAGCAAAGCCCTAAAAGATCAAACTGATTGCAATTAGTTCACATGTGTGCAAGAACAAATTTATGTACTCTGGAATTTAGCACCCATGACACAAAATACAAGATGTATAGCATCCAACACAAATAGTTGACAAGTAAAAAATCAGGAAAACATAAAAGATAAATAGAAAAAAATAAATTATAGCAATTACAGAGAACTCAAAGTAGACAGAACATCTTAAAACATCTATGATAAGTATCACTACTATGCACAAGGATGTCAAGAAATATTTGAACATAAAGAGAAAAATGAAAGATAAAAGCTATGAATGCCCTACATGATGAATATGTGGGTCTAAGTAAGACATAGTGTTCCTTGTTTTAATATTTTAAAAGATAATGGACTCTTTATTGTGGGTTTTATAGCATATGTTTAAGTAAAAATGAAGCCAAATATAGCAGAAAGGATAGGAGGGTGAATGGAAGTACACTGTTCAAAGGTCTCTAACCATGCACAAAGTATAACATTGTTTTCAGATAAATTCTTATAAGTTAAAGAATAATCTTTTATAAGGCCAAGAGCAACCAGTAACAAAGTTCTAGCTAATAAGCCAATAGTAGACATAGAGTTGGATCATAACAACATTTACTGTTAAAGAAAAAAAAAAAAAAACGAAAGGAGTACAAAGAAAACAAAGAGATGTACCAAAATAGAAAACGAAATCAAGATGGTAGATTTGAAACCATTGGCCTAAATGTTGAGTGACCTAAACCCAACTATTTTGTATAAATATAATTGGAGCCCCTAACATAATTTGCATATATCCGTTATACACATTAGGAAATTAAAAAATGTTAATTTAATGTTAATATCATATTTAAGCAAAAATTATAAAATATTATTTCAACATATAATCAGTGTACCACTCAGTAGTGAAATGGTTTACATTTAGTCTATATTACCGAGATGTGGCATGGGTCTCAGATAACAATTCAGCCACATTTCACTGCTCAGCAGCCCCACATAGCTGGTCTCCACCACACTGCAGAGTGTGGGTCTAATGAAAACACAGATACTGTCACAGTGAAAAAGTATCTTTTAAAACAGACCAAACTATGTGTCATTCCAAGAAACTAATTTAAAAATATGCAGGTATAGAGAGAATACAATTAGAAGATGGAAAAATATATACCAGGCAAATAATAACCAAGAACGAAGGAGCTGCTATAGTCCTATCAGATAACTGGACTATAGAACAAGACATACTACTAGGGATTAAGGAGCAGTTCATCATTTTAAAAAATCAATCTATTCAAAATTCCAAATTAATATATTTGCTTTAGAATCTAATAGCAGAGTCTCAAGTAGATTAGGAAGTGAAAACCAATGGAAACCTCTGTAAAGAATATGTGTGTGTACATATACACACACAGAAAGAAGGTTATTTTTTTTAATGTTCAATGTATGGATACAAATGCATAATCAATATAGTGAGAATATTTATTTCACACATAAAGGCATCGTTCATCTGAATACCACTTATACCATACATTGAAGACAACAGTACATTTATACTTGATTTTAATAATGCTCACTTGTAATGCTTTTCTGTGTCCAAACACTCTTGGTCCTGCATATCCAGATATTATAGTAAAACATACTCTCTACCTTCTCACACACACGTTATACTGTTTTTCTTTTCTTTTTGTGTGTGTGTTTCACTCATAGATAAAAAGTGACTGTCGTTGATATACATAGACTTTAATGAATAGAACTACCTTGTACCATCAAGAAATGATTATATTTCAATTTTCCCATGGAGGCTGTTTCTCCCAATAAATTATTTTGATAGGAATAGCTGGGAGAATGAAAGAAACTATAATCCCAGCATATATAACCAGAAACTGCAAATAGCAATTTGAAATGAAAATAAGTGATAGTCTAGCAGTTTTGTAAAAATTCATTCAAAAATAAATTATAATAAAAACATAAAATTAACATAAGGAGATATATTGATAAAAGTGAAAAACTAGAAAGTGTTAAAGGCTTGTTGAAAATACTAAAATTATGATTCTTAGAATTTATGCAATGAACTAAATATGTCAACAAGCATAGAAACTGACGTGCACATTATGTGTGGGAATTGATCATCTTTCATCGCCTAAGCTATTATAAGCAGAATTCATATTGACCATAGGCTAAGAACCTTCTGATGATATCGGGTGCTTTCAGGGTGGTATGGTCTTAGACAAGAACCTTCTGAAACAGATTTTAGTTACAGATACATCAGGTAGACGACAACCTCATATCAATAACTTAAATGAAAATCATCATTATTTGATAACTTACAAATACAATATAAATATATGACTGCAAGTCTACTGTACTCCATTTTCTCATAAGAAAAGTTATAAATGATAATTCATAGGTGTCATTAAATTATCAACCTCTTTACCCATTTATGCTGAATAGAAGTGAAATAACAATTTTGCTGAGAACCCTTATTACATAAGCTGACCATTTTTAGCCATCTAATAAGTGTCATAACTACAAGTCGTATGCTTTTTGAACATTATAACATAAGATATAAAACATCAATTACAACTATGCACCATTAAAATAGTTAATACCTGAATTGGAAACCTAAAATAGCCAGCATACTTTAATGAAATGCAGACATAACGTTGGTTGGTAGAAAATGACATCAGAAGACAGAAATACTCCAGGCCAACTCTTAGGTTCAGTGCTATAATAAATTTTCTTACTGCAGTCTCACAAGGAACTCTTGAAGGACATGTTGGCGCTCATTTTACAGGGGAGTAAACTGAGGCTGAGGGGGTTTAGGGCTTGCACAACATTACGCGCATTTGTTACTACAAATCATTCTTGCATATTCTCAACTCTGTTATCTTGAGTCTGAGAAAAGAAAGGCAGCTCTGTCGGGTCAACCTCTCCTAAACCCTCTGTGCATCTATTTAACAACAAATCAAGGAGCTCAGGCACAAGAAGCTTGGACTGGGTGTGACCTTGAAATTGGATGCTTAGAAGCAGGCCGTAATGTCTATGGCAGAAATTCTTCTAAAAGTTCGACCTTTCTTGGTAATAGTGGTAACCAAGGGGGACATTTTCTCTCCTCTTTGCTCCCGGAAACAATAACTTACACTGTGCGAAGTAGAATGGATCATTTTTATATCACTCATTGCATATACATCACATTTATTCTAGTATTTGGTCATGGCTTATTGAATATTTTCAAAGCACAAAAATGTGTATCAATAAATGCAAATTCCTCGTGTTTGGTGGGAGAAACAGACCAGAGGCAGCCTCTGCCCGCTCAGCGTTTCCACCTCGTTCTGCTCTGCGCTGCGGCCTTGGCTGGACGGCTCGGGGCGGTTTTGCAGCAGAGCAGCGGGGGCGGGGCTTCAGCGCCTCCCAGTTCAGCCACAAGACATTCTGGATGATGCGTTTTGTGACTGCGACTGAGTGATCTGGCGAGAATGAATTCGACCGGAAGGTGCAAAAACTCCGTTTGAAAAATGGTTGCAAGTGTATATCCCTTCTCTACTCCTTTATTCTAAGAAATAGTCCTAAGTCCTTGCACGATGACACGTACCCAAACATCTACAGCTGGACCGATCTTTTGAAACGACGGCAGTGCAAAGACTGTGTAGCTGGCTGCTGCTCTAACAGGGCGAAGAAGAATGGGCTTTGGCGTCCAGAACAATATGCTCCCAGTCTCTGCTTTCGTTGTTGAAATGATGTGGGCTCTAGCGCGTTAGTCTCCTCTTTAGAGCAAGGCTTCCTTACATCTAAAAAGGCAATTGTATTATGTCTGATTTATTGGTTTCTCTGAAAATTAAATAAAATATGTAAAACTCTTGTTCCTAACAAGGATTCTAAAATAAATTTAAATTATTTCTCCCTTTCTTCCCCAGTTTAAATTGCTTATTAAATGTATTACAATTACCCAGAAGAAAATGATATCTGCCCCTAAACATCTGAAAACTTAAAAAGAAATTACCTTAGTTCCTTCTTGACCATAAACTAGACAAAAATGGATGAACAGTAAGTTTAGAACTTTGGATCAGCATAAGAAACATAGTTCTTTCTATTGATATCCATTTCTATTTTTGCAATAATGTCCACATGCATCTTTTGCTAAAATATCCATCTAAAGATGGAAAAATATCTTAAAATAAATGTATTAACCCTTCTAAGTGGAAACCATGGTAGCTGACTTACAAGGGATTTTATTTCTATTTTACTCATATATATAGTGATAGATAATATTAAATTTCAAAAATATTAGGAGACTTTGAATAATACATTTTCTATTGTATTAAACTGTATTGTACTTAAATAATAATTTAATTATTCGCACAATCTTAAATATAGCTGATAGTTGACTATACATCCTGAAACACTTAAATTATCCCTGGTAAGGGGTCTATTCCTAGTAAATGGTTTATTTAAGTTTCCTCGTGGGGATGGCATCCCCTGAGCTGACGGCGTGTAATCTGTGATACCTCAGGACTGAGGTCTTGGTCCCTAACAGCTAGGTGTTTAGTTCATGCCTAGTCAAAGAAGAAGAAGAAGAAGAAGAAGAAGAAGAAGAAGAAGAAGAAGAAACAAACAAAAACTAATTAAAAACCAGGTTTGTGGAAGACAGCAATATTTATATGAAATAACTGAAATTCACTAAATATATATGTGTATATATATATAACATAGAAATAATCATAACATTGCATACTTCTCAGTGTTACCTTTAAAAAGATGTTATTTATGGAGCCTGATAGTATCTGAAAAAATTCTCTCACAGTTTCTTTTTAGAAAGGCAACCTAGGATTGAATTTCACAGTGTAGAAACAAGGTATATTGACTATCCTCTTTTAATTCCTCCAGTCCAATTCATTTCAAATAATAGGTTTTTCTGATGGAAACTCATTTTCTTATTTTATACATGTGAAATGTAACAACACCTGAAACCAAGCTCTGGCATACATAAATCAATATTTTCAACTATAAATGTCATTTTCACCACAGGTTTTGCTACCTTTGATTTAAGGATCATCATGGTTGAAAGTACAGGTTTATTCCTGACAGAAGCAGGTTATTAGCGGGAAAATCATCACCAAGATATGTGTCACTGAACAAATGCCCTTTCAAATCGGATGTATGTTAAATAGATAACTACACAGTGTCTCCAAAAAGAAATGCTTATTTATGAAGTCCAAACTAAAGCTATTAAAGAGAACTAATGATGAATTTAATTAAGGTATCAAATGAACAACATAGTCTAGAGTGTGCTCTAATGCAGATATACAAAGTCTGTCTAGGAAACGTTCAGCCATTGTTAATATAACAAGAGTGGTTTGCTCAATAACTATGTAACCTGCAGCCAAGGAGAGTGGGCTGGAATGTGCATGTGTGAACAATGATGACTTCACTGTACTAGTCAGTGGGGGTGGTGGATGCCATTGAATGAGCATGTGTACTATGTGGCTATTGCATTCAAAATGACTGAGCAAGTAAAACAATGAATCTGCATCAAAATTTGTGTTAAGCTTGAATGTTTCTCTGTGGAAACTGTTTATATAGTTCAGAAGGCTGCAGCTGTGGGCACTTGGTGATTGGCAGCTTCATCACAACAATGTGCCCGCTCATGCATCACATCTTGTGCAGAGGTTTTTAGTAAAACATCAAATCACCCAGGTGACTCAGCCCCACTACCAGAAGTTGCAGGAAGATTTGGCATCCTGCAGCTTCTGGCTTTTTCCAAAATTGAAATCACCTTTGAATGGAAAGCAATTTCAGACCCTCCATGAGATTCAGGAAAATACAACAGGGCAGCTGATGGTGATTGGGAGAACTGTGTGAGGTCCCAAAGTGCCTACTTTAAAGGGGACTGAGACACCATTGTCCTGTGTACAACGTTTCTTGTATCTATCTTGTTCATTAAATATCTCCACTTTTCATATTATATGGCTGGATACCTTCTGGACAGACTTTATATATTCAGGAAAGAATAGACATTAGGGATAAGAAGTTGTAATTATTACATGATTAATGATCATAAGAATCAATGTTTGGCTTTATATGAAGATTGCGACCTAACTATGTTACTCTGAGTCAATAAGTTCAATTCAACCTTTTTCTGACTCATAATAATTGTGCCTCTGGAATCTTGATGCTTCGACAAAGTGGGAATCAATACTTACTCTTATGAGTTATGGCCTGTAATAAATGACTGATTATTATGAGTTGTGGTCTATTAATAATATAGAGTTCCCACAACAAGAATGTTAAGCAAATGATAAGTTAAAATTCAGAACATACTTCACAGTGAAGGAAATCAAGACCAGGGGTGGCTGAGATCTAGGGGCATGACGGTTCAGGAACCAGAGCAGCCTGCTAGGAAGAGTCTGTCCAGGGGAAGATGACACTGCAGACGGATGAGCAGTATGAGATAAAGAAAATCATCAGGAACCTAAAGTCTGCTGTCTGGAACAGTCGGATGAATTATAATATTAGAGGCAGAGGGAGACAAAAATGTAGAATCACTGATTAAAGTTGGAAAGGCAGAACCCACATAGGAATCTAGACACAGCTTTTACCATAGATACTGAATAAGTACAGGTTTGTCTACAAAGATGCTGTTACTAGAGTTGGGGCGTAATTTTGCATCTTAAATTGTACTAAGGTTGGGCTATAGCAGAATATATTCAAGCAAATCATAATGGTAGTAATGACCCCATTTATACAAAGAATGGGAGTTGGGGTCTATAGTTAGGGCACGAGAGATTATTGCTGTAGACTGAATGTATTCCCTTAAAAATTCACATATTGCAGACCTAAGCTCCAATATGGCTGTACAATATTTGGAGGTGGGGCCATTGGTTAGTAATTAAGATTAGATGAGGTTTTAAGATTGGGCCCTTTGATGGGATTAGTGGTTTACAAGAAGATGAAGGGGAAATCCTCTCTTTCTCTCTCTCTCTCTCTGTCATGTGAAGACACAGAGACAAGGCAGCAGTACACAGGCCTGATAGAGGGTTCCCACCAGGAACAGAACTGGCTGAAACCTTGACCTTGGACTTCCCAGCCTTCCTACTGTGAGAAATAAATGACTGTTGTTTAAGCCTCCAGGTGATGGTGTTCTGTTAAAGCAGCCTGATCACACTAAGACAGTTATAAGTATAGTTTAGAAACTCTACTAACCTTATTCTACTTAAATTTTAGATTCAAAACTCAGTAACCACAGTCAACAATGGAGGAAGTATCCATATGTTTAACCTAATCAAACAAGATGGGCATAGAGATATTTTTCTTTCTATGCTTCCTTTTAAAAGAAGAGGAGGAAAACTTTGTTTTTAAACTACTCTTCCAAAGCATGAGTAAATTACCAGCCTACTTTTCCCTTCCCCAGTAATTTTTCATTCTCTGTATTTTCTTATCACTAAGAGGCAGTAATTTCAGAAGGAAAATTCTAGTTCCTGGTTTGTTTTTTCAAACTCTGCTAATTCACTTCGTACAATGATGAAAAATACTTTTGATTGTTTTTTGGAATCATGATGAAATGGTATGTAGCCCACTTTCTGTTCTCATTCATGTTTTTATCTCTTAACATTTGCTGAGCATTTTCTGCCATAGGACCCTGTATCCAGATGCTATGTAGTGGGATGGAACACAAACAACAAGATTATTCTTGCCCTTGTTCTTGGAAGCTGATGCATGCATAAAAATACATACCTGTGATCAAAAGCCAGCTTTTTGTTAAGCATTATATCATAGTGATGATGACCACATTTACAACAAAAAAATTAAGATGTTTTCTTACTTATTGTTTTCTCAAATCTGTTGGTGCATACATAAAACACCAGTGTTTTGTCTCTGTAATTTAAACTCAGACCAAAGTATTTACTTTTATCACTTAAAAGACAATGAGAACAGTAATTTTTAAGCACTGAAACAAATGACAGATTATCTTCCAATAGATGGTACTGAAAATCAAATATGATAAAATAAAGTTTTATAAATATATTGAAAAATTCTAAGGATCTTTATTTTCTCATATAGCTTCTTAGGTTTTTTACCAAACTAAAGAAATTATATTTGGCATAGCATTCTTTTTCTTTTTAAAAGATTTTTTTTTTTTATTTTTAGAGAGAGGGGAAGGGTGGGAGAAAGAGAGGAAGAGAAACATCCATGCAATAGAGAAACATTGACCAGTTACCACTTGTACATGCCCTGACCAGGGACAGAAACTGCTACCCAGGCACATGCCCTAACTGGGAATCAAACCAGCGACCTTTTGCTTTGCAGATTATGCCTAACCAACTAAGCCATACCTATCAGGGCTGCCATGTCATTCTTTTATCACAAAAACCTTATTTTTCTTGGATTTTGCTTATATTTTCACCCACTGGATAAAAAAAAAAATGCTTGATTCAAGGAGGGAAGAGCAATCTCATTTTTCTTTTTCTCTTGCTTCCTCCAAATCAACATTTGAGTTCCTGTGCTTTTGTGGTTGATCTCATAACATGTTTATGGCACTGGACTTGAGCCTGACATAGAGCATTGTCATTAAGATGATCTTCCATAGCTAGGTGGACTGGCAGGCCTTGAGTAGCATAATTTCTCCCCATTAGACGCAGGCATTGACTTACTGATGACTCCATTGAAACTACTTCAGTAATTGAATGTGATGTCTCGCAAGGCAGTCTCATGTATCAGCAAACTGGAACAGCCTACCTTGAACAGGCTGATGTTTTATTTATGTTGCACTCTCTCAGCTTCTCTAGAGAGTCTGTTTCTCAGTTCAGTTTTTCAATTATTCCATCGATTTTAGCAGGACCAAGACATGGCCTAAAAGTAGATCATGTGTATGATGATTTTTCAAAGATCTTCCCACAAAACATAGTTAATCTAGATCGTGTTAAGTAGAGCTCCTTTCACTTACGTGATTTCATGGGCTTTATTAGCTGAAAGGCTTTATAAGTACAAATTCTGAGTTTTTTTCATTGAGTTAATTTGGGGCAACACTGTTACACAATCATACAGGTTTCAAGTGTACAACTCAACAAAATGTCATCTGAAGACTGCATTGTATGCCCACTGCTCAGCCCTCCTTTGCCCTCTTCCTCCTCCCCCATCCAGCCCCCCAAACCCTTTTCCACTGAGAGCTGCCAGTCTGTTCTGTGTAACTACGCTTCTGTTTCTACTTTGCTTGTTAAATTGTTTTGTTCACTCTATTGCATGTAGAAGTGAGATCATATGGTACTTGTGTTCCTCTGCCTGGTTTGTTTCACATTACATAATAATCATCGGGTCCATCATGCTATCGCAAAAAGTAAGATACCCTTCTTTTTTTTATGGTGAAACAGTATTCTATTGGGTAAATATACCAGTTCTTTTATCCACTCATTTACTGATGGCACTTGGGTTGTTGGTAAGTCTTGCCTATTGTAAATAATGCTTCAATGAACACAAAAATGCACATATTCTTTCAAATTAGTGTTTTGGGTTTCTTCAGAGATATTCACAGAAGTGGGACCACTGGGTCAAAAGCAGTACTGTTTTTAATATTTTGAGGAAACTCCATACTGTTTTCTACAGTGGCTGCACCAACCTGCATCCCCACCAACAATGCACTAGGGCTCCCTTGTCTTTGCATCCTTGTAAGCACTTCTTGTGTGTTTTCATATTAATGATAGTCATTCCGGCAGGCTTGAGGTGATATCATATTGTGGTTTTAATTCACATCTTTCTGATGATTTGTGACATTAAGCATCTTGTCATACGTCTGTTGACCATCTGTATGTCCACTTTAAAGAAGTGGTTTTTTTTTTTCAGATTCTTTGCCTACTTTTAAAATGAATTGTTCATTTTTTTCTTGGTGTATAATTTCCTTACATATGGTATATCAATCCCTCAACAGATATCTGATGAAAGAAGTTGAGGAACATACCAATAAGTGGAAACATATACTGTCCTTAAGTACAGGAAAAATTAGCATCATTAAAATGTCCATACTAACCAAAGTAATCTATGGATTTGAGGTGGACTCCGGCCAGCAGTGTCCATGTCATTATGGATGAATTAAACCATACACATGGACTACGGAGTCTGGTGGAGGAATAAGGATGACAGCATGGCTTTTCTCTCAAGAGGAGCAAAAGCTGCAGCCTCCACCATGACAGGCCTTTATTCTAATTCTCCTCATATTCCAAGATGGTTCTTCCTCACTATCCCAGTTACAACAAAGGAGCCAATGCCCCTCATTACATCACAGAAGAAGGACATTAGCAAATGAATAGGCAGCCAGTTACACTGGGCCTGCAAGGCTCAGCATGGATTTTAGGAAGTTACAGTAAGCATTTGCAGGGTGAGGGAGTTTTTAGCAAAGAGCAAACTACAAAACAGCTCAGATATATTGCAAATCTGATTACCCACGAGAGAACCTATCTGTGGGCGTGGGTCCTGTGCATCTCCAAATGGGAGCTGGGCCCACGCCGTGCAGAAAGTTCTGCCACATGGATTCAACACAATTTCTGTTAAAGTACCAATGGCATATCTCACAGATCTAGAACAAATATTCCAAAAATTTATATGAAACCACAAAAATATCCCAAATAGCCTCAGCAATCTTGAGAAAGAAGAGCAAAGTTGTATGTATCACACTACCTGATATCAAATTATACTGCAAGGCCACTGCAATCAAAAGAGCATGGTACTGGCATAAGAACAGGCACACAGATCAATGGAACAGAATAGGGAGCCCAGAAATAAATCCATGCCTTTATGGTCAATTAATATTTGACAAAGGACATGCAATGGGATAAAGAAAGCCTCTTAAAAAAACATAAATATAAAATTTCTCTCGATGAAACAAAAAAAGAAACATGACTGTATTTATATAATGTGTCATCACTAAATGCTATTGTAATTATACTAAAATAAATACAGATAGAAAAAATTAATCACAAAAAATGGTGTTGGAAAAATTGGATAGTTACGTAAAAAAAAAAAAAGAAAGAAAAAAAGAAACTAGACCACCAACTTATACCATACATGATTAAATGTAAGTTGCAAAACCATAAAAGTTCTAGAAGAAAACATAGACAGTAAAATCTCAGACATTTTTTGTAGCAATATTTTTGCTGATATATCTACTCAGCCAAGAAAAACAATGGAAAAAATACACAAATGGGATCAAACTAGAAAGCCGTGTACCTCAAAAGAAACCATCAAGAAAATGAAAAGCTAACCCACTGACTAGGAGAACACATCCTCCAACATAGTTTCAATAATTCAGCCTTTTGAAGAAAAGAGGTTGCATTTAAATAATATATATTTCTCAACATAGCACACACCGTATTTATATTGATACTTCCAGCTTCACACTTTGTGCCAATTAATTGAGTTTTTATCTTAAATATCTCATTCTACAAATATTGTTTACACAGAATTTAAGCATTTTCATTTGTTGTCTTCTTTGAAGCAATATATCAAATAATTTTCAAAATTTAAAATACACAGAGAAATAGTACAGCTTTATCCTGCGATTGGAATGCATTTGACTCATTATGAAGAGTGAACTAAACTCACCTTTTAAACAGCTTGATTAAAAAGGACATAATTACACTTATCAAGTAATTATATAGATCCCACCAGCAAGAAGAAATTACATGGTCATGACAATAGGGAAGTATAATGGAAAGATGAGGAAAGATGAGGAAGACTTTAATGCCTAAAGTCTTCTGAAATATCTTCAAGAATCTAAAGCTCTTAAAACCTCCTTACTATATTGTCATTAATGTTGTTTGTTGTAGAGAATTACATAGTTTGTTACAGAGAATTATACAGTTCAGCTTAAGTTCAGAGCCAGCAGTCAAAGTTGAAATTCTTTGCACAGGATAACTACAATTTCATATCCCCAAAAGATAAAATAACCTTGAAGATTAAAATAAGAAAAGTTTCAGAACACAATTGCACATTTTCTAATAAAATGACAAAGTTGTTTCTATTCTAGACAGCATTTTTGACAAAGTTCCATATCTGAGGTTAATGGCCATGCCTTAAGGGCACCACTTTTGAAAGAGAGTAGAACTGCTTCAGGAAATTGAAGAAAAATAAGAGAAGTAAAAAAATATATGGATGAGATAACACAAGGCAGTAAATAAAAGTAAAAGTGAAAAGAGGTAACCAGGAATATGAGTTACTCCAAAATTCACATAAGAGGCATATTAATCAACATAAAATGAGCTATGAAACTGTATAAATTCATGCCACTAATTTTTTCAAGTTATGTCCAAATAACCATTCCAATAATAATAATAAAAAGAAGTGTCAAACTCCCCCATGCTGCACAATAGTAAATACATTTACTTGTATGTGAAAACATAATTATTTATTTGTTCCCTAAGTAGTCACTATTGGAATTTAGCACAAATTTATGAAGGATGAAAATGCTTTGCATGCTCCAAATAAATAAATGAGCAACAATAGTGGAAGAAAGGACTTCTCGCATCTCATTCCTTTTATTAATGAATAATTCTCCGTGCCCTGCCTAACCAAGGAAGTTTTTGTGTTTAGCTCTTTAAGCAGTTGACAAGTTGACATCATCATAATATCCTTCTAATTAAGTATAATCAAAATCACAATGAAGCATGGACTGTACTCAAAAGAGAGAAAAATCCTTGTTAATCAGAAATTAGTAGAAGACTTTGTCAATGTTCCTTCTAGAGTTTTCTGGTACACCAACACTTATCAAGTAATCATATCAGGAATCTCCATATACCTTAAGTAGAATTAGGCTCTTCTATGGACCAAAACTACCCTTGAGTTAACAATAGAGCTAAAGAATTAAAAAAGCATGCTCACACATATCGTTTAGTAAATGTCTACAATATATCATATAAAAAGATGATCTAGCAAAGTCTCAAAATAAAAGTTTTGAGGAAAAAAGAATACAATGGGCAGGAACTATTTTTTAAAGTGAAGCGTGTTGATTTTGCTGTTGAACTAATAGATGCAAATCTATGCTAAGAAGGTAGGAATGATACACTTGACAATGAGTGCAAATAAGAAAATTCTTTAATTTTATAAGGTTTTGGTTGTGTATTTTGAAGTGGTTAGATGAATGGGAAGAAAGGAAGGAAAGAAGGAAGGGAGGAAAGGAGGATTTTAAGTAGAATTATTGCATATTGACATATTATTTAAAGACTATGTGTCATTTGTGGGAAGACCTGAAAGCACTGGAGACTAAAGAAAAACAAGGGACTTATTGAAGAGATATCCAAATATGCAAATTAATGGTCACAACCCATCCATAATCTCACCTTCATGCACACAATAACCTACCTTTCCAGCACACTCCTGTACCCCGACTCCAATGATCCAACTTTACTGAGACCTACATTGCATTTGCGCTGACCAGCCTTTCACTGTTATTTATCTCTTTGATATTCTAGCTTTCTGGCTTGCAGTTTACATTCTATAATCCATCACATTTTTTTTTTTAGATACCACTTCTTCCTTTACCTTCGGACTCCCTTGTCCCTCTCTCATTGTGTCGTATCACTTCGTAAAAACAGTTGTTTGACTCCAAATCTCCCCTCATCTGCATTTGTATCAATGAAGCGAAATGTGGTCAGAGAAAACATGTTGCCCGAATGGTTGTCACAACTTAAAAATAAAAGTAACAAACGTCAAAAGAGTCAAAAACGCTAACATGCACGTGTTGTACTTTAATTAGTCCCCTGACTAATTAAACAAGCCTTTTCCCACTTTATCCTCAACCCCTAACGACTGTCCCAAGCCTCATTCATTTCCAGTAGTCTTTTTAAAAATTTTTCTGAGACAATCTATGTAATCAGAAGACATGTTCCACAACCTGACAATCTAATCATATAGTTTGCCTTCCTGACTCATGTTTAAAGCGATGTGTACTAGATTTCCTACCCTCTCTTCTTAAATGAAGGATATCCTTCCAGTAAGAGCAATTGGTCTTTTGCCCATGTTTTCCTTTTATCCCCACCCACACTCTACTGTATAAGTCTATTCAGCATAAATAATAAAATTGATTTCTCCTCTCTTTATAAAACTTTGCTTTTTCCATGATTCTTCCAGGCTATACACCATTTATTTGCTTTCCATTGTGGCAAAAGGACACATATTGCTCTTACCTACTCTTATTATTAGAAATAAAAAAAGTCTTAGAAAAATGTATATATGATATTACCATTAAGGTTTGGTTAAAAATATGCAAAACTACATGCATGTATACATACACACCAAGTTCAGGATAGTGTTTACCTGTGTCGTGGGGAGAGGGGATTGTACCCAGGAAGAGAATGGGATTTCACCTGTATTGTTAGTATTTGTTTAGTATGCAATTGTTAATTATATATGTCTGTGTATCTTGAATTATTTAAATATAAATACATCTGGATGACACTGAAGTGAATGTGGAAACACTTATACCAGAGGGATTTAATGAGAAATGTGTATTCCTTTATGTGCTCCAAAGTAGCTAAATTTTATTTTTTTATTTCCCTGTTTTGGGACAGATCCTCCCTTCCCCCACCTTTTTAAAAACAAATATATAACTAAAGGTTCTCTTCTTTTTGTGATTGCCTAAGAACACTAGAAAGGTAAAGACAGCCATCCAAAGGTGAAATGGCTGGACTCACCGGCCACACTGACTGTGGTTTCCACCAGGGCGGAGAGACTTGGACCTGCAGCATTAAAAAGTACTGTGATTGGCTGATGAAGTTTTTTTCTGAACTCAGGATCTCCAAGTGCATGTAAAAGTTTCCCACCATGGGCCACAGTCTGCCCTTCAACAAATTCGATCAACTGGAATCACGGTCATTCTGGTAGTAACGGAATGGGCAGAAAACGGCGCTCAAATATTTACTGAAATTAACTTCCCCTCAGCCTGTTTGAGATTTTATTTTAATTCTTTAAGATTTAATTTTATTTCAATACTAAGCATGTTTTTTTCTGTACATCCAAACTTATAAACTAAAATTTAAAAGTATCAATATTGTTATTTACCCCAAATAACAAAAAACATAACCTGTGATTTTTGAGTTAATCACAGCTATTTTCCATGACCTCCTGCTGAAGAAGTCATTTGGTAATAAGTGAGCATTTTACGTGAAGTGTCTATATGTCAGCTAAGGGATATTTTGATGAGTATTGTTTTTGTATGACACACCGAAGACTAATTAAAAGGTGAAGACATTGCTGACACATGTGTAAGATGCCTCCACAAAAGGAACTGCTGGCATATTTATGAGCAGCAATTCATTTTATTCTGTTAAAAACCCTTAATGTGTCGAGTTAGGGCTGAGTATCTCCTACCTCTCCTGATCATGTCTCTTTCTGCTTTATATTTCCAGGACACCAACACACTGCAAAATTCTTAATGTACAATCGAGTTAGTGTTTTAAATAATATCTTCTCTTTAAAATAACTTATTTATAAATTCCCAAATAAAAATGTGCCTTTGGTATAATTTATGTGACAATATTGATAATGGACAAGGATTAATTCTTCATATTCTAGGATATAAAAATATGATCAAAGCATTAAAACACATTTTATTAACCTTCATTAATTTAGTAGTTCTATTTTCAGTAATGAGTAAAAATGCAATCCTGAGAAAGTTTGTGTTAAAAGAGCTGTGTGAGAGAGTGTATATATGCATGTGTAATTACAGATACAAATTAGAATTCTGAATAATAGTATCATTACTTTGAGAGACTACTGAGAAAATAAATGGAGCCTGTTTTGTACTTATCAACTGCTGAGTGTCCTAGGCATTTATCAAGACACGCTCACTAATTTTGGAGTTAAATTGAACAATCTTTTCAAATTACTGTGAACTTTAAAAATCCATAGAAGTAATTCTTCTCTATTTAATCAAGCTGAAAGAGCCCAAGTTTCCTTGGAACATAGTATGAGAAAGTGTGATTCAATTAATAACTATGGGGATGAATGTGACATCTTAATAGAAGTGCTTTATTAAAATTGTCATGAATAATAACACATAAACATCACACACAAAAATACACAAAATATAAGAATATATCTGATTCAAAATATAAGGCTTGGATTTTGCCCGTATCTTTCTTTCTTTTCTGATTTTGCTAAATGCCTTTTCACAATTTATGGTTTTAGTTTCTATGATTTTTCTGATCAGTCAGTCTCTAAATAGTGGTTTGTTTCTTTATTTTTTCCCTGCTTTGGTCATTAGTGGGTTATTAACCTTGACCCTTATCAGATAGAAAATGCAGCCATATAATATATTGCTTGAATTCAATTTTCCAATTGAAAAGAGCGGCCACATGCTAATTTGTCAAATTTATATTCTGTGTAAAAAGTAGAAATAGCCATAGCCAGACACAGGTAAAGGTAATTTTTAAAGCTGGGCATTCTAATTAATGAGTTTTAAACTCTGCAGAAATATAATTTATAATATACCTTGTACGTGGGTGGGCAAAAGTGGGTTTACAGTTTGTATGGAAAGAAGACATGCAGGTTATAATTAATGCAATAGCTTTATTACCTCAAAAAGAAAGCACGATGGCACAGTGATCACAATTTGGCCCATCTCTGAATGTGTTTATGGTGAAAATATAATGTATCACTCAAGAGGGACCGGGCTAGCACTGCATCAGGATATTACAAGACATCGCTGTGAACTGGGGCGCTGGCGTGCGTGGTCCACGTACAGATCTGTCTTTCAGCCATGTCTGTGTCTAATGGGTTAGCACTGTAGCTGGTGCTTTATTGGAAGATTTGTTTTTAAAAGGGGCCCATTTTACTATTTTTAAAAAATTTGTAGAATTTCTCCTATATATTTACTTAATTTGGAATCGTGGGTCTATTGTTTGACTGTTCTCTGTAGACATAACATTTTAAAATGAGAAATACTGTCTCCAGAGGTGCTGAGGAAACTGGTGAGCATAAATGCAATTTTATTTAATAAAGGGTATTCCCAATTCTATTTTTCCTTATTAAAATAAGCAAATATTTAAGCCCAAATAATTTCATATGTAGTTTTGGTTTCAATAATCACCATTTCTACCATTTCTATAAATATCATACACAACAAAAATATAAAATGTTTTTTTTTACATTTTTGAGTGCTTCCTTAAACTTAGATGCTACACAATTATAAGTATTCACATATTTATTTTATTTCAAAAATCTCTTATTTATATAAGAATTACACATAAAATTCTGTAACTCAGTTTGAAGTCTTTCAAAGCACAATTCTAGAATTTCAAAGTTATATTCAGCATATAAATTCTATTCTGATTGAATTATTTAGTTACAAAATTGAGTAAATTAAACTTTAGTTACTACCTTGTTTTTGTTATACTACTATCCTTCAGTTTATACAGGCTTTATTTTAAATAACTGATTAGACAAGTTGAAGTTCTTGGAGTTTCACATATTAAATAATTTGATAAAATATTTCTGAGGCCTGATTTCAAAACATGTAACAAAATTTAGAAAACTCATTAACAAAAACCATGTAATACGGTTGTAGAAAACTTAGGGTGATTTACCAAATAATTTCTCAAGTGCTCAAATATTTCTAAAATCCACTTGCTGTCAGATAGCAAAGAGAAAAAAAATATGCTCTTAGGGTAGTTTTAAAAAAGAAATATCAATATTTTTTAAAGGTTAGTTCGGTGCTTCAACTATTCAGACAACGACATTATTACAAGATATTAAACAAGATACCTATAGGACACTTATAAATCATGAGTGTACAGATTGATAATTTTTGCAAAGTGTGATAAGCATCCAGATGACAAATAAAAAATTAGTAGCATTGCAGAAGTTCCCCTTTCACCTCCCAGATAAGTTTACCCCCAAATATTACCAATCACTCTTCTGACTTTTCACATGAAAATACTTGGTCTAATTAAGAATGTTATTTTAATAGATGCATGCATATTCTTTCCTGATAATGGAGGTAATGGAGAGGCCTCTACCCAGGAAAACAGTTCTTATATTTAGAAAAGAATAGAATATATGTAAGTAGAAAGCAACCTACAAACATGAGAGCACTCTAAATAAACAATGGCAGTATGGCCGACCTGATTAAAAGCAATAGGCCTGTCCATAAAGTGAGGGGTGTTTGGGTTGACAGCATCTCATTATATAAAGGAGATGAAAGAAGATGGAAATTCATGTAAGCTAATTTATCAAATAATCTTATGTGAATGAGACTTAACATTCACCCTATTTTCATGTCTTCCTTTCAAACAGGCCATTCATTATTATGGTAATGACATTTACTAACATTTTCCAAATTTGTTTCAGACTCCGAAAGGAATTACATACAGTTTAGATATTATATACAGTTTCTCAAAAGGTCTTTATAAGACCTCTATATATTAAAAAAGTAGTTTCAGAAAATCTTAGTTTGGAAACCATAAAGCAAAAATCACAGTATTGAC
Organism: Anoura caudifer; assembly: GCA_004027475.1. NCBI lineage: Eukaryota > Metazoa > Chordata > Mammalia > Chiroptera > Phyllostomidae > Anoura > Anoura caudifer. The sequence goes on along the minus strand of PVKU01000057.1, from coordinate 510,241 downwards.
ATTGGAAGTGACTTTTAAAGGGCAGAAAACTTAATACCCCTCTTAGATAGCATCTATAGTTCACGTTACAAAACACGAAAATTACCAACTTAACCTTGGTTCTCAAGGTCTCCTTGTTTGTTTGTTTTTATTTTCCCATCTACTTTTATATACTTGTAGTTCAAACAATGAGTTTCAGAGCAACATGAGAGTGTACAGATCCTCGATTTAATACATTTAGAACTCATTACTAATAGTTTTCCTTGTTCTGAAAATGTTGAAATAACCCCAAAAGCTTTAGGGTTATAAAGATCACTTACTTTTCTATGTCTCAATTTGTTTAATTATAAGGTGAGAACAACATGTCCCACCTACTTTGGTCTTTGGGATTTTAAGCCATAACAAGTGCAAAAAGTTTCTAAGACTTTACAAGAAAGTAGTCACATAAATGATATTAATGATATGCCTGCTGGATAGCAACGGGAAATGTGTGAAACATTATTTCCAAAGATCAAAAATGTCAAAATATACACTTTTATCAGCTCTTAGCCCTAACCTCTAAGAAGATCAAAGACCCTCCTCTTTTGTGTAATAATCTCTGGAAGCTACTTAGCTCAAATTTTTAAAAAGAACATACACAAATGATGAAAAATGGTTCATAGCACTAAGAAAAAATATAAAAGTTTAGTATAGACCTGTAGAAATGATGTCAGATAACACAGTAAACAAAGCTTTCCAAAAAAACTACCAAAGCCTTTTTTGAAATAAGATGAAAACGGAATAGATACATCTATCATCTATAAAAACTGTTGTCAACTTCAGAAGTGGAGAAAGTAGCTGGAAGTGCCCAAATAATCTTTTGTTCTCTTTTCTTTAGAAAGGAGTGTGATTTTCAGAACGGAAAGAACAGAGAAAAATAGAGAGAGAGAAAGAACATATTACGGGTCAAGAACTCATGGTGCCCTGAATGAATTCAAATCTCTGAGCCCAAGGGAGTCGGAGGTGCGTGGCAGTCACCCCCAAACCAGGTTTGGAAGTCTTCACGAAATAATGGGGAAAGGAAAGCTTTTCACGAAACTAAAAATGGGCAAATACTCCACATTTTAAAGAAAATTTCTCTGATTCTTTCCTAGATAGAACACCAAGAGGGAAATTTTTAATTTCTTGAAAGAGAATTAAACTCTAAGGGAGTTAGTTATATGCCTTTTGGAACTGAAGTGCATACTAGAGTCCACCTGTCCCAACACAACTGCTGTTCAAATTATAAAAACAAAGCGCAAACATTTTAGAGACTTTTCTGCGTCCTTTGCTAAATGACACTGTGTTACTATATTTGAACGCTGAGCAAACCATGTAACTTTTCTGTGCTTCAGTATCTCCACGTATAAAATAGGGTTAAATAAGGATGCCACTTAAAATGCCTAGCTCCAAGTCTAAAATTTACATTCTGCTACAAAACGTTAGATTCTCTTTATACCTCAAAACTATAACTATCTCTGCATGACTCAAGGATCATGCACCCGTTTATTACGTAATTTTCACTATTTTATATGCAGATTGAGATCATAAAGTGAGTGTGGATTTTATTGTCGCCCACATGCTTTTTTATGACTTTCTATGTCAAAATGTGAATCCTTCCATATTTCTTGTCTGTCAATGATATTCCTGAGGGGTGTTCCCTCTGTCCCACACACACTTTGCTACAGCTTCCAATTCCTCTAAAATCTGCCACTCCCTGCCAGAGTCCCTTCCCAATTCTCTTTGCTTGAACTTTCATTCTTTGTTGTACTTGTCTGGTGCTCTTGACAATGTTTTTAAAAAACAAACAATCTGTTAATGTTGTGGACACCTGCCAGCAGTGTCCGCATCATTATTGATGAATTAAAACATGCACACAGACCTCTGAGTCTGGTGGAGGAGTTAGGATAACCACAAGGCTTTTCTTTCAAGAGGATCCAAAGCCATGGCCTCCACCATGACAGGCCTTTATTCTAATCCTCTCTCCTTACATTCCAAGATGGATTCTTCCTCACTATCCCCGAGCCAAGGTCCCTCATTACATCACAGAAGGATATTAGCAAATGAATAGGCAGGCATTGCAGGGTGAGGGGGTTTCAGCAAAGAGCACACTCTCAAAACAGCCTAAGTATATTGCAAATCTGATTTCCCATAAAAGAACCTATCTGTGGGCATGGGTCCTGTGCATCTCCAAGTGGGAACTGAGCTCATGCCACGCAGAAGGGTCTGCCACATGTTAAAGAAGTAGCAAGTAGCCACCACTGATATTCATGTAAACAGGGTTTCAGCAATGCCAGCCGAGTTTTTCATCCAGTTCTTGAAAATATCTCAGATCCAATTGCAAACTATCTTGTGGATCATGCAGACTAGCTGTGGCTGAGATTAGGGGTTGGGGACAGAGACACTAGAGTAGCCGTCTTTTCACTGCAGAATCACCTGTTAATTATTTATAAAATAACTGTGACCAGACCACTCCCCATACCAATTAAATCAGAATCCCTGAAGCTGGGGCCCTGGCATCCACTTCTTTTAAGAGCTCCCCAGATTCCAATATAAAGTCAAGATCAAAACTGCTGTTTAGTGCAAATATCATTGATATTTTCATCTCCTTCGAGTCAGAAGGGTTAGATAGAGCCTGTCAAGGGCTTGGTGGAACTGAATGGCCTAAAAGGAGATGCAGGACATTGGAGAACATTATGCTAAGTGAAATAAACCTGGAGGTGAAAGACAAATACCATATAATCTCAACTGTAAGGGGAGCCTAATCAACAAACAAACAAGCAAGCAAAAGAGAACCAGAGACATTGAAATAAAGAACTAACAGTGACCAGTGGGTAGCCCTTAAGGGGATAACAGGGGAAAGATGGGAAAGGATCATCGAGAAACTTGTATAGGTTCCTGTTAAAGATGAGATCGTATGGTATTTGTCTTTCACCTCCTGGCTTATTTCCCTTAGCATAATGCTCTCCAGGTCCATCTATGCTGTCGCGAAGGGTAGGAGCTCCTTCTTTCTTTCTGCTGCATAGAATCCCATTGTGTAAATGTGCCATAGTTTTTTGATCCATTCATTTACTGATGGGCACCTAGGTTGCCTCCAACACTTGGCTATTGTAAATTGTGCTGAAGGCAGAAAACTGTACAAGAACAGCAATTAAAATAAAATAAAAAAATAAATGGAGCCAAAAAAAAAATAAAAGAAAGAAAGAAACTTGTGTAAAGGACCCATGGACGAAACCAAAGGCACGTAGGATTGAGGTTGGGAGGTGGGTGGGGAAGGGGAAAGTGTTGGAGGTAAAATGGAGACAACTGTACTTGAACAACAATAAAAAATAAATTAAAAAAAAAGAAAATGTAAGACAAAAAAGAGAGGAAACAAACATGATTAGAACCTATAAAACTCAACTCATATACCAGTAATATTAGCAGATTTACCAATCATGGATTGAAAAGAAACATGATTTCTTTCCAGCAAGCAAATCAATATGAATGATCCCTTAGTTCTAACATCTTAGCTTACTTTAAAATGGGCAGGAAATCTCAAAAATAATTATAATTGAAAATAAAATTTAAGCTAATGAAATGCAACATACTTGCTGAATAATATTGCTACTGTTTTTAGAAGTATAATAAGACAATGCAATTGCTGTGAGTACAATATTACATTGTAAAATAAAAATGCTAGTGTGGCCTTTTGTTTAATTGCTTCTCCAATTAAGTTACCATTTTTATTTATAAATAAATATATTTCTATATTGATTTTGAACCATAACTTAAAATGATGTTAACAATATTTTAAAAATATTTTAAAATTTCTCCATGGCCTATTCTTTGACTTGAATTTTTTATATCTGCCAAATCACTTTTACTCTTTCAAAAATACCTATAAGAAATAAACCTTAAATGAGTATGATAGTATAATGCATTCTTGTGCAAAATAACATGTTAAATGATCTTAATTTCTCTTGTTTTCTCAGCCTTCCACATAATTCGATATCTTCATCGATGCATGTAATTGCGAATACGCATACATGTGTTAAGGATGGCAAAACAGCTTGTGACACTGTTTTTTCTCCCTTAATCTTTAGATGAGAGGTTCTGAGAAGACTAACATTGCGGATTTAATGATCGCTGTGGAAAATATTTTCATGGGTGGGACAAGAAGGAAACGATAGTTGCAAATTTATCTAAGAAGGTGCATCTGTATATGCGCTCTACATACTCTACATAACGTGTTTTAAAAGCCCACTTAAATATGAATTATCTCTGTTTGTTTTTCAGTTTGCCAAGTCCAGCATGTTTGCCCCCTAGAGCGTTCTCACCCCCTGGCCAACTGAAAAGCAGACCCACTGAAGTTCTTCGGCAGGCTCTGCCTTCAGGAACATTTTCCTAGGAACTTTCACTTCTTCTCATTTCTATGAATATAATCTATTCATTTGCATGTAACTCTTTATTTTTGGAAGCACAACCAGGGAATAAAATGTTAATGTATTATTATATCACTATGTAAACTTTGCCAAGTCAAGGGAGATGCCTGACATCTTCCTTTGCATATTCTATTCCATTCTCCAGGACTAGGAAAACCGTTTGAGTTCTAACTGTGATTGCTCAATTATTTAAATGTCATACCTATACCAATCGTAACTATTATAATCAGTATTGATATGGACCTAATTGTTAAAAATTACTCACTTCTAATTAAATATTCACTTAAGTTGATTTACCCACCTAGGCTATACTTAGACAAAATCCTCCTCACATGAAGGAAATCTGTCCTCATTTCAAACATTCCGCATTCGACTTTCCATGTGGTAGCTAGTAGAACACATGGCTATTTAAATTAAAATGCATTACAATTAAATACAATAACATTTTCAGTTCAATAGCCACCCAATATGAGCTACAATTCATGTGTTTAATAGCTGTATACGGCAAGCGGTCACCATATTGGATACAGCAAATAAAGAACCTTTCCCTGACTCCAGGTAATTCTATTGTGCAGAAGTACTTTAAACAATAATTTTTGTGTGTCTCAGGTGGCTGTCCAAAGTGAATATTAGTTATGTCGCACAATCTATATATTAGTGTAATTGTTGAAAAATGATGGGGGAAAATCAATCCATAGCTTTTGTGTGTGTGTGTGTGTGTGTGTGTGTGTGTGTTTTGAAATCTTGCATAACTACTTTTCTGATTGGTATTCTTGGTCCTTTTTAGAAAACTTCCAATAACTATTATTTATTTATTCAAATACCACAAGATATTTGCATCATCTTCACTAAAAAGATGGGCTGCCAAATTGAAATGGATATATACATGAAATCCACTTGATGAACTTTTCATTTAATAAAATTCATACCATCCATAACCACAAAGTCCTTTACTATGGTGTTTGGCAGGAGTCTGAAAAGAGTTTTACTTAAGAGAACTACATGTTATGAGAGATTCTCTGTGCATAGAACCATCTTTGGGAAACTTGTCTTTGTTTAGCTGCAAACCTTTATTTCTTCCATAATTCCACTGTGGTTTTTATTAAAGTTTATAGAATTGGGAGAAATTATAAATTTACATATATACACACATACATATGCAGAATATTTGGTGTTATTCAGTGAGCTCATCTTCATAGCTTTACATGGTCATCCACTTTTATATTCATCTAATCTGAAGCTGTTGGCAACTTTCTAATGATCACTTTTACTATACACTCTTGAAATATATAAAACATTAAATAGAGCTCAATAAAAATATTGCTGCTTAGAAACAAAGGGTAAGATTTGTGATAAAATAAGCTTTTAGTTATACAATGTTGTAGACTGAAGCAAATGAGTAATAAAAACCTAACAATTGAGTCTCCTAGGGTACTAAATTAAGAGTTCATATTCTGAATGATGTCTCTGTGCCCTCATTCAATTTTCTATTATTGCAGATCTTAAACAATTACAAACACAGATGACATAGCAATTTTTGCTTATAAATTTTCAAGGGTGATAAATATAACATGCAAAATTCATTTTGATAGTAATGTTAATTGATCTAGTGTTCTCAATACAAAGAAAAATAATGATATTTAAAGAAAGTAACGTTTTGAACAAATGAAACTGGCTAGGAGAGCTAATATGATATATTTTAATTTTAAAACAGATGGGGCATTTACTATTTTAAAATGGATAGTAACTTCAGTCAACATTCATGTAAATAAACATTACAAATGTTCTAAGAAAGAGAGAATGTTTCTGGATTAAAAAAATAAATAACTATATAAAACAAACAGATTCAAATTTCATATTTGTGCAAGAATGCATAATAAAAATGGCTTCATTGAAAATATACTAGCCACTGACATATGGGTGATTTTTCCCTCCCAAAAGAACTTGAACTTGCTTTCCTTTTCAAAGAATCTGCCTTGAAGTTTACTTAAAATTCTACCTGAGTGATGGGCTGGAATCGTATGTCTAAGTCGGGTAAGGCAGTAATGAGTACCTAGGTAGGTTTTCTATTCTATGCAGAGTGCACTTTTTTATCCCACCAAAAAATGAACTCGGCTTCAAGTGATACGCTACCTCAGCTTCTGAAATGGATAGAAGCAATACAATACACTGCCTTGCCAAGTCAGAGAAATGTTGGAGAAATAATTAGTTCCTTGAGATAGATTAGTCTACTAGTCTTCAGTTGCTTTTTACAGTTTTGATTATATTTAAAGGTGAGGTGCCTTTTGCTTTTTAGTGGACCCCTGAGTGAGCAAAACCCCAGCACTATTTGTACTAGAATATGTTCTGCTCCCTAATATGGAGCACCTGCCTCTGAATGTGAGAAATCACATTAAAGGAAAACACATTACTGTTGGGTTAATATAATTTACTGAGAAACTAATATAGGTTAAAAAGGTAATAAAATCACGAATATATTTAGTTCATTTTTATGGCATTCTTTTGGTGAATGGTTGTGACAATAGAAATTAGTATTTTTGTGCAATGTTTGATATCTGTCCTGTATTTATTTCTGAGGATATCAATGAGATATAGATTAAACAGTAGATGCAAAAAATGGAAGTGCCTAAATTAAAAGATATTTTAATGATTCAACTGAAATTCAATTGGAACAATTAGAATGCTTTTGCATAAATTTGCATTACCTGAACACTAAGATACAGCTCATTTTTCCAACTTCAAGTAATCTAGTCAAGAGAAGAGATTAAAACTTAGAATCTCTACTATTAAACACATTCTTCTACAACTGTAATATATTAGATGAATCTTAATTTTAAAAAGTAAAAATTTAGGAACCAAATCTTTTAAGCATATATACAAAATTAGACACTTTAAAATATTTTATTTAGTAAATTTATTATTATTATATACAAAGAGTCAATAAAGTTCTGCAAGTAATGCATTTAATTATCTTTTAAGTCAGATTATTTAGTAAATTGTTATTGTCATTTTATACCATATAGAAGAGTATATAAGTGAACTCTGTTAAGTGTTACATGCTTATCAGAAGAAATATTTTTATAATTAAATAACATAAAAGGAAACACACAACATATAGTTTATTAGAGGTTTTTAAGTTAGCAGTGGTAAGTTTTCATTTCACTCTCACATCTTTACAGCTGTATAAAAATAAGTCGTTCTTGATGTCCAGGCAGATACCTAGTTTAGCGGATTAGACCTCATTCCCATGAAATTCTGTTTTCCAGCTACCACTGTAACTGTTTATGGATATTTGGAGCTGCTGCTATACAATGAAGGTTTAGCATATGACTGAGAGTCACCCAAAAGTTTTCAGAAAGAAAAAGAATTTAGAATGCTCAATTTATAGGAGTAGAAAACAGAAAACTGTTTAAGAACAGCAGTTAAAATAAAAAAAAAGAATGCTCAATTTACCATTCATGACTTTGATGTTGCCAGAAAAACTTAAAAATGACGCAAGCCTATCTCAATTAGAATATTGCCTAACAATTTGTATCTATAAATTTCACCACTTACTGTTAATATACTCTAAAATCTTTCTTCATGAATTCTCCAAAAATAACCTATGCATTTTTAGAGGGGAAAAATTATGTTTTACTAAGTTCTAATAAAAATTCCTAACAAGGGACATCTTTTTTAAATATATACAATTAGCACATCCAAGCTCCTATTTTAATATGGTCCTTGTAGGCTGATAGTAGTAATAATAGTAATAGTGATAGTAAGAGCCAGCAGCTCAGAGCTGAGTTTATGGAAATTAGAACCCATAATAATATCATTCTAGTGGGAAAAAGGGGGGAGGGTACCATAGCAAAAACCTCAGGTAAATGTCCTCAGTAAACTTTAATAATGCAATTTTCCTTCCACAAAAACTACTCAAAAATGTGTATTTGTCCATGGCTGGTTTGACTGATTTTTGTTATAAAGGATTTACTTAGCCTGTCAGAGCTGAAATTTTGGGTCTCTGAAGTTTGGAGAAAAGGAAGGAGGGTGATACATTGGAAATTCGTGATCAATATCCCTATTACTTTCTCGTGAAAGTGAAAGAAAATTGACAATTAAATTTGAAAAGAAACCTATTTCAGAATACAATTTTATGCATTCCCAGATCCAACTAAACTTTTCATTGCTCCTCTGTCACCAAAAATCATTTTAAACCCAGAAATAATTTCATTGATGTGTTTGAATGATGAAATGTAGGATCCAATAGTGCAGTAAATGTATTACTCTGGAGATCTGCATGCCTGGCCAAGGCGATTTCATTTTATTCCATTCCGACTGTCCCAAAGTATTTTTTTTAGAGAAACTGACATTTAATGTTGTAATTTTATATCTGATCAATGACGGTTTTATTTATATTGAGGGCTTTCATGATGAGAAAATAAAAGTTACAATTTACAATGCCTCCTCTCTTATCAGTGCTTATTTCCCAGGATTGACTTTCCATGTCAATTGGATTTAAAAGTTTAATGGATCAAATACATAAATAAATAAATAAATAAATAAATGGTCTTAGTTCTTCCAACTTCTTGCATTGGCTGCAAAGTAAAAATGCTGCAACCAATTCCAACCCCTTCAGCAATACTGTCCTCGCTAAATTTTGACTCTTCTTGCAATATCCATTGTTATTCAGTTCTCAGTTTATGTGAACATTCCAACAGTACCATATAAAGGTGATATTTTTCTTAATAGTTGAAATTTTGTCTTTCTTGGATTCATTTTAGGTAATGCATCTATCTGTCACCTTTTTCAGACCCACTGTATAGTAACTGCCATGTAGGTACCTGTGTTAAGTCCAAGACTTTTGCCTACAATTCCACTTTCCATTCTTCTTCAAACTGATTTTATCTCTCACTTTTATTTTTTTATTTGTTGTTGCTCAGTTACAGTCATCCTGCCCTTTTCCCCATTGTTCTCTCCTACCCCACACTCCCCACTCCCACTCCCGTGGTCACCCGCCCCCATTGTCTGTGCCCATAAGTCCTTGATTCCCATTCCTTTGCTTGCTCTTTCCCCTTCTTTCCTCTGTTATCTCCCTCCCCGCTTCCCTGCGGTCACTGTAAGTTTGTTCTTTATTTCCAAGTCTTTGGTTCTTTTTTGCTCATTTGTTTGTTTTGTTAATAAGGTTCCACTTATAGGTGAGATCATATGGTATTTGTCTTTCACTGCCTGACTTACTACACTTAGCGTGATGCTCTCCAGTTCCGTCCATCTCTCACTTTTAAATGTCATAATTATGCTAATTCACATCAGCATACATGCACCTCCAAATACTTTTGTGAAGTTCAAAATCATAGATCCAACTAATCACTTTTCATGCATACTGAGATTTCCCACAACCACTTCTACACATCCTCAAAAATTAAATCTTACATTGCTTCTTCAAATTATGCCCTCCCTCATGAGTCCCCACTTTTTAAAATTTTAATCCATATCCTCATGTGCTCTAGAAGAAAAACTCCAGAACGTCCTACAAACCTGTCTTTCAAATCCTACACACACAGTTCCATCCATTCCACACTTCTAATATACCCGTGTTTCATCATCTTCTTACCTTCGGTCCTGCACAACCACATCATCTCTTATTCTACTTAAATTTAAGGGTTTACAGAAGCAACTATGAAGGACACATGGACAAAACCAAGAGGGGGTGGAATCAGGGGAGGGATGTAGGGAGGGCTTGGGTCAGGGCGAGTCAGCGGGGCAAAGGGAGACAACGGTACTTGAACAACAATAAAAAAATTGCTTCTAAAAACCTCTTTGCTGCTGTTCAGATTCACTTTATAGTTCCCAGTAAAAGTAAAAATTAAGTAGATTTTAACCATTATAACTCAATACCTATTCTAACATTTAATAATAGGCCCCTTTTACATGTTTTTGATCAATTAATGAACCCAACTAAGTAAAATATTGCTTACATTTTTGTAGTGACAAAAATCAGTTGTATCAGTGAGCATAATTCAATGTATACATTTACTTTTTTACTGATATGTAATTTTCACTCTTCAAGGTTTCTTTCAATTTGACAGGAAGTAGCTGCACCTTACTTTGGAAGAAAGAAGCTGTCCTTCTCAGAGTCTGATGAGTCTAAAGTTCTTCTAGCCCTTGGCTGCACAAACAAGGGAAGCAGTTTCATTTTCATTGCATCATCATCGAGAAGTAGAAAGAGGCAGAAGAAGAGGTAGAACTGTACAATCTATGTGGTAGATTGTGCTCCTGCGACCGAGTCCTTATTTCCTCCTTGTAGTCGTATTATACATGCTTACTAGAGCCGACGAACTTGCTCATACTCCCTGATACCACCGTGTGGCCACTGACTGCCCTTGAGCAAGCCAGTGTCTTATGGCTGAAAGTGACAGTGTGTCAGTCTCCAGAGAAAGACTTAGGGATCGCTGCATGTTTCTACCCACCCTGTTCCAACCTATTAGTGCTTTTGTTATCTGCCGAGAGAAGGACATGGTTGTGCTAACTGAACTGGCTGGTGGATAAAGGGAATCTCATGTGTTATGTGAGGCAAATAAAATTATATACAAAATTTTGTAAATCATTTCACATAAATGTCTTGGTTCTGCCCACAACTACCTACATTTTACCAGCTTGTCTCTGATGTGACAATAACTCAGCGTAGGTGCAGTTTTGCCTGTTTATACAATAGCTGCACCACTGATAACCACTAGCAGCATGCATGACACACAGTAGGTATATATAAAAATCAGTTAAGAAATGAATCAGTTATCTAATTTATTCATTTTACTCTGTCATGATTTTTATTTGTACAGTTCATTACTGTGACAAGGACAACATTAAAGACCAGGTATTGGACTGTGATAAAAATGGTTTCTGGTGAGGATTAGTCTCAATACCATGCCCTAAGAAGCTTTAACATCAATTAATGGAAAATATTTCATATGCATATGAAAATACAATGTCATGAGTGCAAAAAATTGAAACAATTGCATAAGTGATACAAACTTTTATAAACTTACACTCCCCTGCACTTAAAGTTGGAATATTAAAATTTGTGATTTTGCCATATCCTGTCTTCCCATGTGCTGCCACTTTATTTTCCACAGCTAAAAATGTTCCTGAGATAAATGGCTTGTATTTTTTCTATTTTTTATATGTAGTTTTTACTTCTGGGTATGGCGGCTAAGGTTTATATAGGAAAGATGACTTTGGGCTGTGATGAAGAATTTAAGGATAGAGGCCTTAGATAGAATGGAGTTTTGTTAGGGGAAGTAAAAGAAAAATGAAAGCAGGAGAAAGGCCGTAGCAGAACTTTGCTCGAACTGTGAGACCAGTATAACTTCATCCGATCTGGCTGTAGGGAGAAACTTCGGGAAGAAGCGCTCACAGAGAAAACACCACGTGCAGACCATGAGAGCACAGACATCATACTGCTGTCTACTTATTGCTATATCGCTGCGGTCATTGTGCGACACAAGATAAAATAAACAGTATTGATAAAATCAGCCTTCAGGGTCCTAAACAGTCGCTGTGAGGTTACAGTCTTTAGCCTCTATGAACATTCTTGTTTATAACTATCTTATTTTTTATAATATTAATTCACATACTCATTTATTTTTCATTGAACCGTTTACACAGACAACAGGATAAATACTGAGGAACTATCCAGGAATACTACATAGTCCCTCATTTCAAGAATTTATAGGGAACTTGCGTTTGAAAGACAGGTGAAGGAACAATAGTGAATCAATTTTATAGTTGCTAAGTCATGTTCAGGACATAGGTACTGAGAAGCAAGAGGTCAATTCTGACAGAACTGGGCAATCAACGATGATAGTTTGACTTGAAAATTAGCTAGGACATCTAAAAATTCACTTCCTCTGTATTGAGAACAAGACAACTTGTATCCAGAATGAATACTTAAATATAGCCCCAGAAATGGAACTAGTTATTAGTTAAATACTGACAATGGCTTGAACAGTGCAATTCAAATCTGGGAACCCTTTCTACAGACAAATCTGTTTCAGCAGATGTTTTGGGGAGGATAGATTTTTTTTTTTTATCAATGGTGGAAAACATGTACAGTTCTTATAGAAAAAAATCCATAGAAGATCATCCACTCCCTTGTATTCCCAATTACTATGTGGAGATGCAAAAATCGGATGTTAAAGAATGCTGGTAGGGAAAAAAGTGATTTATTTGGAACATGGCATTGGAGAAGGGCCCCGTGGATACCCTGGACTTCCAGAAATAAAAACAAGTGGGCTCCAGAGCAAATGAAGCCTGAAACAGCCACTAAACTGAACCTGTCTTCCTTTGGGCACATATGAGAAGTCAGAGTTCTTCAGAAAGGACAGTAATGCTGGGAAAAATAGAAGGCGATACAAAAGGGGGAAGACCAAATGTGAGATGGACTGACGCCATAAAGGAAGCCACAGATCCGAGTGTACAGGAGCTGAGCAAGGCAGTTGAGGACAGGACTACGTGGGCATCGCTTGTTCACAGTGTTGCCAGGAGTCGGCTCCCGACCCAGTGGCATGTAACACAAGTGCAGGCAACAATGGCCGTGTCCTGTCTCACAAGTAGGAGTACTGGTTTGCCCTAAGCCAGCATTCAATGATTTATTGAGCGTGGATGACTACATCCCACCAACTGTGGCTCACATTCAGTAAATTTAGAAACGATAGATAAACAGAACAAAATCCCCTGATGCAGGAATTTTAAAAGTATACTTCTACAAACAGGAGTCAAAGGAAAAATCCTCATAGAAGTTATACAATTCTGAGAGCTGCTTTGCAGTGAAATATGCATCAGATTGTGTGGAATACAGTTAAAGCATTATTTAAGAGGAAACACAGAGTTTAAAAATTACATGTGAAATAAAAAAGTTATAGCCACACAGAGAAAAATTAACAAGGAAAGAAGTAACTAGGGAAGAATAAAAGAAAAAAATAATAAATTCAATATTGAAACACAAACTTCTTTTTTTCTACAAAATATAATAAATTAGGAAAACACTGTAAGCAATGTAAATTTAGAAAAAAGAGGTAAACAGCAGATTTCATTAAAGATTAACAAGAGGATGTAAATAAATGTATATTTATGTTTATGTTATATATGTACATATATATTAAACTAAAATCACTGAGGTAGACAGCTCCAGGATAGCTTCTAATTACCTTGTATAATCTCTTTAAGTGTGGACTGCACATAGCAATTAGCATCTAAAAAACACAACACAGCAGAAGTGATGGGATGTATTTTCTGAGATTAGTTTACAAAAAAGTTTCCAGGTTGCTGCCCTTGTCTTGCTCCCTTATTTGCTGGCTGGATTGGAATGTCAGTTGCCACATCGTGAGGTATGTTATACAGAGAAGCTAGTTTGGCAGGGAATAGAAGGAGTTAATCGATAGTCACTGAAAAACTGAGGACTTCTGTCCAATGACAGACACGGAGAAAGTGAATCTTGCTAACAAACGCATGACCAGCCTTGTTAGATGATCAAGCCTCAGGTGAGACCTTGTGTGAGAGAGAGGCACCCAACAAGTAAACTGCAGCCAGTCACCTGACTCTCAGAAATGTTAAGCTAATACTTCCTGTTTTAAGTCACTAAAATTTGGGGTAATTTATTACATGACAATAGATTTTTTTTTTAATGCAAGCATAAAAGGAAAATGCAAGAAAGAAAATAGCAGGAAAATTCAACAGTGTTACATATTACAGCAAATGGATGCAATAATGTTAAATACAGTGGTGAATGAATGATAAGAGTAATTGTGTAGAAATCACAGTTATGTGTCTCACATTGGAGACACATAATCACAGTCATAAGCACAATCACAGTTATGTGTCTCACATTAGAGAATTGAACAGCATTCACCATAAAACAATTAAAAGGAGAATAAAAAATCATGACATATTCAGAAATATGTGACAAAATTCAATGTCCGCTGTAGATAAAGATTAGAAAATGCTAATCATTATTAATTTAACAAAGGCATTTTCTAAAATCTTATAGCAAGCATTATAGCGAATGGTGAAAGAACTTATTTTAAGTATTTCAAAGTATTTATTTTAATATCAGAAACAAAACACCTATGTCAAGGAAGATGTGCAAACAGCATATAAGTGTGTACATTACTGCTTAACTCATTGTTAATCAGAGAAATCAAAACTAAACTCACAATAGTATGTCATTTTACCCCAAGCAGATCAACAAAAATTGAAAGTCAGACAATCTTTTTGTTGTAAATTGAGCAAAGTAATGAGAAGTCCAAACTGTAATAGTATAAACTAGCGTGGCACTTTTAGAAAATAAATTGGTAATACTACTCAAGTTGACAAATCAACACAGTAATTCTACCCCAAGCCCTAGGAAACAAACACAGGAGTGTCCCTCCGAGCATCCTTCTTCATATGGGAATCAACCTCCATGACTCCTAACTCTAGTGTGAGTAAAATTATATTAGGCACAAAATGCCTATTCAGAAGGAATTTCACTGTGAGGTATATTCATGTGGATGGATATACTAATTATGGAATGGATTGAAAGACTGAAATCACATGCTCATTTCTTCAGTAAATTTTATTTACATAAAATTCAAAAGCAGTAAAAAACTAAGTAATGTATATACTTATGGACACAGATGTGGAAGACTATTAGTAAAAACAAGAGCAAACAAATTTCAGGGCTAAGAAAAAGACTTGTGTTGAGGGGCACACTTGGAGCTCCTAAAATACTAGTGATATTTCCTCTCATTCTAATGATGTGTGAAAAGAGATATGAGTATAATCCATATTACTCTTTATCCTCTATAAATGTATTTTAGCATGTACATTTCACAATAAAAACTTTTGCAAACTTTTAAATGAGTTTTTAAATTTATGAAGTCTTGAAAATATCTACCTCATTTTTATTCAAAAATTATTTCTTGTCAGTGTCCAAGAAAAGTATTTTCTAGCAAAAAGTCTACTTTCTAATCATTGCCTTGAAAATGTGTAACATCTCGATCATCTCTGAAAAAAAAAAAAGAAAGGAATTCAACACTGAACTCTTATTGAAGCATTCTTTACCATATGAGAAATGTCACATAATATCTTTGAAACCATTTTTGAATTTTTTTGTGTGAACTCATTACTTCAAAGAAGATCATTCTCTATTCTTTACAGGATCCAGAGGGGCCTGGATTTATACTTTGTTAAAAAGGAAATCACAGGTGTTCACATCATGTTACTATCACAAATATAAGAAATACAGCATCAGAGAGAGAAGATGCAATTTTTTTTGAGTTTTCAGCCTGCACCTCTGAAAGCCACGTCAAAATGATTTGCTACCCACCTAAGCTGTGTGTGAGAGTGTGTGGCATGTGCGTGTGAATCTGAGATCTGGGGATTCTTCTAGTGCTATTGCGAAGGATCACTCAGGAATTGTGGAAACGGTAATTGTAATTATTTCAGAAACTTTAAAATCAGTTTACTTGACTACAATAGTTTTGTCCAAATTATTAATAAGAGAGTCTATGTAAAAACAAGCACGCAGGAATCTCAGGTGAATCCATTTAAATCACTATATCCCAATATGTCAATGCTATCAAGATGTCTAAAATTACTTCTCTCACTTTTTCAGCTGAAAAACAGTATTCTGATCTATGTTGTAACCACACAGATGGGCCTTCAAATGCTTACATCACCTATTTTCTTTAAAATAAATCTTCATAGGGGATACATTTATTCAAATTTCTGCTTAAGGTCTTTGCTAAATCATAGCAAATTGGGAAAGATGCAGCTACGCCAGTATGCTTCTGAATGATATATAGTAGACTAATAAGCAATTGTTTGTTTGAGAAATGTATTTGAGAGATATTTAATTTTAGTATAATGCCTTGCAAGAATTAAAATAAAATGAAACTTCAAACAAAGAAAAGCACACTTATGTCTAGACTTAGCTGAGAAGTGTTTGTATCAATTCTGAGAAGTCACAAAATACTTGTTATTTGTAAGGGCCTCACCTGGACCTTAACAAACCATGGCCAATTACAAAGGTATTGATCTGACTGTGTCTGGTTTGTTGGAGTGTGTTGTTGTTAAAAGTCATTCTTTTAACTCCACAGGCGTATTATTGTGTTCTTCACTATTCTTTATAGATATGGCAAAAAAAAAAAAAACAACAACAAAAAAGAGTCAGTTGATATGTATAAGATCAAGAATACAAATAAGCAAGTTATAGTATTTCAATGTTCCTTACGCCAATCATTTAAAAAGTATGAATTTTAAATGGTACCTGCAAATGCACAAAGTCTTTTCATGGGGATTGGATTGGCAGGCATGTGCTAAAAGATATGTGTTAGAGTCATGATCTCCCGCAGTGAAGTGAACATGTTGAGAATCAGGTCTGAATTCAGGAAAAAGCATGGCAAGCCCCTTTATGATTACATCCAGCGAGACTCCAAGGACGACCACCGGACAGCGCTGCCACACCTGCGTGACGCGGAGACTGAGGCCCTGTGGTGTTTCCAGCTAACGACTCCAGAAAACCAGTCTGCGACTAACGGACCCCTGTGCCCACCCCCGTGAGGACGAGGTTAGCATTACTCCTGCCCCGACCTCATTTCACTTGCCCAAGCATCGCCTCGCTTTCCCACCTCGTCTCTCCTTTTAGCTGAAGAAATGAACATTCCAAGCAGCTGGAGGTGAAATCTATGATGTGAAACACTTTGTCTCTTGTGTCACAAACAGATGAATAAACTGAATTTTTACTTTATAAAAATATATATAAATATACATTTTAAAAACCCCACACCAGTAAAATTAATGGATATGTTGTAGAAGCAGAATTAAATAGAAAATAATTGATACTGAAAATTCAACAGAAACAGGAAAAGTCCCTCGTCTTTCTGGAATCTGTGTCATTGCCTGTCGGACACAGCAGTGCGAGAGCTTTGATGAGGTCCAGTTAGTGCAATGGGTGGATCAAAGTGTCAGACTGATAGGATCAAAGGCTACAGAATGAAGTGCTCATGGTGTGCACCAGATTTGAAACCGTGGCCGTGATGAGAGACTCTCAGGAGGGAAAGGGAAGCTTTGATGAGGGCACGTTGTTTGCGCTGCACCGGCATCAAAGGAGCAAACGCGCTTGGATAAAATGGGGCAGAACGGGAAGGGTAACGGAGCCCTCGGAGCTCGGAGCTCGAGAGAGCCACAGCAGACAGGGTGGTGGCCTGCTGCAGGCCACTGCGCGCTCCCCATCGGCAGCTGGAAGGAAAAGAAGAGAGAGGAGAAACAGGGATTACTGTAATCATTTGAACGCTAGCCGATTGTGGCATACCCAAAGAATCAAATAGCATTTTGAATTATTTCATGGGATTTAAAAATTGAATCACTCAGAAAAAAATGGAGCAATATTACCCATTGTGTGCTAATTGTGCTTTATGTAGTCCTATTGGTTCTTAATAATTTGCCATGCCTTTCAATACCAGTAGATTATGTGTGATTACGTATGTGCCAATCTATATTTACTAGGGATGTTTTTGTGTGGTGTTATCTCTTTGGGGGACATGTCATGAGGAAAGATTCATTTTAAATTAAATGTCACGTACTTGAGTTTCCAGGGATTTGGAGCTCCCTGGAGTCCACTGCTCAGGAGAGTTAAGTCTGAAGGCATCTGCCCAACTCACCCGACCCAATTCCCTGTTCTCCCTCATTGAGGACTCACTGTGGCTGTAAATAACAAATTAGCACATGGCTGGAGTACTTAGACATCTAAATAAAACATTCCCTAATATTGCATCATGATAATGTTCCAGATAAAATATAGAAAAGCATTTCATTGTATTAACATTACGCTAACATTGACTATCCCGTTTATCATTACTATGGCTAATGTCCGTTGAACCAAAATGCAACTCCTGTTTCCAAGGACCTGTGCTAGTTGCTTTATCAATATTCTTGTTCACCCTCACTGCAGTCTTGTGGTGTATATGCCAGGATGGGATAACATATTCTGGTGATTTGGGGAAACAATAAATGCATTTTGCAAACAGAAGGGAATTAGTAAAGGTGAACAGGAGAGCAGAGTTGTAGTGTTTGCTGACAATCCCTCCTTTGTTCCTCATCTTTGCTCTGGCCACCCCTCTATCAGAGGGGTAAACCCCCTGCTCCATTGAGTGGGGACATGGTCCTATGACTTGCTTTAACCGACCAAATATGAGCAGACATGACCACAGTAGAGATGCAAAGCACGCTCATGCTGTTTGGCTTTCATTTTTGCCTTTTTGCCCTTCAGTTTGAGAATGTCCTCCAAAAAAGTTGCTGCTTCAAGAGAATCCGTGGATGGATAGGTCGGACAGGAATCAAAAGCAAAGTGTTCAGTGAAGCCCAGCTGAGCTCTAACCTGAGTGGAACAGAGAGAGCCATGACCTACCCAGTATAAAGTGAGCAGCACAAGCCCTTGCTGGTGTGGCTCAGTGGATTGAGCACTGGCCTGTGAACCCAAGGATCCCTGGTTTGATTCCAAGTCAGGGCACATGTCTGGGTTTCTGGTCAGGTCCCCTGTGGGGGGCTCATAAAAGGCAACCACACATTGATGTTTCTTTCCCGCTTCTCCTTCCCTTTCCCTCTCTCTAAAAATAAATACATAAAACATTTTTTAAACAATGAGCAATACAAATTTGGTATATATTGTTATGCAGCATTATTTGGTCAACAGGTCTCCAAAACAGCATTATGCTTATCTGTATGTACACAAGGACAGGCCAATGATAAAATATTCACAATTATTTGAATGAGTGCATTTCTCCTTTTAAGCAGAGATTGCAGTTGTTACCCAGTTACTATTACTTCCTGCATCATTATTCTGTTCTCCTATTTTCTCCAAAAGGGCTTTGCATGGGTTACTAACTTGCCAAATCTCTGTAGAATGCTTCTAGAGATTTGTCCTCACAGGAGCAGCAGGGGGTGGAGGAGCCTCCTGCCATCCTCTGGAGCATTGATACTCTCAGAGCGATGCTGATTGCGCATCTGTTCTCTCGGATCTTTGGGAAATCTGAGACTTTTTAAAATTTTTATTTATTTATTTTTTTGTGCACTATTATTTCAGATCACTTTTGAAGGCGAGTTTTTATTTTAGAACAAAACCAAATAATTAAGTCTCAAAAACTATTTTTTCATTATATTTTCATCATTGACTGTAGAGTTCAAATGTAGGCAGGTTAATTAAGAGGTAGATTTATGTTTTAAATATGCTATTGATATGCTTTTGGAGGTGAGAGAAATCTCCAAATGAAAGGTGAAGTTATTGGGTTATAAAACATTGCCCAAAGAAAAGTCAAACCCATTGCAACAAAAACTCTATTTAGTAATCAAAACAAATATTTTGGGACTATGGAGGGAACTGGAAAAAAATTTAAAGTTTTTCTCAACAATGACTTGATTAGATTTCATAAAAAATTAGAAACCTTAAGTATATAAACATTGTAGCATAGAACCAAGTACTAGTATATATTGAGGTCAATAAAAAACAAGATCTGTTCATTCTTGTGGATATTGTTTTAACCTTGGGACTGTAATTATGAGGTAACTAAATTGACTTTGTAAATTATGAAATTATCAAATGCCTCTGGTAAAAGTTTCTCTATGTTATAATTTATTTGTTAATAAAGAAAAGAAAATATCTTTTCACAAAAAGTGAGGTTGTAAGCATAAATAACATTTTAATTGATGAATTTAGGAAGCAATCATAAGAAGACCTCACAATAAAGATCAGCAGTTAATTAAGACTTTTTCAAGGAAAAAACTTATAGCCTGTAATATTATATTATAACATTGATGAATTTAGTTGATTTTCTAATTGTTCTGGGAAACATTAGGCATTTTGCTAATAAAAAGACAACTCATTTTACAAAATTTTATATATAAATTATGTTTTAGACAGAGAAATTATATTTTTCATATCCAATTGAAGAATATATATTCAGTAATATAAGATGATATACCAGGATTGTATAAATTTATAGTTTTAATTCCACAAGATCACAGTTATATTTATTATATTTTAATTTTCAAGTTTTTCCCTTATTAAATAATTGGAAATCAATGTACAACTCACCCTCAACATTAGATTGAACCATGATTACAATTGACAAAATTAATTAAAAAAAAATAAACAACAAATATATCCAACAGATGCCAACACATCAGATTTATCCTCAAATATAAAATGAAATTTTAGAGTCTACTAAAGAAAGAGTGTTATTTTTTTCTTGCCTCTACCAGGGTATTTAAACATGGGTCATAATTCACACATATCATGACATGAAATGACACATTTTACATAATTTAATTTTAGTACTACAAACATAAGTTCGAATGCAAACATTTCCAGTAAAATATACTTACATTTTTGTTATAAAAATAATTTTATGTTGTAAAAAAATATTTGCTATGATTCATAATAAGAAGGTATGAATATAGAAAAATACTTTTATTTCCTTATTTATGTTCTTGTTATTTCTTAGCATATATGGGGAATGTTGAAACTACTATATTTAATTTGAGAAGGCTAATATGCTATCTTAAGAAAGTAAACATTTTCTAAAATTGTTATTATACCAAGCTTAAGTAAAACTATTGAAATGAGTGTTATAATTTATAAAGTTTATATTATTATTATGATACAAATTATTTTTAACTACAGTCTTAGACATATCTTTTTAAACTGAACAAATATGTAAAAAGGTAAATAATATACACCCTAGTGAATTTCAACACCTATTCCTTCATTCAGTTATTCATTTCCTTCCCATTAGTTCCTTGTTGAGGGCCTGTAATGAGATACACGGTTGTAAAATGAACGGAGCATCTATACAGAGTCAGATGTTCTCACCTTGACCCTTGCTGTGATCATCTCCAAACACCGGAAATGTGAGAGCGGAACTCTTCCTGTAAAGATGAGATGAGTTACATCAAAGGGTTGAGCATTGTGCAAGGCATGTGGTAGGCATCTGTGGGAATTTAGTAACGACTAATAATTATTTTCTGTTCAAACTCCATGATGTGACCTGGCTCAGAGGGATCGCTTTTCCATGCATACCACGTGTAGAAAATAGCTTAATGCTGGTGGCCTAGATTCCTATGAAGATATAGTTAAAAATCACGGGCATTGGGCTTGATTGAACTGGTCATAGGAACAAAATCAAAGAAACCCCTTAAATTTAGAAAACTCTATGTTTGCCATCGAAGCTGTTAAAACCCTCAGATATTGTAGGACGGCTTGTCTCAAACTGCTCAGGTTAGTGGTGGGTCTATGAGTTTTAGGTTTGGACACTGAGCACCCACATCTACCATACTCACTGCCAACATCTTCAACTAACACTATGTTGTATGTCCACTATATCTCAATAAAA
The DNA here is from genome assembly GCA_004027475.1 of Anoura caudifer. Lineage (NCBI taxonomy): Eukaryota > Metazoa > Chordata > Mammalia > Chiroptera > Phyllostomidae > Anoura > Anoura caudifer. The sequence goes on along the minus strand of PVKU01000057.1, from coordinate 488,415 downwards.
AACTGGGGGTAAAGTAAAAAAGCACGAATCTTTTTTAAAGAAAAAAACAGTGACCCGTTTAATTCCAGATGCGACATGGAGTCATAAAGCTGGTACCATACATTCAGCTGCCTCTGATGGGCCGTAGGAAGTTATACTTTTGGGTGTTCTCTGCAGCCTTCCTACTTAAATTGTAGTTTGCAGGGGCCTGAAACTAGCTTCTCCTTCATTTGTGAGTGATTGTAAACATAAACCAGGCAGCCACGACACTGAGAGCAAAAAATTAAAACTAGCCTTCATCTGCTTTGAAATTCACAATGAAAATATTTTGGAGAACGGAGTGTGTTCTTAGTAATCCTTCAAAACTGAGCAGTATCTATGTCTATTAAATGGCCTTCGTTACATCTCTCTAAAGGCTCAGTCCTGCATTTTATCACTTCAAGGGTTTAATCACCTGGCCAAAGCAATCGTTTTGTTTTATGTCCACCGTAGCCATTTCAGTGTGAGAAGGCGCTGGTATCTGTGGAAGAGACCATTTATTGAAACGAACACCAAACTGCTGCTTTTACAGGATCAATTTTCTTTATAATTGCTACTGGCATTAACGGTTGACTCTGCGACTGCGCCCAGAAAACCGGCTGATGGATTGGTATGCAGAGGAATCAGAAGAGCTACTGGAGATAATGACATTTTTATAGGAAATTGCTGGAGGAAGATTTTCCCTTTTAGCAAGATGACGACCACATACGGTTAGAAAGTTTAGAAAGGGTTTTCCTCCCCTTCTTCAGCCTAAGGCGAAATTATGAGCTCAGATAGGCTTTGTCCTTTGTAAGATGTTTGCTTTCTTCAGCAATTCTTAGTTTGATGGGTATAACAAGAACTGGGTTCTATTGTGTGGAACAGCAGGTCGGCATTTGCTCATGTTCTGACTTCTCTTGGGAAAAAAAAATCAGATTTTCTGGCACACAGCAGTTACAGCATTTTGTTTCACTAAGTATGTTAGCTGGTGTTTTACAAAGCTGATGAAAGTAACAGGATTAGAATTTTCTTTTTCGCATGCACTGCCCTCAATTCGTTTTCACATATTCATGCGAGCACAGTGTGATAGCAAAAATAAATCCACATTCTTATTACCAGACTGTGCGAACTTGAATGACTCTGGGCTTCACCTTTTTCTCACATTATTAGCATTGTTTTTGGAGGCACTTTATTTAGCCTTTAGGTCTAATGTGATGAAGAAATATGTCAAGAAAATACAGCAATTCCTCAAACAGCCAGCACCCATATTAATTAGCATTCCTCCTTACCATGTTCAAGTAGAAGATTGTTCTCTTCATTTTTTCTTTCATATACCGTTCAGTGACCTATTGCCTGGGTTGGCCCCATAAAATATCTCCATGCTATTTTATCTCTCTACCTTCCCATGGCAGAATCCGGTTTAGGATGGTAAAAATCGTGTTGATTAGAGGGAAAAGATAATAATCTAGCCCTATAGCTTAATGCTATCATCAGGGTTGTCCAAATTCCTGTTGCTTCTTTTCCACACACACGTGCATACTCACACTACTCCCACTAGCCTGCTAGGATGATCCTGTCCAACACATATATGAGACAAAAATGCAAACCACATATCCTATTTCAACATTGCTGGCAGTCACATTAAAAACAAGTAAAAATGGGTAAAATTAATTCTACAAATATATGACTATTTAAATACACACTCAAGACAGAATTCATAATATTTTTACATTCTTTTTTGCTTTCTGAGTCTCCAGACCCCAGGTGTGTTTTACACTTGTGGAGTTACAGGGCCCTCGTGTCGGATGGGCTGGTGGGCGGCCCTGACTCTGCCGGAGGGTGGCTGGAGAGCATCCGTCCTAGGCCCTGCCCATTTTCAGAGTCCGCCTGTTCAGCACACTTTTAAATTCTATGAGCCACCTAACTGCCTAGCAAATCATTTTTTTTGTTTGTTTTCTGATATTTACTGATTTTTGCCACCAGGTGGATATGTATTCCGATTGATGGGAAATTGCGTCTTCTTCGCGGGCTCCTTTTTCTCTGCATACATTTAAGGCCTCCTTAATAAGCAAAACTGCTATCAGTTTGCTCTAAAAAAATTGTAGTCAGCCACAGTTACCAAATTAGCAGCCTAATGAACTACATGTATAACATGAACCTGAGCTGAAATGCAACGTCAGGCCTCTGTCTTTTATTTCCTGACTCTTTATTTCCCTCCTTAGCAGATTTCTTGATACTACCACCTAAGTTTTGCCCTTTTCCAATCTATGCTCTCTTTTATACACAGTTCAGCTCAATGTTCATGTGCATAACAGCAAAAAGACACTCTTAATCTCCCTTGCCCAAGACATTCTGGAAGCAATAGTGGGGATTTATCTGCAAAGTGGAGAGCTATTTATGGATACAAGTTGTCTCCAATTCTTTCAAAGGCAATATCCTCCTGGCCCCTATAAATGTTAGGATAATATCCAAGCTCCTCAGATTGAATTCTAAGGCTTTTTAATATTGGGCCCCTTGCCTTCACATCCAGAATCACGTCTAAGTGCCCTGCATTTCAAAAATGACAGTCACAGGATTTTTGGTGACACATTCTTGTCACAGAGTAAGACACAGGCCTCACACTCTTACAGCTGAGTTAAGCACTTCATTTAAAAACGTCCACAATACCTTTATCTCAGCATTTCAGCAGCTAATATATAGTGCTGTTATCCTTTATTCATTTTTATGTCTTCACATGTGCAAACTAAAGCTTCCGAAAAATAAATTCAATGAATACTTATTGAACAAATGGAAAGATGAACAGGCAAATCGGCAAGAAAACAAGTTTGATAAAGATGTACATATTTGTATCAAACTTCATTATAATTGATAATTATTCCACTCTGTGATATGTATATGTTGGAAGAAAACCACTTGCTTTTTGAAATTAGACCTGAATCAGAATAAATTGTTCCACCGCTTACAAGTCCTGTGACTTAGGGGAAGTTACATGACCTGTCAGAGGCCAAACTTCTGCATCTCTGTAATGGAGACTCGGTAAAGTTTAAAGGAGCTGTGACAAAATTAATGTATATAGTGCTCAATGTAGCACTTAACTTTTGGTAAAACTAATTTGTTATTTACCAGAAATTTATTAAAATATTAATATTTTGATTAGTGAATAAATCTTACTATGAATACTGTGCACAAAAAATGTTGCCAGCACTTGTCTACCGGTAGTCACCCAGTCCTTAAAACTGTTAGAAAAACAAAACGTAAAAATCACAAGAGCAATTACGTGCAAATGTGTGCATGTGTGTACGATCGTACATAGAAATGGAAAGTACAAACTATTTCTGTTTTCCCAGTTTAATGAAGTTATGTAAATATGACTCCTTAATGACAATAACCTTTTCTTTCATCATCTTAAGTTTTGTGAAACAAGGTGTGAATTTCTAGATTTGTATCTTATCTCCTCTGACTAGAGAAATAAGGCCCAATTTGCTCACGTATACTCAATTGAGTGCTTTGGTGTTTCTAATAACTCTTTCCACTTAGGCATCTAATATCCTTGTTCAATTTTTTCTGATATACGTGTGTGCACTTTTGTCTAATGTAAATGAATCCACTTGTCTTTCTCATTATTGAATGCTGCTACCTTTCATTTGCTCAAGTGACTATGTGCTAAAAGCACATCTCTAGAAACACCTATTTGAATAAGAATAAAATGCAATGACCTTTGGCTCATGCCATTTTCTGCGACAATGAGAATCACGCTGTGTCTCCTAGAGTGAGATGGATTTGTAAAACTTTGCATGAGCGTGTGTTCCTTTACAGGCCAGTCTACGGCAGGCAGAGGAGCCTAATCGCTGCTTTCCATCCTCAACTTCCAGACTTCTTTGAAAAACTCTCCAAATTCTTAATGTCTTTGAAGCAAATAGAAAAGAGGTTGTTTAATATTCTAATAAGAGACTTTTCTGGTGAAACAGACAGGTATAGCCCTGATTGAATTTCCTTAATTTATCAAGATTTTAGTCATTTCAAGGGTATGTCTTCTATTATTCATGCACAAAAGACTTTGCAATGTTGTCCAACTATGAACTTAGTACTAGGGTCACTCTGAGCTGTTACTACACATTACCTTGGCTTCCCCCCGACACCTGGTCCAGGAAGTTGTCGCAAGTACACCCATGATCCTACATTTAATTTACATAAAGATATCGTGAACCACATGGCACTGAGTAGTGTAAATTTGGGGGTATTCTTTCTCTTATGCTTATTGTATAAAATCAAATACGTAAGGAGATTAAATGTTTGATTTTAAAAATACAAACCATGTTGGTAATTTAATCACTTATATCAGATTATAAAGAGTAAATTGTATCAAAATATCTATTATAGGTGTTCTATTTCAACACTATCATATGTTACAGGTTTAATTCATGATAAATTTTATAAAACATACATTGATTTTAATGTCATTTCAATAACTAGTTTCTATGAGGTGACATCACTGGGAAGTAATGTCATAGAACTGACCAAATGCAGTTGCCAGGTATTGACATTCGACTGAAAGTAGCACCTTTTATGATAATACTAATGGAACTCACAAAAAACAAGTATCTGAGTTAATTTAGCTGAGCAATATTCTGCAAAATGATGAAAGAAGAAAATAAATTCCAAAATATCCATGGACCTTTGAATGCGTTGTGACATAAGATAATTGCATTTCTTGAAACAGTCACTTCAGTTTTATCCATTTCTTATAAAACCAAAATCTGTTGCTTCTTAGCATTTTCTCATACCGTTAACTTATAGAGGTGACCTTGAAATTGTAGAAATATAAGAGCTATAGGTACAAAAACTCAGTTCTTAATTTTCAGAATTGAGAACTCACATCGATACTATTATTATGAATGTTACTATCGCACATTAAAAAATGAGTAACACCACAGGATTTGGAATTATATTTTCAGCCAAAAACATGCAGAAAGATTATTTGGGTTAATAAAAATGCAAACAATGATCTCTTGTCTCCTGCCTAAGGCACAGGTGCCTTAACCCCCCCGAGACGATGTTTCTTTCTCTCGTGTTTTCAAATTAACCCCTGTTAAAGCCCAAGTGCTTCTTTTTTTCAGTAATTATTACTTCTAGTGCCAAAACTTAGATCACATTAATTATCATTAAAATAATAACGTGAAGAGATGGAGTAATGACAAGAAATGGATCGAAGAACCCAGAGATAGAAGACAGAAGTAGCGTCAGCCTTTTTTGGAGATGACAGGCAGCGGTGTATTTGATCACGTGCTGGGGGAGTGATTTGCCAGGGAAAAGATAATAGCTCTTCCTTGGGCGCAGAAGGAGTAGGGTCAGACCAGCTGTAAACAAGCATATATACCGACACCTGCCAAATCTGTTGTTTTCCTGTAGAACGATATAACCTTCCTTGTTCTGGAATCCAAGCCCTCCATAAATTAAGAATTGCACTTCCTCTTATCATTTCACAAAATAACCCTTTATACAGGTTAAATCACTAACTCCATTGTCACTGCCATCTGAATACAGCTCCTGTTTTCTCATTTCAGTTTTTCTCTCTTGCATAAAAATTGACCGTCATTGATATTAAATATAAAATTATTGTTTACAAAATATAAAAGTGTTTATGAATTAATTAAAATTAGATTCAAAGCACATTACGGATCTAACAAGAATATCAGGCATATGAGAATTTGGCTTCTGGGGCCAAAACACGTGCTTAGATATGTTATTGTGTCAGTAATCAATATAAATGCAGCTTTGTCCAATTATGTCCAATTGAGCAAACATTTGAGTACAAGACATTGTGTGAAGCCTTGAGCATATAGACAGAAATAAGGTGCAAAAATGTATTCTCCAGGAACTATCTTCAGTTGGTATTTAATGCTTTAGTTAACACATTCGGTTTGTTCTCTTACTTTAGATTAAAAATATAAACTCATTTTACATGTGGACAAGCAGCAGGAGAGCATGTGACAATAGTCATAAGGGTACCAACACTTGAAAACATGTTATGTGCCAGGCGATGTGGCAAACGCTTAAATCAATTATCTGATTCAGTCCTCACAATCACGCCATAAAGTTTAGCTATTTTGAATACCCATGCTTTAATTATTATCAGCAAAGTAAAAATTAGGGAACATAAATTATTTGCACAGCATTACAAAACTAGAAAGCAAGTTGGAATACAGATACAGTTTGCCCTAATTAAGAGATCAAAAATGTGTCTTAGAATCTTCACAAAATAAATGTATGAGGAAACAATATCTCTATGTAAGTTCTGATTTGGACACAGAATTATTTTAAAAGTTTGTGGATAAAAATGGTGTTTATAAATAGTAAAATACCTTTTTCTCACTACTACACAGATGTTTAAAAATATAATGTTTGAACCTAAACACTAGATAAGACTTTATATGTTATCATCCATCAGTTTAAGAATGAACATATATACTGACATAAAATGAAATATAAAAGAACATTTTTACATAGAATTCAACCTCTTCTTTAAGAAACTGGTAAGACTCTGAAACGTCTTTGAAGTGAAAATGTCTCTGAACTTCCCTGTTATCCTACATTTCACGTGCTGTGCAAATTTCACTTCCCACGATGTCCTTTATTCACAACACATGAACTGAATTTGACTATATCCTCTTCTTATTTCCCTTCTATTTTTTGCAAAAAGTGTTTTAGTCTTGCCCTGTCTCTGAAATGCTGAAATTTCAATCTTAATCATTCTTCCCCCACAAGGCTGTTATCATCAAACACTGAAAGTACTATTTGACTGTTTTACGTATTTTCCCATAGTAATTTTCTTCTGATTGCTTTGCCCTGCATTATTATTTTCTTTGTATATCTATCAACATCTACCATGTTAGATACCCAACAGTCTGACTAAGTCCAGAATACCAGCAAAGGGAGAGACCATGTTTGCTCATACCACACACACACACACACACACACACACACACACACACACACAAACATTTTTCTAAGTAAGTTATATATATGGTGCCCAAACAATCTCTAAATGTAGGTAGCATTTTCATTTTTTTATGCTTTGTCTATCATCTCTGATGATATTATGTATAATAGTCTATATTTTCAGACTTTATTGAATATATACACAGACATTCACATGCACACACACACAAGCATGCTTTGAGATAAATCTACAACACTGTTGCACCTTCTTAAATTTATTTAATGCTCTACTTTATTTTTAATTATGTATGAAGAGGACAGTTCATCATTTGTAGTGTAAGAAAATCATTCTGTTTCATAGCGAACATGAACAGAAATTTGCTGTGGCCCATGACGCGGCAGCCTTGCTATGTCCGCACAACTTTATTAGTCATATTCCCCGTTTACACACTGCACACCCAATGCAATGGAGAACACAGAGGTCCAGGGAGCAGAGGAAAGTCTGGGCCTTCTAGAAAAAGAGCTCTAGAAGGCTTCAGAGAGGAGATGACATTTCAGTTGGACGGTGAAAAATGAGTAAGAGATGAACAAACCTAGAAGAATATTTTAGGTAGAATTAATACTGTGAAAAAAGTTCGCTTAGGTCAAAAATCTAAATAGCCCATTTATTGCAGCCTGTCCTTTCCATGAATACGATCTATAAACTGTTTCACAAAGCTGACTCCTCCTTGTCACTCAGTTCTCAGCTTAAACGTCACCCCTCTTCCCAGCCAAGCTGTTTCTCTCCACAGACTGTGTAACTCTACACCTCGGCACGAGCTGATCTATCTTCTTCTTCTGTACATCACTGCCTGATGTTTTAGAGAGGGCATCTGGGAAACCCCTCAAAAAAAGTGTCACTTGAACAGAGACCTAAGTGAGAAGTGACAAACCACATAAAGCAATGGAGAGGAATATTCCATCAAAATAAGTAAAGTCACCTAATAGCATGATAAGTTCATGAACCACAGGAAAGACAACTTGGCTAATGTGGCTGATGAATGAGGGAGAAGGTGGGAGAACATGTGGTCACAGGTTGGAGACTGAGGGTTTATAAGTCATGGGAAGTAGTTAGGGTTATAGTCTGAATATGATGAAAGGCCATGGAGAGAATCTTAATAAAAGGAATAACATATCATTTATGTACATTTTTAAAAATGTGATGTATGGAAAAATGACTTTAAGGTTGGCAGCATTCTTTTAGTTCAGTATGCAAAAGAAGAATTGTCTCTGTTGTATAATCACAAGCTGTTGGTAATGGTAAGAGGACTACTGATAAATTTTCTCCCCCAAATGATCCAATCATTCATGTTCGTCCATCTAATAGGCTGGTGTCCTGGATGCTGCAGGAAGCAAGGTGACCAATGAGTAGGAGCTAAGAGATCTAAGAGAGAGATGATGAAATAGCAGGGAGTATGGTCTCTGATCACAGAAGAATTAGAAGAAAACTCAATCCTGAGAGATAACCAGAAAATCCCAAAATGTTTTTAAATTAAGCAATGCATTCTTTAAAAAATGAGTGGAAGAAGAAACCACCATTAAAATCAGACAGTATTTTTGAGCTAAATGTAAGATACAATTAAAAATGTGCTTAGGAAAAAAAAATCTTGTCACAACTTCAGATCCTGCAAAAATTAGAAGGAGGGAAGTAAGTTTAATTGTGTCCCCTCCAAAATTACATTTAAATCTTAACCCTCAGTAACTGTGAATGTGATTTTATTTGGGGATAGGGTATTGGCAAATGTAATTATGTTAAGATGAAGTTGTTCTTGATTAGGGTGAGTCAGAATCCAATGTAACTGGTGGCCTTATAAAGAAAAGGAAACCTGAAAATACAGAAGAGAGACACCAGAAAGAAAGACATGAGACAGTGGGGGCAGAGGTTGCACCTACAAACCAAGGGGCTCTCAGGATTGACAGAAACTACCAGAAGGTGGGAAGAAGGAAGGAGACATGGTCCTGCTAACACCTTGATTTAGACTTCTAATCTCCAGAACAGAGAGAGAATAAATTTGTTATTTCATCCAAAAAAATTCTTGCAATTAAACATTTTTCAGGCCACTGGAAATTAACCAAAGATATGCAACCATCTTTGTTCGTAAAAATGTCTGAAACTTTGTAAGAACAGGGAATTTTGCAGCATTTTAATTTTGCCCTATCACCACCCCCAACTTTTCAGCTCTGCAGTATCCTCAAAAATGAGCCCCCTTACAACCACAATAACTGAGTAACAGCCAACAAAGAGGGCAGAGTGGGGTTCAATCGCTCCAAAAAGCCCTTTTATCAGTGAACTTTCACTCTTTGACATATCTCCCAGCTCCATGGAAACACCACTTTGCCAAACTCCTCATTATTGGCCTGCTTCAGATCTCTTTCAGCTGGAAAACCTTTATTAAACCACGGGCCGTTTGTCAAAAGCATTGAGGAACAATTGTTCAAACCACATCTGCCTCAAGTGGCAAAGCTAGTTGTAACGAAAGAGGTTGCCAAAAACCATAAATGAAAATCTAATGACTTGGGTGTCCCTGTGGGGCTTTTCAAACCTCCAACACGTTCCTGAGTAACTAGGAGGCCACCGCTATGTGAAGAGCCACGGGCATGTTTAGGGAAGAACTGAATCTCTCAGTTCTGGTCTATGTTGAGGTCATCACATGAACTAAAGGCTAAGACAGAGTTGTAAGCTGCTAGAGGTTGGCAGGCAAGAACCAATGCGTACAGAGAGAACCGCACAGAAACGAAAAACGGTAGAAGATTATTGGATCAGGGCTGAGCTGTCATCTGAGTGACCGTAAATGAAGGGGAACATGTTTGAGAGAATTAGTTCAGGAAGGTCACTAATCAAACTGATATCAATGATTAGTGTATCACTTATTTTATGTACTCATTTCTAAAAGAATGAGTATAAATATTTCTTCATTAGTTGATTAAAAAAAAGAGTGGGAGAAAAAACATAAAAGCTAGGTAATAAGGACAAACAGAAAGAGGCAGCCAGGGGTAAGAGTAAAGCTACACGGGAGCTATCTTCCAACAGGAGGGAGGGTGAGGAGGAGAAAGGAGTCATCAAATACATGAATACAGCGGACAAGTCAAAAGGGAGGGATGGGGGATGAGGCTGCAAAAGGGACAACAAATGGCCCGGCAACCTTGAACTTCTTAAAACGACTGGAGCCATAAAGGAACATGCCAGTGACGTGAAGGCTTCATTGAGAAGACCTTTAAATAAATTGATATTAAGGCTTCTTAATAAATAGTATAAATAATTAAATTCATTTTAATCATGACAATAGATTTTTCCTAGAGTTTCACGCAGCGTGTAATAGCTTTTAATGGTGATTCCAATATAGAGCATAAAAGGAACTGACTTTTGAAGAGGACTTTTTAAAAGTTGTCCATCAGTTCTACGTAGCATGTCTAGTTGTGACAAAGAAAACCACATAAGGGCATTTCGACAAAGAGAAAGTAATACGGGAATTATTTCCATAAATGCTGGAGAGCTTCATGAACAAAAACACAAATGGAATTATCCCGAACATAATAACTGGGGGAATCATCTTCCCACAGGGCCGAGAGAACTCAGGGGGTGGGCGCAGATGGTCACACCTGTGGAGCTCATATTGAGAACCCTGGGAAAGAACTTGAAAAGATAGTCCTGAAACAAGGCATGACTCAGCTGCTTCTGGGAGTGAGGAAGGAAGCTACGGGCTGGGAGGAAGGCTTTGGTGAAAATGAAGGGCTGTTGTGGAATTACATTGACAGAAACCACAAATAAAACAGGATGAGGGAAATCCCTTGTCTCACCCTCCTGAAAGAAAATAGCTTAATAACCTGTACAATGTGCAGTTTAATAATTTATATTTAATATTATTTCATGCATGTTGACATATAAATAATAATTTATAAAGAATAAAATAATTTTCATTAGGCATGAGTGTGTAAATAACAAAAGTTACATTTATGAAAATTATCTTAAAGCTATTATAGAAATTTTAGTAAGCACTCATTTATGCAAAAATAATCAGAAAATTGGGCCTTCTGGTTAACTGAACATTCTTGTTCATTGACATTTGTCAAATGCATCATATACATGGATGAACAGCGTTTAAAGAACTAGAATAAAATAGCGCGCAGTTGACATCAGAATTGCAACTCCCAGACTCTTTCTAGCTGTATATTTCTGACTCTCTTCAGATTATACAAGTGTTCACACATTAATTAAAGTATGTCATTGATTCAAATTAATCAACAACTAATTATAGTTGTATAACATTTAGGAATGGAATGTGGAGCTAATAAAACTGAATTGTTATCGACTCTTGGACACAGCATGGAGTTAGATTATATAAGTATATTTCTGAAGTAAAATTAAACTGAGCTGCAAAATACTATGGGGTGACAAATAATTCTATATTTTTAGTTGTTGATTTTCTGGGTTAATAAATGCATATGCTATCATATTTTAATATAATGATAGTGATCTCACTCAGAGAGATACATTTTCAAATACAATTATTACTTGTCTCTACATCTACACACTTTAACATTAGATTTTTATTTCTCTTTTGAATTTATTTATCTCCTCGGAGTCTTTTGGAATGTAACGGGAGTGAACAATCAAGAGTTTCATATTTGTACCAGGAGAACTAATTTACAGTTAACTGATTAAAGGGAGAACATATCATTCTTGGTTTTCTGTCGATTGTCACTAACAACCAACCAGTGCAGAGGATTTCCACACATAAAACAGCTAATTAATGTTTGTTCTAGGCGTTTAACCAAGACATTCCTACTCTAGAACTTTCATCATCTGCTAGGTACACACAACCTCATTTAATAATCCACAAACCTAAAAACTACATATTGTCATTCCAATTTTTACAAATGAGGAGACCCAGCTGTGTCAATACTTCAAAACCTGTAAGCTGGTATCCATAGCCAACTCTATCCAGATATAAAACTCTATCTTTCTGGCCAACCCCTACCAGCACCACCCTGAATGTGTGAGCACATTTTCTCAGAGCGATTATATTCACGCTCTGGGGAAGGATAGCTCTCATTTCAAGGACGCTTAAAGAAAGTCCTCCTACCAGAGATCATATGAATAGATACTATTCAATTTTGATTCAGTGGAGAAGCAATCTCTGTTTATGGAGAAACTTGGCATAAGGATGGGGTGACGTTTCCGCCCGGTTTGATTGTCACAGTCACGATGTTAGTGTTTTAACCATAGTGGAAGTTTATTACTGTCTCACATAAACAACGAAGGAAGGAGGTTCAGGTCTGCACTGGAGTCTTTGCTCTGAGAAGGCCTCAGAGACTAGAGTTACTTGCACGGTTAGCTGAGTCCTGTGCTAACTCCATTCTTAGGTTAACCTCCTAAGAATGGAGTTGAGGACAGCCAGTCCAGCTCCAGCCCTGATCTCTCCCCTTGGGGAGGCGGGGGATACAAATAAGAATAGGCAGGAGCCTTTCATCTTTAGAGAAGGTGTAGGGAAGTGACCACAGGGCTTTATCTGATTATAACCCATTGGCCCTGAGTGTGAGAGGGGAAGAGAAAAGTGAACTATGTGGGGAGCAACCTTGTGTACACCCCTTTATTCTACCACCAGGGAGGATGTTACAACAACTAGAAAAAGCAGCGGTCTGTGCACAACATTCCAAAATTGCACCTCGCACAGCTCCAAGTTCTACACGTTAAAATGACCGCGTTGAAGGCTCTTTGGTGAGATGAAGGGGTTGGGATGATAAATCATTAATTAGGAGAGCAAGTTTTGAAGTAATCCTAATTGTTTTATCATATACATAAAAACAAAGATGAGAATTTAATAATTTACATGATATTATTAAAATAAATTATTTCAAAGTAATAAAATTCTGGAAATAAAGGGTCACAATAATATAGCAATTAGAAACTCTGGCTTCTGAAGCAAGTTTCCTATCTTTGGAAGCTGACTCGAATACTCCCTGGCTGTACATCTCTGGACATCTTATTTAACCTCCTTTTCCTCAGTCCTCTCATGTGTAAAAAGGACATAATAATACTATTTATCTCATAAAGCTGTTATGAGGATTAAATATGTTAATATATGAAAATGTGTTAAAATCATACATGGCATATTATAATTCAATAAATTTTGGTTATTTATATTTAACAGTTTAATTAATTATTTTTTGTTTATCAGCATTTTAAATATATTTAATGTTTTATTTTTATCAAAATTCACCTATAAAATATATGAAATATAGTCTGAAGTACAGAGGACATTCTGAGAAATAAAGCAAAAAATTGTCACCTTCATTATTTTTCCTAGATAGAAAATACTAATAATCTTCTGTGGCTAATATTTAGGGTGGAAATGTATTACAGTTTCTACAACTTTTCTAGGTGCTGGAGGACATGAGAAATGTGGTTGCTTAAATCAGAATACAGCAACATGAATATAATCTGACTCATTCATACAGCACTTGCCATGTGAAATCGGTCTATGAGTCCAAAATTTCAGAAATGGTGTTGCAAATGCTATCAGTGGTTCGGATAAAACCATATACAGTAATTTACATCAGTGGCTGAATGGTAAAAAAATGCCTATCATGGAAACCCAGCATTTGACTTCATATTTAAGAGAAGGTAAAATTAAGAAACAACATCATAAATTCTGAAATGTCAATGGATTAAAAAGTCCAGAAAAACTAGAGCTCTTTTTGGTTAATGAGCCTATAATTCCACATTACTTCTGTAGTTCAAGTTTTTTCAAAGACAGTAAAAAACCTAATAGGAACCCATGAGCCATCTGATTTTATCACGAACACTGCAGTCTTTTTTTAGTAAATTAAAATAGTGATCTCAATTTTATCTCTGTCCAAAAGTATAATATTATGTAAAAGCTTTCCTCTCCCTCCTTGTTTGGTTACTTTATAGTAAACTTATGCTTTTATAGCCAAGATATGACATAAACTGTTTTAGATGACAAAATGGAGGACTTAACATTAACTGTATATATCTATAAATAGAAATTGAGAGTGTGCAGTTAACTATGGATGTAAACGAAGGGTAAATCAGGCTAAAGAAATGACAGCCCCCCCTCCCTCCCCCACCCAGTGATCAGAGAAATTTAACCTGAAACAATATTTCATCTGAAACTACTCAGAGCACATCAGCTCTGTAAAGCAGGTACATGGACGCCTGCAAAATGATTCTTTCAGTGCACAGTAATCTGGGAGCTGCCCTCCCACAAGTGGTTCTGCAACTGCCCTGAATCCAGACTGTGAAGTCCACGAGTTTACATCACCTCTCCTCATGTTTTTTTCTTTGCAGAGTAGATATTTTCTTCTTGTCTCTTAAATAAGCTAAACTCTGTAACTCCTAGTTTTTAATTGTTTAGTGAAGGCTTTGAACAAGAAAGTTGCCTCAGATTGGAAACGTACGAATGCTGAAGAGCTGGCAGGTTGAGGCTCTCTTCTCAGTTACTTACTGGTGCTATCTTTTGAGCAAATAATTGGATAACACTTTTCTTTCCTCCAAAAAGTCTCGGGACGTTTACAGTGACACGACCCATGTAAGCAGTGGCTATCAACAGTTACGTACAGTGTGAAGATTTCACTGGAAAGCCCTGTGTCACACTTCAGAAAACTAGTGTTAGTGGGCATGCAGATGCAGAAAACTAATTTGTGTGTTGCAGCAAAATTTGTAAAGGAATGTTTAAAAAAAGCAAGGAGCAAGACTCCCAGAATATCATCTGTAAGCAGTGGACAAACCTAGTCATTCTGTGAAAAATGAACCCTCTTGAGAAAGGTTTGCTTTTGTATCTGTTTCAAGCAAGAATTTCTTCTGCTCCTAATGTGCAATATATGCAATGGGGAATAAAAATCACTTTGCACATAGTAGAAAAACTAGTGTTGATTCCAGTCTTCTATGCCTGGAAGGTTGACCTTTCAGCAGGGCCATAGAAAGCTAAGAGTACTATCATTAGCTAAACACTTTACCAGGATTCTTTACATAATCATCATAAGCCAGAAGCAAAGTAAATGCCTTAAAGTACACTAGCAATAGAACGCTGTATTTAAAAATTTCCAAGCACTTTGTACAAATGAGCAAAGAAAACATGAAGATCCTTAACTTAAAAATGTATTTTTGATTAAAAACAATGAGCACAATACTATCTTTGTTTCTGTTACATGCAAATGCAACAGTGATATTTGATGTAGACTGTCAATAAGACACAACCTTACTTATCTTACAAGTGCATGTTTTTGGCATAAGATTTTGTCAGTTTACAGAAAATCACTTCCTAAACTGATGGTTGAAGGATGATTTTATATTACTCAATCTACACAGGAAGAAAAAAAAAGTATTCTCCATAAAACATTTCAGTCACAGTTAGAAAGATGACTCCTACCTTCAAATTACCATCTTACTGAATACTGGTTTTCATTTTCAAGTGTAAATCCTAAATAAAATTATTACTTAGAACTACCTTTTTTTTTTTCCTGTGAGAATGGGCATGCTTCATTGTGATAAGGTCAAGGAGACCCCTAAGGAACAGAGTAAGAGTTAAGATTGACAGTTGCTTCCCAAGGATTAAGGCTTTCTGAGCCACCTTGGAAAAATACCCCATCCGTAATTTCCACTGCAAAACCCCTTGACAGGATACCAAATGCCACTGGGATAATCAAGGATAATCTTCCCATGATGATATCTTTAACGAACACACCTGCGAAGTCAATTTTGCTTACTGCTTGCCTAGAGGCTTGCTCCATAAGGTGGCATCCACTGTCTCCCACAGCCGGGGCCTGGATATGTTTGGGGGCTATTATTCATCCCAATATACCAATCATACGTTTACACTTGCAGATCACTTAGTACTTCCCTTCCTGCAGCTAAACTTCTCATTCTCCCTAGAGCAAACAATAAAACACATGGCATACATACAAAAAAGTAACCATTAAAATAGAGCAACAAACTTAAAACCCAGAAGTGTTCAAGTAACTCAAGCAATGGCAGACAAGGAAGATAAAACAAATACAGGACAGAAGGAATAATTTACAAATATGTAGAAATAATACATGGATTTTAAAACACAAAATTAAATTATATGTAACTGGCCTCTACACTTCAATGAAAAAGGAAGACAGAAATTATCAGAATAAAAATAAAAGTAATACAGGAATACACATTTCCAATGGATGCATTTTATTTCTTACTTTATTTTTAACTAAATTTTTTAAAAAGTGTTGCATTTATTGAGGTGGCATTGGTTAATAAAATACCAGTTGCAAGCATACAGTTCTATAGTAGGCCATCTCTACACTGTATTGTGTGATCCACACACAAAGTCATGTCACCATTTATCACCCCTTTACCCTCTTCTGCCTTCACCCATCCCCCTTTCCCTCTGGTAATCACCCTACTGTTGTCTGTGCCCATAGGTCTTTCTTTCCTTTCCTTTACTTAATCTCTTCACCCTCTCACTCAGCCCTCAACCCCCTCCACTCTGACAGCTGTCAGTCTGTTCTCTGTAATTATGAGTCTGTTTCCAGTTGTTTATTTTGTTCGTGATGATGCATTTTAAATATAAAGACATGAAAAGATTAAGAGAAAAATATGAAAAAAAGTATAGCTTGCAAACATCAAACTCAAAGAGTTGATGTGTCACCATTAGTTTCAGCAAAGCTCGAGAGCAGGACAAGTATTACTTGTGTAATACTATAATACTAGTCCTAAGTATTACTAGGACTAAAGAGGGTCACTTCATAAAGATAAAATGGTCAATTGAATATTCTTAAATATGTGCTAAATAACAGAGCTTCAAAATTCATAAAGGCAAAATTGACAGTACTTGAAGTTTAAGAAGGAATTACTCTATAATCCTAGAGGAATATTTAACACCCATTTGTCAGTAATTGGAAAGGCAAGTGAAAATATCTAATGATGTAGAAGATTTGACCAACACAATGGACTCAATTGATCTAATTAATATTTATAAAACACTACAGAGGTAGAAGAAAAGTTCCAGGCCATGAAACAACTAAATACATTTCAAAATGCTGAAATCCTACAGAATATCTACTGTAATGTCAACAAAATTATACTAGAAAGCAAAACAATACCTAGTTATTCCCCCAGATATTTGGAAATTAGACAGTATCCTACTACACAGCCTATTAGTTAAGTAATAAATCACAAAGGAAAGTAGAAAATATTTCCAAATAAGTGACAGTAAAGTATAACACATCAAAACAGTGTGGATGAAACTAAATCTGTACGTAGAGGGAAATGCATATTTTAAGTGCTTGTAAAGGAATGAAGGTTTAAAATCTATGAGCTAAGTTATCAACATAAGAAGCTATAGAGCAAATTAAAGAAGCTAGAAGACCACATTATGGAACATATATGTACAAATTAAACTTAAATTAATTAGGAGAAAGAAAAATAACAGCAAAAATCAATAGAAGAACAAAAATCAATGACCAAAGTTGATACTTTAAATGATTAATGGAATTGATAGACACACAGCAAGACTGATAAAAAATATATTAATATCAAAAATAAGAGGAAGCATTCCTATATATTCCATAACTATGGAATAGTTACTATTAAATGTATAACAACATGTATTATGAATAATATTATAACAATGTTTGGGAAATTAGAAGATATAAATAATTACTTAAAAATTACAACTGGCCAAAACTATCAGGAGAAGAAAGAGAAGTTTTGAATCTCCCTAGATCTTATTGAAAAATAACCTCATTAGTAAAAATCTCCCTACAAAGAAGCTCAGAGAGCTTTACTGGTAAAATCTTTCAAATATTTAAACAAAGTCATTGATTAACTATGAGAGAATACTTTCCAACTCATTGAATCCTGTCATCAAAACCTTATAAAAACACTACTAAAACATATAAATGAATATCCTTCATGGATTTTGATGCAAAAATTCTGAAGAAATATTACCAAACTCAGGCTAGTAATACACAAAAGATCATACAACATGACTGCAGGGTTTAAACCCAAAAAGAAAAGGTTGATTTAATGTTTAAAAACCAATCCATGTAAATTGTCATATTAAAAAATCTGAACAAAAAAAATGCATTATCTACATAAATTTAAAAAAAAAACAACAATAGAACTTGCCATCTACCAAAATTAAATACGCATTCTGGATAAAGCCTTTCAGCAAATCAGAAGTGAAGAGGGCTCCTCTTCATTAATGGGGAGACACTGATTGTTTTGTCCCTATGAATGGTGCTATTGTCCCTGTAGCATGTGCTTTGAGGGCCTTGCCTGTGAAAAAATACAATTAAAAAAAAAAGAGAGAATTTAAAAAGATTGGAAAAGAAGAAGTGTAAATCTGTTTATTTTCCAATGGTATCAGAGTTCACATTGTAAAAATAAACCAACAATAAAAAAACACTATTAGTAAGCGAATATAGTTGGTAACAGAATGTAAGGTCAACAAGATGCATCTTAAATGTAGAAGCTAAAACTAAAAACCTAGAGTAAAAACTAGTAGGGTATGTTCTCAAGCCTGGGTCAATAAATGTTTTCTAGGACAAAACAGAGCACATCTAAAAGGAAAAAAATAATTAATTAGTTATCATCAACATTAAAAATATCCCACTCATAAAGATAACCTTTTAAGAAAATTGAAAGAGTAAACCAGTAACTGCAAAAGGAATATTGCTGGGAGGTGGGGAGAGAAGGGGGAAGGGAGAACCACAGGGGAAAATTGGAACAACTGTAATAGAACTAAAAAAAAAAAAAAAAAGGATGTGAATAAGTTACATATTAATTTTCTTTCAATTCTAACTACATTAGAGTGGCAAAGGGCTTTCGTAATTTGCTCAAGGTCAAGCATTTAGACAGAGGGAGTGAAGGACTCAGGTCTTTTGAGTCATATTTCAAAGTGTTCCCTCTAGGTTGATCACTTATTATTGAGAATGTAAAAATAAGACCTTGGTTTACTTTACTATTTTCTTTTATGCTTAGAATAAAAAAAGATCTGTTTAAAAAAGGAAAGAAAAAGTATTCCCTAACGAAGAACTTTTATAGAAAATATATGAAGAACTCTTACTAACACATGCTAAAGGGCATGCTTTGTCATTTAAAATGAGCAAACACCTTGGCAGCCACTTCTAAAAATGATGTGTGATTGTTCCTTAAAGTAGTGACTAGGTGTTCAAAGCATTTACTCATCAGGAAAGTGCAAACTAAAATCACAAGGAGGCACTATATCACGCTCACTTTGATAGCTCAAATAGAAAGACATCAATATTAGTTAGGTCGGATACCAATTAGAACTCTCATATATTACCAGTGGGTATGTAAAATCATTCCCACACTTCGAAATACTATTTATCATTACAAAGTAAAAATGCATCTTTTATCAATCTACTCATAGGAGGTAACAGAATATTTATCTATAAAAACATGTATACTATTACTGTTAATTTTAACTGTATTTATCTAACCAAAAGAGACTGGGGGAAAAAAACAAAATGACCATAAACTATGAAATTAATAAATACATTGTGATAAATTTATTTACTGAAAAATAATTAACAATAAACAGAAAAATTTATTAGTTAATAAGACAAATGCATCAGCATCAAAAACATAATTTTGAAAAGAAGAAGCCAAACACAAAAGAGTACACATTGTATATTTGCATTTGGTTCATGATATTATACATCTACTAACCTGATCTATACAAATAAAAATCAAAAGAATGGTTGTCTCTCTGTGGTGGGGGAAGTTGGACCGAAGAACATGAAAAAACTTTCTGAGATATCAAAATATTATAAATATTGATTTTGGTATTAGTTACATGCAAAAACAGATTACTGAAACATATTAAACTTTCTGCAATATATATGATTTTACGTAAATATTAGCCCAATTAAAAAGAGTTTGGAGGCAAGAAAGAACTGGCAAATGATAAACTGAATACTTACCACATGACTCAGCAACCCACTCTGAGTAGCTCCCCATGTGAACTGAAAACTTGAGTTGACACAAAATCTGTATACAACACTTTATACCAGTTTTATTTAAAAATCACTAAACCTGGAGACAACCCAAATATCCTTCAGCAAATGAATGGATGAACACACTGGATAACATCCATATAATTGAATGCAACTCGGCAGTAAAAAAAAAGAATAAATTATTGATTCATGTAACAATATGAATAAATCTTAAATGCATTTTTGTTAAGTAAAAGAAGCCATCTCCCTAAGGCTATATATTGTATGATTGCAGTTATACGACATTCTGGAATAAGCACAGCGGTAGGGAAAGAGAACAGATTGATGGCTGCGAAGGGGAAGGAGCGGAGGGCAAGGCTGTCCACTGAGGGCGGCAGGGAGAAGCACTTGCGGATAATAGGGTTATTTCGTATAATAATGTGTGGTGAATAATTGACTATGCATTAGTCAAAACTCAAAGACTTGTTCCTACAGAGTGAATTTTCCAACACTGGCATTCAAAAACAAAAACATGGTGTCAGAATGGAACGCAGACTGTGGAATATGAATCGCATTATTTTACAAATAGAGTAAGTGATTGTCACCACCTTGAAGGGAGTGAGTAAAGGAGCTGACAAACATACTTAGGAAAACATTGTTTTGACTTAAGATTGCAAATATAAGTACAAAAAGAACCATACAAAAACACTGTAGTTAGTAAATTTCTTCCACAAAGGAATATAGTTTAACAATTCTGAAATTACATGTGTACTGACTAGGATTGAACAAATAATTAAATGCATTGTAGATAACCAGAACACATTTTTATACTATTGGAGAAAGAAATTTCAAAGAGGCAAGGAGGAACTAAATATATAGTTAGGGCCCTGGCTGGTATAGCTCAGTGGACTGAGAATGGGCTGGAAACCAGAGGGTTGCCAGTTCAATTCCCAGTCAGGGCACATGTCTGGGTTGGGGGCCAGGTCCCAGTATGTGGCACATGAGAAGCAAACACACATTGATAGTTCTCTCCTCCTTTTTCTCCTTCTCTTTCCCTCTCTCTAAAAATAAATAAATTACACACACATATATAATTTATATATAATATAAATAATTTTATATTTATACAAAATACATATTTTGTATAATTTTATATTTTATATAAAATGTAAATATGTTATACATAATATATTTTATATAATATAAATATGTAAATATATTTATATATAATACAAATATAAATATATCAGCATGAACTTAAGTTTCATTTCATTTTGGGTGTGTGTATGTGTTTATTATATATGTTTCACATCTATATACACACACACGGATTGATATTGAAATAAATATGGAAACATATGTATATGTGGGTCAGTACACAGAGGTATATTTCCCAGCTCTATCTACCGAGCAGGCCTGGAAGTGATGACACCCTAGTAACAGTGAGTATACCCAGCCCCAAGGTCATCTGAGTCTCTGTTGACGAAACTCCAATCCTCCTGGGGTTGACTGTCTGGACCTTGTGGTTTTGTTTATACTTCCCTCATCCAAAATGCCTTCCTTAATTAGTCTCACACCTCAGCCTGAAATCGGTACACCCTACTATCCCTCCGTTTACTATGCTACACTGTAACAGCATATCTGTGGCAATTCTTCCCAGATTGGAGGGTTATATAAATGATAGAAGAAATTGTGTTTCATCATTGTATCTGTAAACCTTAGTATAGACTAGATGCTAAAATATGCATTTATCAAATTATACCATTCTATGTTTTTGTACCTTTTGCAGAAACACAAACTAAGACTCTTAAGTCTAAAATCTTTTATTTTAGGCAGTATTAGTGGGAAAATAAAACTACCATGCTTGTTATGACTCAAGGGGTCTATGAAATAATGATTGTGTTTTTAATCAAAAGCTAATGGTGTGTATATTTAATTATTTTGGTTAATCAAAAATAACATTCCTAAAAATGTGAGTTTGGCCTCTACTATTGCAAACTTTCATCATTTAATAAAATTACTGACTTCCAAATATAGTTGGTTTGATTTTTTGTAGCTATAATCACTTTACTGTATAATTATATGCTCTCCATTAATGATTAAGAACTTTACATATTAAATTATGAGAACAGATATTATTTTTTGTTATACTCATGGTAATAATTATAATAGATAGACAAGTATAGCTATTAAAGCTACTAATAATTTGGTAACATATATCTTAGGCGCTTTGCTAAATACTTTATGTGTAGTATCTCAACTAATTTTTTCCAGAAACCTATACAATAGGCTTCACTACTACTCCTTTTTATTGGTCATTAGTGAGCTGACACTCAGAAGAGAGGCTCGGGAGGAGTAGAAGTGGCTAAGTGTTTAAAATGCCTTTAAACCTACGGAATATGTTATGTCATTTGAACTCCGACCCACTTTACCAGGTAAACATCTGTTCAGTGTGAGCTCTACCAGCACAGGGGCTCACCTTGTTTGAGTTCTGTCATGTAACAGAATAGTTCTAAAACAACAACTTGCATTTTGTAACCATTTACAATTTCCAATATGCTTTAACAAACATCTCCACTTCGCAACCTTGAGGGAGTCAAGGTATGGCTGTGCCTCTACAGTTTGTGACTTAATATGACTAGTCAAGGTCACAAGCCAACCCCTGTGTTCTGACTGGTGGATACCAGGTATTCACCCTCTGCTCCTCTGTTTCTTTAGAAAATAATACGTTTATTCTGTCTTCGCAGCATTAACACTTAGCTTCTCCGAGAGAAATTAGTCCATTCTGCATATTTTCATGGCACACTTTCCTTCGTCATTGCAATCAGGTCTTCATGCACCAAACCCCTTCCAATACATCTGCTCATATTCATCACCCCTGTAACCTTACTGTTCACAGAAGTTTTCCTTATGGAAGTTGTGGGGGAGAAACAAACCTTCCTCTGTCCCCAAGGTTCTTCTGGCTGGGCTAAGAATCAAACAGGTGTGAAATAGCTTACCAAGAGAAAATAACCAAAGTTAGTAAATGACTATATATGGTGACCGTGCACACACCAGAATGTCAAAGACCACCTGTGAAGGAGGGAGGAGAGGTTCAGAGAGAAAAAGAGAACAAGAGTATATAAGACATCCTGCGCTAGGGGTGAGGTAAGATGCCTTGAGGGCTTCAAAATGCCATTGCAGGATTTTAAGAAGAGCAGGCCTTTAGCAAATAGAAGTTGGCTCTGCCCTATAGATAGGTCAAAAGTAATTATCTCTGATAAGCTCCTGTGGGCAATGCCTCTAATTCAAATTCTTGTAGGTAGTTAGGGTGGGAGGCAGAAGTGGGTCTTGAGCCTGCTGCCAAAGCTGCCTTTAGCTCAAAGCAATCTGCATACTGAAAGGGCACATCATAGGGTGACTCGTTCAAAACTCAACCAAAATAGTTTCTAGCAAAATTTATCCGTTCATGAAAATTTGGTAATTACAATAAATAAATTATTTTTCTTGTAAGTGGTCTATCTGCAGGTTTATTTTTAGTGGAAGGAACAATTTAAGACTATCCTGAATGTTTTCTGTATTTTACACTATGGTGGTATTTTGATTAGCCATACCAAGCCTTTGTAATTATAAATTATATATTACAATAAACTAGTAGCTCATAAATTAATTTATAAGATCAACGTGATGGTAAAATAGTGGCTGCTTCTGTTTACTTTTTTCTATTAAGTTGTTAACATCTATTAATATTTTAGCTTCCTAAAATTTTCTAACTGAATAATTTTTAAAACATTAGAATGTCAAAATGTCCATCTCGAAAAGTTAGTTCATAATACTAATAGCAACATCAGCCCAGCCTATTATTTTATTTTTTCTATATATTAATTAATGGATAGAGTTTGAGCTCTACGTTGTTTAAAGAGTGGCTCAGTAATGCAAGATAGTGTGTTAAGAATTACAGAAGTCAGTATATAAAAAGGATGGAAGATCTTTGGATAAGACATCAAGAGGAGTAAGTATGAACTGAGTATCTGCAGGGCTTAAAATAATTTCAGCATGTAGCTATGTTCAAGTATGTTTTCAACAATAAAAGGGCAAAGTTTTCAAGAATAGCCAGCGATTATTTTGTTTGTTCTTATCTGTTGGGAAAAAATTAAAATAGCAAAGAAAAAAATAATAAAATCCATCTCTATAGATTCCTAGTACTCTCAAAAGACTTACAGGAACCATTTCCTAGAACACTTTACTTTTGTATCTATCTTTACAGAGTGAACAATACATATTTACGTTGCATTGAAACAATCAAGTGTTTTTAAAATTTTTTATTGATCAGTAAAATTTATTATTCAACTTAATTTTTTTATAAACTTTAAATTTTATGCTAGCCAACTACCTCATTGTGAATTATGTGATATCTCACTTATACTAATAAGACAGTGTCAGTGATTTATTATAGACAGTATTTTCCAAGAAAAAATGGAATAGAATAAATTGGTGATAATGTGACATCATCAACACCATCACTCACAAATAAATGTGTTCCAGGCTTATTTGCACATGCTGTTTTGGAGGGCACCTCCTCAAACACCTTATTCAGTGAATAAATCATCAGCTGGATGACAGAGTCTTCCCGAAAACAATCAACTTTAAAACAAATATTGAAATATACGGTTATACTAGAAAATTGCTTGCTTTAAAAATTCAGGATATTATGGGAAGCCAAAGTAGACATTCAAGATTAAGTTCAACATAAAAGCAAGCACTATATTTGAGAGTGATACTTATCAGAGAGCTCTTACTCTTCTAAAATGCTTTTGCATTTAGTAGAAACAAAGTAGAGCAGAGTGGTAACTGTTTTCAAAGTCCTTCATTCATTGAACTCATATTTATACAGAGCCATGAATTTGGCAAGAGTTCAATGCAAACCTTTTAAGTAATGTGTCCTTTTTTAAAACTCCTAGGTTTATTTCCCATCTTTTCTCAAACCCATTCTTTTTTTTTGTTATCTTGATATGTCAAACAGCAAAGCTCAAAAGAGAAGAGAAATATCATGGATTTGACCTGGCACTAAATACCAGCCCCAATTCCATTTTCCCTAAAGTTAGGGGGTAAGAAAACATCTGAATGGACTTTTTCCCCTTCTTAAAGTACAATAGTTTTGTCTAGTGAGCCATAAATCAGTTCCAGAGATTATCAGATCCTTATACAATGCATCTCATATTTTTACCCAGGTAATTATTCATATTTGATAGTTTCATTATTTTTTAAGAATTGCACAAAACTAAATATTATGGAGTTGAAAAGCAAGTCATACCAACGCTGTTCATTTTTGATATAATTTGTGCTCCCAAACATCAGTTGTGGCCCACATTTTCCAAGCTGGTGTCAAACTGATGTCCTTTCATCATCAAGGTGTTCAAATGCACTGCAACTTTTCTGCCTCAGGGACACATTGTTTTCTGTGATTTTTAAATTGTTCTCCTGCTACAAAAGTTTGAAAGCCGACATCCCTGCATCGCTAGTTTCCAGGATCACCAGCACACATGCACAGTGCAAAGAGAGGGACTCATTTTTACCCTGTTTCTGTAAGAACTCAAAACAGAGGCCTTTTTTGTTATAGAGGGTGACAGCCATTGTTTGTCCCTACCCAGCAAAAAATTTTTCTCCTCTTTTTCTCCTTATTAGGAGAGTCTCCTCAGCTTCTGTTCCAGCTGGAGGTATAGAAAGAGAGAGGAGCAGAAAAGGGAATCATTTTCTTTCTGATGAAAATAGGACAGGTGTGAGAAGACCCCCCTCACTGTGTACTTGCAGTGCTCATTCAGTGAGGACAAACAATAGTTGAAGTTGCTAAATTCACTTATTAGGTCGAGTAGTTTTTTTGGTGGAGTGTATAGGATTTTCTATGTACACTATCATGTTATCTGCAAACAATGAGAGTTTTGCTTCCTTCTTTCCAATTTGGATGCCTTTTATTTCTTGTTCTTGTCTGATTGCTGTGTCTGGGACTTTCAATACTATGTTGAATAGGAGTGGTCAACAGACACACAGAACAATGGAACGGAATAGAGAGCCGAGAAATAAACCCAAGTCTCTACGGTCAATCAATATTTGACATAGGGGGCAGAAGCATAAAATGGAGTAAAAATAGCCTCTTCAACAAATGGTTGAAAAAAATGAAACTCGATCACCAACTTACACCATAAAAGATAAATTGAAAAAAGATAAATTGAAGGTGGATAAAAGACTTAAATATAAGTTGTGACACCATAAAAGTCCTAGAGGAAAACATAGGCAGGTAAATCTCAGACGCAGCACTATTTTCACTGATATGTCCCTTAGAGCAAGAGGCATAAAAGAAAGAATAAACAAATAGGACCTCATCAAATTAAAAAGCTTCTGCATGGCTAAAGAAAAAGCATTAAAATGAAAAGAGAACCAACCGTATGGGAAAACATATTTGCCAATGATACCTCAAACAAGGGTTTGATGTCCAAAATATATAAAGAACTCACACTACTCCACTACAGGAAGACAAACAACCCAACTAAAAAATGGGCAAAAGGCTTGAACAGACACTTCTCCAAGGAGGACATACAGAGGGCCCAAAAACATATGAAAAGATGCTCAGCATCACTAGCCATCAGAGAGATGCATATGTAAACCACAATGAGACACAACTTCACACCAGTCAGAATGGCCTCATAAACAAATCAACAAACAACAAGGGTGGAGAGGATGTGGAGAAAAGGAAACCCTGGTGCACTGTTGGTGGGAATGCAGACTGGGGCAGCCACTGTGGAAAACAGTATGGAATTTCTTCAGAAAACTAAAAATGGAATTGCCTTTTGACCTGGCAATTCTGCTGCTGGGATTATATCCTAAGAACCCTGAAACGCTAATCCAAAAGAACCTATGCACCCCAATGTTCATAGCAGCACAATATACAATAGCCAAGTGTTGGAAACAACCTAAGTGCCCATCAGTAAACAAATGGATTAAAAAACTATGATACATTTACACAATGGAATACTATGCAGCAGAAAGAAAGAAGGAGCTCCTACCCTTTGCGACAGCATGGATGGAACTGGAGAGCATTATGCTCAGTAAAATTAGCCAGGTGGTGAAGGACAAATACCATATGATCTCACCTTTAACTGGAACCTGATCAACAAAATGAACAAGCAAGCATAATATAATCAGAGACATTGAAATTAAAAACAATCTGACAGTAACCAGAGGGGAGGTGGGAGAGGATAATGGGGGGAAGAGAGGAAGGGTTTTCAGGAGCAACTATAAAGGACACACGGACAAAATCAAGGAGGGTGGAAGCAAGGGAGGGAGGGAGGGATGGCTGTGGGGAGTGGGGGAGGGCGGTAAATGCAGACAACTGTACTTGAACAACAATAAAATGATTTAAAAAATAATTGAAGTTGCTGCACCATCCTGTGACCACGTGAAATGTGAAGCCAGCTGAAGTCTGAAATGTAAACATATGTACTTATAAAATCATATACAAGATATAACTTAATATAGACTGAAGAGCTAATGAGTTTTCAAAATAACACAAAGATAATTAAGGTAAATGCTAAATTGTATCATTTTGCCATAGAATTATTTATGTGTGAACTCTTTGTACATTATTATTTCTGCAAATCCAAGTAAGTAAGACTGTTTGAACGAATTATAACATTAGTGATGAGACTCCATTTTCCATAGTATTATATAGATATAAATGTAAAATCATGCTTCCCACCACCTGAGTAAAATATTCTTTATAATTTCATGAATGTGGTTTTCTTTTTTGTGCCATGATATAAATATAACTATATAACTAAGAATAAAACTGTTTGTCCAAAAGACTATGCTAGCATTAATTACTGTTGATAAAAGAGTATAACATCTCATGAAAAGAAATAAGGATGGGCTCAAAATAAACTACGAGACTAATTTCATTAATTTTATATCACCGAACATTAATTCCATGACACTATAAAACATTTTCCTGCTTTCTATGTTATTTCTGCAACATTTTAATAGTTAGATAATTTCAAATTAATTAATTAACAAAAATAATGGATCACGTGCCTGCCAAAATCTTGAAATCAAAATAAGATTATACAATGTTTTTAAACTAACACAAAACTGTGATTTCCAAATGTTCTTCACTATTGAAGAACACTCCGAAAAGAAGAACTTTAACAATCAAGCTTATTATTATTTTAGGAAATAGTTTCAGTGCAAATAACATCTAACTGGTTCTGTGCCTTTCCGCATTTTTTCTTACGACTATTTTCGAATGTCCGGAGTCGCCACTGTGACTAGGGTTGACAGGCTTAAATATACGGAGACATATCACATGGCTTTGAAAAGGAAAGTCAATTTGCTGTGTTGAGAGACCGGTCTGACGTTCTCACTAAGACGTTTGGACAGACGATTCCAGCTGTGCGCTCAATGCATGAGTCGCTTTACTGCGGAGGCTTCCTTCCTCCAGTCGTGGATTAGTGACCTTTGGGCAGCTGCCTATGCAAGAAGAGAAGATGCTTGTGTCTCTGTCTGAAATCCTCTGTAGTGGTTCTAATTGCCTGTAGTGATATCTACTGGTGACAGCGGGGAAAGCTGACAGCTGCAGGCCCTGTTGTTGCAGCCAAAAAGCCACTCTCGTGGAGACCTTAGATGAGTATATTAAGTACTTTTACTAGCTCAGCTGGTGAAGTTACTTTAGCTCATTTGGCATGAGCACCGGCCCTAGAATAGTAAATCAGCTCTTAAAAGTATCTTCCTGTCATCTGAATTGTAAATGTTCAGTGAGCTAATACTAATCCTCCTGTATAAATAGAACTGTCCCTTTAGCACTGCAGTGTCATCGGGAAACTTTTTTCCTCTCATTTTGCTACCTTTTTCTTTGCTTAACCCTGTTTGCCCTTCTACATATGCTAAGTGCTTTGGTGTGGTGTTAGAACAGCTCAAGATTAGATGCCTGAAAAGAAGACCACAGGTGAGCGATCCGATGCATTAGTGTGCTGGGCTTACACAGTAAAATGAGTCAGGAGCTAAAACTTTAACTTGTGTGTAGAGAAGAGCAGAGAAAAGAGACTGTCAGAAAACTTAGAGCAGGGGAAACATACTGTTTCCCACAACGTGCAACTGTTTTGAATTAATA
Source organism: Anoura caudifer (assembly GCA_004027475.1). NCBI lineage: Eukaryota > Metazoa > Chordata > Mammalia > Chiroptera > Phyllostomidae > Anoura > Anoura caudifer. The sequence goes on along the minus strand of PVKU01000057.1, from coordinate 459,338 downwards.
TGTTGTCAAACTTTCCTCCAAAATACCTAGTTGTTCGTGAAGCTATGGCTTAGATGTCTTAAGGAAATAACAACAGCGCATCATTTTCCATATGCTATGACTCATCACTGATGCAGGCCAGGCTGTTCCCCTCGGTTATAACGGTTTAGTCTGCTTTCGGTTTGACCGAATCGAGAGTTTAAGTGCGTCCTTTGTCTCACGATGCATAAAACGCTCCTCCAAACACAATCACATGCACCAGAAAGAGCTGAAGACTCAAGTCCAGCTGTTTTCTCAGACAGATCCTTGCCAGAGCCGTAAACCTTCAACTTCTCCAGCAAAGAAAGCATGCATTTCGAGGGGAGCTCATTGAATTTTTTACTTACCTAAAATATTTGACAGAATGGGCTATGTTTTATTGCCTTTTATATACCCAGTGCCTTGAATGTAGGCCAGCAGAAAAAAGTAGATGCTTAATAATTCATTGCCACTTTTAAAAATGAATAAATGAGATTGATAAGCAGCAACACATTCTTGCCATTTCTGAACTTAATTAAAAAGTAAAACTGGCAAAATCAAATTGGGATGGTGTGGTGGAATTTACAAAAATAAAATAATTCTCCTTCCCAAGATGCTCTTATAAGAGCTTGTTTTATCTAATTAAAAATCCTCTAAATACCCCAAAGGTTATTAAAATTTCCCTCACTCATCATATTTTAATATTATCAAAATCACACAAATTACATGGTTTACTAGCACATGGTTTTGTTTAGGCTATATAATATTTTCTCACTAAAGCCTTCTGTGCAATTTTCCCCTAAAAATCCATTAATCCACTTTTTTAGATATAGCTCTTGTTATTGGCCTAATTTAAAATTAATGTGCTTATAATACTTTCTCTTTATAGGCAAAGCAGAGCAAGTCACTTTCTACTGTGATTGATGTAGGTTTACAAAGGAATAAATCAAATCCATTACAGCATGTGATTATACACAGTTATACCCTAAGGAAGCAGCCTCATCTTTAAACTGGGTTTCAGTTTTATGTTCCCCAAACCAGTGCCACAGAGGTTTCTCCATCACTGTTCATTTAAAATATTTTAAATATTGCTCACTTTAAAGTGCTCTTTTAATTTGCCAAGCCCAAGGCCCTCCCGAAACTTTCCCCTGCCAATGTGGAGATCACAAATATTGTGATGAGGATAAAAATAAGCAATGGTGGTTACCAGGACCACTCTGAGCACACATGCCCTCACACATGCCAGACACCGCACGTCCAGCCCTTCACAGCAAAAATGCAAACAACCAGGGATATCTACAGATCATAGCATGACGTGCTGAAAAACTATCAGTATTTGGTTTGGGCTCCAGATCTGCTGAAGTGCATAATTACTCAGATTTAACTCTCCTGAGAGGTTTCTTATTATATTGGCTTATAGTGACACTCAAAGTTAAGATGAAGAAAATCGTTCAGGCAATACCACTGAATCAAAGTGAAACACTACATACGGACAATCCATGTAGTTTTTAGAACCATGGCTACAGCTTGGGTCTCATCTATCGTATTATTTCCTAAGTGTTATAATTAACAATGAAAGTTCACACCTGACAGGTTATGTGAGCATTCTGTTAACTATACAGTCCCTGACAATTTACTAATTTTCTAACATTATAGTTATTGGTGGTTAATCCAAACGCATATATTGTTCTTCTTAAAGGCTACACAATGTGTGGTGTTCGTAGTTTTAATTTTCTCATCAGAGAGCCAGCTTGAATCTAGAGTACCTTTTAGTTATTTGTGTCACTTTCTAAAGCTCTGAATATGTTACCCAACTACAGACATAGAAAATAGTTTTAGTTGAGCACTTATGTACCATGTTTAATTGAGCATTTGTATACTGTTCATATTAATAACAAACATATAAATAATAACAACAATAATTGTATGCTTATTTTATGTAAAAACCCATTTAGGACTTGATTAAAAACACCAGTGCTAATGTTGAGGTCTACAGGGTATCTCCCCAATCTTTCATTGAATCATTTAGGAAAGTTATGCTTAAACATATTGTAAAAAGGTGTATGGTCATATTTGCACAACCTAAAAAACTCATCTTCTGACAATCCACAATAACATACAAAACTCGAGAACATAAAGTATGTGCGATAATACATTTTCCAGGTGAGTCACTAGGGAGGCGTATCGCATCTTTTCAAACCATATTTTGCAGAGTGTCACTAGATTTTTTTCTGCTGAAAAATGTGTCTCCTGGTAAACCAAGAATACATTTTCTCACTTTAAAAATTTACCATGAATTTACTAACAGAAATATTTTAGGAAACACTTCAGTAAAAAATTTATTTGATTATAAAATACCTTTGAGTGAGGATATACCTTCAGAAATGCTGCTTTCTAGATATGAAAAAAGCAGAAACAAGATTGAGGAGCACAGTGGAAACAAAAGTTATTATAAAATTAACTGATATCTGAAGACACTATTTATTTTAATAAAAACATAAGCTTATTTGATTGAGTGCCAACCTTCATAGGTACATTAGACTGATTATATTGACTCGAATGAAAATCAGAGTAATCATATCAATGACTATATCAAATAGATATTTAAGGAGGTAATGGAGTACAACTTCAAATTATGAAAAAAATAAAAATTGTTTTAAAAAGGACATCTTTGAATACATCAACCATATGCCATAAACCCAATTTCAAAAGGCTATGCAAATTAGCAGCTGCAACCAAAGTATCCTGTTATTGGAGTTCTTTTTTTTTTTTATATCATACATGGTGGTTTCATTTGATAAATTATAATAGAAGATAGCATACACTGAGGCTGTGATTATCTTCAAGTGTAAAAAACCAATTAACTGAAAAGAGAGGAAATCTGGCATGGTAGACCCCCAACCTGAGAAGACAGCACGAAGTAGTAAAGTGACAGAAAAGTAAGCAGGCGGAAGGCTACCACAACTCCACAGTGCTAAAACTCCAGGGACCCAGCAGGACGGTTTATTACCCACAACGCCACAAACAGCAGGAGCCTCGGTGTGGTAACACAGCTCTTTCTGAGCCAGAGTCCCAAAGGGAGAGAGAATGGGCCCAGATGGAAACTCCGCAGAAGGTGAGGAACCTCAGAGGAACCTCAGTCCCGGGGCTCAGCACATTTTTGTAGAAGGAAGTAAATAAGCCAGTTGGTTGCCCTGGGGAGCAAGGAGCTGTCTAGTAGTCACATGTGGTTTCCTTGACCTACTTGAGCGTCTGTGAGAAGGATCATTAGCTAATAGTGTTCACTGTTTTCACCCTTCAAAGTAGCATGCTCTTAATTTACTTTTCAGTTTTTGAATTTTAGGGAAATCATTTCACCTGTGCAGATAATACTTAATTTACAGACTAAATTATAAAATATAAACATTTTTTTCAGTTAAATATTGTATTTAATGTTTGCATAATTTGATGCATCACTAATAAGAATTCTGTGGAAGGAAGCTCTACCTGGTTCTAATTCAGGTAAGGTTAGTTGGTAAGGTTAGTTACAAGTTTGGCTATGGCCCAGTTACTACTTCCCAGATGACATAGGGCAGTTCAAGCCGTTGTAAATCGGAATTTTATTATCTGTTGGCAAAGTGTTATAAACGTCATACTATGAGAAGGTCATATATTAAGAAAATGCTAATAGTGATATCAAAAAATAAAATCAAACAGTCTTTACAAACATTCATGTATAAAAACAAGTGATATTTGAGAATTTTCACTTTATTATGTCATGAAATACCACTTTGCTCTTCTTCCTAGTGCGGTAAGGGATACATACATCCGAATCCACTTGTGATCATGCACCAAAACTACACATGTGTACAGAGTGCTAGGCCACAGAGGAGATCACTTAAATCACAGCCTGTGCTGGTGGTGGATGGCGGCCTGGAAATCAGCCTGGATGCGGTGATATATCGGCACTTTGTAGGAGGAAACGCTAACTGAGTAGACGGAGGAAAGAAGGACACTTCAGAGCCAAAGTACAATCTGAGAAACGTTAATGTTGAACTAGTTGACACGTCGCATGAAAATTCAGGCCTGAGCACTAAGCCAGGCCTACACCATAAAAGGCCCAGTAGGTCATTATATTCTGTCTTAAAGACTTTACCCATAGAGGCGCAGGGACCGCAGAAAATATTAAATGGAGGAGTGATATCCCATCCTCCATTTTCTGAAATAAAATTTTCTTGGTGGGGAAGGGACTTAAGGAACACCCAAGTGTTTTAAGGAACACTTGATTCAGAAAGGAAATAGTGATTACGACTTAATTAATAAATTATATGATGGCTAGAACACTATAGCCCGTGTGGTTACAATCAGACAAAGAGACAGTGGAAAACACTTAAAAGGATGGCATCATGGAAATATCTGGTGGTTGATTCATTGTTTGGTGAGGAACAGAGGAGAGTCTGAGGAGGGTTACCAGCTTTAATGTAAGATGGTCAAAAGCATGATCAACAAGATGGACAATTTAGGGAAAACATCAAGTTGAAGACATTGTGGTAGATTGAATTAATGCTTCTAACTGTTCACTCTTTTTTCTCTGGAATAGGGTCATGCATTCTGACTAACTGGTACATTCCTTGAGCTGGGGGAGGAACATAAAACCAATTTGTTGTCTTCGAGCACACTCAGATGACACATTTTGGTCAAGGCTATGTCAGTGGACATAATTTTTACCTTGGCCTCCTCCAGGCAAATTTTAAGTGTTACTGAGACATATGCTGGGGGTCTCGCATTCCTAACCTCTGCAATGAAAACACCCAGATAGTGGTCCCAGAACTAGAAGACATGCAGAATCCAGTCAAGCTTACCAGGGGCACAATTGACCTATGCCTTTCATGCAGTGTAAACATGAAACATCAATTGTCATAATCTAATACGAAAATCAGGGTTTTGTTGCCACAGCAAAACCTAACTAACGAGCAAATGCATTTGCTTCAGTTTAACTTGCCAGGTATATATAAGTTATTTACTGGGAAATCTATGAAAAAAAATGTACAATGGAAGTCATTATGTACAGAAGGTACAGAAATAATAAATTGTGAGGCAAAGAATGAAGATAAAAAATGTATCTCCCAACCAGTTTGCTACTGGAATTGTCAGTAGCAAAGATGATTGCGAAATGAGTAGATAAGAAGCCATCTATCACACCTCTTATCTGAAGAGCTGTCCCAGTACAGCTCCACATTTCAGGCTCCGAAGTGGAGAAGCCTTGGCTCCGAGAAAAGGGAGAGCAAAGATGCGTGCCGTGGAGATGATGAGTAGGCTCGCGTTCAGTAAATTAGCACTGCATAACAATGACTTCTGGAAACGCCACTTTGCATCAGGGTATCTACTGTCTGTCCAGAAATAGCAGCACACTGGAGTTTTTTCAACTTTGAAGAGTAATCTAGGAGTGACACCAGAAAAGCACTTGACTCAGTTTTATTAATGGCATATAACGTATTAAGATGTTTGGTTTTTAAGAAATATTGACTTTGATTTGATTTCCACCCGCTGTGGCCTTCAGCATTAGGTGGACGAGAGCAGCCCTCTGAAATTTCCCTGTGTGAATTCACAACATTAAAGTGTTCCAGTGTCTCATTATTAAGGAGGTTAAGCTCTTATTTTATCAGTAATGTGTAATAATTTTGTCTTTCCCAACCCTCTGACCTTCTAGGATTAATTCAGCTGTAAGAGAATGAACCATTTATAAAGTGATAACCTTACCAAAAGGAAAGTTCATCTGTGTTCCTGGGTTATTCATGTGAATAATTTCTTTCTATTGTAAATATCCCATTTAACAGGCAATTTCTGGAGGTCACATGGTCTGTCTTTCTTATAAGAGTCTGAAGATGTAATATTTACACCCAAACATGTAAGGAATCAAACAATGAAAATAAAAAGACTTAAAGAGTTTATTTGTTAGTGCTTCCAGGAAAAACATTTTTTTCTGTACCTCTAGTATCTAACCAGTTTATGGCATATAATAAGCAACAAAGGAACGATTAAAGAATGACTTTCTCAGCCAAACTAGTTCAATAATTCACAAAGATAGATAGACACTGCATAAGAAATGCTTGAAGGTAAATGGCAATGATTAGATTTAGCCAATACCATTAATGAGTTAATTGATTAAAATAAGTTCATTAGTGCATAATTTTGAGATAGAGACAACTTTAAGTCAGGCCCCAGACACCCAGCCAGGGGTATGTGGTAGGACATATTCCAGCTATTTGGGATGAGCACTGCTGTGCAGAAAACCGAGTTATTCTGGAAAGACGAGGGAGGATGCCTCTTACACAGTGTGAGCCGAAGTCAACTTTCAGACATCAGTCTGGAAAGAAAAGCGCCGAGAAGATATTCCAATTGTTCAACTGGATATGATTTGATGCTCAATCTGTGTTTAATATAGAAACAAAAAATAATTTTGCAGGAATGTCTCAAAGTTAAGAATGACGTCCATTTGTATGTCTTCATGGGAGAAGTGTGTTCAGGTCCTCTATTTTATAACTGCACTGTTTGTTTGGTGTTGACTTGTATGAGTTCTTTATGTATTTTAGCCTCTTGTCAGAGCTATTGTTTATAAATAATTCTCCCCTTTGGGTGGTTGCCTTTTTTTGTTGGCAGTTTCTTTTACTGTGCAGAAGCTTTTTAACTCAATACAGTCCAATTTATTATTTTTTGCTTTTATTACCCTTGCCTTTGGGGTCAGATTCATAAAATCTTTCCTAAGTCAAAGGTCCATAAGTTTAGTCACTATGTTTTCTGCTATGTAATTTCTTGTTTCAGAGTTTATATTTAAGGTTTTTTTCTCCATTTAATTTTTGTATATGGGGACAGTGTAGTTTCATTCTTTTGCACGTAGCTTCCCAATTTTCCCAGCACCATTTATTAAAGAGGCCAACCAGATATATGAAAAGATGCTCAATTTCACTTGTGAATAGGGATGTGCAAATCAAAACTAAAATGAGATACCACCATATATCAGAATGACTATTATCAAAAACACAAGCAATAACAAGTGTTGGAGAGGCCATGTAGAAAAACCAGTCTCACCCTGTGCTGGTGGGAATGGAAACTGGTGCAGCCACTATGGCAAACAGTATGGTGGTTCCTCAAAATATTAAAGATAAGAGTTACCATATGACTGACTCCAGAACCCTCTTCTGAGTGCCCACCAGAAAAATACGAAAACGTTTATTTACAAAGCTGTATGCATCCCTATATTCATTGCAGCATTATTCTCAGTGGCCAACACCTGGAAACAACCAAAGTATTTTTCAATAGATGATTGGATAAAGAAGATGTGGTACTTATATACAATTGAATGCTACTCAGCTATAAGAAAAGGCCAAATTTTGTCCTTTGTGACAACACGGATGGATCCTTGAATATCATGCTAAGCAAAATAAGTAGAACAGAAAAATTCAAGAACAATATGGTTTCACTCATATTTGGGATATAAAACTGAAAGTAACAAATGAAGAAACAAGACAGCCCTGGCTGATGTGGCTCAGTGGATTGAGTACCAGCCTTTGAAGCATAGGGTCACCGGTTTGATTCCCAGTCAGGGCACATGCCTGGGTTGTGGGCCAGGTCCCTGTTAGGGGGTGCGCAAGAGGCAACCGCACATTGATATCTCTCTCCCTCTCTTTCTCCTTTCCTTCCCTTCTCTCTAAAAATAAATAAAGAAAATATTTTTTTAAAAAAGAAAAGACTTTAAAGAAATAAGACAAGCAAAAACACAAACATGGACAACAGTATGGTGGTTACTAAAGAAGAAAATATCTCTGCAGTTTATTTTCTCTTACGATTCTGCCTTCAGTTCTGTTTAAGAATTTTAATATTGTGTGGGCAGGTGTTTCATGTTATGACTAAATAGGCTAATATTTAAAATTCAATTTTAACTTTTAAATTTAATAAAAAATTGAGCTTTGAACTTGGTTTGTCATACGTATTTTATGGAAGTGGACACTAACACAAATACATGTGCACAATCTTCATAAATATAAATGTAGCCCAGTTTACCAAACGTTCCATATTTTCTCTTCGCTTGGATGGTGACAAGCAACACAATCTGTGGAAATAAAAAAGGTAGCACAGCCCTGGCTGGTGTAGCTCAGTGGATTGAGCACAGGCCTGTGAAACAAAAGGTCGTTGGTTCAATTCCCAGTCAGGGCACATGCCTGGGTTGCGGGCTAGGCCCCCAGTAGGGGGCATGTGAGAGGCAACCACACATTGATGTTTCCCTCTCTTTCTCCCTCCCTTCCCCTCTCTAAAAGTAAATAAATAAAATCTTTGTTTTTTTAAAGAGAATTTCAATACAAATTGTTAAGTACTGTGTAATATAACTTGCTCTTCAGTTGCCTACAAACCTTCGGCAAAAAAATTTTTTGCTTTAATAAAAGGAAAGGTAACAGAGATGAAAAATAACTGGCCTAGATGAAAGATGGAATACAGAATTCTGCAGATTGCTGTATGCTCTGGAACACCAAAAACTATGATTTTTTTAGATAAAAGAGGAAATAAGCTGAATTAACTGACATACTGTTATTTCTGCCATTATATGCTAGTCTATTAAATGACTGTAACAATTCTTTTTAAAAGGTACTAATACTGTCAATTTGCAGACAATGAAACTGAGAATCAGAATGGTCAAGGAAATTGTGCAAACTCACCTAGCCGGCTAGCAAGCAAGCGTTTTGGCACAAACCTGCCTCTGCCTTATTCTATCCTTGCAGCAGGCATTTAAAATAATCGAAAGCAGCCCAGGAACAGTTCTAGGTAAACTTTGGAATTCCTGTTGGTTTGGGGTTTTTTTGCTAAATATTTTAACCTTTTTTAGTGTCATTTTCCCCATCATAAAATACAGATCATTCTGCTGTCTCCCATACCGTTTTGTAAATTATAAGGTGCTACTTAAATATTAGTTTAAGGTAAATAATTACTTTCAGTTTTTTTGTATTAGCATAGGCAAATATTTGTACCTCCAATGAAGAAGATAAAGAATATAATTTAGAGAAAGCATTCAACAAGTGTACTCAATGGTCTTCGTTTGTCGGGCTGCTATAACAAAATACCCCAGACTGGGTAGCTTATGAACAACCGAAACTGATTTCTCAGTTCTGGGACTGGAAGGGCCAAGATCCAAATGCTGCTGGATTCAGTGTGTGGTGAGAGCCCGCTTTCACGTTCACAGGCAACTTTTTTTGCTTTGTTTGTTTCTGTTGCTTTTGCTGTGTCCGCTCATGAAGGAAGTGATTAGGGATCGCTGTGGAATCTCTTTTGTCTTCCAGAAGGGCACCAATTTTTTGCTGGCCTCTATTTTGCAATGATTTATAATGGTGGAAAATGAATCTTGAAGGTTCAAAAAAAGGGTTAAAGTGAGCAAGGCATTAGGGAACAAGTGAGGAGACTCATATTAAAGCAACAGAGAAAAAGAAAAAACTGATGGAGAAAAATAGAGATGCGAGCAGGAGAAAGGAAGCAGTGGAAACAAAGAGGAAGAAGAGAAAATGGGATGTAGAAAAAAATAACCAGTGGAGATTTTAGTATCATATACAATATTTTGATTTGCTGTATGGGCAGATTATTTACCTATGAATATTGATATCGTTCGGATAATAATATAATATGATATTACAAATCCATAATAATATATAATTAATATGGTACACAATTTAATTGAGTTTAATATAAGCATCAAGAATTAGGATCTTAATGAATATGTTAACTTTTTGGTAGCTTTTTATGTAAGTTCATATACTGCTTTAAAATTTTGTATATTCCATGTTGTAATATTTTTTGGAAAATAAATTTACATATTAACCAAGTAAACAATGAATGTGATCATCAAGGCTCAACACCTACAGTTATTTTCATGCTTAAATTTAGACATCAAGTTAAGGGGTTATTGCTCTATTTGAGAATAATTCATGTCACGGAGCTAAAGTTACAAGTTACAAGGCATTTTTCCAGAGTAAGAAAATCCCATAGTTATTTTTATGGGTGTAGGGGAATATGGAGGAAGAAAACATTTATAGTGAATGAATCCATGCATTAATAATTTAGGCTGACTGTAAAAAATTGGTCTTTGTTTTGCTATTTATGAAAACTCGGATTCCTAAAGTATTTGTTTTATACCATAAGCAATTAATTATACATTAACAGCATGTTACCAAAAGTGAAAACATCATGAACTGTAGGGAATTAGAAGGGACATTAAAATTATATGTTCTGGTGGTATTAAATATTTTTTAGCATCAACAGTATTTATTCAGATAATATCAGACATGAAAAACTGATTATGTAAAACATATATTGTTGGATGAAATAATTTAACATATATATGTCTGAAGAAAATTAACAGAGACCAGGAAACATAATGAAGTGTGGTTCTGGAAATGTTACTAAGCAATGAAGTTGCCAGATGGCATTAGGGAATAGACAGATCCAGGTACTACATCTTTCCCTTATTGAGGTTTGAAGCTTGAGCTGTGGCTAAGGTTACAGGTTTGCTTCTGGCCAGGGCACATACAAGAGGCAACCAATAAATTCATAAATAAGTGGAACTGCAAATCAGTGTCTCTCTCTCTCTCTTTCTCTCTCTCTCCCTCCGCTTCATCTTTCTCTCTAAAATCAATAAATATATATTTCTTAATATTAGAAGCTTGGGAAGGGTGGGAAGATTGGTTGGAGAATACTACACACAAACCTAGTTTTAGAATTAGATAAATACCCAGGAAAGACAAAAAAGGAGAGTCATCTCCATTTTACAGAAAATAAGTTGTAAAATTCGATAATAAGACAGTACTTAAAATTTCAAACATCATATAACCAAAGACACTGAAATTGAGAACAGGCTGACAGCTACCAGAGGGGAGAGGGGAGAGGGGAGGGAATTTCAGGGGAGGGAAAAGGGGAAGGGTTTACAGGAACAAGTATAAAGGACACATGGACAAAGACTAGGGGAGGTGGAAATGGCAGGGAGGTAGGGAGGGCTGGGGCTGTGGTCTGGGATGGGAGTAAAAGACAGAAAACTGTGCAAGAACAACAATTAAAAAATTTTTCAAACATCAAGAAAAACACATTGTTAGGGGAAAACAACAAATGTTTACTACTATAAAATGATGTAATGTGATTTAAAAAATTAAAAAATTATTTATTGGGTATCTTATTCTTTCAAATAAGTGGGAACTTTCAATCAACTCACATAACAGAAGCCATATGGCTTGCAGGGTCATATAATTAAAATAACAAGAAATAAAGTACATGGAATTATGCATGTTGAAATCTAAAATTGAAACATACAATAAAATAAATTTTAATAAGAAATCTTTCACATTTTCCAATGTAATGTAATACAGCTATGGCTAAGATGTAATGATTGATTTCTAACTGACATTAAAACATTTTATTGATTGTGCTCTTTACACAGTAAATAAACCAAAAAAATGTAGATCATGTGCTTTTCGTAACACTGCTTAAAACTATAAGAAATATTTTCATTTTTAGTAGTGGTTAATGTATTGACTTAAAAAGCTATCATTATATAACATGTTTAGGATACAATCTGCCATTTAAATAATCAAAATAAAAAGCAGAAAGAAATACACACACACACAACTTCCTGTAAAAGATTAGACAAACTTTTAGCTTTCCTGTCATTTCAAAGTTTGATATTCTTTTATAACAATAATCGGTACCACAACAAAAACAGCAGCATTTAATGGCACTATTAACTCGAGAACCTAAAACAGCAACTACATTAATTATATTCATTATACTTAATTAAACATAATCATCTAACCTAACAATTCCTTGTACACTAATTAATAAAACAGCATGTCTTCTCGAGCAGAAATGTGTAAAAATAGTCTTTCTTCAGTAGATCATTTTTGGTAAAAATGTGTGAACCATAATTTAGTATATACAGAAGATACTGAAGTATATTAAACATTTAATTTTAACATTATAATTTTAATGTACCTTAATGTCATATTTTTACTGATAATGGCTTAAGAATAAGGTGCCATTTTTTAAACATTGCAAGCAAATGTTTTCCAATAATTGTTTGAAGATTTTTGCTGTTCTTATTAGCATGCGATCTGGGGGAAGCCATTACCCTCGATAGTTATTTCGGCTGTCATCTCCTTCATCCAATGCCCTGCCAAACCCTTTTAGCTTCCCACCACGTACACGAATTTGTGTCCCAAGAAATACAAGTATTTGTTCACCTTTGCCTCTTGAAAGAAGCTAAACTAAATGTACCCATATTATTATATTCTTATACCTCCCTGAATGAAAAATGTGTCCCAGATCCTCCAAATTTCTGTCCCCAGGGAACCAATTCTGACAAGGTTAACAATGGCTGCCACTATTATGATAACCCGCTGACAGTTTTCTGTTTCCTTTCGTCTTTGTAACGACTGACAATAGTTTTCTTCTCACACTTCCTCCTCTTGCTTACCCTCCAAATCCCCAACTTTTCCTTCATGAGATTTCTTTCATATTCAGCATCAACTTTACCTCCACCATTGACCTGCCCCCCTAGATATCGGTCTTCCTTCCTACCATGTAGTTTTCTCTTAGTTCTTATATTATATTTCTTCAAATCCACAGATTAAAAGACTATATGCCATTATCTCCCCATATAATATATATGTTTTTCCTCCCAGGACATAGAACACATGTGATAATGATCATGATAAGACAATCCCTGAACGCCAACTAAAGGCCAGCACTGTATAATCCATAATATTTAATATGACTCAATATTTTCATATTAATAACCCCGCTTAATGGGAATATTGTGGCTCAAAGAATTTAATTTGCTTACGTTTCCACAGCTTGTAAACTGCGAAACCATGACAGAAACCTTAGTTTGATGACAAAGACACACCTTTCTACCAAGGCAGGTTCTTCTCTGTATCCAAATGACAAAGGGACGTCCGAGATGTCCAACAGGAAACTCAAACCAATTCCCAAAATGATTCCATCATCTCCGTTCCTCCACCCCCTCAAGCAAAAGCAAACCTCCTCGTCCTTCTCTATCACAGTCGATGGTGCCGCATTCCACCTCATCATTCAAGGCCAAAATCGGTGAATCGAGGACTCCTTCATGCACAGTCTATACACAGTTCCTTTGGCTTTTCTTTAATGTTTTTTTTTTTTTTCCCAAATCACATCTTTCTTCTATTGAGAAGGTGACTATTGATATTGCTACATTTCTGGACAACAGTAGCCCAAAGACAAATCTTTCTTCTCCTAATCTTTCTCCTCTACAATCCATTTTCCACATGAGAGTGTTTTTTTTTTTTTTAATTACAAGTCAGATATAGATGCTTGTCTTCTTGAAACAATCTGTTGCAGGTGGAATCAAAACTAAATTTTTAAGACAGTCTACAAAGGACTAAATGAAGTGATTCTTGAACACCTCTCAACTTGTGCTCCCCCCAGCCAGCTCTGTGCATTCCAGGTTCCTGATGCTCTGTCCTACCCTCTGTACAACAACCAGCTTCAGGGCTTTCTACCTGATGTAGGATATTCATTTTATTTGCTCCTTTTTTGCTGTCTTTAGTTCACATCACCTATTTACTCAGTCTAAGCTAGACTCTTCCTCTAGCAAATTTCTGTTAAAATTCCCTGATTAATTTTCTTTAAAGCACCATTTCCTATATGAAAACAATGGTTACATTTTAGTTGATGTATTATATCCTCCCCAAAAATGTAAAGTTTATGAGAGCATGAATCATACTCATCACATATTCTGGATTCTTAAAACCATATCTGGATCAATTTAAATATGTATGGAATATACAAAAATACTTTGGGGTCCTTCTAATGCTTAATTTAAAAAAGATCCAATTATGCTTAGGTCATTTCAAATTTGAAATTCATTATTTTTAATTTGTACACAACAGTTTATTGAAATACCCCTTTGACTTCAAAGTTACTATTTCCTCTGCCACTTCCTGTTCCTTCACCCATATAACCCAGTGTTTTCATTCCAGACAGAACTCACATGTGACCTGATGTAGGAAATATTAACTGGCCTTTAACTTAATTGGATATAATGGGATGAAATGGAATGGAATAGGATGAGCAGAATGGAATGGAATAAGTATTAGGGCTGCTTCTTCCACTGAAAACCATTAAAAGGAATGGAAGAGATGACAATACAATTTTCTGGCCCAAATTCAATTAAAAGCAAAACCCAAATAATTAAATTACTTCTGAAGTTACTTCTGCCATAAGAATGTTCCCTAACCCCAGGAACTTGCTGTGTGCACTTAGGTAGCACAATCCAAGAAGCCAAATGCAGGATGCCTTGCACATAGGCAGCGGCACGGATCCCATAAATGTGGGGTCCCGAAGGCTAGTCCTCATTATAACAGTACACCAAATAAAGGTTCTCCACCCCTAATTGGCAGAAGTCTGCCAGAAATTGCCTTGTCTTCAATGGACTGTAGGAGGGAAGAGGCAGCTCCACAGAAATTATAACCAACAGAGCTCAACAGCTTATAATTCATTACTTTAGCACCTACTCTTCATATTAATTTCATCTTCATAATAAATTAGCAACTGAATGTCATCAAACAATTGTGGCTAGCCCCCATTTTATAGATGGGAGATACATATAAGGACGATGAGATAAAGCTTTTGCTCCACGTCATCGAGCGAGCAAATGGAAGAGTTGTCGCACTCCAAGACAGCAGCCTTGCTAAACTATTGAACTGCCTTCATGGTTCATGTTGCTGCCCCAAATGCCACTCCGAAATTATGATTGCTGAATTCATAACAGAAGAAGAAAGTGTCCCTACACTCCAGTTTGTATGGAATTAAAATGTCATGACAAGGTGTGGGTGTATGTGTGCGTGGTATGTGAGTGTGAGCGAGTTCAGTTTCTTTTAGAATTGTGTGGTGATTCTTCTGTTGCTAAAACCTTATATTTATACATTTTATAGACAACGTTTACAAAGTAAAATGTTTCCATTAAAATACTTGAATGATTAAAAAGCTAAAAATAGAGCACATTATATTCCTTACAAGTAGGTTCTCCCTTTTATAGATAGGTAAATATAAGTAATAGAATTGTGCATATATTTATATATAAGATTTTCTGAGTTTCTTTATAATACATTCAAGTATCTGATTCTTTCCCTTTTGTCCTATTCATTTTAAAAGTAAGAATCCTACATGTGTTTTAAAATAATCTGTAATATCACAGGAACATTCCAATATAAACGGGTTCTTAAAGGAGGGAAACAAAACGTTCTCTTACATACAAAGACCGCACAGTGATACACCACTCACTAACCAAAAAGTACGTCCAAATGAAACTCAGGTAAAGAGAGTTCGAATAAAATGGTATTTACTGTGAGAAACAGAACCAGTTAAGAGATTTTAGTCAAAATGCTTGCTGTTGATAAAGTAAATAAAAATCCCGGTCTAAACTAATCATTTAATTTAAATACAATAGAGAGTAAAACGTAGGAGTAATGGAAGAGGGAAAACCCCTAACACCTCTGAACTGTGACTTAATATTGAATTGGAACTTACCTGTTTGCACAACCTGTCTCTTCACACGTGTTTTATTTGACTTGTCAGTATAGTCTTTTGTCCATCACAAGTTAAGGAATAGTCTTATACTCTGGAACACCTTACTGCTGCAACAGACATTTAAAAGCAGAGCAGGGTCACCATAGCATCTGAGACGTGTCAAAGTGTTGAGCATCTCTGTCATTCAAGGGCCTCTTTCTATATCATATCTGTGTTCCCTTTATTTTGCCATCTCCGTGGATAACCCTGTGGTAGCTAGTCAATGATTCTAAAAACAGATACTGAGAACAGAACTTTAAATTAGGTTCTATTATTTATTTACTTTATTTACAAATGTATACTGCTCATTCACTACATCCTAAGCATTGAGATTTGTTGCCTTTGATACAGCCATAAAAAGGAAAGACAAAATTTCTTGAGCAACTCATAGCCAAGTAAGGAAGACAGACATTGAAACTGCAGTAAGTGTTTTGATGGAGAAGCACATGGAGAGCAAATAACATTTCCTAACCAGCCTAAGGCTCCACTAAATGATTCCCAAAAGGTAATATTTAAGGTACAATATGAAGAATAAGTAACAGATAGGTGCTGAAGAGGGACCACTGAAGTGTAAACAACACGCGGAAAATCTCTGAACAAGTTAGCAGCACATCCGTCGAGGAAACACACGGAATGACTAATGTGCGGAGCACAGATTAGAAGGGGAAGAAATCAGACTGGACACGAAGTCTGAGGCCAGATGATGTTGGAGTCTTCAGGCCATTCTAGTGTCTTGAAGCTTTAGGGTAAGCAGGAAGGAATCTTCAAATCATTTCCACTCCAGAAGAAAGATACGACCAGTTGGCATTTTCCAAGTTCGCTTAAGTTTCATGTCATAAAACAATTGAGGAACAGATATGTTGGAGACAGATGACTAGTATGAAACTACCACAATGGTCAAGTTAAAATACGGGCTTGGGCATAAACTGGAATTCTTTCAGGACTACTGTAGAATCAGAAGAGGTCAAATTTGGTGGTCAGTTAAAGGCATGGTTGAGAGGGGCAGAATGAAACCAAATTAAATTATAAATAGTTTAGCTTTGGATAAGAAGTGATTCCTTTGCTACTCTAAATAAAAGGGGATGGAGATAGTAGAAGTGAAAATTTAGGCTTGTGGGCAATACTTTTAACGAGTTTGTTAGGTAATTTCTGATTTTTCCAGCAAAGTAGGGGCTGGGCAGTGTGGCAGTTAAGCATAAAGACAATGATGAAGAAAGTAAACCATTTACTATAGAACACCAAGGAAAAGAGTCACTTATACAAACAATACTGTATTCTCAAGTAGTATTAAGAAAGTACTCTGAGTTTATGGTGATTCCACTCTAACCAGCTGAGAGATTTTTCTCTGGCGGATGAGGTCACGGTTTTACCAGGCTGGTAGAACCAGAGGGAAGACAGCTAAAACAGTGGCCAGAGTAATTGAGTAACATCGCCCACTGGCCTGGTATTGCTGGGACTCTCACGGTTTCACCAGGGAAAGTCCTGTGTCTGCTGAAGCCCCTCAGTGCAGAGTAAGGCGATGTTTTGTTGAAAGAGGAATGCCAAAATTTATTAGTTTATGGATCCCACAGGTGTGGGTGCTAATTTCCAGGTGTAGGTAAGTGGATGGAATTATGAGCAATAAGTTGTTAGAGGAGTGAAATTCAAGTACCTGAGGAGTCAGATTGTTGGGTGAGCCGGCAAGTTCACCATTAATATTGTAATGCGCTGGCCATTATTTTCAATAAATAGTAACTACTATTGGCGCTTAGGGGTAAAGAGCACTTTATCCTAACCGCATGGGCCTGAAAGGGTGAAGGTTTGTAAACGTTTATCAAGGAATACTGGCAGGGAAGCTGCTAAGGAAACGAGGTCATTTACCATACTTTTGGACAGTGAGGCACCTGGAGTGTGAAGAATAAGCCACTCCCCTGGGAGGAAGGCAGAGGACTAGTCTCCTCCGGAGAGCCTTCGCTTTGTGTCATTGTAAGGTGTACGAGAAAGGTTAGTTGAAGGGACTGAGCAGGTAAGAGCCTTTATTCAATATGAAAAGTGACTTTGACAGGCAAATAAAAGTGTTACCCAACTTTCCAAGAAGGCCGTTAGTTTTTCTTTAACAGTTTTACCAAAATTACCGAAGGAAAAGAAATGTGTCAGGACTATAACACTCCAGAGCTCAGTTCCAGGTTTTTTAGTTTTTCTTGGTGCCTATCCCAGTGAAAAATTGGGCCAAGTACATGGAATGATCTGCAAATGCTAGTTTATCACCAAATTATACCTATATAATTATCACCTATACTCAGAGTATGAATGCTTTTTAATTTTAAAAAAGCCTATATATTTTATTGTTTTGTTTCCCAAATAAAAATCAAATTCCAATTTAACACTATGTGATAATTTGTGATGAAGTCAGTTTCTATGGAAAAATGCCATAAATTATAAAAAGTATGGCTGTTGCAAATATTGAGATATGTTAATTATTTTAGTTTAAATTTGGGTCTTTAAGATATTGACAAGTCAACTTCCTAATGAATTTCATACCCATGTTATGGATACCGAAATTAAATCACATATTATTTTATTTTAAAGGTATGAATTTTTAAATAAATATTTTAAAAGAAGTCAAAAATTTTGTAAACTCATTTGACATTTGATTTTTTTTTGCTTTTTTGAAATAAAAATAAAGTCACTAGATACAGCCTTACTTCTACAATTTCTTAACCTATTGTATAGAATGATACAAAATCAGCTCATAATTATAGCTGGAATCAACTAATATTTTAAAAAAATGAGACAATCAGATATCTCACAATTGGTTTGCATGATTGCTATCAAGGAATTGAAGAGTCTCTGTTATATCCTTAATATAACTCTTATGCAACTTTGGAAATTTAGCATAAATTAGAAATTAATTGAAGTAAATGGCATGGTACCATTTAAAAACAAACACATAATTTCAGCAGTATAGATATATATGTTAACTGCTTTTACACATTAATATTCAGAGAAAAATCATTTGAGTTTTAATTTTCAAAGCTCTAAGGTAGAAAAAACTATTTTAGAACTTCACCAAAAAGATCAGCTGCATGGAATGCATGGGAATGTGATGAATCGGTCACGGCCCATCATATTTTATTTCCGTCGGCTACATTTATTCAACATGAAGAGATCAAGCCGAGAGAGGAAGTGACAGATACTCCTTCAGACACCATTTGACCCAGCAAGTGTCAGCCTCTGCTGGAGAATCGCAGGGGCTATAAATAATGGGGTTAATTGCAGGCGTTTTTCTACTTCAAAAACTCAGTTGTGCTCATAAAGAGGAAAAAAAAGCTCAACAGTGATATTATATTAATAAGAAATTTCAATGCTGTTTATAATTACCATTGTTTATCAAAACTAAAGCCTGCTGCTAGGGAACAAATAAAAATATTAAAAAATAAATAAAACTTTGGTTTTGAACTCAGAGCCAAAGGAATCAATAAAGGTACCTATTTAGCTTATAGTGATTGAATTCTCCAAAATCCTGGTTTCTAATACTGAACATATAGAAAGATAATTTTTAGAATTAAAGTTTCCAGGTCACATCAACATCTAATTAAATGAAACTTTTTGGAGGTAGATCCCTGGCTACAATACTTTTAGAAAATACCTTCAAATGATTGTTATGTGCTTCAGATTGACAATTAATGGTCTATAACACCCTCTTCTTTCTTAAAATTATCTAGTAGAGATCCATGGCCATCTGTGGTCAGCAAAAAATTATCAATATTTTCTTTATTACAAATTACTCAGCTAGATCTATTCTTAATCAAAACCACCTCATACTCTGTTGAAGGTGCATTATCAATTGCATGATGTAACCCAGAATCCCAGGACAGATAAGAGCTTCCAACACGCACAGGTTTATTATTTCAGGCTGTCATATATCTTGAAGGCTCATCTTTCAAAATATGAAAAGGTAACACCAGGCTCTCTTCCCATAGAGTTTCAGCATTATTGAGGAAATCCTAATTAATTACTTTATTACATGAGTGATCACAGAAAGTATCCTTCTCACCAGATGACAGTGCAACACCAAAACAAAATTTGTTACCATCCGGCAACTGTCAAGAATGTTAGAGATCATCTCCTAACCTGTGTATGTATTGATCCTGAGTAAGTGACCGCAGGAGACAAAAGCCCACCTACAAGAATCTGAATCTCTGGCCCAGACTTCTGCTGTAGCTTTCACTTGAGGGATTTGTTTGCTGAGCAGACTTTTGTAAGAACCAGTAACAAATTTGACATCTATAAAGGAAAGAAAGTAGATAAGAGAGATATCTAATTAAGGAGAAGAACGATATGAAAAGTGGGAACATACAAACCCTAAAACAAGCAGAGAAAAAAATTGAAATAACACAGAAGTTAATCAAAAGCCATTCCAAGGTAAGCTTCCCTGTGTGCTAACGTACCTATTACCATCAGGTATTTTTTGCCTTTCCTACTGAATCTATCCTGCAAAAGATGTTACAAATGAACCATTTTGTAATCTGAGTCTCTCTAGTAAGCAAAAACAGGAGAGTGGACATGGCTCATGTTTTCATTGCTAAATATTTTAATTTCTACCTCAAGTAGAAAGTATCAAGATATTGTCACATTTTCAAAATTAAGATGTGGGTTTTAAAAAAAAGTAAGGTCACTGTGTGTAAAAAGAGAGAAAGGGCTATTTTTTTAAATGATTAATTTTGTTGTTCATGCAAGGAGTTCCAATATTGGTTTCCATATATCTTAAAATAATATTGCTTCATTACAGTTATTTTTTTAACAATCCAAAGCAATTCTCTCCTACAGAACTCTATGCAAATAAACTGAAGTGAATTTGATAGTATATGTTGTGAATTAGTCCACCAAAACTTTAACAATGTTAGAAAACATTTTTATATCATTTTCACAGTGCTCAAATCTCTTTATATATCAATCAATCTCATAAAAAACACAAAGTAATATATTACCTTAATTTTAAAATGACACAGGATGATTGAGTAACTGCCCAAAGTCACATAACTAAACAACAGGATTCAAACTCAGGCATCTCAAATCAGGAATATTGCAGAGCAAGTATGCAAATAGTTTTGACCTCAAATTACCTTTTCAGTTTTGGTTGTTGTTTTTCTGTGAAAGTCAAATTCAATAAAGAAACAATAAAGACAACCCTCATTTTGACATCGTTAAAGCCCAGATCCATGTTCAGAGGATATATTGGGAATGCAGAAGAAGTCCCTGTCATTTGGCTTGCCTGCTTGCCTCTTCCAGTCCCCAAACCTGATCATTGGATATAGAGTCACTTTGCTCCAGACAGAGCTCTAATTATTACAAGGAGTTTCATAGAATTCTAAAGTAGCAGTAATTATAACTTTAAGCACTTAAAATAATTATATGTCATATAACATTTGAGGACAGAAAAGGATCAGGCTATTAATTGTAAAGTTGGAAGGTTTCAGCCCATCCAAAATGCTAGAAATAATTACTACAGAATTTCAAGCTGAAATTAACCAAGGATAACGCATTTTCCCTTAGAACTGATAGAATACCTTGAGAGAGTCATATCTAACTTTCTATTTAGTGTATGAATTTCTATTTAGTGCACAAATCATGCACTAAAAATTTTAGTACAAGAAATGGTTATAACTGAATCAAAGTTCCTTGGCGAGACGCTTAAATGGAGTGCACTGTTTAAAACAGTGTTCATTCAGTGTTATGCAAGCTTTATTTGATATGTACTTTGCCAATCACTTTGAAATTATAAATATAATAATGGAGAATTTACCATGCATGAAAATATTCAACCATGGAATGTTTATTATTTTCTGATAATAGCAAAATATTTCAAAAGGGTAGAAACTAACCTGACTCAAATACGTTATACAATAGAGTATTAATCTAGCGTTAACTCTCATGTAGTTAAAATATACTGAATAGGTTCAAATATTCAAATTTACAATGATTTCTTTAGCTTTCCTTTTTTCTTCAACTATAAAGGTCGGTATATACTTGTAGACTAAAATACAGATTTTCGTTGCTATCCAAAAGCAGAGCATTTGTATGAATCCTTCTGTAAGCTAAAATGGCATAAATCAAAGATGCAATTTTTTAAAAATTTATTGTTGTTTGGTTACAGTTGTCTCTTCTTTCTCCCCACTGCTCACCCCCACCCTGCCCCCCACACACCCACAGCCAGTCCCCCCACTGTCTGTGCCCATGAGTCCTCCACTCCTACTCTCCTGCTACCTCCCTCTCCCCTCTCCTCTGGTCATTTTCAGTCCCTTCTCTATATGTCTCTGGTCCAACTCCACTCATTTGTCTGTTTTGTTGATTAGGATCCACTTACAGTTGAGATCATATGTTATTTGTCTTTCACTGCCTGGCTTATTTCACGTAGCATAATTATAATGCTCTCCACTTCCACAATTTTCATTAATCTATATGAAAAAATGTTAGCATTCTAAGACCCCAAAAAGTAACCTATCATATCATACTAAATAACACATAAAACCTGAAATAACACTAACAGATAGTAAAGGTAGTATCACTTTTGCAGCAAAACAAACACTAAATGTTTATTTGCTCTTTGTCTTTTTTCCTAAAAGTGAAAAGTCTTTGTATTTCCTTTACTTAACAACAACAGGTACTAATGTAAAAACTTATGCTTTTTTTGGAAAAGCAAAGTGGCATAATGTGAACTTTCAAAAACCAGTGGATAATTGTATATCAAAGAAGGGTAACAGACTGAAATAATTCCATTTGAGGACTTCTAACTTTAGGGCTGACAGGTAAACAGCTTGGAAGTTGTTAACTCCTCACTCCTGCCCTCAAGATAAACCACAAGATAAAGATACTGGGAAAGAGTGACTTTTCCTGGGCACATCAGAGAACTAAGGAATCAGAACAAAAAGCAATAGTAAAAAGCCATTACTAGTTTTCAAGCTTGGCAGTAGCATAATAATAGAAGAATTTTAAGAACATTATTCTAACAGCAGTAAGTAGGATGGATTTTTGTCAATAACCTAAATGAGAGCTGATATCCCCATTAAACCACCGCTAAAAGCTACTGGAGATGATGTGTTGCAACAAAATAACAGAAATTGTTCTCAACCATTTTTGGTCATATTTTCCAAAAGCTTAGTGACTGCCCACAATACTTGTTTTTATTTTTATTTTTTGGTGTTTGTTTGCTTCTATGCGGGCTTTTGTTCCTGATTTTTAAACCAAACTTTTCTAAATGCTGCACTGTTTAATGTAGTGGTTAGTTAAATTATTTGCCTTTCCCTGTGTTTTATATAGCCAAATAGGTTACATTCGATTCAAGTCACACTGTCAGTGTATTATTATATATGGTCTAACATACTGGCCATTCATTCTTATGAGCCACAGTTTTGTCCAAAAATGGTACAGATTTATTTCCCAATCATGTTGGAGTGTGCTTTGATTTTCCTATGAAGGGAGTGGAGGTTAGAAGTTTGTCATGGATATGGAGTATGTTTAAGTGAAAATACCATTAAACATCCCAAAATTCATTAAGAAGTGATTGTGATTTCTTAGCATAGGTGAGCAAAATATATATACAAAAATGAATATATATGAATATATATAGTGACTTTGGGCAAGTGAAAAATTCATAAATTTTAGAAGAAAATTAAATAGGAAAAAATCCAATGAAAATATCAAAGCACATTTAAAAAATCATAACTTGATAGAAGATAATATGATGTTGCAATTAGGCCATTCATTTTCAAGTATTTTTTAATGACATTTTACATTGTGGGGCTAGGTGTTCTGCAGAACTAAAGTAAAGGGGGCTGATTAAATTAGCAATAGAACAAGTCAAATAAGTACTTAATAAGCCAAAGTTGTTGCTCTACTCTTCATCACAAGTTGGAATGAAGTAGAAATTGTCTTTCTAATTTATTTTAAAACTTGAGTCTCCAGAGACAGGCATCAAATAATTTGTCTATGCTAGTAAATAGCTAAACTAGAAAAAAAAAATAGACTCCGGGCCAAGATGGAGGTATAGGTAGACACACTGTATCTCCTCACACAACCCAAAGAAGGATAAAAACAAATTTAAACATGAAAAACAGCCAGAATTGAAAGAAAATTGAACTGTCTGAAAATCTGACAAACAAGAAGTTAAAGAAGAAACACTCACCTGGAGCGGATGAGGCAGCGACTGGAGGACAAGTTGGTTCCACATTCCCGTGTAAATGAGCCAGGAAAAACAACTGGGAAGCAAGACAGACCCACAAACAAGGACCCCAGTGCAGGGAAATAAAGCCTCAAACCTCTGATTGAAAACACCTGTGGGGATTGAGGCCGCAGAAGAAACTCCCAGCCTCATAGGAGAGTTCGTTGGACAGACCCACAAGGTCCTAGAATGTACACAAAACCACCCACAGAGATCAGCACCAGAAGGGCCCAATTTGATTGAGGGAAGTAGGGGATATGACTGAAAACCGGCAGAGAGCAAAGCAAGTGACATTGTTCCCTCTCAGACCCGTGCCCCACAAATAGCATCATAGCGCACCAACATGGATTACCTTGCCCTGGTGAACACCTAAGGTTCCTCCCCTCACTATGTAACAGGAGCACAGAGACAAAAAAAAAAAAAAAAAAAAAAATATGTCCCCCCAAAAAAAGAACAGATCGAAGCTCCAGAAAAAAGACAATTAAGAGATAAAGAGATAACCTAGCAGATGCACAGTTCAAAACACTGGTTGTCAGAATGCTCACAGAATTGGTTGAGTGTGGTTGCAAAATGGAGGAAAAAGTGAAGGCTATAAAGAGTGAAATTAAGGAAAATGTACAGGGGACCGAGAGTGATGGGAAGGAAACCGGGACTTAAATCAACAGTTCGGACCAGAAGGAAAAAGCATTCAGCCAGGATAGAATAAAGAAACAAGAATTCAAAAAAATGAGGAGAAGCTTAGAAACCTATGAGACAATCTTACACATTCCAACATCTGAATCAGAAGGATGCCAGAAGGAAAAGAGGAAGAGCAAGAAATGGAAAACTTATTTGAACAAATAATGGAGAACTTCCCCAATCTGGCAAAGAAAATAGACTTCTAGGAGGGCCAGGAAGCTTAGAGAGTCCCACAGAAGTTGGACCCAAGGAAGCTCACAACAAGGCAGATCATAATTACATTACCAAAGGTTAAAGATAAGGAAAGAATGTTAAAAGCAGCAAAAGAAAAAGAGACAATAACCTACAAAGGAATTCCCATAAGAGTAACAGCTGATTTATCAAAAGAAACCTTGCAGGCAAGAAGGATAGAAAGAAATATTCAAAGTCATGAAAGGCAAGGACCTACATCCAAGATTGCTCTATCTAGCAAAGTTATCATTTAGAATGGAAGGGCAAATAAAGGGCTTCCCTGATAAGGTCAAGTTAAAGGAGTTCATCATCATTAAGCCTCTATTTTATAAAATGTTAAAGGGACTTAGAAAAAGAAGATCAAAACTAGGAATGGTAAAATGACAACAAACTCACAACTATCAACAATTGAACCTTAAAAAAAACATACTAAGCAAACAACTAGAACAGGAAAAGAATGACAGAAATGGAGATCACATGGAGGGTTATCACCAGGGTGGTGGAGGGGCAAATGGGGAAAAAAGTACAGGGAATAAGTAGCATAAATAGTAGGTACAAAATAGACAGGAGGAGGTTAAGAATAGTATAGGAAATGGAGAAGCCAAAGAACTTACATGTACATCTCGTGAACATGAACTAAGGTGGGGGAATGCGGGTGGGAGAGTGTGTGCAGGGCAGAACGGAATAAAAGGGGGAAAATGGGACAACTGTAATATCATGGGTGGGAGGGTGTGGGCAGGGCAGAAGGGAATAAAGGGGGGGAATGGGACAACTGTGATATCATAATCAATAAAATATATATTTTTAAAAGGGTAGTTTTTAAAATAGAATAATGCAATTGGTTTGGGTTTAAGCTTTCATTGTATATAAAACTTTGATATTATCTTCTAAATCATAATATTTTTCACTATCTAGTTAGAAAAGTCAATGGATACCACAATTCAAAATATAAGATGTGAAAAGAATCAACCAAATATCCTTTCTCTCACCTTTACAGTGATACAGCACTCTACAAGATACTGAATATCGTATATTAAAGACTGAAATCTCTTCTATCTAGAGCACACATGTATTTCAGTTCTACCCCAAGTGGATTGACAATGGAAATACCTTTCTGTCTGAGGCAACACAATAAACTTCAAAAAGAAAAAGAAAGCACAGAAGGGAGAGAGGGAGAGAAGGAGGGAGGGAGGGAGGGAGGGAGGATGGAAGGAGCAGTTTTTAGAAATCGAACCTCAGCCCCCCCACCACCAAAAAAAAAGAGCCAGGTAGCTCTAATAATTGATAGTTTCCTGGTTGGAAAGAGTTTCCAGGCTACAGCTCAGATAAGAAAAATGAAGGCAGAACCTCGCAATCTCCTAGAGTTAAGAAGATGGAACTAGGAATCCATAGGTTCTCTCCGTTTTCAGGACAGAGTAGCAGCAAGGAAAAGGGTGCACAGGGTGAGAATTTGACAATTTGTCAAGAATCCCCCTTGAACCTATAACTGAATACTACCAAGAAAATTTAGGTGAGGAAACTAGCCAAGGCTGAAGAATGAACCACTCAAAATAAGCAGAGAGAACAATTCGGAGAGCTTACACTGGGTCAAGAATATTCATATTTCCGCCAACCCGAATCGACATCAGGTAGAGTACTCGGAAACGAATGCTCACGTATGGGTGCAAAATAATCCCTACACAAATGACACTCTATTTTCATCTAACAAAGCATAAAATTAAGCTTCAGACAAATCAAAGTATTTCTTAAGAAACTACTGCAGAATAAATAAGAAGCCTATAATACAGCAATTCAAAAGTGGCAGCTCCCCAAAAGGTAAAATGTTCAATGTCTGAGACCAAATAAAAAATTACCAGCCACTCATAGAAGCAGGCAAATATGAATTAATACTCAATAGAAAAAAATGCAGAAATGACACAAATGATAGAATTAGTAGTCAAGGATATTGAAACTATTTTCTATAAACTCAAAAAATAGAGGGAAGATGAATCATATTAAGTAAAAAGAAAAAAATGGGCACAGTACGGATATTGAATTATATTAAGTAAAGAAGAGACAGATAGGCATAGTTTGCATACGTGACATGAAAAGTATGATGTCTGCCATAAAAATACAATGTCTAGAATGAACAACAGATTTATATAATACAGAAGAAAAGATTAATACACTTGAAAATGTAGTTATAGAAACTATCCAAAATGAAATTCAGAGATAAAAGCCTGGAAGAAAAAAATGTACAAAGAATCACTGAACTAAGGAACAGTTCCAAACAGTATAGTAATGCACGTGCCATTAGTCCTTCAAGACGGGGCGCAAGAACATTTGAAGAAATAATGTCCAAGAGTTTGCAAATTCAGTGAAAGCTCTAAGTTCTTAGTTTCAAAATGTTCAAAGAACCTCAATCACAGAAAACATGAAGAAATCTATACCAAGGCACATGAATATGAAATTGCTAATGGCCAATGATAATAAGAATACCTTAAATGGAACCAGAGAAAAAGACACATTAAGTATAGAGAAACAAATTTTTTTTAATTGTATTTATTTTATCTTTAGAGGGGAAGGGAAGGAGAGAGGGAGAGAAATATCAATGCATGTTTGCCTCTCTTACGTCCCCTGCTGGGAACTGGCCTGCAACCCAGGCATGTGCCCTGAGTGGGAATTGAACCTCGATCTTTTGGTTCGCAGGCCCACGCTCAATCCACTGAGCTACACCAGCCAGGGCCAGAAAAATAAATAATGTCTTAATTAACTGTCATTATTAAAAATGACAGTTAATGTCTCATTAGAATCAATGCAAGCTGTAAGAGAGTAGAGATACAGATTTAAAGTACAGAAAAGAAAGGAAAACATAAAATTACCACTAGAAATTTTGCCCCTACCAGAAGTATGCTTCAAAAATTATGGTGAAATGAAGATCTTTTAGGCCTACAAAAGTTGAAAGACTTCTTCACCAGCAGAACTTCATGATAAGAAATGTGAAAAGAAACACTCCACACACAAGGAAATAATGTCAAACGGAAATCTGGATCTTAACAAAAAAGTAAGACTACTGGAAATAATGACTCTGTGAATAAATATACTTTTAACTAAATTTTCATTAATCTATAATTTGACTTTTTAAGCAGAAATAATATATTGATTATGGGGCTTATCACATATGTCGACATAATTTGTAAGATAATGGCACAAAAAAGGGAGAAGTCGCTCAAAAAGAACACAGTAGAGTTCACTTAGAATATATTTTGGGCCATAAAACAAGTCTCAATAAATTTTAAATATTTATACGTAAATATCATACATAGCATTCTTTCAATACAATGAAATTAGATTTCAAATCAATAACAGAAAGATTGCTGCAAAATTTTCATAGTTAAACATAATATATTTCTAAGAAATCAAGAGGGAAATCGGGAAGCATTTTTAGTGACTAGGAGTGAAAACCCAGTGTATCTGTAGAACGACACTAACATGGTATACACAGGGGGGAGATTAAATTTATGTGCCCATTGGAAAGAAGAAAGCCTTCAAATCCATGTTCTCAGCTTCCAGATTAAGAAATTATAAATAGCAGAGCTACTTAAGCTCATAGTAAGAGGAAGAAAATCATTCATAAAGACCAATAAATGAATGGAGAAGAATATAGAAAATAACAGTAGAGAAAATAAAGGAAATCAAAATCCAATTCTTTGAGATAAATAAAAGCAGTAACCTTAGCCAAAATTTAACAGTAAAAATTAGAGAAGACACAGATTATTATTAGAAATGTGAAAGGTAACATCTCTATAGATTCTATATATGTTAAAAAGATAAGCAAGAAAATATTATGAATTCTTTTGTGCCATTTAATTCAACAACTTGGCACACGTGAAAAATTCCTTGAAAGGTTTACACTACCAAGACTCACTCAAAAAGAAGTAAATAGGATAAATTGATCTGTATTAAACAGAATTTGTAGTTGCAGTAAAAAGTGTGAATTTTTAGTTAAAAATCCTCCCACACAGAAAAGGCACAGATAAGCTTCACTGGCAAATTGTACCCACTATTTAAGGAAGGCATCATTCCCACTGAACTGTGTTTGGTACTCACACACAATTATGGGAAGAGATCAATGGAACGCACAGTCTATAAATAGACCAACATACATGGTCAATGGATTTTTTTTCAAAAATGTGTAAAGGTAATTAAAAAATTAAAAGTTAATATTTTCACCATGTTTTACTGAAAAAGCTTTCATCCACGCCTGCCGTCATATGTAAAATTAACTTAAAATAGATTTTATACCCAAATATGAGACCTAAAACTCTAAAATGTCTGCAAGAAAACACTGAAGAAAATATTTGTGAATTAAATTCATGCCAACATTTCTTCATTATGACATTAAAAGCATGAAATAAAAAATGGAGTATACTTTTTAGAAATAAATGGAATATACTTTTGATATACCCAAAAACACCACTTTCAAAGTAATGATGCACAATTTAACAGGCCAGATGTAATATTAATACCACTTATATAAAGTGTTAGAATAGGAAATGCTAAGTACTAATGTCAGAAAGCAGGTGAGTGGTCATGTAGAGCTGGGGTGAAGGGCTGGGGGTGGGGCAGGAAGAGCACAGAGGCGCTGGCATAAGGAAATCTGGGGCTAATGGCTTTTCATACCGGGACTGAAGATTTTGCAAGGACTTCCATACGTCAAAATTTGTCAAATAGCACATTTTAAATATGCTCATTTTATTGTGAGTCAGTTATACTCTATGGAAGTTTAAAAATTACTTTGACGGGGCATCTTCTCTTAGCTGTAAATCCAATTTACTCATCCTTTCATAAGATTTATATCTTGGAAGAGTTGATCTTTTCTGTCTGTATTCCTTTCCTCACCTTGTGTTCACCGTATAGTCCATGCCAATTTGGCTTCAGCCCCGAGTCTTTGTCAAAACTCTTCCAAACAAAGTCACCCATTTGTCTATATTATTCAATCCAAATTAGTTTTTCCCTTCCTGTGTCTCTTGCCTCCTCATTCCACAGCATTCAACATTGTTAACCACATCCTTCTTTCTTCAAGCACTCTTCATTTCTGTTTGGCCACTAAAAATTCACTTTCATCAGATTTGCATCCCACGTTTTAGCCAGCCTCGTTCCCCAGGGTTGGCCCAGTCATCTTAGCCTGTTCGTTAAACGTTGCTGTGGTTGTTGAGATAGATGTAGCCACCCTGGTTCTGTTCTTCATCTCCAACCCTTTTTATTTCAGTGAGAATCTCTACACCCCAAATAATTTCAAAATACTCTTTTCACAGCCTAGCCCTCTCCTCTGATCAAGTCCTGTATATTCATATGTCTACTTAGATGTATAAAAGTATCTCAAATGTTTAAATCATGTGTTTATCCCCTTCATCCTCTACAATGTAGCCAGTCTTGAGTATTAAAGATGCAAATCTCAGATCCCATCCACTCCTGAAAACACATCAATGGCTTCTCAGTGATCTCAGGTTCAAATTTAAGTGCCTAAGGCGATGTATCTGTAGCATCATCTTGCCCCTACATTCTTGCTGATCATATTCTACACCATGCTCCTAATACCTCATATTCCAGATATACGACCTTATTTAAATTACTTGGACATTGCTCTCTCTCCATCAAGGCTTCCATGTGCTTCCTCACTGGCTGGCACTCATCCCAAGCCCATTCCACTTTTCATCTTTTTAAACTCTCTCCCTCAGATATTAACTCAAGTGAATTTCCATTAGGAAAGGCTTTCAATTTCCTGTTATTTGATCTGGAAGTGGTCTGTTTCTTTTCCTTTAGCGCATTTTAATTATAAAGGGATATGCTTACTTAGTGGCTGTCTTTTCCACTAACCTGGAAACCCCATAAGGCCCCAACCATAACCATATCCATTTTGCTCATAATTGTTTCCTCATTTTCATGAACAGTGCCTCGCACATAGAAAATACACAAAGAAGTAAATTAATAATGTGGGTGCTATAGGAATAATTAGCATAGTTAAGTCTTTAAACAGCTCATATAGGACACAATATTATAGTCTAAAAATCACAGGCTCAGAAGATCAAATTTAGCTCCTACTAGTTCTTAGATGTGTAACTTTAGATCATTTATTTAATTTTCTAGGCCTAAATGTCTCCATCTTTATAATTGATGTAATTGGTAACAGCTCTCCCTTGAGGTTGTTGCATATACTAAGTCCAATGACCAATACAAAACTCCCAGTAGAGATCCTGTAAAACTACATGATCAGTAAGTTTTAAAAATTACTAAACATTTAAAAATGTTTCAGGCGCTCCGTTTTGACATGAATTTTGAAAAAAAAAGGGTTAAATAAACAGAAACTGGTTATGCCTCAATACGGTACACTTTCCAAAATAATAATTAGCTTAGAAAAAGGACACGTGGATAAAAACTAGGAGGGTGGAAATGGGAGGGAGGTGAGGAGGGCTGGGGCGGTGGTCTGGGATGGGAGTGAAAGACAGAAAACTGTACAAAAACAACAATTAAATAAAGAATTAAAAAAAAAAAAAGAAATCTGAACGTAGGAAGCCCAGTTTAGGCACTCACCAGCCCATGGCGTGACAGCACGCGTACGCAACACCCACCTAATTGTTTTAAACGCTGCTTCCCAGCCTTTTTATCCTTCAGTTGTTTTCTCCATTATACTTAGGTCAAAGGTGTGATTCCCCCCCTCCCCTGTATTGACTACAAATATGTGTGACTTTTTAAATCTTCATATAACATTATTTATCATCTAAGAATTATGTTAGTTCCCAGTGTTATTGGCGTGCTTTCAGTGATTTAAGAGCAATATTATCAAGTACTGGCCATAAATAATAACATAAAATAATTAAATAATTAGTTGTAAAAATATGTGGATTAAAGTCTTATCATTAGTTCACAGTTGCTAAATAACTAGTCATTTACATTTTCAACCATTATTCATGGTGTTTTTGATGGATGCAATTTGACAACTGTGTGAAATAAAATGAGGTCAATTTTTTCTTTTTCATGGAAAAATAATCAGACTATCAGGTCCTTGGCAATGAAATGAAAGCTGTGTAAAACTTCAATTGCCAAAGGACTCCAAAAATACAACATATAAATTGTTAGTAAGAAAAAGAGTAAAAAAAGAAAAGAACTGACTTAATATGAATAACATAGTAGGTTAGAAAAATAATACTAAAAATTAAGTACATGACACCAAATATTTTTAAATATCTCTATTTTTTCCAAAAACAAAAATGTTTTAGTCAATAAGCCAACAAAGGACTCCATCAAATACACAGTCATGAAAAGGTTAGTTAATATAATGGTATTATGTACTTTTAGTGTTTGTGACTCAAGTAGTATATGAAGACCAGAAGTTAATATTTTAAAATATATCTATAAGGGAATTTTAATTTTATTATTGATATCAACATGCCACACAATGCAATAAGTTAGTAGCATTTATTTAAACTGGCCACATAATTTTGACTACATCTCCAAAAAAATACATGCAATCTATTTCTCTTCTGCCTGATTCTGGGCTGGACTCATAACTTTCCCAGGTCACTAGAACACAATAGAAGTGACACTGCGTAGCTTATGAGGCAGGTTCTAAAGAGATCTGCAGCTCTTGCTTTCATATGTTTAAAAGATTCCTCTTGGACCCCACCCATCATGCAGGGAAAATTCTAAGGAAGGCCGGGTAGAAGATAATCAAGGTACTCCTACTGGCCACCTCAGCTAAATGTCCAGCCACCAACCAGCAACCAACACCTGCCATACTGGCTGAGCCATTTCACGTGTCTCAGTTCAGCGGAGCCTCGGGAAGACCATGGTCCCAGCTGGTACCACGTGAAGCAGGAGATCTATCCAACTGAGTCAGCTGTCTTAGTCCGTTCAGGCTGCCAGAGCATAATAACAGCTTGGGTGGCTTATCAGCCAGTTTTGGAGGCCAGGAAGCCCAAGATCAGGGCAAGGAGGAGATGCAGTCTGGCAAGAGCTTGTTTCCTGCTTCACAGAGGACCATCTCCTTGAGTCCTCACAGGTAAAGGGACACAGCAGCTCACCCAGGTCTCTTTCATAAGAGCTCTCTTCCTTTCACAAGAACTCCGTCCTCATGGTCTAAACAAGTCCCCAAAGCCCAGTCCTAATATCACCACATTTTGGGTTAGGCTGCAACATATAAATTTTAGGGAAAGACAAACATTCAATCCACCTGAACCACCACGAGAAATGATCAGTCATATTGGTCTTTAGAACCACGAAGTTTAGGGATGGTTTTCCACGCGGAAATAGAAACAAAATACAGGGTAAAAGTTCAACTGCGATTTAAGATGAACTGCGATTCTAGAGTCAGATTCCCTACTTCTTGACCTTGGTCTGACAACAGTTGTATGACCTTGGTCAATTCACAACTCGCTCCCTGAGGGACAGTTTTAATAGAAATCAGTCTATGATGTTGTGAGGAGTGAAGAGCTACCGTAAAGCACTTGCATAGTGGCTGGAACACAGTACAAAGTTCAGCAAATGTTGGCTGTTGCTGTGCTGTTGCTGGAGGTGATGTTAACCTGGTCCGTGTGAGAAGTTGCACGAGGCTCCACTCTGCTGGGGACTGGTGGTGCTGGTCAGAGCATGGAGAAAGGAGACGGCATGAGATCGGAGAGAGCATATGCTCAGTGTGCTTATTGCAAAGGATATATATTTTATTAAGCTCTTATTTTAATTAACAGCAAGACTGTGAATGGAAAGGTGATTTTGACATTGAGGAAATAAACCTAGGACTTACTTTTCATAAGTTATCATTCCATATAACAAGTGCTGTACACTCTGTGCCCTTTTCCAGAAATATTCAAATGCATTTGTTTATTTACAAATGATATTTATTATGCTGTTATGGAATGTAAATATCTAAAGTTAGTTGACTTTCTATTTATTGTTTGGCATGATGATAGAATCAATGTTACTACTATCTAACAATAATATTTGATTTGATTTTTTTACATAAAACCGAAATTATCACATTTCAGAAATATACCGTACACATGTCTCAAATGTTTCATTATATGCCTCATTTTGTTCTTTATTTATCTGATTAAATGTTAGATTCTGACAAGGACCCTATACTGGGAATTCAGAAAATTATTTTTTCCTTTTATTTATATTTTTAAAATTTCCCAGTAGTATTCTCTAATTAACTCTCAATTTTCTTTTCACATTTAGAACAGTTTTTCTTTGTCTCTGAAATAAAGTTAACATTAAGTTGATACTAATAACTAGTGTCTATTTGCGTTACACACATAACAAGTATTTTTATCTTTATGTTTGACCAAGCGCACATTGTAAACCACTGATTTCCCTTGCAAAGACTCAAACTCGTAATTTCCTCTGCGTTTACCCTTTTCGGCCCAGCAGGACATGTCCCTTCTCTCAAGCCTCCGTTACAGACGCGGCGTCTTCAATGGAGAAGGGCAATCATTCTGATACATGGTTATGAAACATCCCACTTCTGCTCCCTACTGATCTGTCTACCATGCCCCATGGGCCTCCCCCTTAAACACGGTCCTTTAAATTAGAGTTTTCTTGTACTTGACTGGTTTTTACAGGTTCATAAAATTAACATAAATCTAGAACAGGTCCAACAAATCATAGAAGAAATGAAAAAGGAATGTAAATGAATGGAAAACTATATATCTGAAGAGAATACAATTATATTTACAAAATTGACTGAAGAGAATAATAAATATTAAAATTATCCAGCAGTTCATAA
Organism: Anoura caudifer; assembly: GCA_004027475.1. Lineage (NCBI taxonomy): Eukaryota > Metazoa > Chordata > Mammalia > Chiroptera > Phyllostomidae > Anoura > Anoura caudifer. The sequence goes on along the minus strand of PVKU01000057.1, from coordinate 424,857 downwards.
TGCCTCCATTTTATTTTATTTTATTTTTTTAAGATTTTATTTATCTTTAGAGGGGAAGGGAAGGAGAGAGGGAGAGAAACATCAATGTGTGGTTGCCTTTCATGCTTCCCCTGCCGGGAACTGGCCTGCAACCTAAACATGTGCTCTGAGTGGGAATCGAACCGTGGTCCTTTGGTTTGTAGGCTCACGCTCAATCCACTGAGCTACACCAGCCAGGGCTCCATTTTAGTTGGTGTATATTTAAGGTAGCTACTCAGGTTACATTGGCCCAATTTCTTTAGTTGTTTGTTTAGTTTGTTTGTTCTATTACTCAGTTTTCTTGGAAATGCCTTGATCATAATGGAAGCTGCATTCAAATTGCTATTCCTTTAATTACTCAAATCAACAGAAAAAAAATAATGATGAAAATCGCGGAACACACCCAATGTGTTTTGTGATGATTAAACAGAAAATCCTTACAGCCAGAATTATGATGAAAAAACTTTAATTATAAGGATATAAGGACAAATTAATCTGCCAGTGTCAACTAACAAGTTAGTAACTAAAGCAGAACTCACCCTCAGTCCTTGTTGCCTGGTGCTAATCCTCCAGTGGGGATCTACACCAAAATACAGTACTGTACACACAGGGAAGAATCGTGATAGAGGTAACTTAGATGTCAGAGCAAAGCCACAGTCCTTATGACAAATAGTTTGGATTTAACTATCAGTTCATGGCGTCCTTGTTCCTAAGAGACTCAACCCAGGGCTATGCATGCTAAGCTGTCCATATCAATTAGGTGTAACCAGACTCACCTACTGCACAGATAGGCATAACCAGCAATGCTCTAACACCCAGTGGGGGTCCTGTACTTGGAAGAGGACCAAGCAGGCTACGCGAGCACAGCTCAGTGGCAGGAGGAGCTAGCTCACCCTCTCAGTTCCATCTATTCCTGCTGCAGTGCCATCTTATCCTCAAATCACGGCTGTGGCCCCTTGAATCCCCAAATTTAAATCCAGTTTAGAGATGAGCCATATGTAAACTGCCACAGAAGTACCACCACGTTCCAGTGGCTCTAAAGGACAGCAGAGAAGGAAAATACTCCCAGTGGAGATTTTAAAGTGTACGTTTGGATGGCCATTTCACCTGAAGGAGAGAAAACCAGAAATATAGATCTTAGGAGGGCAGATATCCCTCCTCCCTGTCTGCAGGTAGATAACAGAGTGTCTTGGGCCCTTGTGAAAGACCATTCAGATTCATGTCTGAGCCTCTGGAATTTGAAGTCTGAGAAATTTATACAAACTTACTGAGTTGAGTTTGAGATTGTGTCAACTATCTATGGTGGAACCAAGTGGCCAGGGGCAGCAGCAATAATAATAAGAGTCAATTAAAAATAGAACCAGAGGTGATGTTCTAACCAGGCAATGTCTCCAGCTTGTGCTGCTAACATTGATCTTGGTCCAAGCCTAGTTCTATGGCACTCCCTGAAATTCCACATAAAAGATGCCTTTCTAAAATTACTATTTGATTTAAGGTAACCAGAGTTGGTTTAGGAAATCAAGAAGTCCAACAAATACAATGTCATCTGCCCCTACAAATAAAGATCATTTAGATTCCTTTATTCACCAGAAATATGTCTTATGAATTTAATGCTGGATCTATTTGACAAAGAAAAATGCCTTCGACTGTAATATATGAACATTTGTCTATAGAGATTCGTGTTTCGAAGCTGCGTTAACATTCTGGGATTATGTTTCATGGATAAAATAGACATAGTTGGTAACAAATCTCATAAACTGCAAACCACAAAAATAGTATTTGAATGATTTTCCTCATAATATAATGCAAAAAAAGTGATATGTGATTAGAAAATTTCTAAAGTGCTGAAAACATCACATGATAATTAATATTTGGTAGCTGAGATTCATGTTTTATTTTAAAGGGAAATATGAAGACTGTTCAGAACATAATTATTGCAGTTGAAGTAGAAAGGAAATTCAAATTTAATCCATACATGTTAATTGGTTTTAATGTGAAAACTAGTTTAAATATAATAATATGGCAAGACTGAAATAATTGTCAAGCAATAAAATAAGGTTTTTTTTAAAAAATGCATGATTGGAAAGCAATAATAAATAATGTTTGTTTTGAATTATCTATGAACTATAATTATGCTTCTGTTTATTCAAATCTGGTTCAAAACACTGTGGAGAGCAGGACCAATAAATGGCATCGGTCCAGTCAAGACAATATAAAGCATATAAAACAAAGTGGAGTCTCTTATGTCATCCAAAATGGCTGTCAGTCAGCCAGGACACTTTTGTTCAAGAAGGAAACTGCCTAAGGCAGAGTAAACACATCTGGCAAGGAGACACTTAGGATATCGGCACACGTGGTCAGAGTAGCCATGTCTGCAGAGCGGGCCCACCCACAGATGGGCTCCTGGGGAAAGTCCCCACTTGGCATCAGGGGTGCCATGACATTTATCAAAAGACCCAGAAGGGTGGGGGGCACCACTTTCAAGGTGTAACTGAGGCAGGCTCCAGACCACTGCTGAGACAGCCGAGCCCCACACCCCAGAGTGCTGCTCCAATGCCACGCAGATCTCCCTCGGCGTCGGCTGCCGGGGGCTCTGCCCTGCTGGACTGAGGACTTGCCTGCCCTGCTGTTCACCTGGCTCTAGAGATCCTTCCCTACAAGACACTGACAGCTCCCTTGCCCACCGTGCTGTCTCCCTGACCTGCAGACTGAGACTCTGGGATTCGCGTTCATTATCCCCCATTGATTGCTATATGTGTGTGTTATATTTCTCTTAGATCGTCAGAGTGTAAGGAGGAGGATATTAATGTAAATTGATGTTCTACTTTGAGAAACCCCACATTCAATAAAAGCTGAGTGAACAGCATAGTTACTGTGCATGACTCTTGTCTATTCCTTGGTGCCGGGCTGCTCAGCAGGCAGCTAGCCAAGCAGTTGCCTGGTTGACTTATAGGAAAGACTATATCACGAACATACACTCATGGCAAATATAGATCAACTTAAGACCAACTCTGTTGTTGTTGTCTTCTTTTAATCTTTTGTTTCTTTAAAAATATTTGCAGGGGTCAGGATTTTTATTTTCCTCGTAAGCAGAGAGAAGATCCTGCTGAACTCATGAATAGAAAACTTAATTTAAAATTTAACGGCATCATTTACCATGTGAATTACTATAATTTAGCATGTTAAGCAGGCCATGGCTCCAATGTCTGTGTTCAGAAATACTCAAATAAGAATACTGAAGATATTGTTCCTACTGAGCCAACAAAGAAAGTATCATCAAAGGGAGTAAGTGACTGAAGGGACTGTGGTCACTACAGTCGTCAATGAAGCCAGAAATAGTCCTTTAAAAGTCAGCGGTGCCGCCAGCAAATCCAGAAAGGGCAAAGCTGATGAGTCATTTATATAATCAAAGTAATAGCTGAATGGGCTACTAATCAATTAATAATATAAACTAGAATATTCCAACATTTTAGTTCATTTGGACATATCCAATTTAGAACACCTCACTCCATGTATAGAGAGATAAAACACTTACATTACCAAAAATGTTTGTTTTTCTTTTTCAAAGACAAAATAAAAGTGATCTAGAGCCATAGACTGAACCTCACTGTCTACTTAAAGCATTAGAAATAATAAAGGACATCTTTATTTTCCAACCTCCTGGCATGCATTTAATCGGAATAATGTAACTGATGGATGCCCTCCACAAAAACACGCAGAGGTGATGGATCCTGTCCAAGTTGCTCATAAGGTACTTAATAAATGAGAGTGCGAGAGAGACAGAGATAGAATAATCACGTATTTCAAAGGAGTAAGCTGTAGATTTTTCCAGGTAGAGAGACGTAGAAGTTATTTTAACTGTTTGATACATAAATATGTAATAATGTTTTGGTATCTTAAAAGAGGTAATGCCACTTGCCAACACTCTGAGGTCAACATTTATGTACTAATTTTATCTCATTCAGAAGCTACATGCAAACAAGCCTTACTCTGATAACATACTGATGCAAATCTGTTTGCCAGAGTTATGATAAAAGATACACTTTGATAAAGCCAATTCCTACAACAAAACCCACTACATGGAGAGCACTCCAACAGACTGGCCCAAGTCACAGATATAAACCTAAGTCAGCCTGTCAAGGAAACCTGATTCATACCAATCGCAGCCCTCCAGCTCAGCGGTCCCTACCTTCCCTTACCCTGAAAAACCAGAACCGCTAGCCTTCTAAGGAAATCCCTGACCTCCTAGCCGATTGCATCCTGTTCCCACACTGCCTCTTCTAAGGGTCTCTAAAACTCACTCTTGCCCCAAATCTCTGCCCCCAAATCCCACAAAGCACTGCCCTCTCCAAATTCATGAAATGTTTCTGCTTGAATAAAAGACATCAAATTTGTTTCTGAAGTGTTTTGGTTTTGTCATTTTACAGTTCATACCAAGCCACAGGCACATACGGATACTACTTAACATTCCACTTCATTGTGGAATCATTGTGGCCTTGTGTGAAATATTGATTTCAAAATTAGAATTATAACAAAGAAATAGTTTTTGAGAGTTTCCTCTGGAAACCCCCTAAAATATCTATCGGAGGAGAAAAGAAAAAGACAAGAGTTTAATTCCTCTGTCGCATCTAAAACACATCAGCTTTATAACGCACAAAAGAAGGCGCTCTATCTGTCTTCACTGTCTGTATCCAAACCAGACACTGCAGCAGCCACACTCCAAAAGCTGCCAGGGTTCTATTACTGCAGACTCAATTTGTGAGGAAGATAATGCTCAGCTCTCACAAATCACCCTTAATTTTCTATGTCGTGAAGATATAAAACTTCTTTGAAATTTAAAATATTTTAAATAAGCCCTGGCTGGTGTGGCTCAGTGGATTAAGTGCTGGCTTGTGAACCAAAGGGTCACCAGTTCTATTCCTAGTTGGGAATACAAGCCTGGGTTAGGGGCCAGATCCCCAGTAGGGGGCACTCAAGAAGTAACCACAAATTGATGTTTGTCACCCTCTCTCTGTCCCTCCCCCTCTCTAAAAGTAAATAATAAAATAAAATCTTTACAAAATAAAATAAAATATTTTAAATAATAACAGATTTGGGGGATCGGCAGTATATTATTTCCTTATTGCTGCTATCGCTCCCATGATGTAATGTCTTGAAAGAGCACAACTTCAATGTCTTACAGTTCTGGAGGACAGGGGTCTGACACGGTCTCATTGGACTGAAATCAAGATGTTCACAGGACTGAGTTCTTGCCTGGAGGCTCTAGGGAGGCAACCCGTTTCTTACTTTTCCATCTTCTAGATCAAAGGTGTCAAACTAATTTTTACCAGGGACCACATCAGCCTCACGGTTGCCTCAAAGAGCTGAATATAATTCTAGGACTGTATAAATGTAACTACTCCTGAACAGTTAAGCGAGAGCTGGGCCCTGCCACCAGGTAGAAACAAGGTGCTGGGCCAGATAAAACAAGGTGGAGGGCTGGATTCAGCCCACGGGCCTTGTGTTTGCCACCTGTGCTATTATAGAGGTTGAGGTTGCCTACATCCCTGGGCCCCTGGCTTGCTTCTATTTTTAAAGTCAGCAACATCAGGTTGAACACTAGCCTGACATCACTCCAACCTTGCTTCTTTCATCACATCCTTCTCTGACTCTTCTGCCTCCCTCTTTCACATTTAAACAACCTGGTAGTCTCAGAGGGCCTAGGGATATAATCAGGATGATTGTATTTTAAGGTCAACTGATTAGCAACCCTAATTCCATTGGCAATCCTTATTCCCCTTTGCTGTGTAATCCAACACACCCAGGGTTTCCAGGGATCTGGGCCTGGACACCTTTGGGAGGTGAGGCATCCGTCTGCCTACCATAAGCAGTATACCCTTGTTTCCTGGAAAACTATTAGAAAATCCAGCGATGGTCTTAGTGTTAGAAGGAGTTCGTTGGGCACATTCTAGTTTCCATATAGTGTAACAGTGTGCTGTACAAGCAGTGCCGATGGGATCCAGGCACCCTCCCTCAGGCCTGCAGAGCCACATGGTATGTGCCAAATAACTACCTAAATGAAGGTGTCAGTAAGACTTCCAGCAACGCCGTACACTGAACTAACTGGAAACGCTCTCTCCCAATCTAAGTGCAAGAGGATAATCTGGATAAAATTTGATAGGAAAAATATTAAAATACATAGTCAAATTTAGGGGAAGAAGAAAAAGAAAGGCAAAAAGCAGCATTAAAGGACAAAAACTAAAAAGTAATATAAATAAATAAGTTATCAAGGGTCAAAGTAGGGGGCACCTTCAAAGTGAGAAGGAGCTGACCTCATGGTCGCTGCGAATGTGCTCGTAAAGACAGGGTGGTACCTCGAGCTGCTGTGAGACCGCAAGCCAAAGCCGAGAGATTGACACCAAGCCCAAAGTGATGTTCTATTAATACAAATGGAGAAGAAGTTGCTTTAGAACCTCTTTTGATTTTTACATAGGCAAGTAGGTATTTAAAATTTATCTGAAAAAAAAAAAAAAAGTGAGACAAGTCTGGACCCAAGCACAAGTATGAAGTCTGCATTGTAACACACTGTGAACCTAAAACATCAATTCATAAAATTAAAATAAAATGGGCCTAGGAAAGGGGACTTGGCCCCTTTCCAAAGGGTTTGGCAAACCAAAGACTTTGGCAAAAAAATAAATACAGCTTTTTACTAAAGGCCTTACTATCCAAATTAACAAAGGACTACCAGAAGTAAGAATCCTGAATGAAAAGCATACGGGGAAAAAATATCAATATCTGCTTAAAAAAAAAGAATTACTATGAGAGGGTGCCATTATGCATAGCCATTGGGTTATTTACAAATCTGTGACTATAAATTAAAAAATGAGACTTTACAAAAAGTGTGTTTTTGGTGATTAGAGAGTAAGGAATGCCTGCCTTATTTTAAAAAGAAAAATATATAATTTCTAAAAATAAAAATGTATTTCATATTAAAAATAAAACTCAATAGATAAATAAAATAAGTTTAATTTCATGACTGAAAAAATACAGACTTATTACTTCCAAAATATAATCACTAAAAATGAACTATGGAAGAAAATCTCTTTTTAGTGGTATTATACCACTAAGGTGTCAGTTATATTTTTTATTTTGTCAGCATTTACACCAATGGTGCAAAAACAATGATAGTGAAAAGTGGAGGTGCCTTAGTACAAAATTAGACTGTGGCATCAAGCTGCATTAACACTCATTATATTGTAGTCATTCTTTTCTTCACAGCTTGCACTTACAATTAAAATGCAATCACAATTCTTAATTGACAATTTTTATTTATGATAAAGCAGTAAAAAGTCATAGTTTCATTAACCCATCCTTAAAACCACATTTCTTTATGATGATAATTAACTCTTCATAAAGCAATTCTGTTCTCTTCTAAAATATATTAACTAGAGAAAAAACAGCTATGTGATGTTTTCAATTTGTAAGTTAAACAAGCTATTTTTTTAAATGGAAAGTCATTTTTAATGGAATTATAAAAAGTAGAGAAGAGAGAAAATAAAGAAGAAGCAACAGTTGAAAGAATAATGGCCAAAATTTTTCCAAAACTAATGTGAAAAATAAATGTAGCACTAGAACAGTAATGCAGGGAAAATGAAATAACTTAAAAATTAAATTAAGCCAAAAAGAGAAATTGAAAGGTAGCACAAAAGTAGAATAAGTAAAAAAATCATAAAATAATAAATACACACCCAGCTATCACTTCTTACATTTAACAGAAAGAGAATAAAGAGTCATAATTTACTTTCAAACTGGAATTTTAAAAAACCCCATGATTTATAAGGACACAGAAAGACTAAAGGTAAAATGGCCCATTTTTGTATAACATGAAAAATGTATATTTGAGGCTTCGATTTTGGGTCTCCTAATCAAATTCAAATTCTTCTGTATCAGATGTATCACTTAGCATCATGTTTGTTATTCTTTATGAATTATTTATCCTCTCTCTCTTCTTTCATCCTTCCCCCTCCCTCTCAGTTCTCAGTATATTAAAAAATACCAAACTCTTGCACCCCAGGTTATAATATATAATCTTCCTAAGAATATGTGCCTGTCCTTCTCATTTCTTTAAACCCAGTGCTCGGCACATCTTATCAATGAATAACATTATGTACGTATATAAAGAACTCTTTTTTTTCTTTTATTTATTTTTTTAATTAAATTTTATTTTAATTGTTGTTCTTATACAGTTTTCTGTTTTCTACTCTTCTATTGCATTTACTATGCATGCCAGGCACAAGTCTTAGTGTTTTAAAAATAAAACTAAAAAAAATTAACCTGTGTCTCACAACCACCTACTAAAATAGTTTCGCCTCATCCTCATTTCACAGTTGAGGAATCGGAAGCGAACTTAAGTACAGTAACTTGACCAGGGTCCCAGTGGCAGAGACAGAATTATAAACTCAGGTCATCTTGCTAGAAGGAACCTGCTCTTAACCACTATGCTCTCATTTTCTTGCAAACAGGTTAACTTCCTGGAACCACTTGGACAGAATCTTTCATTTCAGAAGAGACGTCTGTTTTCTATCTGCCTAATTTAAAGACTTACTCAACAGTTGAGAGAGAGAGAGAGAGAGAGAGAGAGAGAGAGAGAGAGAGAGAGAGATGAGAGTAGAGAGACCGAGAGTGCGCCCCATGGTGCTTTTATATAACAACCTTCAGATAAAATAGTTCGCTGATTTAAAATGGAAACACAGAAAGGCCACCATCTTCTAGACTTGAGGTTTTAAAATTTTTGGCTGTTTTCATAGAGCTGAAGACCGTGTAACACAGCAGTTAAAAATTAAGTGTATTCAAAGAAAGCTCCAATTATATTAATAATAATGGGAATTTTAATGACCGTCTCGCTAAATTTTCTGAATATAACATTTATATCTTGAAAAATTCTCACTAGCTAGTGAAATATTTTTCATTCAGAGTAGTTGAGAGATCTGTCTTTTGAATAATAGCAAATACAGCTCACATTCACTTTACAATAGGATGTCAGAAAACAGTCCAGTTGACAATGCTAATAGAGTGGGAAAATCCACGATCATCAAAGCTCTCCTGTCAAATATGACAACCTTCCAAATTACTTGTCAAAGTTCACCTGCACGTAAGTTGCGATGAACTAAGTTAGGCAAGTTAACAGTGAGTGTAAAAGTGAAATAAATCTCAAAATTTCAGCGACATTGCTGTATAAGTCTTTGAATTGAGTAGAGAAAGTAGAGGGAAAACTTGTCTGCTTCCTAAAACCATCTAAGAATAAAAATAATATTTATACCAACTTCAGAGAAAGGAGACTTTTACCACATATTTAATGTAACCATGCAAACAAATACAATAGTGATTTATTTTGATTTATAATCAGATGAATGGAATTGTTACCAAAGATGTCAAATAAATAATGTGTGTGGTAAATCAAGCTATAAAAGTGATATTCACAACTAGGAATATTAATTTCTTTTCTAAATTCAAACTTTAATTCCTGGAATATAAGACTAAAACTAAGTGAGGAATAGTTTTGTGAGATGATCCTTCATCCAAATGTATTTTAATTGTTCAGCCTATGTTGAGATGCAAGATGATACTAATTCTTAAAACTTAAATAAATTTCAAACAAGGTATAAGGATAAATTCTGAGGACAGACATTAGAAGTTAATTTATTCTTATGACTAATATTTCAGGAACACTTATGATCTGCTAGGCATTCTTTGGTTGTTTTATGTGAATTAGTCACTTAATCATATACAATCCATGAAAGGCCCCATTCCTAATTCCACTTTTTTAGATGTGACAACTGGTGATCAGAAAATGTAGGAATTTGCTCATACTGGCAATTGTAGAGTCAAGGTCAAGAACACAGATGGTAAACACCACATTTCTAGGCACCAAGGAGCCATTTCTTGTTAAAGATTTTACATTATTGGACTTGGTTTCCACAACATTTTCCAAATACATTCCTGGTCTGCAAATCTACCATGTGACCACAGAAGCCTTATAAATTGTAAATTTGTCTTGAGTCCTTAGTAAAATGTTTATTAAGCATTTAATTCAGTGCAACTCTCTTTCATTATAGATGAAAACTAGTTTTTAAGCTGTGTTCACATAAGAAACTTCTAAACCTGTAGAGAATTTTTACGAGTTTATTTGAGCCAAGCTGACGACAATTGCAGGGAATCAAGCTCTCAACGGGTTGAGAAAATGTTATGGAAAATATAAAGAAGCAGAGGCTCCTGGAGTTAGATGGCTCCTGGCTAAAGTAATCTGCAGAAATAGCCGCCTGGAGATGAACCCGAAGCTGCAAAAGGCAAAACAGGAAATGTGGGCAGCCTTTGTTAGCCTTTTCCGTAAGTTGTGGGCGCTATAGACATAGGAAGACACGGAAGCAGGGCCAGGTATGTGCTGTTCAATTCACAGAAGAAAGGCATGGCCCATGACTCTCAGCACGAGCAGTCAAAGCCTGCAGGCTTACTTTGGGAATCTTCGTAACAATCCTTTCTTTCCTTATCCTCACACGGACCATTCCTCATCGGCAAGGACTATGTTTTGCCTACTTCACCAGTGGGAAGTTTATGTTTAGTGATAAATGGACTGAATGTTGATTTTGAAGCTCAGAAAATGTGCCTTCAAAAACAAAACAAGAATCAACCAGTGAATGCACAAATAAGCGAAACGGCAAATTGATGTTTCTCTCCATTAATAAATAATAGTAAAAAAATAAAAAGCAAATAAAAATTACACTGGCAATAACCTTGCAAATGCACTTCAAACCTTTGTTTTAGTTGAAAAAAATGTATTTTTCTTTCTTTGCTCTCAGTCATTTCTTGGACAAAATAAATATAGCAAGGAAAGAAAAAAATTACCAAAATTGATTATTTTCTCCTTTGTTAGCTAAGAGAATCAGAATTCTCTGGGGGTTTCTCTCTTCTCTCTCCTTGGTTGCTTCTATCATATTTTATAATAAAATATATTGTAAAATAGAAAAATATATATATATTCTGTTTCTTCTGATTTTTAAGAAACACATATCTAAATTTAATGTGATGTTTTGGGAATCATTTAGCCCATGTAATTTATTTGATATAAAGAAAATAGAAATAGTAAAAGGATACCCTAAATAGAGATGGCGCATAGTTGCAGAATCTTGATGTGACTGAATTTTAGACTTTGCGCAAGGGCGCTTAGTCACACAAAGGGTTCTACCAATCACCAGGAACAAAGGCTTTGACCCCAAAGCAAAAGGCTCACAGGCTGCTTTGCATTGCTCTTCTGTGATTCAAGACAATCATTAGATTATTTATTCGGACTCTTTCTTTTTTCTATATTTACACAAGCTCTTCCCACTTTATTTTCCCATTAAAAACATTAATTTATTTTTAAAATTTTCATTCACTTTCATTTCACATAGGGAACATTTGAAAAAGAAAACCAATCTGGAAAACCAAAGATTAGGCCTCAAAATATATTCAAGCACTTTTCCTTACTTATATTTATAGGAAAACTACAGTACTTCTTTAAAAGCAATACTTTGATATAAAATTGATTTTTCTTTCCTTAAGATAATATATGCTTGTTTATCAACTTCACTTTATGTGAGCTCATTCCAACACTGACCTTTAATTTTGACATTCTGTTTGTAATCTCATGCTTGCGAAAATGAATATTTTCCTGTTGATTCAGCTGTACATATTTTGACACAATTTTTGGCCATACTTTTCTTTTAGAGCTTAATAGTGTATTCAGGTTTGCCATGAGAGTGTCATTATTCTGAGAATCACAGAAAAGATGCATGATCAAAATTTAAGATAATCCAAACACATTTCACTTATGGGCAATATTGTTTTGGAATATTTTCCCTGATGTAAACACCATACACTTTTTTAGTGAAAGACTATTTTACAGTGTGTGCATTCATTCAGTTGTGTACATTTCCTTAAAAAATATTATGAGTGATTTATTATTCTGTATCTTAAGTTTTAATAAACGGTCTACAAGTATTCTATTTGACTAAGGGTACAGTACAATTAAGGCATAAAGACTAAACTAGTTAGACACAGTTAACCTCTAAAAGGGAATCATAAAGGACACATTCTGAAACAACAAAATGCATTTAAAATGATTTGACAGATGGTTTTACATATTTCCAAAAGAATTATTGTATTCATTTAAGATATTTAATCGCAGGCATATTAAAGAGGAATGATTGTCTATTACAAGGTGGGGACCCCCCAAAATGGAATTATCTTCTGGAGGGTGGGGCCCTTGTAGTACAAGCTTCCACCGCTAGGTGAGTGTTCTAGGGACCCATCTGTATCAGCGTAGCAGCAACTGGCATTTTTGTTAAGAGGCTGTGTTGGGCTTCCGTGAAATTTTTTTGAAGACTCATGTTGTAGGGTAATCGGAGGCAGTCTGGCTCCCTTACCCAGATGTCAGGGAGACTAAGGGAAGCAGTTTCCCATAACCTTGAGAATGGGCCTGATAAGTAGTGTTCTCATAGCCTTGACACTGGGTCGAATAAATGGTTCCTATTACATTAAGTGGGCTCATATGTGCAGAATCTCGCTGTTACATGATATAGTCTAGCATTCGGCCAGCTTTTTTCAGTATTTAAGGAAGTAGGGGCTTCCCATTGGGGCATGCAGCTTGCAGCGTGCATGGGTCACCCACCCGCAATCAAGGCATGTCAAGCATCCCCACAGATCTGCGCATTTTCTTCTGCCTGCCCAAATCCAGGGTGGACCTGCCAGGCTTTGACAGGCTGCAAGACAACTGGCAAAGTTGGCTGGATTCGAACCGGCGTGGAGAAATTGTACTACTAAGCTACTAACCTTGAAGAGATGATTCTTACCCTGTACCTAGGAAGGGCGAGTGTAAGAGTTCTAATCCCTTACAGATAATCTAGAAACTGTACTTAGGCCACCCTCTATGTGAATTCTGAGCAATTACTCAGGATTTCATAGGGAGAATAAAGCCATAATGCAATTAAAATCACTGACTTTAAACTGTTTGGGTAGACACTCAAGGACATTTTCGGGCTTTGTGTATATGTGTATGCATCATGTTTACAATGCTAAAAAATACATTTTTCAGCATTGAGAAACTAAAACTTAAAACATATCTACACGTAGAAATCATTTCAAATATGTTTTTTGAATGATCAAGCAGTTAGACTCTGCAATGTAAAGAAAAAAACAAATGGCTCATTTGAAACATCAATATCAATGAAATTCCAAAGAAAGACAACATAAATTACATGTTTTTTTTAAATTCTTAGAAGTTTCAGGAAGACTTCCTCACTTGGGTCTCATTACAGTAAGTCCTCACTTAACATCGTGGGTAAGCTCTATGACTTTACGTGAAGCAACATCTAGGAAACCAATTGGACTGCAAGCAAATTGATATACCCAAGAGTGAAGTTCCTATAGCACCTCATCAACATGAGAACAAGACAGTGTTGAATGAAGCATTATTAGGGGACTACCATACAGAGAAAACTCAGTCCTAAACAGGACACCAGTAAGCGCCAGGAGACCAGGGTTCTAATTGCTGTTTTACCTTATTTCACTTTGTCACTTAAAACAAATCAGTTAACCTATCTAAGTCTTACCTATCTCCTGCTTAAAATGAGCAAGTAGATTGGATGATTTCTATAGTAGCCTCTAACTCTGTGATTCTGATTACATTCTGGCTTAAGACCAAAAATCCTTAGAGTAAGATAAGAGGCTACTACTTAAAGACACTGTGAACTTTATGATTGATATTTCCACCCATGTAAGAGGGGCAGAAAGCTTGATGGCAACAGAATGAGAGGCTTATACTTCCCCACAGAGCTGCAGGGCTCACTGCCTGGCTTCAGTCAGGGCTGGGTGAAATATCCCCCTCGTCAAAGAGGTCTGTCCTGAAACGACCTTTGTAACCACTCACCCATCGTTCTCGGAACATTACCATTTTTAATATTTCTTCCTCGTATGCCACCAGACATTTTACATTTTTAAAAATATTTCTGATGTCTATAATTCCCCTATGCATATAAATTGTATGAGCAGTTTTGTCTTGTTTTAATTCATGGAAGTGCATTCAACAGAAGAGAGCCTGGCACACAGTAGTAGCTCCATGAATTATGTTGACTGAATGAATGATGCTTTTGACAAGTGGATCAATATGACTGGATCACAGAGGTGTGCTGACCCTGCGTACAAGGTAATGAGGTGGGAAAAGTAAGCCAAACCCTGGTCATGGAAGGGTGGGGTGTAGCATTCCAGGCAGGGTTGTCCAGTAGAACTTTCTGTGATGAGGGAAATATTCTTGATTGGTGCTATCCAATTCTATATGTAGTCACTAGCCCTGAAGCTGTGATTAAGGAACTCAATTTATTTTATTTATTTTTAATTCAGTTTATATTTAAATGTGAAGAGGCTTGTATGACAAGTGGCTACTGTACTGAGTTGTGCAGTATTTACAGAAGTTGACACTTATTTCAAAAACAACAAGGTTTGAAAGTTTCTGTAGCAAACAAATAATAATAATAATTATATAAGAATTATTTTTTGAAATATAATACCCAGAGTAATTTTTAGAATGAATTGGAGTAGACAAAAACTGGAAGGCAAAATGGCTAGATAGAAACTTGCAAAAAGTTAGATGTTAGGAACTGAGGACCTGAATGAAGGCAGTGACAGTATGAATGGAAGAAGAAGTGATTGGGAAACATCAAAGAGGCAAAATCAGCAGGATTCTGATGATTTTTAACTATGAATGACCCCACATCTGCTGTTGTAGGTGATTAGATGGATATCAATATAAGCAACAAATGGCCCCAGGTGATGGAGAAAAAGCACAGGAGGGTCAAGGCCATTCACTGATAAAATTTCAGCTCACTTTGAATATTCTTTAAATCTGATGCCTAAATCTCAATTAGGATCCAAAAACACAAACACATGCATTTAAACACAAAAAGACAAAAAAAAGAAAACCCCCAAAACATTGCTTCCTTTCCTTGTTGGTCCAAAACATGTATAAAGAAAGTTTGTACCCAATTTAAAGTTGGCATTAAATTGAGACTTTTAACATGCAATATAAATATATGTGCTTGTGTATATATATGTGCATATGTGTATGTGTTTGTAAAAGCATACACATACATAGTTTGAAAAATAATTTAAGATTTAAGATGTTATAAAATGAATACATTCTTTTCCTTATTCTTGTACAAACCCACCCAGGACAAGCAGGCATATTCTTTTTTTTTTTTTTCAAAATGGAGGGATACATTTTTATTTTATTTTCACCTCTAAACAGTGAAACCCTTTCTATCCTAACACAAGGAAGACTTCTCCCATATTGGCAACTGTTTTTATATGGTTGGCAGGTTTCAATGGGTCCGAAGATGAATAAAATCTAGCTACTCTGCTGGATGCGAAGCCCGCAAACTTCCTCTTTTGAAGATGAAGTAGAAAATAACTGTCAGATGTAAGAAAGCCAAAGAGTGATTTAATAGTTCATCAACAAAAAAGCCTTGACCCTTATTTGCACCATTGAAATCTTAATATAACAAAGTCATATAATGGGACGGTCAGAATTTAGAAGCAAATAAAACTCCTTGGCAGACTGAGGACTTTTGCCATCTGTATTTAAAAGCAGAAGGAAACATTCTCTGCATTCAGACTCTGGAATAAACATATTGAAATCAAAGGTGTATTTATTTATCCCAAGCTAAGTAAAAATGAAAAGAAATGTTTGCCAGGCTCATGGTCTGAATAAAACTATCTATAATTTTGAAAAATTTCACTCCCTAGGGACTTCTAACGATTACAACAGCAGGAAATAGAGCCAAAGAGACTCAAAATAAATTGAAAACCATGATTGTAAGGGACTCTCCCAATGCCCAATGGAATGATAGTGTAGATTCACACAGATTTCAATGTATATCAACTAGTAGGACATCCGTCTGGACAACAGCGACATGATAGAATATAATCCACCTGGCAGACGTGCATATAATAGTCATCTTTTCTATTCTTCTTCTGAAAGAGTTAGGATTAAAATTATAAAGCATGTGAAATCGTTTTAGAGAAGAATGTGTATGTTAGATTCAGGAGCTATTGAAAAGTTTTGAAGTGAGAAAGAAAACAGAGAAGCAAGCATCAGTAAGAGCATGCGCAGAGGACAGCTTACTTCGCAGTGGTTAACACTGGTCTGATAGGTTTAGTCTTATTTTGAATAACTGCATTTTTCATTAAAAGTCAGCATTATGTGGATAAAATAATGCTTCCTAAGAATTAATTAAACAATAAACTGTTCATAGCCTTATGCTAGAAGGTGAATGGGGATTAGAAAATCTCACTACTGTGGACCTATGTATCAGATGGTACTATATTAATCTAGACATTGAAATCTTAAATTTTTTTCTCAAAATTTTTCAGTTTATTACTACATGTTTATTCTTTGTGTAAATAGGATCTAAAGATCAATATTTTCACTTTTCTTCCCACTTCCCTTGCCCATCCCCCGGCCTCAGAGATGGAGCCTTCATCATTGCTTTGGATTTGGTAGAAGAGTTTGGCATGACTGTGTCTGTTTCTAAAGAATAATTCCTGAGATATAAAGTTGGAAGTTATCATTACAAACATATAAATCTGATTTTCAAGGTTTTAAAGCAATAACATTTAATGTATTCTAAGACTGTATTAGCTGAACTGAAAATAAATATCTTCTTAGGAATGAACTTTCAAAACGGCAGCCATGGCCTAATCTACTGCAGACAAATGGTTAGTGAACTTCCTGAACTGGCCCTTTTCCTCGTCTTGTTCCTGTTTCCCTTATTTCACTTACCTAATACACAAGATTAAAAGTCAACATGGAAGGCAGTCTACTTGTCTAAGAAAGTTGTCCTCCAAGGATCTCTATGCCTCCCCTAAAAATTCCTCCAAGGGAAAGAAAAGACTTTACACTCAACTGATGTGTAACACAATAGGGATAATATATGTAAATATTTTATTTGAATATGGATCAGGCAAGAATACTCATAGGAAGGAACTTGGAAGTAGTTTAAATTAGAGCAGGGTTATTTTGCTTATATTTAAATTGGCAATATTATTTAAAGTAAGTGAATTTGTAACTTTAAAGTTTGAAATTGCATTTAAGGAAAGACATCAGCAGATTGTGAAAAATCGTACTTGAGTACATAATTTAACTCTTAACTTCCTAGCTTGTCCTTGAATATGTTATTTAATGTCTTTGAATCTTATAAGCTTTATCAGTAAAATGATCATAGTTATCTGTATTTAATGTTTTCATGATGTAATTACAATGTCATATGTAAAATATTTGGTAAAGAGTAAATTTTCCACGTGCTCAGGTATCTAACTAATAGGAAGAATGACCAACATCAAATAATTGAGGAGATTCTTCATCAAAGCACTGCAGGCAAAACTAATTTCAAAGCTAACCCTCCTTTGTCCATAGTTATTGGATAGCTAAGGCCCACCATAAATAAATCTTCCAGAAAGATGAAATGAGCAAATTAAGATTGGCCTGCAAGTTAACCTGAAAAATTAAGTATATTTAGGTGTAAACTACCTTGGAATTTGACTACACCTATATGAAATTATCAGGTAAATAACAAAATTTCAGCCAGCACCGTGTGCTATTAAATACGTGAAAGCAGTGTGAACTCACAAACTTTGGATGAGAGGTGAATTGCTACAATCACTTTGAAAAACTGTCATTATCTAGCAAGCATATATCTCACATAAAACTGCAGAGTTATACTCGCATAAATATACAAAAATGCTCGTAACAACTGTGTTGGTAATAGCCAATAAAAAAGAACATAACGAACAACATGCCATAAAAGTAAAATTTACAACTAAGTTCTAAAGTAAACAAATGAACTTCAGCCACCCTCAATGAAATATAAGAATCTTGTAAACATAATACTAATTAAAAGCATAACAAAATGAAATATACAATAAAGCTTAATTTACATGAAATTCAAAAACATGTACAAGTTGCATTATTTTGCTTCTTGAGTAGCAAAATTTTAAAGAAAAGTAATTCCTGTAAAGTCAGGATGAGTCAGTGAGCAGGACAAGGGCAGTCTCCTTAAAGATAGCCATGCATCTTCAGGGTGCCAGGAGGGTCTCTGCCCTGACATGGGTGGTGGTTACTCAGGTGATCACTTTACAATTATTCACATTACATTTTATGTCTTCTCTGTACTTTTGTAATATTTCACAATTCAACATGTTTTTTAGAAATTTGGCTATGCCTATTGTAGTGAGGTGAGTCCTCAGAAAGGATATGCCCACTGCGAACCTCAAAATGTGATCTCATTTGGAATAAGGGCTTTTGCCAATATAATTCAGATAAGGATCTCCAGAGACCATCCTGAGTTAAGGAGGGTCTTAATTCCAATGACAGTTTTCCTAAGAAGAGACACAGAGACTCAGGGAAGAAGGCCAGGAGAAGACGGAGGCGGTCGATGGAGTGAGGTTGGCATATGTCAAGAGAAACCATGATAGGCAAGGAAGGACCCTTTCCTTGGAGCCTTCGGGCAGGCATCTGATGTTGAGCGTCTGGCCTCCACAACTGCGAGAGAACAATTTGTGTTTTAAGCCACCCAGTGGGTGGTAATTTGTTAGAACAGCACTCAGAATCCACTACACACATTATTTAGATCTAAAGAATTAAATCACTAAAAATGTGGTCACCAACTACACAGAAGTTCATGATATCTTTTCCATATAGACAATATTAACTCTAATTAAAAAAATTATCATTGTTCTTATAATTTTACTTTATTTAAGGTTTTAAATGATGAGAGACCAAACAAAACAGAAAAGAATGAAATGTAGGACCTAAACATTGATTCCCTCTCTTTTTCAACAATATTTATAATCACTGAAGATTGGCAATATTAATTTTACTTAACCTATGATAATCAGCTTCTGCCTTGGAAACATAATTAGAATATTTACCTTTGGTCTCCAATTTAGTCTTCTGGTAAATTGTCTTGAAATTTTTCATTATTAATTTTTATCCTTTGAAAGCTTACTCATACCTTGTCCATTCTGACTAAACCTATCCATTTCCATTGTGCTCCTTAACAAAAACAAAACAAATTGTTAGTAAGTTGGATTAAGAGTTGAGATCCTTCTTAATTAAGAAGGCCAACAGATATATGAAAAGATGCTCAAGTTCACTAGCTGTTAGAAAAATGCAAATCAAAACTGAAAGTACAATGAGATACCACCTCACACCTGTTAGAATGACTAGCAAGATGAGGAATAACAAGTGTTGGGGAGGTTGTAGAGAAAAAGGAACCCTCATTCACTGCAGGTGGAAATGGAAACTGCTACAGCCACTATGGCAAACAGAATGGAGGGTCCTCAAAAAATAAGAACGGAGTTATCATATGACCCAGCAACCTCTCTTGTGGGTATCTACTCCCAAAGTTTGAAAACATTTCTTCATGAAGATATACATACCCCCATGTTCCTGGTAGCATTATTTATGTGGCTAAGACATGGAAATAACTGACCTGTCTTTTAACAGATGACTGGATACAGAAGGTGTGGACTACTACTCAGCCATAAGAGAAGATTTAATACTGCATCGGCCCATCATGGGTTGATCTTGAGAATATCATGTTAAGCAAAATAAGTCAAACAGGAAATGTCAAGAACGCTTTGTTTCACTCATATGGAATATAAAACTGAAAGCAAGAAATGAAGAACCAAGAAAAACAAACAAACAAAAACTCGTAGACACAGTCAGTAGTGTGGTGGCTACCAGAGGGAGGGGGAGTTGGGGAGGGTAGTGCAGGGAAAAGAGGGTCAAATACATGGTGATGGAAGAACATTAGAATTTGGTGATGAACACAGAATGTGACACACAGATGATGCCTCATAGAATTGTAGTCTTGCAATCTTTGTAATGTTTTAACCAATGTAACCACAATCAATTTATTTTTTAAAGAAAATATAGTAAAGTAGATTGTTACTGAGTTAAGATAGGGGCTTCTGCCCAGCATTTAGCAACTCTGTATCTCAATTCAAGATATTTAACGTTTCAGGACTAAGTCTATTCACTTCTATAACAAAGATAATAATATCTACATCAAAGAGTTAGTGCATATAAAAACATTCAGTACAGCATCAATAGATAGCATCACAATAAATATTAATTGGTCTTCAGCCTTATCATGTCCCCCATCTTGACTCAACATTTTCTGAAAAAAAATTCACCTTACTTTCCCACAAACACTAAACTTTTGGACAACTTCTCAACCTCTCTCATCTTTCATCCAAGCTTCTTAAAGGATTTGTCTCCATTTCTCTTTAACTCCTCATCAGCCATTCATTCTTCAATCCACACATATCTGAGTTAAATATGAGGACTTTAATATCCAGGCTGTGGTTCACACATATCTACATTTCACAATGCAACCCATGTGCCTGTGACTTAACTTGAATGTGAGATGCATACCGTGCCTGCCACATTACCACACAGAATGAAGACCGCACACTCCCAGGGCTTCCTGGTAGCTCCATGACATAAGGCTAAATCTTAGTGAAAGGGATGCAAACAGTATGGGCTGGACTGTGATGGAATATTTACATACACCAGAAATTCTGAAAGTTTTATAACGCAGAGAGGAGTGGTGTTCCTTCCAATGGCAGAGTGGAGATCTGGAAGAAGCCTGATTGAGTCTGTCATGCTTTCTTCAGGATGGGTTGCATTCCACAATGCTTCTTTCACAAGAGTGAAATAAATGTCTTGTTTACGCACCTGTGATATGGGAGTATTTCTGTTTTGTGCAGCTAAGCAGACCAATCATTTCCCTGTATTTGAACCAGACTGGCATGGTGAGCTCCTGTCTTATATTAGAGGTTGGTTGCTATTTACTGTTTCAAAAGAGCCTCAAAATGAATGCACCTGAAACCAAATTCATCATCCCCAAACTTCTTCCCTATACTTTATATCTCCACTAACCATGCCAGTGTCTGCCCACTTATTCAAACAGACCTTGTCCTAGATGCTTCCTCTCTCATTTGTAATATGAAATATTCAACACTACTACCACTAAACAACCCCTGAATTCATATTCATCTCTTCCTTGAGTTTCAAGAGTATATTCCTTTTATCTCTACTTCAATTACAGAGATATATTGTTACATATCAATCCGATTACTTTGTTCTGGAACATTAATGCACAAAGTTTAAAATTGAGTGATCAAGAAGTATAAATATCAATGAACTATGTAGGTGTATAGGTACAAATACTAAAAGAAAAAGCTTAGAAAGTTCAAAGACTGTACTTGGCCTTGGAGATTAAGTGTTTTTGATGGGGAAGCAAGAGCAGAAGATCTCTATATTTTGCACATTGAATTATTTGGTGAAAATGCATGCTAATTTTATTACATTAAAAAAAGAAAAATATTTATTAAAAAACTGTCATCTAAAACAACCAAATATTTCTTAGAAATATACATGTATAAATATAAATGAGTTTAAACTGTGATATCAAAGCAATTGAAAAATAATGCTTTGAACATTTTCAACTGTTTTAAAAACCTTGGAAACTGCTTGACCTCCAAGTCTGTATACTTCTCCATTCAATTTTTACAATATTTACATGTTTAGCATACTCTTTCTCACTGTGTCAATAAGTTTAATGTGAAACTCAGATGTTCAGAAGTTCTAAATTAATCAGCTGTGGATTAATGTATGATGGACTCTACCATATACTTTGCTAGATAGCGAATCTGAAATGCAGGCGTAAACTCTGCCTTGATTCAACCTCCACTGATAAGCAGCAAATCTGAAAATAATCTCTATGAAAGTCCAATATTTTACAACATAAAAAATATCACTATTACAAAAAGAAAAATTTAGTCTTCAATATCTATCTGAGGTTGAGTCAGCGAATACATAAACAAAACGTTTCCACATTCCATTTCTTGTCCTTTATGAGGAGACCTCAGTTTTTACTTTATACCCCCTATACGTGTTAATTTAAGAAAAGTTACTCTGATTTTTTACTAAATTGAGAGAAAAATGAAAACATTCTGGAGACTGGCCTGGTATAATGCATGTGTAATGGTGAAAACTTGAAGTGAAATCAAACAGGGCACAGGAAATCAAATGAGCTTAAGGATTTAACTATAACCAAGGAATAAAAGGTTATTCAATTTTGCAAAATCACAACAGTCTTCTGAGGAATCTAATTAAGGAAGAAAATTCTTGTTTCTTTTACAATAGACCTTTACACTATTTCTACTCAGCAGTCTCAAAATGATTTCACTAGGAGGTACCAGAGTTATTGAGCTGAAATGGCAGCTGCTGTTTTTTACTTTCCTTTATTCCATAAAAGGACAGGTAACTTACATTTGTGTTTAGGGTACTTCACTGGCACGTCCCCTCTGCGTTGCTTCTCCCCAAAAAGTTTAATCTAATTTAGAGTATTCAAAGTATCGGGTTCTTTTAAAAAAGTGATTAAAAACATGATGCCTTTTCTTCACCTACTTCTAAGTTAGGACTGCCCTTTCAAAGAAATATGAAGCTGAGACAGATAAAGTTCATCTCAGTAAATACGACAATTCTCTGGGGGAAGAAGGCTCTATAGGCAAGCCCAGCTCTCCATTCCTGTGGTTTAACAACATCCCCAGGAAAGGAAGATTAAGCGGCTCTCCAACTGCATTCAGAGCTCTTCAATCGATGTCAACAACATAAATCCCTTCCTCTTAAAAATCAATGGAATTATTTTCATATTTGAATACTTTTTTATCATAAAAGTATATACAGCGCCTTTCTGGTAACAAAACAAGATTGATAGTGACCTTAGATTTGACCATAGATTTCCAGGTTTCAACAAAATATTGCCTAGACAAAATCATACTGTTTGGAATTTTTTAGTGAGTCATTTTAGAGTGAACAGAACTAAAGCACATGGGTGAGTGGCAAGCAAGATAAAAAAGTGAAAAATCTTATTCAATTAACTGCGAAGAAGCAGTTCAGATTTTTTACAACTGAAGATTCTCCTGAGGATACAAGTAGGCTAATTAAATAGGTACTTTTGTGCTTCTTAATTACTCTAATTTCTCCCAGAAAGATATTATATGAAATTAACAATTGGTCTATAGGAGCTAAGATATAAAACTAAAAAAAAAAAAGCTAAACATAGTTCCAACTTAATATGATGAAATTAAGTTAGAAGCACGGCATTCACAGGTAAGTATGTATAAGATATTTCTACATACGTTGTACTAAAGTAGAGCTCATTGTATGTAGGTGGGAGAATGGATTAAATATGATTCTTTAAACATTTGGAAGGGTTATAAATACATTTATTAATTGTGTTGCAAATCTATAAAGTATAGGGAATTCTTTATTAAAAACAGATTTGCAGCAAATCAGTAAGCTATATATGAAGCAAGTAAAAACATTGAGTATAATCTGTAATGATGTCATTTATCCATCAAAATCTAAAAATAAAATAAGCCATATAAAATCATTTTATAAAAGATCTTTTAAAATAACCAATTGAGAACTTTATACAATTCTTACATTTATAAATGTAAAGAATTATCATTAATGCAATTTATTATTAACTATATAAATGTGGACTAGTGTGTTGAAATAATTCTCAAATATATTAGAAACGTCTCTGCCTTATTAGGAAAAACATAGGCAATGACGTTGACCATATTCTCTTTGTCATCCTCATGAATGTCACATACGTAGCACTTAACCTTCCAGATTTCTGTTTCTCTGCTTCCAAACCTAGTGGTTCCTCTACCTGCGTCTCCATTATCATTCTTCTCTCCTTTTCTAATCAGTGTGCTGCCATAGCTTAAGAAGAACTAGATCATATTCCTCAAATTGGTTACTGAGACTAAACATATCCCCTTACCACCTTTCATATAAAAACTGTGTATCTGCCTGGGCTGGTGTGGCTCAGTGGATTGAGTGCCAGCCTGAGAACCAAAGGGTCGCTGGTTTGATTCCCAGTCAGCGCACATGCCTGGGTTGTGGGCCAGGTCCTCACTCAGGGGCGTGCAAGAGGCAACCACACACTGATCACACCAATGTTTATCTCTCTCTCTTCCTATCTCCCTTCCCCTCTCTCTAAAAGTAAATAAATAAAATCTTTAAAAAATACTGTTTATCCAGAAAAAAGTTTCTGTGTCTCACACAATGTCCCTAAGATGTACAAGTTCATTTCATATATTTATTACTTGAATAAATAACTGTGTGAAGTTAGTAAACACATAAATAAATAAGCTTGAGAGATGGGCATGCTGATAAAACAAAACAATACAATTTTAGCTGAAGAAAACTTTCCAGAGCACGAGAGCGAGCATTTTGTAATTACAGATTTTATGAGCACAGAGGACATGACTCGTAAGACCACTGCTTGTCTAATTATGCAGCTAAATGAGCTGAGGTTCTCCTCAGCTCATACGAAGTCTGTGTAGGCCACACCTCTACAGTGCTGGCTGATAGCGCATCCAGAGTGCCCGTCATATTGGCATTTAGCCTGTTTAAGCATCATTGTTCTAACTTGAATACAAATTAGGGTTTTGCAGAGGCCAGTGGAAACAGGCTTTTAGGGCAGTCACATTTGACAAAGTTCTTTGTCATCAGTTTCCATGTGAAAATTACTTGTTCCAATGACAATAGATACATTTTTCTTGGCTTTTAATTTCTCTGTCTTTATTATTGTTTAGCTATTATCCATGAAAGTAAGGGTTTCATTAAGGCAACTGAGGGATTCCTCTGAAGTCTGCTCAGGCCTCAGTGTCCTAAACCAAAGTTTCACCTCCATCAACAGATTCTTAAATGCTACCATGTGTCTCTGGAAAAAAAAAAAAAAGGCAACTATCAAAAAATAGAAAGCTACTGTATATCCAGGCATCTCTGTATTTAAAAAAAAACTTGCCATAGAATGACAGAATTATTTCAGTGGTTCTCCCACTAATTTAGCGTTCGGAGCAACTTGCCTAGTGGGAAAACATCCAATTTAGTGGCTAATGAGAAAACCTACTTGAAAGCAATTCCTGAAGGAAAAGTTTAAAAAGAACAGCTAAAGTTGTGTTTGTTTCCTCTTCCCACAGCAAAACAAGTACAGTCACTGCGAACCTACTCCATTTCCTGTCTGAGCTCCATAACCCTAACCAATTTCAGAAGGGAAAACGTACTTCATTTTCAATGAAATGATCTCTTAACTCGTTCTTCCTTTCCCCCTCTCCGTAGCACTTTCACCTTCCGACCTGCTGACATATTCTCTTATCAAAGACACTCCTTGCTGTCTGTGCACACACAACAGAGCTCAGATGAAGGTGAGGACATTGGTCTCTTTTTTTCATTAATACAGCCCAAGTCCCTCGGCACCTACCAGACATTCAATCTGTATTTGTTGAATTCATCAGCCAATTTTTTTGCCACCTTTCATTTTAATTAAAAGTACATAGGGCATTAATAAGATATTAGCTTCCTGAGGACCTATATTTAATAATTGTGAGTTCATAAAAGTGGAAGCCCGGAAATCTAGATTTTCACACACATCCAGACAAGCACAACCTAGATAAAGGATTTTTCCATAGGCCCTCGCCAAATGTGCAAAATAAGATAGTTGTTCTTATAGTGTAATATCCACATCTTGAAGGTGTTTATTTATTTATTTTTTATTAAACCTAAGCATCAATAGCGGGAAGAAATAAGCTTTCAACCAATGGTTTTTAAAAATGTATTTTAGAGAGACGTATCTCACAGGACTATGGAAGCTCTAAGCATAATAACTGTTTCAGGTAAAAGGACACTCATTCTTTACTTGCCATTTGACTTAGAAGCTACACAGGGAAGTAAATTATTCAGAACCAGGCAGGATGTGAGCTACAGCCCATTGCATTAGTCCAGCCTGGACAGATTTTGTGTTACTCTCTTATTTTTAACAAACTTTTCATAGATTCATCTTCTTTTTTAAAAAAGGAACTTTGTTCAATACACTTAGCTAATATTTTCTTGGATTTCTACAGGTTTATGCCTCTTTTAAACTCCTAGTGCTTAAGAGTGTTCAGATTTCTGTTTGCTTGAGAACTACATCATATCAAAAAAATGTAAAAAGATTGGAAAATACTTAAGAAACATTCAAGTTTAGAGAACTTATCTTACTGACCTTGAAAAAGAACAGGAAAAAAAATCGAAAGAAGTAGTTTCTATGTGAATTTAAGTATGCTTACTTCCTATTAGAATTAATAATGCTTATATATCAGCTTGAGTGAAATCAAATGATCCTAAGACAATTGGCCAGCATTAATGTGAGTATTTGCAAACAAACATATCTATTTGAAAATTATAAGCAACACATGGGCCAAAGATTGGGAAGTAACTAAGTGCATTAAAATGAATAAACAAATTATGCGGGCAACAGGACAAGCAAAGCAAACGAACAAATAAAAAATCCTCACCAGAGAAAGCAAATACAAAGCAGGTACCACTTGCTTGTCAGTGGTAGCATTCGGTAACGTCAGCCCTGGCCTGACAATCATTGGCTGGACCCTAGAAGAGTGTCTGAATCTATTCAGTCCTTAATTCCTTCCCTGTACAAGAGGAATTTGGATTAGATGCAAGAATTTATTTTAAAAATACACTATGTAAAGCAAAACCACAGGAACACCGCAGGGTATCAGAACTGGGGCGGCCTGCCTCTTCGCTCTTACTTCTGCTCTCCCTGAGCCCCGAACCCCTGCTCCTCCTTATGTCTCTGAGTAATTCTCAGGAGACCTTTGGATGCACTTTGGGAAAGTCTCTGGCCTGAATGGTGTCGTTGGCCACCTCAGAAATATTCTTATGCTCCCAGAGATGACACACTACGGCTATCGATCATCACCTTAAGGTTTATTCAGTTCTCTACATCATTTATAATTTTATTATCATGCTTTCACGGGAGACATCAGGCATAAAAAATAGCAAATTTGTACTTAACTTTCTTTAAGATAGATATCACACCTCAGGAGAATAAATCAAGAAAGTATTGCATTTTTACAACCTAGCAAACAAAGCACATTTGCTTGTAACTTTTAAAACAGAAAATCTAAAGAGACAATAAAACATTCTTTGACACTAGCTTGAGATGTAGTTCTAAGAACTTGTCAGCTTTAAAATTCTGATTTTAATATTAAATCGGCTGTTTAGTCAATATTATACTATTTGTAATGCATCTTGATTTGATAACATTAAAAAAAAACTATCTTCAGAATAAACCTGAGATTCAAAATACTTCCCAAGAGCATTCTCTTACCTGAGGGAATTTATTTGATGTTTTTATATTAAAAATAAAAAGGAGAGGGTAGTTTAGGATGGAGGCTATAATGACATAAAGCTTAAATATAAAATCGTTACCAATTGAACTACCTTCTTTATACTTACAATAAAACATGAAAATTCAGCTGTGTATACTGCCACCTATAATTCACTGAAATATAGCATTCTTCTCAGATAGAAGAAAAAAATTCACCAATATTCCCAAACATAATAAAAATTCAGCAGAAACTGTGTAACCATCAGCAATTTAAGGCAACAGCACCATATTTAAAAACGATATCCTTAAATTCCACAGTCTTAGTGTTTTTCTTTATCCATTTTATTCACAATTATTAAAGTTAAAATAAAATTCTAACATCAGTAACTTTTATTCCAGCAACATCGAACATTCTTCTTTGTGAGTAGGTAAAATGTAAGAGCACAGAAATAGAGGAGTTCTTGTTGGCGTCTCTGAGCTATGAATTATATCTCATGCTCCCATGCATATCTTTATTTTAAACTTCAAAATATATATACATTTGAGAATACTAGATAAGCCCAAACTACTAACTTTAAGGGGGAGGAAAAGGAGCATGTTTAAAGGAGGTGTTCATTTTTAAATTGTAAGCCAATTTTTGCATCTCAGCATAGCTTAATTCTGATGTACTATTAAAAAGAATCATAATAAAGATGGATACATTTTAAAATAAATAAACGGTATGCCCTAGGTTGATATCTAATCATTGCCTTTCAGAGGTAAACATAATCTTTTATATTTTAATTCTAGGAAAAATGTAGTTCATTAAGTAAGAACTATATAGAAAAACATAAACACATGAAGAAACAAAAAAAACTTTAAGAAAATTCTATGGTGAATTTTAGGAAGAAATAAATGACTACAAAACAACCAGTAAACTGAGTTTTCTGATCAGAAGTGATAGTGACAACTGTCTGTGCGTGTTAGAAATAAATCTCGTTATTCTAAAACCACTCTCCAATCAGAATCTGAAAAGCAGGTTACTGTTTACGGAATCTTCATCTCACACATACCACTTCCTAGAGTTATGGGATCCCAACACCAAACCTGGATTTTAAAAGTCCCGTTAATGAGGAATATATGTTGAAAGGCTAACAATCTTAACTGCAAACCTGTGTCTAAAGGGACTCACATTCCAGCCTGGATTTTCCTTTCCAGACTCTTCACCTGTTTCCCCCTCTGGAGGTTTCAGTTGACAGGGGCCACCCAAGGAGGAGTCCCAGGAGCGGGTACTTGAGTCCTGAAAAGTGCTTCTGGTGTCTCCGCTCCCTCCAATATTTGTTTGGGAGTTGTTGTTTTTCCCTCCTGGTCTGGGAGTTGTGGTTGTCATTGCTGTTTTTTCCTGCTTCTGGGAGGCAACCTGAATGGCATGATGTTAACCTTGGTCTAGCCTTGGCTGGTGCAGCTCAGTGGATTGAGCATGGGCCTACAAACCAAAAGGTCACTGGTTCGATTCCCAGTCCAGGCACATGCCTGGGTTGCTGGCCACATCCCCAATAGGGGGACATGTAAGAGGCAGCCACACATGGATGTTTCTCTCCCTCTCTTTCTCCTTCCCTTCCTCTCTCTCTAAAAATAAATAAATAAATAAAATCTTAAAAATAAAAGGAAGCAGCATACCTACAGGGACAAAACACTCAATACATGAAAGGATCTCCATCTAAAATGGAACTGCAATACAGGAAATGGGGAATCTTATCTGTTGACCCTCAAGAAAACAGTAGAGAGGCGAAGAATATCCCTCAAATGTCTGATCTAGGGGAAAAGGGAAGTTTTCTCCTGATCAAGGCAAGCAGGCCAGGAATCTCTCCCCATCCTCAGGACAATGGAATCGCTGCTGGGACCTGGCTGGACCGCCCCCTCCCTGCACTTCTGGCCCGTGAACACAGCTGGCCCCAAGCTCTCAGACTGGCTAGCAGCTTGCTACTGTTTGCCTTTCCGAAGTCCAGTTCCCATGCTTTTGCCGGATAAACTCAGTTTGCGGTCTTTTGAGCTTGCTTCATTTTGTTTCTTTATGTAGGTTGACGGATACTAGTATAGATCTAATTACCCCATAGTTTATTTTTAAGCAATGCTCAAATCCATGTGGAATTCATTTTTGTATATTGAATAAAACAACAAAAAAAATTAACCCTTTCCTTCCATAACAAATAGACATGGAACTTCTCCACTGTAAACCAAGCAGACAGCTGCATGTAGCGTCATCTCATTGTGCGGTCTATCCTGTGTCCCTGAAATAAATACACACACACACACACACACACACATTTTCTTATATCACATAGTTTTAACTACCAGGCCTTTTTTCTCACATGCATGTACTTCCCATTTACACTTAAACCTTTTTATTCTGGCCAATTTATCCCGATTTTACTGGCCTGTGTAGGTCTCATGGGATTACTCTTAACACGGCATGTATAAAATAATTACTATCCTAATTACAGAAACTCCAAACTCCTTAATATCTAAAGGACAAATAATATGCGCCTGCCAGTTGTGGAATAAGAAAGCTGGAGAACGAGCAAAGGAAAAAGAAAATGTGCTCGGGTGATCAACAATCCTTTTTCGAACAGACATACCTCCACGCCAGGAGACTGAAGAACTGAGGCCGAGAAGCCAGACAGTGTCCCCTGAGGCTTGGAATTTAGGACATTGCTTTGAATCAACCAAATCAACCTTTCTTTTTAACTTAACCCTCAAACATGTTTCTAAATTATATTTCCTGATTCTACCTAAGGCAGCAAATGGCCCACCATCTGAGCCATATTTGCTCATATCTAATTTTTTAATCACAGAGGACTCCTTCTTAGCTTGTCACCCTGACCTTATAAATGGAATAACACAATTTAGAATACTGGTCAAGGTACAGTTCACCTTTAGCATATGGGTTTGAACTGTGAAGGTCATTATATTTTTAAATAAATACATAGTCTGCTCTTGGCATCTTTGGGTTTGCATCCACAGATTAAACCAACCTGGGATTTGGAAATCCTCGGGTGTGAAGGGACTGCTTTTTGCATTGTTCTACAATATTTCATACAAGGGACTTGAGTGTCTGTGGATTTTGTCATCTGTAGGGGTCCTGGAATCGATCTGCCATGGATACTGAGGGATGACTGTACTTGCCCCATCCGTATTTAGCCAATTAACACAGCGTATATGATGTACAATAAAAATTAGATACAAACAAAATCATGAGATGATGGATCACTTTTGAGCACTTGGAGAGAGAAGGGATGCATTTCATCGGTTATAAGGGATAAAGTGCTTGTAACACACTTGGACAGCAGGACTGCCATCTTAGGTAAGGTTTCTTGGAAACAACCAACTTCAAAAGACCTTTCTCAGAGATTACTAAAAACAAGGCTGGTGAAATTCAGTATAATAGACACATATTTTAAGATGAATAGTAGAAACTTGAAAAGG
Source organism: Anoura caudifer (assembly GCA_004027475.1). NCBI lineage: Eukaryota > Metazoa > Chordata > Mammalia > Chiroptera > Phyllostomidae > Anoura > Anoura caudifer. The sequence goes on along the minus strand of PVKU01000057.1, from coordinate 394,051 downwards.
TCAAGGGTTCATTCATTTAGTCAGTATGTCTTTATTAAGTACTGGTTATGCAGCAGCCAACCAATTCATCAAAAATGTAACCATTCAGTACGATGCTGGTTACAGTTCTTGGGCCTAAGCAATCCTCCTCTCTCTCAACCTGTCCAGCAGAATAAAAATACGTTCTTGTAAAATGAAGTACTTGTTTAGGTGTCTGACTAAACCAAGTCAAGAAAAATGTTTTGAGAAAATCAGCAATCTGAATTTCAGCATTAAATTGGCAGCGGCAGCCAAGGCTCTCAAATAGACATGCTAACGAACAAGCAATAATACTAGGTTTCATCATAGTTCAAAGGCTGAACATTAGCCACTGGCCCAAGCCACAGCAAAAGCAATGCTCAGGTGTGAATGCTGAACGGGGGTGTTAGTCATCTCTGCTGAGCTTAGATTTGGTCAAGTTCTTATACGGCGGCAGGGGAACACAGAAATCCAATGAAACACAATTGGGTCCACCTGGCATCATAGATTTAGGAAGATGGGTCCAAAGTCAGGATATTGACCCACAATTGGATAGATTAATTTGCTGTTTTTATGATCCCTACAAAGAAGTGTTGCTAGTATTGCCTTAACTCTTTTACTGAGCTTCACTTATTTCCTTCTGCTAGGTCAATGTTGCCTTTAAAATTATAACAAAGTTGGAAAAAAAATAAGGCTATACATATAGAAAAAAAGAAAATTGGCCCTGGCTATTGTAGCTCAGTGGATTGAGTGTGGGCCTGCGAACCGAAAGATCATGGTTCAATTCCCAGTCAGGGCACATGTCTGGGATGCAGGCCAGTTCCTGACAGAGGATGCATGAGAGGCAACCACACATTGATGTTTCTCTCCCTCTCTCTTTCCCTTCACTTCTAATGATAAATAAAATCTTAAAAAAATATGTTTATAATAAAGAAAAAAGAAAATTGTATCTCTAACTCACTCTATACACAAAAATCAACTCTAAATGAGTCAATAATAAGACTTTAAATCACTAGAAATACAGGTGAATATCTTACAGATCTTGGAGTAGAAAAAAATTTTGTTTTCCTTTTTAATTATATTTGATTGTTTATGATATTACAGGAAATGTCCCAGATTTCTCCCCTTTGTCCCCCTCCACCCAACCCCCACAGCCCCTCAGACCATCCCCACACTGTCCTTTCCCTGCCAAACTGATGTGAACCGAAGGCCCACGCATGCATGGGCCTGTTTTGGTTTCTCTATTCTATCCCACTGGTCACTTTTTGTTTATCAGTTCTACACTTTCTTAACTCTTTAGAAAATCTTAACTGCTGGAAGGGCAAATATACACTACTTTTTTTCTTTTGCAGAAGGGAAATTCTTGACGTTTTTCCCTTCCAGATACATCTTTGAGTTAGCTAATCTGAAACTTGTTTGCATTTGCACTGGATCCATGGATCAATTAGAGGAGAATTGACATTTTTATGATACAAAGTTTTTGTTAAGTATGAACATAGCATATCTCTGCATATTTAAGTCCTCTTCAATATCTCTTAATAAAGTTTTATAGTTTTTCTAAAATATCATAACAAAAACTGACCTTCTCTAGAAATCTTGGCTTAATTGATTGTATTCTAGTCTCTACTCCCCTGCACTCAGCTTTCATACTTATTATCTGTTTTATCACTTTCTCACACTGCTTAATGAAGTTATTTAAACCTTTCTATGCATATTCTTTATCAATTTGACTATGAATCCTTGAGAAATACAAATATGACTTACATTTATGTTCTGTTCTCTCAGCATGTCTATGGGAGCGCTCCATCACACCGCACCAGTGCCTGCTTTTGCCTCCAAAATAGTCCAGTCTCTTTTGTAAGTTACTAAAGAGACTGGTAATAATAACAATACTAGGCAGAAAACAACGACAAGGAGGAAAATGTTGGGGAGAAAAGTCAAATAGAGTTGAGGTTTGAAGCTCAGATGTGGTCATTCTAATAAATTTATTCTATTTAAGTGACTGATTTCCACCAATTTGTTTTTAATTTTGAAAATTTTAGTACTCATTACCATGAATAGAGTAGTAGTTATTAAGGCTTCACATCAAGGAATTGAAACAAAATAAGTGAATCTATCAAATAAAAATCATTGAATCCTAAAACTTTGAGATGGATCTAGGAAAAAAAAGTATTTTACAATGAAAGAGGCATGTTCTTATCAAAACAATTTAAAAATCTATCTATATCAATATTCCCATATAAATTTAAACTTATGGAAAATTTAAACTTATCTGAATGAAAGCAAATAAAACTGTAAAAATAAAACATGAAAGCTTAATTTAAACTTAATTAGTTTAGTTGTCTTCATTTATCATTTGCATCTTGTCTTCAAAATTATAAGTCCCCCCCAAAATAGGAACAATTTAAAATTGTTCCTGCACCTCAAAGTAAATATTTTAGTCTGTATTTCAAAAAGAGAATAAACCAGCAGGTAAATCAATGGCAATGATTTTCAATAAATACCTAATTAAAAACTACTTCCCTCAAAACATCTTGCTACAAAAATAGTTAACATTTACTAAGAGTCTTCCATGGGCTGAGAGTTTTGCATGCATCATTTCAGTTTAAGTTCCGCAGTGAGTCCCCAAGGTCAATAGATCATCACACTTATCAGATGTTTGCAATGTTTGACTCATTCTGACAAGAGTTTCAGAGGAGTTGAATAATTTGGCCAAGTTCAAATATTGGGAGAATCATGGCTTTGCGTCTAATTTGGTATTCTTTATCATTTACTGTATCACTACCTGCAACAGTTGGTTGCCTTTGGAAATGAATAAGGTATAGAACCTCCCCTACAGGGCCCTCGTCACACATACTCTGAATTGAGGGGTAAGCTGTTCTGCTAAAAAAAAATGGGATGGTTTTCTTCTGCAAAATAATATCACCAAAATAATAATGCATATTATACTTACAAAGGTAAATAAGATTTCACAATCATCTTCACCAAAATAATAATGTACTTATCACCAAAATAATAATGAATATTATACTTACAAAGGTAAATAAGAGTTCACAATCATCTTCTTTTTATGATTTCCTTGCATATTTAGACTTATTTCCAAGTTGTTTCTTTCCGTTTTCTCTTGACACAAGATTGTCAAATACATTTAATCTAATTTTCACAGAAATTACAAATCAAAACCATGTTTTCAGAGCAACACGGAAGAAATTAGTAAAAATCGATAGTTGAAATTTTGTCTCACAAAATACTGCTTCCTTGTTAAATTAAAGACCAGTTCAGAAATACATACAAAATAAACACTAATATTTGCACTGCATACAAAGAGTACGCTTCTTGTTTTTTTCCAAGCTTCTCACATCTGACATACTAAGTGAACGGAGGCAATGCTTCTGGGACCAGTGATCAGCAGGGTGCTTTTCATGAATGGAGGACACGTTTGCTTTATCAATTTCCACCTTCAGTCATTTAAGTCAAGATGGTCAGGTCAGGCACTTCTTCTGGAGAAGGAGATGGCTGCTGATAGTCTAATTCACTTGTAAGAAAACGTGTTCGAACTTTGGTTTCCTGACAAAGCCTCAAAGATCATAAATGGTAATGGAGAAAATACAGTAAAGATTAAAAATAGTAATTAAAAAACCCTCAAATATATTCATGAATTCCTCCATGGCTCCACTCAGTGATGTTTCAGCCAGGATGGCCATTCTAAGTGGAGTACAATCAGAGCTCTTGTCACTCACACAAGAACCATATCTCTAAATTCAGTCTCTCTTTTTTTATCTGCTAAGTAAATCCAATTCAGATCGACCAGATAAACAGAGTGCAATAAACAAATGAGCCTTGGCATGAGGCTAAAAAGGCCTGGATTTGAATTTTGTATTAATTTGGTGATTCACTTAAATTCTGAACAACCTTAGTATCCTTCTCTATGATGCTGGGATGATAACACCTATAGACATGGGAGAATGAATGATTATTTATGTAAAAATGCTTGGTGCATACTGGAATGTTAGTTACTTTGACCTACAAAAGTAAACAAGGCATTTCAATAAAACAAAACATTTTACAGTATAACACTGTGAAGCTCATTTAAGTCAGGCATCCTGAAAATTGTTTCGTAAATAGTTATATTAACCACCAGTCAAACTTAGAGAAAACTTTTGTGAAAGTGTCTGTTTAACTACTCTGTTTACTATTCTGTTTACTATTGCAAGTCTGATATAATCTCAAGTAATGTTTGATATTATTTCCATGGTCTGGTAACATTTCCAAACTCTTCAGAAAATAACACTATGGTTTGCAGCCCTAATAACAATTTGGGTGATCTCATTCTGCATTGGTAAAGTCAAAAGCTTCCCCTTAAGAATGGAGTGAACCCTCGCTAACCACGAGTGTAATGCTGATTGTGTGCCTAGCAAATAAGAAACGAGCCCCCATGGGGAGCTCTAGACACCTTTACTCTTACTCATACAAACTCAGTCAGGGCTTACAATTAATGTTTGAAATTGTTCTACATCAACTTTAATGTTTAAAAGTTCACTTCCACCTCATCAGTAAATCCCACACATAATCCCTGTCAGTAATGCAACTGGCTTCTTAAGTGTGATGTCTTGTGGTTGTTACTTACGATCCTAAATACATCATTGATTTCAATAGTCTTTCAGCAAGAGAGATTATTAATGCTGTCAAAAGCAGACTCTAAGATTCCATATTTTATCTTTCTCTTTTTCTTTACAAACCTGGATAATTAAAATGAAGTCTAATAATGTGACTATAGAGGCCTCTGGGCAATTAGACGTTTTCTGTAGTTGAGTGTTAATACAGCAAAGACATCATTTTCACTTAAAATTCTATATACACTCCAAAATATTTAATTACACAGCCACAAATGGTTAAATAAAATGCTAGGAGCATTCATTCATCATAACACAGAGGTAAATATATTTTTTTTAAATTTCAGACTCTGAAAACAGCCATATAAAATTTTACCTAATGAATTTTTCTTCTGTAATTCAATAGCCATAAGATATATTTTGTCTACTAAGGCCAAAAAGTAAATAAAAAAATTAAAAAAATAAAACATTGGCTATGACTGTTTTACTAACTCAGGTGCGTCTTTAACACAGTAAGGTATTGAACGGTGTTATTTAAAAAAAAAAAAAACAGGATCAAACACATATGAAAAGGATAGAGACATTCTGGAGAAATCATATTTTTCAATACCCAAAGCAACAAAAGAAAAAGGGTAAGATGAGGTAATGCATTTTGATTTACAGAAAAGGAGGACCTGATGCAACAAAGACTGACACTCCTAATCAGATCTGCTTATTCGATTCTGAAGGAAAGTGTGGGACAAAACATAAATCCAAAGGACTATTTATCACTAAAAGACACAATATGTGAAGGAGCTAACAGGGATGTCATACTAGTACAATGTTCATCGCCACCCCCGCCCATACTCAAGAAAAATATATATATTTGGAAGCAGTATCAAATGCCATTGGCCTAATTTAAAAATATTCCTGGACCTCTTATTGATCAATACCTTATAGAAAGGATGAGAGTATAGCATCTGAACTGAAACAGTACTATTAGAAAATGATACCATGAGCATTAGGATGTATAATTCATGTTGCTTTCATTTGCTCAGACCATTGTAAAAATCCATAAATCATTTTCTTGTTCATGTATTGCTTAAGTGCAATTTGTCATTTTGCATTAGAGGGCTGCTTCAGCTCATCAGTGCTTTTAATTCACTGTTTAGAGTTTAACAAAATGCTGGCCCTGTCTGATCATTTGAAAAGACACTGAAATGTGAAGCCACACCAATGTTAACTAGGTTAAACAAAATGGAGAGCATTTTTACCTTGAATATCAAGTACAGCTTAATGGAATATCTAGTATTCTCAGTCCCCATAAACATGGATCGGTTCTCTGTTGGGGCCAAAGCATTAGAAGAAAACACAGCAACTAAAGAGCCACCTAAATGCTTCTAGTAGCCTAGGCTATATGTCTATCTTTTCCCAAGAATCTCTAGTCAACATTTATTCTTTATTGCAGATGAACAAAAGCTAACACAGTGTCTGTGGCCTTACCTTCCTCCCTCGTAAGTATGGTAAACCTATCGCAGGGTTACTCTTCAGAGTGGCAATGCAGTCCAGGTCCTTTGCGTTTGCTCTCTGCACTCTCCTTGCTGGAAAGGATGAGTGCCCGGAGCCATCTAGCTCAATGCTGGCCTTTGAAAGATGCCTAATTGTCAATTTTAATTTTTGTCTTCCATTTCTTTAAAAAAAAAAAAAGTCTTCTCTCAAAGCTCTGGGTACACTGCAATAATAAGAGGATTTAGAGACAAATTGCTTTCAAGTCAAGTTAAACCACTGCAAACACTCATTTATCCAAAGGCTGGTTAACAAACGTGTTTCCCCGTCCACCTCTCCTAGAAAAGGGTAGGGGAGAAAGCAACCGGGTAACCTAGTTTCAAAATGTGTAACTATGAATATAAATTTAACACACTTGTGGGATCCTTAGCGTCTCCCTATTTCTGCTGCACTTATAGCTCAATGAAAGAGACGCCTGTGCATTATCACTCTCATCCACCAACCAGGGTTTTTACGAACATTGATTTTGATAACCTCCCTCCAAATAATAACCACTTTCCCCTTCTGTTTCAGGATGCAATTTGTTTGGGCCCAGATGTTTGGTGTTCCTGGAGGGAACACAAGGGGGTGGGGGTAGGGTTAAGATCGCTAGGGATTGCTTCTCCCTTCGCCTTCCGGTGATAGGGTGTTCAGGAACACAGAATTATACGATATCCTGAATTTCAAAGAGGTCGTCAACCCACCACCCAGGCTATTTATACACGCATGGGCTCACTAAATTCTGGGTGCACCAAAGGGAGAGCGAGAAACAAAAGGGGAAGAGGAAAAATCTGCTTGATTGACACAGCAAGGGAGAAAATAAACCAGTTACACGGCAAATTTAAAGTGGTGCTTTGTTTTGTGGGTGACAGGGTGGGGCTGTTTAGTGGTTTCCGGTTTAGGAGGCAGAAAAGGCTATCAATGCCACTATCTGGCTCTTCGTTCCCAGCAAAGTGCTCTTGCAATTGCCCTTGGCTGGAGTTACCTAGGGGTAGGCGGGTGGCCCCGGCAGAGGACCCAGTCGTCCTCCCGCGGGTTCCGGGACACATCAGAGACTACAAGTCAGAGAGGTGAGACCTCTAGAGGACCCCGACCGTCGTCGCCGGCGCAGGCACAGGCCTCTGCGACCCAAGAAATCCTTCAGAGCCCCCAACAGGCCTGCCCTGCCAAACGAGAGCTCCAAGCAAAATTCTCTGGCTTGCCCTATGCAGCTTTCGCCGCTAGGAGGCGCTTGTAACCCACGTTTGTGGAGAGAGTCCCGTTCAAACACCACTGCTACGAAAAAGGAAAAAAAGGGAGGGGGGCGCTCAAGCGTTACCGTGGATGTAGTGATTATTTACAGGCAAATCTGGGCATCTCCCCACGTCCTCATCTCCACCTCTGGAAGCTCTCTGGCTCTCAGCGAACGCCCCAAGTCTGCTCGAACTTCATCTGCATTTTGAGAGCACAAACCTGTTCCCCAGTTTCTGGATCTGCATTGTCATTCAGCCGCATGGCTCTCACACGCAAACACGCACGCACACGAGCGCGCACACACACACATGTGTCCATACGTACAAATGAAAACATTTAGAAAAATTACCGTCATTTTTAAAAAATGCTCCAGTATTCTGATGAATCAGCTTGAAGAGCTCAAAAACATGCCATTTCAATCCTGCGGATCTAAAGAAAATGGAGGGGAGAGGGGTAAAAGTACAGATGCGTTGCCGTATTAATATTCACATAAACTATAATCTCCTTTCCATTGATCCACAGGTCCTTTTATAAAGTGCCGCTCCGTTCTCAGTCGCAAGACGTGACGCTACAATCGTTTTAACTGCAGCGGTTTTCACTTGGCTCTGGCTAGTCATCAATTTGCTGCAGCTGGGAGAGGATTAGCCATTTTTGCTGGCATCCTTTCCTTCTAACCGCTCAAAGGCAGGGCCGGTCTCCATGAAAGAGCCCGGGGCGGGGGCAGGGCGTAGGCACGCACTCCCGAGACCCGCAGGGGCACGGCTCAGTCCGCGATCGCTTCCATGGACTCGCGCCCTCCTCAATTCCCTGTCAGGAAGGAATGGCAAATTATGGGGTCGGGGAAACAAATCTTTTCCCGCAGGTTGTGGCGGTGTCACTCTGTGGTCATTTAATACCAGGAAGCCGCAGGGGACCTTCGCATTTTGTGGCTCAAAAAGGAGACTGATTTAGTGAACAGGAGCTGATTTAGTGAATCAAGCCCCCCACCGTCGCCCCGCCCCAACCCCCAGTAATTAATAGAAAACTGTTTTAAAAATCTTTCTGGGAGAATTGACATGCAATCTTCTCTCTAGCATGAACGAGTTCGTGCTGTATTTGAACTTCACAGGAGCTTGGTGCGTGGACGCGCCGCTTTGCCCCCGAGCCCGGCGAGTGGACACTCAGAGCTCTCCAAGCGCATCCTTCAGGACCCGGGGATCGGGGTGCAGGCGTCCGCTGAGGCTCATGCTCAGCTGAGCGCTTAGGCCAGGGAGGATGGATGCAAGCATCAGAAATGTGCCAGCGCGTTGGCAGATACGGGCAACGGCACACACACCCACAGGCCCCGCGTGTTCACGGCCTCGATCCACTCCCCGCCCCCATTCACGCCCGAGTTCGCTGCAGCCTCGCTGTAACTCATCCAGCGAGAGTGCAATAATCTCTAGGCAATAATCGGTGCCCGGGTCTAGCACGGAGGCGGGAGGGGGGGCGGGGAATCTCCAATTGTCAGAAATAAAGCAGAAAATAGCCTGCGCGCGCTGCCGCCACGTACCACTTGGTGTGGAGAGGCGCAGGGCTAGCCGAGGCGTATTGCAGCTCCCGGCGGTGCTCGGTACTCGGTGCCCAATGCTACGAGTCGAGCTTTCGGCGGGCTGGAGGAAGAGCTCAAATGAAACAAGCTCTTCAGTCGTTGCTCAAAGCGATCACAGATCGAACTAGGTCCCCAGGAGAATTAATCTAGTTGGTAGCAATATAGTGGGTCTGCAATGAGGACGGGAAGAGGTGAGTCTACGGAGTTTGCAAGTCTGTGGGCGAGGCCAGCCCTGACCCCTGGGCGTGAATCCCACCTCCACCCCACACTCAACTGCTTCTCTCCTGTTCCACGCGGCCCTTGCACACCCTCACGCTGTTTGACACAGGCCATATTATACCCATTTTTTAAAATGTCCTGCCAGTCTTTGCCAGAGGTCCTTCATTAGGTAACCCCTGCCAATTAATGGTCACACTGCAACTTTTTTCCGTTCTCGGTGATTTATTTCCGTGATCAGTAGCAAGGAAAATACCTTAAAGGAAAAAGAATGTTAGCGTCATTGGAAACCCCGCTCCTGAGAGAGGATACCGCAGCTGCTGTTGCTATTGTGGTTTTGCATTTGCTGATGCAAACGGGGGAACCTCTGTATTCCCTCTCCATTACCTACGGCTGGGGACTGGGAACTTTCCGCGGCAGAGTCCCCAGCAAGCGCCTCGGGACCTGCGGGGCGGTTCTCTCTGTCTCTCTGGCACTCACACTCACCGCGACCGCCTGGCCGCGGGTTCTATCCCGCCCCGCCCGGTGCCCGGTGACGTGCGTACTTGACGGCGAGTTCAGCCAGTTAACAGTGGGTCGGTGGGCGGTGCTCTTCAGAGATTGGTTGGCAGAATGAGGGCGCTGCGCAAAAACAGAGAAGCGTTGCGCTCGGAGCTCAGAAACTGCCAGCGTAGATCACAGGCTCTAAGGCTGAAGCAGGAGGAGGGAAGGACTGGAAGGAAGAGAGACAGGTTAGAGGGAAAGGCTGGGGAAGGAAACAGCAGAAAAGAAACATCTCATCACAGTGACTGAGAGTCAAATGACGGTGGAGATGAGGACGGAGAGAGACAAGACATGAAAGCCAAAACATTCAAATAGAGCGAAACAGGGGGGGAAATGCCAGGAAGAACATCCATCCGGAGAAATGAAGAGAATGAAAGTTTTATGCTGCAGAGCCAGTCTATGCTTTTCCGGCACAACATTTTTTCGCTGTTTTTAAGCCCTTTTGCATTTGCCCGCCGTTGACATTAAGAGGCATGTTCAGCGGTGCCAGCAGCATCTCTTCTACCTTCTCCTCTTCCTCTTCATCTTCCTCCTCCTTCTTTCCCTCCTCCTTCTTCTCCTCCCATCAGCAAGAAGACAAACCGAGGACAGTCTTGAAATATCGGAATTTCATCCTTGGGATTTGCCAGCGCCGCGTTGCGCCAAGACTGTCGGAATAAAGGACGCTGACTATTGTATTATTATTGTATTAATTGGTCAGTGGGAAGATGAGGAAAGGGGACGCTTGTCACCCTTTCTGCGCTAAGATTGAAAAATGAGGCTGAATTGGGGGAAGTCCTAAAATGAAGCAAAAGGAATAAGATTTTTTTTTTTTAAGAACAGAAAGCCACAGGAGCCCCCCACATAGCGTACTTTTATTTGTATATATATTTTTTCTCGTAGTGGTGGGGGAGGTGATTGGGTGGCTGACTGGCTGCGGGAAGCTGTTTCCTTTCCCTTTGGAGATGATTGTGCTATTATTTGCCTTGCTCTGGATGGTGGAAGGAGTCTTTTCCCAGCTTCACTACACGGTGCAGGAGGAGCAGGAACATGGCACTTTCGTGGGGAATATCGCTGAAGATCTGGGCTTGGACATTACAAAACTTTCAGCTCGCAGGTTTCAGACGGTGCCCAATTCCCGGACCCCATACTTGGACCTCAACCTGGAGACCGGGGTGTTATACGTGAACGAGAAGATAGACCGCGAGCAAATCTGCAAGCAGAGCCCGTCCTGCGTCCTGCACCTGGAGGTATTCCTGGAGAACCCTTTGGAACTGTTCCGGGTGGAGATCGAAGTGCTGGACATCAACGACAACCCCCCCTCCTTCCCTGAGCCGGACCTGACCGTGGAGATCTCTGAGAGCGCCACGCCAGGCACCCGCTTCCCTTTGGAGAGCGCATTCGACCCAGACGTGGGCACCAACTCCTTGCGCGACTACGAGATCACCCCCAACAGCTACTTCTCCCTGGACGTGCAGACCCAGGGGGATGGCAACCGATTCGCCGAGCTGGTGCTGGAGAAGCCGCTGGACCGAGAGCAGCAAGCGGTGCACCGCTACGTGCTGACCGCGGTGGACGGGGGAGGAGGGGGAGGAGGAGGTGAAGGAGGGGGAGGCGGTGGGGGAGGGGGCCTGCCCCCCCAGCAGCAGCGCACCGGCACGGCCCTACTCACCATCCGAGTGCTAGACTCCAATGACAATGTGCCCGCCTTCGACCAACCCGTCTACACCGTGTCTCTACCGGAGAACTCGCCGCCGGGTACGCTGGTGATCCAGCTCAATGCCACAGACCCAGACGAGGGCCAGAATGGCGAGGTCGTGTACTCTTTCAGTAGCCACATTTCGCCCCGGGCGCGGGAGCTCTTCGGACTCTCCCCGCGCACAGGCCGGCTGGAGGTGAGTGGCGAGCTGGACTATGAAGAGAGCCCGGTGTACCAAGTGTACGTACAAGCCAAGGACCTGGGCCCCAACGCGGTGCCCGCACACTGCAAGGTGCTTGTGCGAGTGCTGGATGCTAACGACAACGCGCCGGAGATCAGCTTCAGCACCGTGAAGGAGGCGGTGAGCGAGGGAGCGGCGCCCGGCACAGTGGTGGCCCTGTTCAGCGTGACAGACCGCGACTCAGAGGAGAATGGGCAGGTGCAGTGTGAGCTGCTAGGGGACGTGCCGTTCCGCCTCAAGTCTTCCTTCAAGAACTACTATACCATCGTGACCGAGGCGCCCCTGGACCGAGAGGCGGGGGACTCCTACACCCTGACCGTGATGGCACGGGACCGGGGTGAGCCGGCGCTCTCCACCAGTAAATCGATCCAGGTGCAAGTGTCAGATGTGAACGACAACGCACCGCGGTTCAACCAGCCGGTCTACGACGTGTATGTGACTGAGAACAACGTGCCGGGCGCCTACATCTACGCGGTGAGCGCCACGGACCGCGACGAGGGCGCCAACGCCCAACTAGCCTACTCGATCCTGGAGTGCCAGATCCAGGGCATGAGCGTCTTCACTTACGTGTCCATCAACTCCGAGAACGGCTACTTGTACGCACTACGCTCCTTCGACTACGAGCAGCTCAAGGACTTCAGCTTTCAGGTGGAAGCCCGGGATGCCGGCAGTCCCCAGGCACTGGCTGGCAACGCCACCGTCAACATCCTCATCGTGGATCAGAACGACAACGCCCCTGCCATCGTGGCGCCCCTGCCAGGGCGCAACGGGACGCCAGCGCGCGAGGTGCTGCCCCGCTCGGCGGAGCCCGGTTACCTGCTGACTCGTGTGGCCGCAGTGGACGCAGACGACGGCGAGAATGCTCGGCTCACCTACAGCATTGTGCGGGGCAACGAAATGAACCTCTTCCGCATGGACTGGCGCACCGGGGAGCTCCGCACAGCGCGCCGGGTGCCGGCCAAGCGCGACCCCCAGCGGCCTTACGAGCTGGTGATCGAGGTGCGGGACCACGGGCAACCGCCTCTGTCCTCCACCGCCACCCTGATGGTGCAGCTGGTGGATGGCGCAGTCGAGCCCCAAGGCGGGGGCGGGGGCAGTGGCGGGGGGACAGGGGAGCACCAGCGCCCCAGCCGCTCTGGCGGCGGGGAGACCTCGCTGGATCTTACCCTCATCCTCATCATCGCTCTGGGTTCGGTGTCCTTCATCTTCCTGCTGGCCATGATCGTGCTGGCTGTGCGTTGCCAAAAAGAGAAGAAGCTCAACATCTACACGTGTCTGGCCAGCGACTGCTGCCTCTGCTGCTGCTGCGGCGGAGGGGGCTCGACCTGCTGCGGCCGGCAAGCCCGGGCGCGCAAGAAGAAACTCAGCAAGTCTGACATCATGCTGGTGCAGAGTTCCAACGTACCCAGCAATCCGGCCCAAGTGCCGGTCGAGGAGTCCGGGGGCTTTGGCTCCCACCACCACAACCAGAATTACTGCTACCAGGTCTGCCTGACCCCTGAGTCCGCCAAGACCGACCTGATGTTCCTTAAGCCCTGCAGCCCTTCTCGTAGTACGGACACTGAGCACAACCCCTGCGGGGCCATCGTCACCGGCTACACAGACCAGCAGCCCGACATCATCTCCAACGGAAGCATTTTGTCCAACGAGGTAAGGCTGAAGCGAAAAGACCACCATCTCTCATCTCCTCCATCCGAGAGCCTCCTCTAGCCCGGCCCTTGTTCTCTCTGGTGCACTGTGTATTGATTTTTAGGATACTAGCTTATTTGTATCTTTGTAGGGGTATGCAAGGGGGGTCCCCCTCTTCCACCCCTTTGTGTGTAACCTAAACTACGTGTTGTCCCTAATTTTCTGCTCCCCACCCCTCCACGTTTATTTTCATTTCGTCTCCTTGGTGCTTGCCACCTTGGACCTTCTTTCTTCTCTCTGGCATCTTTGCTTTAAAATTCTACCCCCCTCTCACTCTCAGCGGTTTCCCATTTCAGAAATCTGGGAGTGAAGGGGCAAATGGGAGGGGACAGAGGGGAACGGGGTGGGGGAACTTGCTGGCACTGGCAAAGATCTTTTTCTCTTTGCGTTTGTCACAGGCATTAATAAAGTTAAAATTGTTTTGCCCTGTTTATCAATGCTTTCAGTCGCGTGTAAAAGTAAGCTATAGATTGTTTAACTTTGCACAGTTGTCTAAACTCGAACGCATGTCGTAGCGAATGAGTTATCAGATCCTTGTCCTCTGAACTCGGGTTGAAGAGAAGCCTTCAGTTCTGCTCTGGACAGCATTTACAGATGCTCTTGAAACCGAAGGCCCACACAGTGTGAATTTGAATGAAGTTGCTTTGGCACAAACCCCTGTAAGCGTAAACTAAATGGAAGGCTCAAACAACGATTGTCTTAAATATATCTTTTAGCTAAAAGTCACCTTCTTGCCACCGTTTTTGATATATTGCTGTTGTTGGCTTTCTTCATCAAAGAACTTGGCTTGTCAATTCTGATTTCTTAAAAGATGGAGAAGTGGCAAAGGTGGAAGGAGGGAGGGAGGGAGAGGGAGAAGAGAGTTGGTTTATGTTAAAAAAAAAAAAAAAAAAGTTTGGACCAGAAGAGTTGTGTGGGTGGTGGAGGCGCGAGGAGCATGCAGAGGGGCTTTGGAGGGGGAAAGATTCTGGCTGGAGGGAGGGTTATTCTCTCCTTCCTTGACAGGTTATTTTATTTATTTGAGTCTTAGATATTATTAATTGATTTTCATGAATATTTGTACAGCTCATTTGTATCTTAAGCACATTTTGACAATAAACAACAAAATAATTCCACAAAACATCCAAACTTTTTGCTTATTGAGCGTGCTGTTTTTCTTGTGTCAACCAGGATGCACCTGAACACTGTTCTAGGCCATGGAAAGAAAGATTGCAGGAAAGAACTAGGATGACTCTATTAGAGACAAGAGTTTATGAGCCCCGGCTATGAGGTCATTTGCATTCTCGAAAACACCCACACATTCAAAATTGGCCTTTTATTTCTGCATTTTTGAAACCTGCACTGAAAATCTAAACTGAATGTGTCTTTGCCTGTCCCCCTGCCCTTGCCCAGCAGGAGGGCAGAGATCTAAGAGCAGCCTGGAGATTCATACAAATGTACACAATTACTGAAGCTAGAATTAGTTCCTAACCTCAAAAGCAGACTGTTAGTTAAACCCTTAGCATTCAAATGCTCTTGATTTATTTATTTTTTTCCTAGACTAAACACCAGAGAGCAGAGCTCAGCTACCTAGTTGACAGACCTCGCCGAGTTAACAGGTATGAACTTCTTCTTCTTCGTTTTTTTTTTTTTTTCCTAGCTTGGTATATAGACAAGCTACTACCTACTATAACTAGGAATTAGGTATAATATTCAATATTAAAATAGAAAACATATAAAGTGCTTTCAATTAAGGCAGGTCATAAATACTAACTATGCTGTGTTTCCTAGATAATACATTAATATATGGGTATATTTTGTTTGTAGAGAAGTTACTAAACATCCTTGAATATTTTGCCAGTTTTCACTCCTACCCTGCTTCAGATAGTCTTCCCACCTGTTCCGGGTGTATATGCACACCTCCTGTATAAAAATGATATAGACATAAACTTAGCTCCAATCATACAATAAATACTGCCTAGACTTTACATGCCTTAAAGGGCTCGAACTGACCGTTAACGCTGGATTTTAAAGAGTTAGGCTTAAGCTGATGAAAACAGGCTTTCTACAGAAATAAAGCCAGCTGAGAATCTATGCGTCTGCAGCGCCACCAGTGACCATGTGGTGGCAGAAGAATGTTTTCTGTGTTACTTCACCTTTTTTTTTTTTTAATTCTAATATTCACGTTTTTGTGCTTCTAGTTCTGCATTCCAGGAAGCCGACATAGTAAGCTCTAAGGACAGTGGTCATGGAGACAGTGAACAGGGAGATAGTGATCACGATGCCACCAACCGTGGCCAGTCAGCTGGTAAGTGTGCTCAAAGGGCGACCTGAGTGCTGACTTTCATAATTAAAAAAAAAAAAATCTAGAAAGGATGCTGTCCTAGGTAATACCTTTGTGAATTTAATGTTGGTGGGTGTACAGAAATGCATGGTGTCAGCCTACGTTGATAAGTGTATACTCGAAGAGGGTTATAAAAATATGATGTTTCTTTGGACAGTTAAAGTTAGGAATTCATTGTGGAATACGTTAGAATACGAAATATTTCCTCCTGATGTAATGTGCTTTAATGGAGTTATAGTGCATGCTAAAAGCCATGGATCTCTCACCTGGGCCAGTCCCCAGTCTTCAGTCAATTAAGGTATCATTAGACTTGTTTGTGGATGAGGTCACTGAAGATTAATAAAATTGATTGACCTGCACTAGGTCACAAGAGGACAAGTGGGTGACTGGGGACTAGCATCCAAATGTCTTGCGTGCCACCAAGGAGTGAGTGAGAGAATGGATGCTGATTAAAAATCCCAAGGAGGCTGGAAGCAATACTTCCAACCCCGGGTCCTTGGACCTCAGGACATCAGGAAACCTTTGACAGCTTGTGTTTTCTGACGCCTGCTAAGTTTCCTCATCTTCTCAACAGAGCCCATGACCTGTCAAAAAGGGGGGCTCTGTGTAGTTACGTGTGGGCTTAAAGGTTGTCATTGACTGGCCTGCGATGGGATACATATATTTAAAATTTATTTTACTTTCTATACGTTGCTTTAATTTTTCTATATGAATTAATCTTCACGTTTTGTAGGACCTTGATAACTCCATTTACTAATCCATAAAGAAAACACTTAAGGGAAATAAAATACATACCTTACAATAATGAAAATAATTTCATAAAGTTTGGGTTTTCTTTTTGTTTCATTTGCACTTCGGCTAAAAGGGTGCTTGTTGATTTTTTTTTTTTTTTACTTTCTATTTTCTGAATAAGTTTTGTGTTTATCTGACACATAAGAAAATGGAAAGGGAAGTCAACTTTTGCAACTTCTAAGAATGTCCATCTTTGGATCCTCGCAGGGTTCAACTCCTTTCGCTTACGATTTGAGGTTTATTTTGGTTAATGGCATAAGCATAAAGTGGTAGGGTCCTCATTTTCAAGGTGACGTTGGTCCTCGAGAACACCCATTCGACACACTTGGTGGACGTCCGAATGGCGCCGAGGCCATGTGTGGAAGGGCAGGACACACCCCATGGTCTCCAGGCAGCAGGGGCGGCTGCAAACCTAAGACTGGGCTAATGTGCACTATGTCTGTGGCTGCCTTAGGCTTGGGAAACACAGGCAGGAGGAGGGGGGAAAGGCTGCTCAAGGGTCTCTTTATATTGCTGCAAGTCATTAATATGCAGACCTAATGAGACTTGAGAACTGCCAAGAAACCCCGGAGGTCCCTGCCCCTTGCGGGCCTTCACGCTAAGTGAACAGAGCATCTATTTAGTGTCTGGGACCCTGACAACAAACCAGCTCTTGCCAGAAGTTTATATTCGAGTACAAAGTCCCTTTTATTTTTGGCCTATATGTGGCATATGATTTATTGTTATCTTTAAGAAGCTGTACGTTTAGAACTGTGCATTCCTCTCCTTTTCTCAGAGTTTCTAACTTAGCAGTCTTTCAAAACTTTTAAAACAGAATCTGCAATATTAACAACAGGGTATCTGCTGAGTGCTTCCTGGGAAGCACTTTGTCCTTTCTCCCCCCTCCTCCCCCGCCCCCCCGGGGCACTCCAGTGTCACTGAACATTTCAATTAGTTTCATCCCTCAGACATAATGAGCTATCATAATCTAACTGGAGAGAGATGAATAAACATCTGCAAAACAAAAACAAAAAAAACCCAAAACAACAACAACAAAAAAAAACAACTAAATTTAGAAGATGGATGGGAAGATGGTCCTGCTCACGTGCCTTCCCAGCAGCTCTTGTTTCCCAGGCACGCAGGGCTGCCCTTTGGGAAGGTTGCTTTCAGATGGTTTGAGATGTCACAGCGTTCAAAAGAAAAGTAAACTGCCAAATTGTGTTCTGGAAAACGTTTTTTAAAAGTAAGGTTGTTTCCCTTTTTCTTTATCCAAATGGCAGTTCCCCCCCGCCCCACTTAAGTTTTGAAGCCTGTAAAAGTATCGCAGCATTTACAATCTCTGCGTTTTATTAGCAGTTGTAGGGGGCCACCACGTACTGGGCACAGAATAGCTGCTTCAGAATTGGAATCCCACACTTTTATCAAGAAGTCACCGCACCTCCGCGTGCTGAGCTGCAGTCAGTTTTAGTATGTCTAATCTTATTTTAAGAATGATTTTGACTGTCTTCTTTTGAGTACAAAACCTCCAATGCGGAGAATGAAAATGCTTTTACTTAAGGCTTTTTTACTGATGTTGTGTATTATAAATCCCACAGCAAATAGCAAGAATGTTTTCTGAAAGTTAAGCCCATTTCAGGTAAATAAGTACATCTGTTTTATTTCCTTGAAAAGCCAGGTATTAATGATCTTCCAGTGTTGCAATATTTAGGAAATGTCCATAGCACATCTATTTTCAGGTTTAGAATATGAAAACATTTCCTACTATTAGGCACATCTTACTCAGCTGGGTTTTAAGGGAGAAAGGTTAGATTATCAAGGAAAAATAACTCTGGCAAGATATAGATTCTGAATTCTCTCCTTCAGTTTGAACCCCACTCCATACTGCATTTCCTCTACCACTTAGCTCAGTGCTTCACCTGTTTAATCCCTACTTTCTTTTTCTATGTTAACATTACCGTGTATGTGCTCATCTAGATATGCCTTCCATTTATTCTTCTATGAATAGTTTTCTTTTTTGTTCTTTCCCCTCCCCTCCTCCACTTGTCCTCATTCTCAGCCCTTTGCAGTCACCAATTTTGTTCATAGAAGGGCTTTAAATACAGAGGCAGCTGCACAGAGAACCACATAAGCTTTTTCAGTTTCCCACTGCACCTGGCTCCATGTGTGAGCTTCTTCGGCTTGACCACTGCTCTGTGGCACTTTTTTTCTCCAGCCTTGTCAAGGTGCTTTCCGTTTTTTTCAGGGCACTATTGATGTATTGGTTAGATATGGCTGAAGTCCAAGGAGATGTGGTAAATGCATGCATAGATCATCACAAGAGGAAAAATGATTAATCACAGTTTAAATAGCCAAAGACGGTCTAAGTGAATTTCCAAAGAAATATATTTTCAAATTTGTTTTTATACCATTAGATTAAAAGATAAGCTTTTTTTTCTCATTTATAATACTGATGCAACATTTTCCGTTGCATTTTCTTAAATAATTTAATATTATTGGATGTACATCTAAGGAGATCTATTAAGTGGTAAGAAGTTTTTTTTTTTTCATTTAAAATACTTATAATGTGAATGATACTAGGATAAATTATGAATTTATTTTAATAATGTGGTTCTTAAACATATATTTAAGAGGAGAACCCTAATAAGTGATTTTGTTAATGTTACTTGTTATAGTTTACCTCAAAATGTCAAATTGCTCCTGTTAATATTTTTTCAGTTACAAGGGAACTTAGTTTCTAAATGTATTTGTTTCTTGACTATTATGAGATTGATACATGATATATATTCAAAAATGTGTCTATACATTTAAATATAAAATGATTTAAATTATTAATATACTCAAATTAGTAGATAAATGATATCACAAAATATATTAACACATTGTACAACTACAGAAATACCAAGAATCTTTGACTTACTGTAAATATAAATTCCCTTTTCAAACTCCAACAAGAATTTAGACACTGGCAAAGTTTTTGGCTTTATAAATAAAATGAATTTGCATCATTGTTTGCAAAAGCTTATTAAGGGTTTTGGTAAAAATCTGAGCCACAACATGATGTGGAGAGATTTATGATTAGAATAATATCTAAGACACAATATTGACAGAAAATGAAGAAAAATATAAACATTGGAGGAAAATCATGATAGACATGTTTGAATTTTCATGATTAATTATGATGATAAATGTCTGCCTCCAAATTACATTTTCCTAAAAATTATAGCAGATTTTGTGGTTTTATTTAATATTTCTCAGTTTTCCAGTGTTATGTGGTGAAAGGAAGACTGAAAACTTAATAAAAAATTAAGCATTGATTTTCTTCAAAATTAACCATGTTTTAAAAAATATTAAAGATTTTTAATGAAAGTTTGGTACATCAGAAAGAAAGGTAGCATAGTTTTGTATAATTACATTTGTCAGGAAACAGTACAAGTTGAATACAAATATATTTTTGGAATTACAATTAATTCTCAGAGGTAATATCACTGTCTTTGACTGAAAGGGACACATTACTTGTGAGTTACAAAGGACATATTTTAAAATTTGTCTAACTCTATGCATAACAGGCAGTCTATCACATCAGCTGTCATGCCTGGTAGAACAGATTATTTCTTAGAAGTGGAGAAAATAAATAAGTAGGAGAAGAAACTGGAAGTTAAATACATATATTAAGATATTTCTTAGAAACTACCATACTTTCAAAACAGGTTTGTTTTGTGTTTTTCTGCTATACAAATCCTACAGGTACTAATAAGGGTATTTGAATAAGGATGAAAGAATCAAGTTAAATTTATTTTATCTTGGGACTTCAATTTGAGCCATTAAACTATTCTCAAAGCAATATGAATTTTAATGTTATTTCAACTATGTCACATGCTACATACCTAGCATTCCTGGGTGTCGTATAATCATTTATCACAGCAAAACTTAAACACACCTTTGCTTATTTGGTCATTAAAATAATATATTTAATAGAGCTAGTAACAAATGAAAAAAGATAAAGGGATGTTAAACTTTCAAAGGCTCCTTAGGGTGAAGATGGGTAATGGGAAAAGTTTATTTGGTTCTCAAGCTATACATTTAACAATCAAATGAAACAGCCATTTTCAATCAATGTTTTCATTACTTATTTTAAGTGTACTATTTATGTTGTTTAAAATGGTCCCTATGACACTTTCCTCACTAAAAAATGTGTACACTTCCTTTATCAATAAAACCAGTAAAACATATCCATGCCTACTTTGGGCCACCTTGCCTTTCCTTCCAGTTATATAAAGCTGTGTATTAACTAAGGACATTATTTACAATTGTTTTGTTTCTTCTGTCAAATAACATTCTCCCAACAGAAAACTTCATCTTATTTCTCCACCCTTCTTATGCACATACTATATTTTCTGTGCAGGTTCTCAACCCATGGGAACTGTATTACATTATCTAGGAGAATTTTAACTAGCCTCTGATAATTAAAAGAGGCAGAAACCATTTTGCTTCAAGAGAAGAAAATGGGCACAACTGACTGTAAACAACCCATAAAAACAAATTATACTAAAAGTACCTCCTAATATAATTAAACAACAACTGCATAATGACGTTGAGGGACTAGTTTATTAAAGTTTTTCTGCATGAGATTATCATGCTCATAATTATGGGATTCCTTGCATACAGGTCCTCTAAGTGAGATGAAAGATGGTTAACGACCTTGTGGTACATTTCAAATTATATTTCTCAGTCATGTGAGAAAAAAATTGTATTCTAAATTTTGCATTCAATAACTGTTTTTTAAAAAATCAGGATCCAATAATACAATTCTAGCTTAACATTTGAACAATTCCATCAACTTCAAATTTCATATAAGTTGATGATTGTATTTTTTAAATAAAGCGCCGGTACTAATGTTGCCCTTCACAGTCATCCCATCTAGTAAAAAAAGGCCTTCCCCCCACATTTTAAATAAGGAGCATCACAATACAAATCTCTATGGTTCTCCAGCCTCTACCTTCGTGGTATGTCATTGTGTAGCAGAACATTCTTTGCCCTGCCCTCTTTTTCTCTCTACATAGCTCCTTGCAGCGGTAGGAGAAAGCACTGACCTCTGATGTCTAGGGAAGCACTGACATGTTTTACGTGCGGTTCTTAGTCTGGACCTTATCCTGGCTTCAGCTCACATTGCTGGCCCTCAACAGTTCACTGATCAGTAATTTATTTGTAGACTTACTCATGACAACTGTCAATGGAATATTATCATCAAAGTTAGACTTTGCATTTATACATAGTTTAATTTGAATGTTAAAAATTCATTATAAAGTGAGATTAATATATGATAAGAAGCTTGGTGTTATTTCTTTAAACATAATTTACATAATCAATGGTTCTTAATTCATGGATAACCTAGAGGGTTAGTGATTTTGAAAAATTATTCTCTTTATTTTATAGCTACAGATGTTAACATACACACATACACGAGTGAATCAGTGGGCTAACAGAATACCTTCAGGAATTTAAACTTGCTCAAGAGCTTGAATCAGTTAGAATGCTTATGGAAGAAACAATCAAGTGTGTTCATTACATAAATATTGCTCTGGTAGTTAAACAAACAAGAACAAGTCCATGAAGGCCAGGCATACGATCCAGTTTCTTATGTACAGGCCAATCTTACTTCGGGTATTCAGCTTGACCATGCTTAAAAACATATTCAATAAATGCATTCCTATATTTAGAAAAACCTCTAAATGCAATCTTGGTTTGTGACTCATTTTTCTGCATTAGTGCTAATTATGAAAATGAATGTGAAATAGTATTCTATAGTGTTCAAAACTGGGATGCCTTGCTTGAGACACTGAAAGGAATTTCTTGAGCCGTAATCAGATAATGTCTGATTAGTCTTGTAATAGTCTTGTTAATCTATGGGTGACAACGAAACTTGAAGTTGATATTTGAAATCTTGATGCAGAAAGTCTTTACTTAACATCATTGATAGGTTCTGTGAAACGGGGTGCAATAAACCAGTTATAACATTGGCCGATTAATAAAAACAAAAAAAATTACCTTCCTCTGCCTTTCATCAACAAAATGATGAAACCTTATTTGAAGACCTGCTGTATTCTGGGATGAGTAAGCAAACAGTCAGTGGTGGCTAGGGCCAGTGGTTTCCAATATAGAACAAGTAATAAGGTATTTGTCAATAGTATCTGCAGTTGACTCACATTGCTCTTGGTTACCTTGGTTTCACTAATTACAGTCATTTGTTCTGCATTTGGCTAAGGTGGTGAATGATAAGTGGTGTGTAGTGATATTGGCTACCAGAGAGTCATTGAGAATCATCTTTCAGGAAGTAATTTCCCAGGAACCTAGGGGAGCATGTTCTTGGCCACTCATAAAATATTATTTCATTCTTGTTATTTACTGGTTTATCAATATATATGCCAGTTTTCTGTAGAATTTCACTTTGGGATACATGCTCAGATTTCATAATCTAAATAGCAACCTCAGTGCTTTGCATATTTCTTGCAATTCTACTTCTAAGAACACAAGTCCAGATGAGTTATCATCATTAGAGATTATGGATTATGAAAAGTTGGCACTTCGTTTTTTCTCTGTTACGAACATCACCAGATATTTTTTAAAAAGTATTCATTCTTTTTCTACTCACCATTTCTAAATTATTTTATAAAATTTAGAGCCACTACATTTTCCCTAATACCGGAGTAGTTTAGAAACATCTATCTCAGAGGCTTCTTTGCCTTGACGAAGTAATACAAAGAGATGTTCAGTCCCCGTCAGGTTAAGACAGAAAGAACCCTTGTGAAGACCTCAGACATCACTCTGTGCTGCCTGTAACCCTTCACTGCTGTGCAGCTGGCCGTGCTGGCGAATTCTGCATCTGCAGTCTCTCTCTCTCCCGCTCGCAGGTATGGATCTCTTCTCCAACTGCACCGAGGAATGTAAAGCCTTGGGCCACTCAGACCGGTGCTGGATGCCCTCTTTTGTCCCTTCCGACGGACGCCAGGCTGCTGATTACCGCAGCAATCTGCACGTTCCCGGCATGGACTCTGTTCCGGACACCGAGGTGTTTGAAACGCCAGAAGCCCAGCCTGGGGCGGAGCGATCCTTCTCCACCTTTGGCAAAGAGAAGGCCCTTCACAGCACCCTGGAGAGGAAGGAGCTGGATGGACTGCTGTCTAATACACGAGCGCCTTACAAACCACCATATTTGAGTAAGTATTACATAAAAGGCTGTATCAAAGTGTTCCCCTTGAGGGAATCAAGTTCAACGCGTCATTCTTCTTAATAAAAATAGAGTTCAAGCTGTTTTCAGAAACGAGGATAACAGTGACTCTTGGATGCAGGCAGCGCTCTGCTCTGGAAACATGAATATACTTAACAGGAAGACAGGTTTCTGTGTTAGGACAGGATTGTCAACAACAATCAAAAACAATACTTCTGATGTTGTTGAAAACATCTTTCAAGTGCTCTTCATATTTCCTTTGAATATTGCTCTCTTGCACGTTTTTTGAAGGGCTTAATCAAGGAAGAAAAACATAACACTTGAGTCGCTGAGAGATCTCATTTTCTTATTGATGCCAGCATCATTGCCAGTCCCTCTTTCACCATAGTGACATCAGACACAGTTGCTAAATTCGGAAGTCAGCGCCGCCCTCCCTTTGACCACGCCACATGGTTTGGTGATATGTTGGTATGGATTCAAGTGTGACTCAATCCAGAGGAGATGTGTGAAGAAGGCAGTATTCTTCATTTATTTCAAACGATAAACTCTTCTAACACAGAAACTTCGATAGTTTCACTCATCTCTTTCAATCTTGGGACCATGTTCTCTTGGTGGATTGTTTTATACAACCACTGTGAAAGATAAAAATGCTTGATATTCCCTGTAGAATATTCCCTTTGAGGATCTTAGTAATGAAATTAAACCATTTATTGTCTGCTATGTAGGAATCTTTTCTGTTTAGTTAGTGGATAAATGCTCCTGACAATTCAATATTTTGGTCAAACACCATGAGCGAATATTCGATAAGGATGAAACTCATAACAACTCATTCAAAAGATGACTTTTATCTTGAATAGCAAATCCATCATACATGATGTTTACTACTTTAATTGCCTAGTGGCAAAAAAAAAAAAAAAATCCTTGAACCATAAGGTAGAAACCAAAGATAGGATAGGTTGAATATATATATCATTTATTTTATGACTTTTATGAAATGGGATGAAAAAAGAGAACATATATGTTAGCTCTTATGAGTATAAATGTGAAAGGCATGGATCGAATCCATTGAAGGTGTGACTACTACTCTGATCATTGATAATGAGAATAGACGTGTCGTATGACTAGAGTGTACCCGCCATCGGACACATACATTGTGATGGTGGCAATGATCAAATGTTATTATATGAAGGGGTATGTTCAGTTTTTCAAATTACGTAGAAATGCCATTACCTTAGCATGATGCAGTATTTTAGCATTTCAGAACCAAAGACTTGTGCTGCCCTCTAAATAGTTAATATTTGTTTTGATTTATTTTCAAAGTTATAAAATACAAGGAAACAAACACCTAAGAAAAAAAGTAGTGAAATATCTAACATAATAATAAATGTGTAATTTGAATGCTGAAGTCCTGAAGTTTAACTGAAACATCCACACACTTGTGACTTAAAGTAGCATAAAGTCACATTTTAATGGATGAGAACTGGGATGCAGACTTTTGTCCTCAAACTGAATCCTTGATTTTAAATATTATTGGTTATTGAAAACCAAGCTTTTCCAAATTTTAGACAAGGTTCTCACTTTCAGAATATACATTATAGGGATACATTATTAATGATTTCAACCTAATAAGTCAAAAAACATGATTCAAAGTAACTCAAATTTGCATTTCTAAACAAATACAAATATTTCTCTCTTAGTATATATCAATTTGTAAGTCTTCATCAAATGCAGTGAAAAAAGTCAATTCAACCTCTTTTGCTCTAGTGAGTTTGAATTTTGATGAAGCTTTGCTTACATATAGAAGTGCAAATTTTAACATTTACAAATATTTCTTCTCCATTGACTAGTTTTTTTCTTTAAGTATCACAGTAACAATTTATTAATACAAATGTTAATGCTGCATATATTTTAATGAAAAGTTCTCTAATTCCTAAGAACCTAATGTTTCCATTTAGAAACCTGACATCAGAAATTATATGTTGGCAGTTATGTGTGTTGCTAGAAATCAAAGTATGCATCTATTATTTTGTCAAAGAAGTTGGAGTTATTTACATATTATCCAGATATGTATTAGAATAAATTGGTTTTAACAATTTTTTTTTCTGTTTTAGCCAGTCACATTGCTCAGAATATTGGGTTTAGGATGAATTGTGATCTGCATGAAAAATAAGTAGAACAATGGCTATTTTGTTTTTACTTATATTGTCTTTAGTTCTCCCTATAATTTTACTCACATCTGAATATTTTTTAGCTTCTAGTGTTTAATGTCATCTTAGGCTCACACAGTATCTTCAAATTACATCACGGCTCTGATTTAATAGCCCTAGTCAATTCTATGGCTAATCTAATAGTACAATCTGTAATCCAAAACCACCTCTGACCATTTTGCCCTCCAAATTCACATGGTGATACTTGTTAACAGTTGTTTCATTTATCACTGGCAATTGAAATATCCTCATCTTCTAACTGAAAACACATCCCTTATGTAATTAAACAAGCTAAAAATTGACACTAATTGCTTGTTTTTAATCAGAATGTTTAAATAATTATTGAGGTGGCAGTTTTTCTTTTACTAACCATGCATTTAGTTTTATAATGAACATTATGTACATTTTGATGTTCAGAAAAGTTGCTGTAATTTTAGTTATTTTGTAAAGCTCTAGAAAAGGTCTAATAAGGTTAACACTGCCATTTATACAACGATGACTGGGAAATAGTGATATGCTTAAAGATACAAATGAAATCATTGTCTATACCCAAGAACTTTCCATTTCTATACTTCTGATTGCTAAGGTTAAAATTAAAAATTGCAGGAAACTGACTTTAACACAAGAGTAGGTGTACACACATGTTAAAAAGTGTACTTTGTGTTTTTAATAGCTAAATACAGTCATGCTTCCTTTTTTAAAAGGAAATGTCCCTGAAGAGCATATATGATGCATTTGATGAAGAAGGAATTTTCTTTTTCAATTAGGAGTAATTTCAAAAACACATATATTAATGCTTGCTTCATTGGTCATGAGTATTTTCTCTTATTTTTGTTACAATATTGTCACTTGTTAACACTCTCAAAAAGACCAAAGGGACACACTGAAAAATTAAGGAAAGAAAAAAAAATAAAGCATTCTTTTTTTTAAAGATTTTAGTTATTTATTTTTAGAGAGGAAAGGGAAGGAGAGGGAAACATCAATGTGTGGTTGCCTCGAGTGCCCCCTACTGGGGATATGGGATCTGGCCCACAACTCAGGCATGTACCCTAGACTGAGAATGGAACTTGTGACCCTTTGGTTCTCAGGCTGCCACTCAATTCACTGAGCCACACCAACCAGGGCAAGGAAAGAAATTTAAATATGTAGAATATGTTTATCATAATTTAAAATCAACACAGCATTTTGATTTATTTTAAAATGTTAATAAATTTTAGCTTAATGTCACCTTTCATTATTAGAGTAACAAAATGTAAACTATTACTTTAACTTTAATTTTAAGTTAAAAATAGGATTGCATTTTATCATGATGAATTAAAGAGTTTAGAATTATAGTCATCTTATTTAAAATAAGTTAGTCTTTCAAATGACAGTAAGTTATACATAAAACAATCTGAATTATTTCAGCAAATAACAAACAAATATAATTTAACTTCAAGGATATAGTTAGTAAAAGTTATATAATTTAGAAAAACCCAATAGTTAAAACAATGTCTTTGTCATTATATTTGCAATCATTCTTTTTTATGATTTTGGCTTTGCATTTTGAACATCATCTCATAAGTTTGTTTATCAATAAATAGCCGTGTCTTTCAGTAACTAATCAGCCTGAGCAACACAGAATTAAAAGTATAAGTATTTGGAAATTGTTGATTTCTTGTCTATAAACATAGTCACTTGAGATTGAAGATAATCATAAGATAAAGAAATTTTAAAATGTATTTGTAAAACTCTTTTGTTTGATGAAGTCATACAATAACAAATTACATTAAATAAAGTAAAAAAAAAAAAACTACGTTGACATAATGATTTTTAAATTCTAAATCCATGAAATTTTCTAGCATCACAGAGCTATAGGGAAACCACCCATTCCAAATTGTCATGGTTCGTCTTGCCTTCCTGTCATAGTACATTTAGAGTAGTCCACTTGTGCCAAAATACCACACCAGCTGTTTCCCGACCTAACCTTATTTTTGCCTACTTTTGAGCCTTTTGAAATTTCAATGCTACTCCGCCATGTCAGAACTTCAAAACATTGCATTTAAAATACTGCTGATATTTTACCTAGACTTTTTGTTTTTAGTAAACCTCATTTAGGAAAATTTCTTTGGGGCATTTATATTAATTCTATTGAGGACTTAAAGTTTTGTGTTTTTTTTTAATTGAAATTGTAGAGCATGTTTTGTTCAGTCACATCTCTTCTGCCCCCTTCCTGACATCAGTCCGCCTTCTATGCATTTTTGTCATTTGTTGAACTCAGCTGTGTGGTAAGAGTACACGTAGAATTCAAAATCAAACTTTCATATTCATACACATTATCCTCATATTTGCATGCCCCTGTGTAGTGTTTTATCTAAGCTTTGTATCTTCCTGTCACCTCATAAAGATAACATCACTTTGTCAAACATTCAAGTCCACAAATAAGCATCTTTAAAACATGAACTTTTTAACATTTCTGTCTCATCACTTATATCCATCACTAAATGCATAGACATCTGTCCCCAAATTATTTTTCTTTTCCAGTAGATGTTTATTTCTGTTCACTTTTTAGTCTAGTTGTGCTACTTTTTAAGTATCACCTATGTCTAAGATTTTTGTTCTCTCACTCTTCTTTATAAGAATGTGTCTAGAATTGTAAACTTAACTAATTTTCTCACTTTTTTAGTGTTTCTCTTTGTGACAAATCTCTGGTCTTTGAATCACTCCAGTCTTTCTATTTTTTCCATTAAATTCCTTTCCTTGGGAATTAATGGCTAATTTCTCACAATCAGAATAGTTTACTCTTCTCATTCTGAGAGCAGGGATAAATTATAACTCGAAAGTCAGGAAAATTTCCAACCCCAGTTCATATTTTCTAAGTATCTCCTGCAGAAATTAGTATTTATTGAATTTTATGATATTTTACTTCTTTGAAATTGGCCATCTATTCACAATTCATATAATTGCATTAGTTAACCGATGCAGCTGTTGACTCCCTATACCTCTAAATAAATGAGATATAATAATGTTAATTATTCTTTCTTTGTTGGTTAATGGTTTATCTCAACTAATATGGTTTAAAGTGAAACCTATAAAGAGCTTCTGAGGTGCAGATAGAAAACAGAGAAGTTTGCACATCTGGTGACTTCTGGAGGCAACTGTTTTTTTTTTTTTTTTTAACTTATTCAACATCAGTGCTGTTGTGATGTCACATGTTACTTAAAATGTGGGTCTTTGGGTACTTTGGAACCAGCAGTATGTGATAGCCTCTTTAGACTGATTAACCAACTATGTATCTTATAAACGCTAAATAATGATGTGATGAAAAATGCATGAATGGATGAATGAGTGAGCGTTTTAAGTACGCAGGGTGTCTTCAATGCTGTTGTCACACTTTCTTTGACAGACACGTCTGCACACACACTTTTTGATGTGTCTAGGCAAACTTTTTTTTCCCTTCCAATTTAAGAAATATGTTTTAAATTAGTTGCATTTCTCTCTTGCTATTACCCACAATTTTTTTCACAAAGGGAAGTAGATTTGAACTCATTCAAAATATTAAATGCACTTAACCAAGGTGTTTTATAAAATATGATAAAGTTTTTAATACTTTGATATTTTAAATTTCTTTTGATTTGTTCTAAGAACTTACTTCATGTTCTAAGGAGAAGTTAAATTTTTTCGTATCTCTTGACTCTCTTAGAGTTTAACTACTGCCCCTTCTTACCTGGTCTGTGAGACAACCTTTCTTTTACATGTTTTATTTACTAAGAGCTTTCATACTTCAGCTCCCATTTTTTTACCTCTATAAAGCTTATGAGTATATACTTTCCCTTGTTTAATCATCTATTATTCTTATTTAATTTCCATGAAGGATTTATTTCTTTGCGTGTTATTAATTATATTACTGGGTTCACAGAGATATGGCTATATATTATAGTACATCATGAAGGGCCTATAGAGGAGATGATTGATAAAGGTAATTTATATTTTTATTCAATAGTTTATACTCCATGGTATATGAGTCTTCATCTATTACTTAAAGCAGTTTATTTCATACATACTTTATAAATTATTGAGTTAACACTTCACTTATTAATATTATTTATATACCTCATTTTACATTACAGATCATTTCCACCCTCTTTCTTATTTTGTACATTGGAAATAAATTCATATAAGCAATTGTCCATCATGTGAGCCTAACAAGGAAGATTACCAATTAAAATAGAAATAGAGTTTTCCACTGGAAAGGAGTATCTACCTGGGAATTTTTCCTGCCTCATCAAACTGAAGATTTATGGGTCAAAATTTAAATGCATTAAGTTATAAAGATATTGTAAATAGTCTGGAATATACAAAGTCAATTGCTGATAAATATCATTAAACACTATTTAATACTCAATGTGCCAGACTTTTTTTGGGTGAGCCTGTGTCTTATGAAATCCTTTTAATAGGAATTAATGGCATTTAGACAAGATAGCTTGGAAACTGTTTTGGTCAGTGAGGTTCAAGATTAAATAATACTACTGAATCAAGACTAAACTCAGCATAATGAGT
Organism: Anoura caudifer; assembly: GCA_004027475.1. Taxonomy (NCBI): domain Eukaryota; kingdom Metazoa; phylum Chordata; class Mammalia; order Chiroptera; family Phyllostomidae; genus Anoura; species Anoura caudifer. Next base: position 363,682 of record PVKU01000057.1, on the reverse strand, counting down.
CCATTTAATGTTTTCCAAAGTGTAATAAAAATCAGGGCAGTTTTAGATGGAAGTCCAGTAACAGTCTGTAATTACAGCATTAGTGATCCCTAATTACCTCCATCAGTTTAGGTGGAGAGAATAGAGGAGCTTTTAAAATAATTGAACCCCAAAATGTAATTACGTACAAACAGATAAGGATAAAAACAAATTGTAAGCTAGAAATTATCCAAATAAAAATCAGGGTTTTATTTTTGATTCTTTAATCAGTACATTACATTTGACATAATATCAAATTATATACTATGCCTAGGCATACTACCATATGCTTTCGCCTAGAGATGCATTTTCTTTAACTGTAAGACTTGAAAAGATCGTATGTGAACTTCATTTCAATAAAATTTCTATAATCTGTATGACAGACTCATCTAAATGATCAATAATAGCTTTTGAATGACTTAAATTCAACATGTGATTATACATGTTTTCTGTGTCCTATTTTTATGATTCCATTGTATTGATGCATTTGCATATATATACATCCTGTATGGAAGCATTCTATTCTTAATTTAATTGCAATTCTATCTATTCATTACAAGAGAAAGGACAATGGTTATGTTTAACACAAGTGTAAGTGTATTTAGCTGATAGCTGCTTCATTATCAGAAGCCGTTGACACGGCAGTGTGGTGGTGGCTGAAAAAGGGATAAGTGACACAATCACTTTCAGCCCGTTCCCTTCGGTTTTAAGGCACTGGCTGTAGTTCCTGAGGAGCAGTTCACGATGCGTTGGTAGCAGAGCTCACCGTGGCACTTTAGAGGAGGCAGATGTCTGGTCCCAGGGCGTGTGCATTAGGAGGGAGACGTTATTGTTACTGCTTGTAAAAACATCGCCATCGCCAGAGCTGCTCTCCCACTTACGTGTTGGCATTAGCCAGCACTCCACGCTGAGTCCTGCCAGTCTCGCAGGTGATGTTGCAGGACAGTGAAGGGTATTTGCACACACACTAGAAATTTGACTTCAGTTTTTTATCAGGTGTCTCAAGGCTAATGGATATATGGATTGCTGTATTGCAGCTGAAAATTAGATGATTACTATATTATTCTATAGAAAGCATATTTGCAAACGTTTTCTTAAAATTAAGTGCATGTCTTTATAAAGATGAAAAAAGACCTAAATATAGAAATGATATATAAATAAAATCAATGTCAACCATATACTTCCTGGATTGAATTTTGAATTACCCCAATGAGAGATACACCAGGGTAGAGGGGTTCTCACGTCTAACTAAACACATTATTGTGCAGCATGCAGTGGAAGGAAATTATTGAGCCTACAGCAGCGACAGTAGACAAAGAGCGTGGCCAGGTGGTTCTGACCATGCGCACTTGATGGCGTAGGTGAGAGGATGGTGGGAGGAGTCGGTGTCGGAGTTCACGTTTCCGCAGTTGGTATCCTTCTGTTCTCAGAAAACGTATAGAAAACCTGGACTCTGACCTTTAAAATGAGTATAAAATTCGTGTACCTTTTTTCCCCACTGTTAATGAACCTGATGCCCAAATTAATCCCCTTGCTAGCCACAGTGTGGCTTTAAGATTCATTTGCCATAGAATTGATTGCTCATCAGATGATTACTGAGGTCATGGAGTCTAGATGTGTTTTGCTAGAAAATTCTTGACTCTAAGTCTTTTTGGTAAGAACACTGGGAAAAGGAAAATACTATGAAGGACATTTAGATCTATTAAATTATATTTCAAACATTTTTACACTAGTGAAAAATTTTAAATATATACAGATGTAGAGAAAATAGTGTACTGACCTCTCCATTTTCTCCAGTTTAAACAATGATCAGGTCTTGGCCAAATTTGTTTCATCCAAATACTAAGTTAACTGCCCCTTCACTGAGACTTTAACGTAAACCCAGAGATCCTACAGTTCAATGTTTCAGTGTCTATTTACTCAAGATAAAGTTTATCTTTTATCCTAACCATAATAACAATACTCTTCCTAATGTTTTCTTTTGTTGTTAGTTATCATTCACATTACCATACTTTTCTCTTAAATGTTATTTATGTTTACAGATAATTTGTTCACTCATGATTAAAATAAAGTTCATAGATAGCAAGTAACTTTCATTTTTAAACTTTTTTAATGTGTAATATGTATGTAGAAAAGTATGAAAATTATAGATGCATAACTGAAGAAACTTTCAGAAAAGGGCAACGAATGATCAGTGACCAAAATATTAACAAGTGTTAACCAGGCACTGTGCTCAGTAGCCTAAACATTAGTTGTATCTCATTAAGTCCAACATTCTTTCCCCTTCCAGTTACTACCACCGAAAGAATTACTACTATCATGGTCTTTAACCAAAATAGTTTTCCTGAGTTTTAACATTTATATAATTGGAGTAAATGAAATAGTGAGTGTATTTGAGTTTCACTAAAATCCATTAGTTATTCTCTCTGATAATATAAACAATCAGCAGAGCTCATATATACAGGATATAAACTGAAAAAAATGTTGTTTAGATGTGTTCTCCATGGATATGATTTTTCTTACTATCTTTGGGAGTTCTCATATATAGTCTCTTAGAAATGTTTGATACTGGTCTTTGTATGAATATGTGAAACATAATCTGATACTTAGTGGTGTTTTATAGAAACAAATATGTTAACTTGAATACTAGATTACAATTAGAGTAGGGGAATTCAAATGTCTGTATTTCATGTTTCTTCAAGCCAAGATGAGAGGATTGTGCAAGTTGGAGACTATGGTGCTTAAAAGAGACACAGACAAAAGTAAAATATATATTTATATATATAATTTTAGAAAATAGCTTCTAAATAGCTAAACAGCTTATCTGAAGAGAGCTGAAGAGAGTGTAAATGGATGGAGGGACTGTAAGTTGAAAATGAAAAGGGGAGGGGAAGTAAATGTTAAATGTTTAAACAAATACTACACAGATAAATAGTGATCAGTTAATCTGTCTTTACTGAGGGAACAGAGAGCTGGGGAGGGAGAGAGCATGAATCTATATTGCATCCTGCAAGATTAAAATTACATGTTACAGAGAATATCCTGTCCCTGGCATTGATGTTTCCTCCTGAGAGACATGGAAAGACTTCAGATGTGCAGCTTAGCCAACTACAGACATACACACACGCCCTGTGATGTGCAGGGAACTTACTAGCCTTGTGGTGTGTTTCCCACAGAGTGCTCTACTTCAAACTGGGGCCAATAAAGGAGTGAAGAAAATGAGACTTAATTTTACTGGGGGATGAAGGAAAGGCAATCAAAAAAGACTCGCTTTTTATTTATTTATTTATTTATTTATTTATTTATTTATTTATTATTTATTTATTTACAGTTTGCATTCAAAACTTTTTGTATTAGTTTCAGGTGTACAGCATAGTGAATAGACATTTATATGGGTTGCCAAGTGTTCCCTTTGATGATTCAAGTGTCTGCCTGGCATCATACACGGTTATTACAGTCTTGTTAACTATGTTCCCCATGCTGCACTTCACATTCCGCAAGCCTATTTTGTAACTAATAGTCAGTACTTTCTTAACCCCATCCCTCACAAAACCTTGGTTTTTATATATTTCTCTCCTCTCCTGCTTTCATGTGGTTGAGGTATCTTTCTTACTTTGTAATTCTGAAAAGAAAAAATGGTTTCTTAAACCCTTACCCCCACCCTCAACCCCACACACGCATTGAATTGCAGTGGATGATAAAATGTCCAGGAATGGGAAGTAAGAACTTGCAGTTTTAGAAGACAATTTGGGGAAATGTGTAGAATGCAAAAGCTGAATATGATATTGCCTACTTTATTTATGTGTATATGTATATATACACACACATATATAAAATAGATTTTTTTCTATTAAAACTATGGGTTACAATGTGAAGGTTTAAGACTTCATATATATGACAATATTTACAAAAGGAAGACAGATGATAATAGATTTAAAAAGTTTAATTTTGTTTGCCAAATATTGAAACTTCCCTTTACTAAGTTGGCTTACTGTTCTTAATATAAAATTTTTCTTCTTTTGTTATCATATTATCTTCTGTGGAATTTTAAGACAAATGTTTGTTTTTTCTCAGATAATAGCCATTATTAATGATTCAAGGTCAATTTATCTATTCTCCTTCAACCTAATGGTAGCCGAGGCTTTCTTACTTGGTTTGAAGGACATAACAAGCAGGCTATGTAAGATTATTAAGTTTTGGTTGAAATTTTGGAGAATAAGTTAAAATGTAGTTAGTGTTAGCTTGGTAATGTGGAAGTATGAATTACTCCACATTAATCCACACAGCCAAAATATAGTAAAAGGAAAATAAGCATTAGCTAAACATTAATGCTAAATTTAATAATAGCATTATACTACTGTGTGCCCATTTTGACAGGCGTGAGCTGAAATAAGACATATCAAAGGCACAAATTTCATGCATACACAATTAGTGTCACAAAGTGAAAGTTATTTTTCATCAATCAAGGATCACGAAATAAGTCTTATGAACTCAGGATATAATAAAATTTTTAGCAGGTGTATTAATGTTTTATGATTCTATAAATGTACATAATTTTATATAGGCAGAGGACTTGTTTGGTGTTGGAAAACACAGAAATGCCTTTTGTTGATAGGTTGGAGAGAAGGCAAACTTCTGTACTTCCATTAAACTAAGAATTTGAAAAATCTATATTTTCAAATTATGTTTAATTTATATTTTGAAATAGTGTGGAGATAATTACTTTTCAAATTATAACAGCAAAATATTCTTGCTTTGGAATTTTTAGTTCCTGATTTGCAATCAGAAATGAGTAGTATGTTTTAATTCTATAAAAATCATCACTCTCAAGCACCATTTATAGTGTTAATCTAGAGTTATATTTAAAAAATGTTTAACTATAACTATCTTGTTTAACTGACTCAAAAATATTGTCTCACTGAAGTAACTGGGAAAGGTAATTGTTTTTAATGCAGGCTTACATTAGAATTTTTAAGGGACCACCTGAGAGTGAAAAAATTAATTTTTATCTCTCACACTTAAACTTCAGCTCAAGTTCTAGAACATAATCCCTGAGAGTTTAAATTGCTTGCTTTGTAGAAATACTTCACAGATTTTATGTTTCCATATACCTATAAAATGCATGCTAAGGTCTCTAATATGAAAGAAATTGCCTTTTTTATTTAAAGGCAATTATACCTTGCCTTTAAATAAAAATATTTAAGGTAGTTTACAAAGGGCATATTATATTGCTTTTATGTTAATTTTAAATTTATATCCTATTTTAGTCTGGAAAATTTTATGCATTTCAGTAACTTCCTAATTTTAGAGGGATATCATATCAATAGATCCTATTATTCCTAGGGCTGCTATTTAGCACAAAGCCATGATTGGCAACTTAGAACTGTGAAAAAGTTTTCAACCCGCTGCTTTGGGCAGGTCCTCCCTAGCCACTGACGAAAGCCTTGTGATCCCGTTCAGGAACACTTACTGGAAAGCAAGGACAGTGGTCTTCAGTGTTCTGTGCCCTAGAACTTGGTTATGCAAATATTCTCAAGGTGAACTGTATAGGAAAATAATTACGGCTGATGAACTCATCACAGACTGATGTGGAAATAAGATCAATATCTTAATTTACAGTACAAATGCAATAACTGAATCAACCAAAATACCCTTGAGAGATAGCCACACGAAAATGAGAAATGCCCTGAGAACACTGGCTGAACGTTCCACAGGGCTGATCAGCTTCATAATCAGTGACCACTCGTATCCTCGTAGATCTTCATGTAACGTAGGGATTTCGTATCTCCTGCACAGATCAAAATACTCCGATCAAGTCACCTCAGCGTCACCTGCTCTAGGCTGTCAAAGGAGTGTGCAAAAGCATTTTTAATTATTTTTAATACCTCCTGCCTCAAACCTCACACAAACCACCAGCCCTCCTTTGAGGTTATTCTGGAAAAAATATATATAAGTAAGCCAACCCCAGGCATATTACAGAACCAATGCAAATTATCAACTGCTTTTAGGATATACATGAAGCACAACCCTCCTACCTAGTTGGATTGTGGCATCCTCAGTAAATCCTTAAAAAATACTCCAGTCATTATTTTCAGGATGGGTTTTTGTAAGCATCGCTAGTTTATCCACTCTGACTTTATGATAGCTTGGAGTTTGTGATTTCAGAAGAGGTTATCAAATGCTTCCTTTCAGACTTTTAACCTGCTACAGAATTGCAGGAGTGGGTTTTATTGCCATGCAATAAAGAAAGGATGTGGTTGAGACCTCTAGCAATGGGGCCAGTCTGCCAGGGTTCGAATACTGGTTCATTCATTTATGTACACCTAGGTCATCTCTTTAACTTTCCTGTAACTCATTTTCCTCATTTGTGACACACATCCTCAAAAGCTCATTATGGAGATTAAATTATTTAACATATCTAAATCCGTGAGTGTCTGTCCTAAAGGAAGCACTCAGTAAGTGTTCAAGGCAACCATATATTCAGTTAAAATTGGAACAATGACATCAGCCTGATATGGAGAAAATTAAAATTCCAGGCTTAAATAGAACTAATCGCGCTCTCTTTTTCTCATAGGGAAAAAAAAAATCAGACTCCAAATGTTCTTTTCACAATATATCACAATTTCACATCTGATGTATATATATTTTCACATAATGCATATGTTTTAAAAGTACAGTATCCTTATTTCCCTTTTTGATCCATGTAACCAGTGGAATGCATAGAATACAATCATTGGTGTAAAGCCCAGAAAGATGATGTTAGTCACAAAGTATAATATTAAATTTTTGAATGTTATATTCTCATTATTTTACTCTGCACTTACAATGAATGAAGATACTTGATTATGTACAATAAGCAGTAAAAGTAGGTGATCAGATAAAAGTACTTTTCTTAAAGAACAGATTTTTATTTCAATATAGGAAGATGATTGCAGAAAAATTAAAAACACAATATTTCTTCAGACCAAACTTTTATAAAGTGATCCAATTTGACTTAACCTATATTTTGACAATTGTACGAGCCCATTAATGTAAAATTTGGCCTTACAGGGGATATTGTTACTCCAAAGAATTCTGATACCTCTGAGATACAGGTGCCCTAAAATCATCACACAAAGTAAATGAAAATACTCTGTGAGCATAGAAAATTAGGTTATCCTTTAAGATATATCAGTTATCTGTCTTCCATACATTGGTTTTTGAATACAAGGATGCTCAGAGATTTCTTGCCTTCTCTTTATTCAATTAAAACCTATTATCTGATACGTAATTGTTTCAGTCAGCCTTAAATTTACATTTTTGTTTCTTTGCTTTTCAAAGTCAGATAAAACTAGCAAATGATGCCATAAACCCATTTAAGAAATGCCTAAAAAACTGCCCAAACTTTACTTTCTGTTAATGTTTATTTACTAGGCTCTCTGCAGTTCTGATGATTTTTTGATTCTGTGTGTTTCCCATGTTCTGCCTTCCATATTAGTTTTGCATATAGATCATTATTTTGCCTAAACAACAACAACAAGTTCCAGTGCCTAAATGCATTTAAGCACTATGCATTCTTATTTCTGTTTATGATTATGTCTCTTATGAAAACAAAAAACTTCACATTTTTTATAAAATGATGAAATTTCCTGTTATTAATAGTTGTTTGCAAACTGTGAAAGAAATGAAATTTAAGAGATTTTTTTTCATTTAACATGTATGTGACTGAAATTACAGTGTATTTTTTTAGCTTTTAAAAAATATTTTTATTGAGTGCATACTATGTCCCAGGTATATTCTTTATAGTTTCCCATTTAATATTCACAACAATTTTTTCTGGCGGTTATTGGTATCTGCATTTTATAGATGAGAAACCTAAGTTTAGAAAATTTAGGATGCATAGCTAGTAAGTGGTAGAATTGAGATATAAACCTACTTCTTGTTCTGTTGCAATGTAGCTATTAAAATGGTGACTATTATTTTATATCCTGCTGTCTTAAATTAACATTATATGATAGAATTATCATTTTTACTTTTTGTTATTAGTACATTTATTGGGGTGACATTGGTTAGTAAGATTAATAGGTTTGAAGGGCACATTTCTATGATACATGACCCACATATTGAATCGTGTGCCCACCACCAAAGTTATCTTTCATAACCATATGTCAACTGTGTGAAGCATTTTTCTCTCTTCTTAAAATATGCTGGTTTTCAATGATCCCATGCTGTTTTAAGTGTCTGATTTTGTGAACAAGATACTTACCGTATTAGAATAAACTATCTTTGGTTATCTTTGAGAAAGACCCTGCAGAGGGCAACTGAGGTAGGGTTTGTAGAATTGCACTTTGGAGCCAATGTTGGAGAACCACTGCATGGTTTTAACGGACAGAAACCCAGGAGGACAACCTTGTATTGTCCTCAATACAAGCGGAAGTGCGGGGTTAGAGAGCAAGTTCACATGGAGAAAAGCAAAAGCTAGGTTGCCAAAACTATAAAATAAATCCAAGGGAAATAGTGGAACTTAAGGTTTGAAAGTTTTGTTTTAGATACGTTAAGGCATATTTTAAATAATGCCAACAATAATAATAATGAATAATAATAATACCAACAGTAATAGTAGTTAATAACTGTTAAAATTTATTATGAATCTGGCACAATTTTAAGAGCTTTTCAGATACTAAGCCATTTAAACCTTACAATAACCAAATGAAATAGGTGTCTCACTATCTGCATCTTACAGATTATAGCATTAAGAAATGAAGATGTCCCGTAACTTGCTCATTGTCTCACGGTTAGTGCTGGGAGAGCCAGGCTTTTTACTTGAGGCTGTCAGATTCTAGACCAAGCATTTTTAACTCATTCACTACTTGAATCTCAGGCTTAGAAATTGGACACTAGTCAGAAGGAGGTCAGTAAGGATTAGTTGTGTGGGGTTGTATTTTCATTTTTGTTTTACTAGCAGAGTATTACTGCAGTTGTTAAGCTTTGCGGTCCTAAAGGCCTGATAGAAAATGAAAATGAAAGGATTCCTATTGGAGAAATTTTGAAAAAAAAAATCTATAGTATTAGAATTCTGAGTGTAGCAATGAAAGGCAGAGAAAGCAGTTTTCAAGACTGGTGCTCAGATCTTGAGACTGGATGGCTGGCTGAGAGAAGGGGCATCCCTGGTACCTCTGCAACTGTTGCTACTGCTGCTGAAGTTCATGTGCAGGAGGGAGTTGATTTCAAAAGAAAAAAGTGTATTTTCTTCTTTAAATTAAGAATTTGGGAAGTAAAAAGACCAGAGGAAAGATAACTGAAAGTGCTTAGTAGATCAGATTGATAGATAGATAGTAGATTAGCTAGCTAGATGATAGATAGATGATAGACAGATAGATGATAGACAGATAGATGATAGATAGATAGATAGATAGATAGATAGATAGATAGATAGAAAGAAAGAAGCAGGGGTGATTTTTTGGGGGGTACAGAAGCCTTGGTCACAGGTACTTGACCCTTAATCATTTCAATTGTGTCATTTTAAATGTCCTAATTCAAATTGTCCCAGGGTCTTCACCATTTCTTTGAGTTGCAGATCAGATGTTTCTAGGGTGAGATTTACTTGTGAGCATCTATCTCTGTATGAAAGAATTAACAGGAAAGCAGTATTTTATTTTTTTAAAAGATTTAGTTTCACAGTTATAAAATGAATTTAATATTAGTCTATTATCATTATCTGCCTTATTTTTTCTTCATTAAAATTATGTGGAAAATATCCTATGTTTTTCTATAGGTTCTTAACGTTTACTGCTGCTGACACTACCTGAGGCTTGAGATATTGGGATAGAATCAGTTCCCTGAGCAGTTCATTTCACCACCTTTTTTTTTTTTTTCTTTCACAATTATCCACAGAATTGAGTTACTGGCCACAAACACCCAGGCAGTCATTTTGACTACAGAATGTTTTGTTATATTAGGAAGACTTAGGGTGATGAAATGCACACTATTCCTAGGTGTGTAAAGTGTCAGCCCGCCACTGCTACTTGGCTCTGTGAAAAGACACCCATACACTTTCATCTGTGTTCCCCTAACCCAGTCTTTTCTGCCTGACTCACCAAAATTAGTGAAGACCCCTCTGCTTTTGCTTCAGGCTATTTTTTGGGGGGTCAAATAATAAGAGCATTTGTTTATATTTATAGACACTTGACTTCAGTATTCTCTTCAAGATTTTTGAGAGTTCTGTTGCAGCCACAATGATGTTCACATTTTTACTAGCTTTGATTTTTTTAAATATTTAAAATATGCTTACATTTTTTCTTTATATCATTCAGTGATTGTTGGCTTCTCTACACAGCGTTTTTTCCAGGCCCTCATACTTCGACAGGGTCTAAATTTCCCTCTAGAACACTCTCTCCTTTAAAAACCACTCCCCACCACATCTGCTTAACAGTCTCTTACTCATAAATCAAGATTTCAAGTCCTTTTACTTTTAATGAGAATCCTTCCCAGACAAACAGATATGTTCATTCTTCTGGTAATTTCTCATAGATTTTATACATAATTGCTATTTTAAACTATCTTGTAAAACAATTGCTTGCCCATGGATTGTTAAGGCTTTTAGAGCAGAATCCATGTATATTCATTTTACAGTCTCAACCCCCAAGCTTTGTCTGGAGCAAAGTAAACATCCATAAATGCTTATAGACTACATCAATAAATCAGCAAATGAAACCTCCAGAAACCAAGGAGGCAAGTGCATTTTTTTTCTCTTTGGTAATCCAGGCATCTTCCCAGTTTATATAAATTAATATTCTCTGAATGACACAGCACAATAACCTCCTGAACCTAACCATTTCTACCCCTAACATGCTCTCTCCTGATTTCACTACCTTCCAACCAGAGTGGGTTTCACGTTACTTGTATGCTGGCCATGGCTACGCTAGCTCTTTTGTTCTCTTCCTCTGATTGATCACTTTCTTTTCAAGAACTCCTTAAGCCTCATGTTTCGCTATCATTAATTGCTAATATCACTAAACTATTTCTTTAAATTATCTGTCACATATACTTTATAAACATATGTAGACATTAAGCAAATATAAGGTATTCTTAACCAGGAACACAAAAGAGAATCCACTGTAGTTACTGATTATGGGCAGGAGGCTGTAATAAGGTATCCAGGGCTAGAGGCAGTTTATCTGCCTTTTCTTTAGCTTTCTGGGGTTTTCACATAACAGTTTTTGTTGGCTATTTTCACTCATGATTATTCAATAAGTTATTTTCAATATTTTCTCAGACACTATATTTGTGTGTGTGTGTGTGTGTGTGTGTGTGTGTGTGTGTGTGTTTAGGGCATCTGTTGAGTGTCTCAGCTGCTTTTTTAAAAAATAGTGATACAAAATTTTGATTTTCTTGTTGAGAACTTTATTATGAGATATGTAGGTAGTTTTGTGTTTTGTCATATTTTAATAATGATATAGATGTTTTGTATATAAAAATACATTGCCAATGTTATTTTACCAGAATCTCCTACTGGCTATAAAAAGTTGATTACTTAAAATTTGAAGATTTTCCTAGATTTATTGTGATATTTTTCATAGCTGTTTAATGTATAATGTGACTAATACTTTTACCTGATTATGAGGTTAAATATTTACAGTGATTAAGACAAACCCCACTCAAACACAAAGTATGAAGTTCTGGAAGGTACTATAACTTCTTAAGGATTTAAATCTTCCAATTAATTAGAACATAACTAAAATGATTTTAAACCTTAACAAGCATGACATAATCTTATTTCAATAATTAAGCATTTTTGTGATGGTTTTTAGGGCTGAATTTGATTCACTGCTTATCTTATCGGTGTTTAAATCTCTAATTATCTAATGAAAGAGTAAATTGAAAGGGTAAGAGGGTTCTAGGAAATACCTGAAAATGTATATATAGGGCTAGATTTCAGAATAAATCATTTAGAATTATTTTTGTTACGCAAAGAAGAAGGAATGCTTTATCTAATTAGTTACATTTATTTCACAAGAGCAAAAATCCTTGTTTGGATTTCACTCCAAACAAGGTTAAACTTTTAAATAATTTAAATAACAAGCATGTATTCATGTATGATAATTAAACAATTAGTCATTGAATATAAATGTATATTTTAGATAACAATTTTATTTACCTGCTTTTAAATTCTGACACTTTACTTTTAAATATTTTTTGTTGGAAATACATATAAAATTTATTACATGAACTCTAGTGTTAAAATAATTAGAACATGCAATGCCACATTTTTCCAGAAAACTCAGTGGAACATTTGCCTCAGTGGTAATAAACGTGTCTCCTGCAGTGTCATGAAGCAGTGCCTTGAAGACAGACATTCTAGTTTTAACAAACACAGAACATGACACCTAAATAGTGCATGGGGCTTATGTATACTAACGGATTAGTCATCATTTATCTGAAATTCAAACATAACTGAGCATCCTGTGTGTTACCTGGCAGCCCTGTCAAGGTGCTCCTGAAGCTGAGCAGTCTCAGGGTTCCTAGCCCGTGTCAGTGTGGTGGTGGTTTTCTCCACACAGAAAACCAGTGGTCAGCTGTTACTCCTCAGCATGCCAGCATATCGACCCCACTCCGATCCTACAATTCTTGTTTTTAATCTGCTGTTCATGCTGATGGAGACGTGAGTGAGTTAGGTTAGGGGAAATCAGACCGCCAAGTATAGTAGTACATAAATAGCCATGCTTTTACACACAGCGTGTAAGTTGTGTGTGGTGTATGTGTCTTTTCTGACAATCAAAGTGTATAAATTGTGTTACATGTATTTTATTTACCCACCAAGATTTTTCATTTGTCCTCATGGCTTTATTATTTAAGATTTTAGTTAAATTATTTTAAAATGCTGTCTCTGTTTAAGTAGGCTATTAGTAGTTAATAGGTACATGGCTGTGTATTTTTTAAATGAAGGGCTTGCCTATTTATTTTTATGTTTTTGCACCTTTTGTTGCCAGAATTTATGCTTGGCTTTCATATAAAAGCTGAAGTCCTGCACACCACTAGTAGTTGCTCTAATATTGTGATGCAATGATGTCATTTCTTGCAAGTAGATCTGTACAGGTGTAGCATTTCTGTATTTATAGGAATAACCAATCCTATTCAGGCATCTCCCATGCCTTCTGCTTTGAAAATTAATGTTAACTTCAACCTTATAGGAAGTAAATAATTTTATCTCCTTAAATGTTATCTTGAAGTGAACTACTTAAAATACAAGTATCTAAATGTCAGTAAATATTATCAGCTTCATAATTCTCAATGAAAAAAAGAAGCAATTTATTCTTTAAAGGAGCATATCTTGTTAGAGTCTTAACTATCAACTTAAATGAAAGTATTCTTTGTCATTGTTAAAGTAATATGTAATTGTTTTCAAAAGAAATTTCAAGGGTACTTCTTTGCCAATGTAAAGGATATAATTTTCAGATAGTTCTGGAACAAACCAGAGTTTCCATGTTTTAGTGGATTATGATACAGAATTTCAGAACAATTTTCAATGATATTATAAACATGGAGAGCAATATCTGTTAAAGTTTCATTTCCTAAATATATGGCAATGTAATATCAAAGCATTTAAGTGTGAATCCAGTCCCCAAACTTGACTTTAAGATGCCAACGAGGCAAGGGGGTTTTTTGTTTATCACGGAGAGCCTGTTCAACGTGTTCTCAGTAGAGTTATGAATAATTTTTTTCATGCCAGGAGAAAGTTAAGCTTCCATGGTATAATTTTAACATTTCTAGAAAGGTTTGAAATAGCTCCCTTCAATATATAAAATTCTATGCAAATACTATGTCATAGTATATTTTTTTCTAAAACAAGTAATTTAAGAGTTTAATGCTTCCTCCACCAAGAGTAATGGGGGAAAATGGGGACAACTATAATTGAACAACAATTAAAAAATTAAAAAAGAGTTTAATGTTTGTAGTTTTTAAGGAAGATATTTAGGATATTGGCAATTCTTGTGTCTAGATAGAAAAATTATACGTGATTACTGTGTGTTTTGGGATATCTTGCTCAAATCATTTTCGATTCTGATAAAAATCAAAGTATATTGTCTCATTAAAGGAGTTGATACACTATCACTGGTTTATGTTGTGGAGTTCAAAACACTTTTAATTAATATAATTATTCAGACATTTTAAGCCGAACAAAACCGAGTGACTACGATCACGCTGCCCTGTTCAGGATACGAGTGGAAGCCAACACGGTCAGGGTAACCCCCAGTAGACATCTCCTTTGGAACCAGTTGTAACCGTGCTCTTGCTTTTGTGAGAAGGCCCCTGTACATTGCACATGCACGCACACACACAAACACACCCAAGTGTACAGAGATTTCCAAAAGCCTGTGGATCCTCTATTTAGAAGGAACCCTGTGCTGTTTCTGTCTGTCGGTTTATGATCTGCTTTACAGTGCGAACAGAGAGCAGGTGTTCTGACTTCTCCAAGGGGTAATGGGCTTAAACTCTCGTATGCCAGATTCACCTTAGATATAAAGCGGTGTCCTGATGTGAGGCTCATTAAACGTTGGGATGAGCTCTGGGGTGGGTCACTGATCTCAGCCCCTGAAGTGCTTCGCTGTAGTGGAGAGCCTCAATCACCTGGGATGTTTGAAGGCTGTTCTATTTTTCAGTTGCAGAAATAGATTAGATCACTTCACAAGCTTTATTTATTGCTTTAGCTTCTGTGGGTTGCACTGTCATAAAGTATAAAGGGTATTTTGCTTCCTTTTATGCAAGTATAGGAATACGAATATTGAAATTACTAAATTATTATATTAATATATTATACAATATTATTTTACTGCTAGTTATTATAGCATTATACATGATATAAATAGGATATCAGTACTGATACTTTTGCAACTGTTTTTGAAACATGCATGCTTATAGTTATTCTTCTTAAGTCACTAGTTAGAATTTCTAAAAGTTCTATAGTTTAATAATATACTTACAAATTATCAAAGGCAATAACAGGATTGTACTACATAAGAAAACATAGGCATCATTAAACTTTCATTAAAATTATATACATATTAGATACATACAAATATATGCTAAATATATGCATACATATATGCTAAATTATAAGAAGCTAGATGTTTGAACATCACTTTTCCATTGACTAGTTTTTTATCTGTAGTTCGACAGTGAGATAAATGCTAAATGTAACATTTCTATGACTGACTATGAAGAATAAATGCAGTGAATGGATAAATAGAGATAAAAAGGAATACTAACAAGCTCTTTCCCATTACTTTGGACTTGACTAAAAAGAAAAATCTTTCATTCACATCACGTGACCAGTCCCACACATACAGTGATGAGTAGCTAGGGTAAAATGCATTTGTGAAATTCTCCAAGTATGCTATGATAACTCTCAAATATACAGAATACATAAGAAAACAGGGAGATTCGATGTTTTTGACCCATTCTTTCCAGCCTGAAATGCTTCAGCAAAGGCATCGTCACAATAGTTAACACTGTGGAGTAACTGCCATTGGCACCGACTCTAAAGCGCAATAATATTGATTTCTTTAAAAAAATAATACTTGCGTGCTACCCGTCCACTATTAACTCATAGAGTCCCAAAACAATAATGGTTACTCAGTATTCACATTTACCCCTTAAAGGCCTTGGAACAAAATGTGCGTGACTATGACTTTGGTAATAATATCATATTTCATTTTCCCTAGTTTGCCTGACAGCACTTCACATTTGGCAAATTAGCTTCTGTGACGGAGGAAGTTGTCCCTCCCCATTCTAATTTGCACTGACCTTCAATCTCTGTCCTTATACGTGTCCTATTTAGGTTTGCATTACTGAATTAACAGAAAGGTGATTATATTATTTAGACAATACTGGAATAGTGCAAAATAAAAGCAGATCACAGTGACCCTAAGCAGTGATTAACATATGCCTTTTAGGCTTATGTTTCTATGAAAGATATTGAGTATAAAGTGCTAAACTTCTGGGTTCATATAACTATGAACCACCTAATAACATGATTTCTCTTTGTATGCAAATGAACATACAATATTGATGCTAGTAGCTTGTCTCATAAGTAATTTTTAACCTAATCTGAAATATTTTGCAGACTTAAAGATGTGTTAGGTTAACTAATTTGTGCATTTATATTAAAAGGTAGCTTTTCAATATATTCATTTCTTTCAAGATAATACCTTGTGCAATTGTCAGTAGTGTCCTCTTTCTCTCACACAATTCTTCAGTTTGGAATGTAAGTTACTTGGTCACTGTAATTATTTATTCCAATTTATTTTATAAACCTGAATTTCTATGGTAACTAACTATTCTAGTTTACTGTAGAATTTTAAATTCTGATTGGCATAAACAAAGTATATTTGAATCACTTATACTCCAGTTTATCATAAAACAGGGAACTGAATTCAAGGGCATAGAAAAATAGTGTTTGATTCTTTTAAAAGGTTATTTAAAAATTTTTTTTTATTTGCTAACAGAATATTCTCTGTAGCATTTGACCAGGTAAGGTATAACAGTTACCATGTGGTCCTGTGTTGTTGCTGACTCACTTATTAATTCAGGATACTGTATGATATAAGACAGAATATGTTTTGGTCATTGTCAGTGCTGGTTACTATATAGCACATGCATCTGTTCATTTGTACTTTAATTCCTGGCAAGTGTGGTGACTGCTTCCACAGTGTTAATTGCTGAATCTCTGCTAAAAGATGAACTAGTAAGGAAACGTGTGGTGGTCTGGTCAGAAACTGAGTTTGGGAGTAAAAGTAACTGACAAATCAGGGAAAATAAATTAGGAAAAAATGTGTACTTAAATAATCAACTTGAAACAACTGGAAATACCTTAGGTGAAGAATTGCACTGATCAGCATATTCTTACATTTGTGGGGGGAAAAGCCAACTATTCACAGGATTAAAATCATTCATTCATTCATGAACTGCAGTTTAGTTCTTAATTTTCAATGAGATATTACGGTAGGTGATTTTTATCACAATTGAACAATCTTGAGTTTCAGTTCATCTTTATTACAGATCTAGTATGTGCCACATTCTGATCTAAGAGATCCAAGTTTTTGTTCTCATCGAGCTCATAGTCAAATATTACAGAGATTATGGATAGGTGGGAAGAAATAGGCTTTATCACTATAAATATATACAACACGCAAAAGCATAGAATCTGAATGATAGAATCTGGATGTATTTCAATACATTTTATAAGATTGGACCAAATTTGATATGTTTTCATTTTCTTCACCTCTACCCTCTTTATGAGAAAACTGATTCATTTCAGGGAATATATTTCTGCATTTAAAAAATCATAGACCATAAACAAGGTTTGGTTTTCACATCATTTGAAAAATGAGAAAATAAATCTAGAACATGGGAATCATCCTTTGTTTCTTTAACTACATAAATACTTTCAGGTGCAGTTTTCTCTACTATGTATTGATTTGATACATATACTTTAGAGTTTTTTTAACTTAAATATAACAAGTTATTCATAGGTATTCTAAAGACATGCTCCAAAAATGTAAGAGCCACACATTTTTGTAATACTCTGATTGTGTGTGAATAGTGAAGTAGGGATTGGTTTATAGATAATTTTAAAAAGTTAATCTCACATAATTGGTGGTTCATATGTAAGTATACATTTCCCATGCAAAACCTATTTGTAAAACTATCAAAATTATCATCTTCAGAAAGCTCAGCAATGAAGTGACTGACAAATAGAACCCAAGGTAATACTGAAATATTTTGACACTCCGGAGGATTCTCCTCTGGGCATATAAATGGTTTCCACTGCATGTTTGTGTCTGTTACAATAACGTTTGATTCTAAACACCAAACGTTGAGCTCATTTCCTTAGAGCATTTTTCTTTTCTTTTTCACAGCACGGAAAAGGATATGCTAGTCAATTCGACAGGACTTCCCTGAAGCAGCATGATTTGCACAAAGTCGACCAACGAAAGCATCAACTTTTCAACTTCATTATCTTGGCCATCCAGTTAGTTGTGTGTAACTGAGTAGTCGATTGCCCCCCGCAGTCACTGTGGCCAATTAGAGGACCTACTTGCTCTCAGCAGGCCTGAGAAATGAGTTGAAATGTGCAGAACTGTAGAAACTTTAGGCAACGGATTTTGCCTCTCCGATCAGTGTGTGCCTGTTTACAGCACTATCTATCTTACTCTCTCCAAATGTCACTGAGCCCTTTCCATGTTTATATTCACCACGAGAAGCCAGTCGTGAGGATAAAGGAGATCTGTGCATTACAAATGCAATATCACTGTTTTCAACTTGACTGTTTTATATTATTTTTGTGTGATCAAGTGTTCCCCAAACTATTCCAACTTTACCAGAGAGATTGTGATTATGTTCTTTTCACCTGTGGGTTATAAAAAAATGTTGTATTCTGCAGACCCACAGAATATCAAAGACATTCTGTAGTTTATACACCGTGTTGCAAAGTGTTTACTGTACTATTTCAAAGCTTCTAAATAAATATAAATATATATTATATTATATAATTTTCCTAAAATGTGGTACAACTCAGTTGGTTTTTAAATGGATTCATACAATCCACATCATACAATAAAGTAAAAGGTAATTCAGGGTCCCAAAGATAAACTTACATAGTAAAAAATAAGCATTAATAGTTTCCTCCCCATTTTCATATCTTCTCCCTTCCTGCTTTTCCTTGTTTAAAAGAAAATGAAGCTCTAAGCTACAAAATTTTGCCAAGAACTTGTACTGAATTCCCAATGCCAAAGATATAGCTGCCAATGTTACCGGAGGAGCACTGCAGGTGTGCTGTCTGAATACCTAACAGTCTATATTATTTTGACTCTATTTCTATGGCTTCGAATTTAGAATCATTTAAAGCTTTTATAAAAAAATCAATACATCCATCTGTATTTGTGGTTAGAAAAAAAAAACAAACACTGGGCGTCTGTACATTTTGTGGTGTAAAATATGTAATTGAAGATTACTATTTTAAGAAGTCCTCAATCATATAACTCACACAGAATTTTATTTTACATAGGTATGTGACTTCTAATAACACATGGACATAAAATCTATTTATAACTCTCTATGACTATATAGAGATCTATAAATACCTGAACTGATACTGAATAACTATAACATATAAAGAATCTCTAAATTTACAACAAATTTAATAAGTTTGGAGATAGAAACATGGCACATTATTGTTTCAGTATTATCTTATGTGTGAACATTTTATAGCTTAAATGTAGTCTGTGTTGTATTAATGAGAAAATTCTTCCTAAGTCAGCCTTGAAAAGTGAAGCCTGCCTTTTACTTTATGTCAACAGGTTAATTACAAAATTCAGTAGGGTGCATTTTTTCTTTTACATGTATTCCTTTGTTTCTACTGCTATTTATTGCTTACTGAAACAGAATTAAAAGAGGAAAAATCAGAGAATGTGAGATAAACTTCTAAACACACAAACAAAAAACACAGAATTGTCACAGCATCCCATTAAGAATAAAACCCTTCAACATTACATCTAAAGGTTTGCCCAATCCAAATTACAGACCTACTTGGAAATAGCTCCCTTAATTTTCTCCTGGTCTTATTTTACAATGTTAGTTTGAGCTACGCTATGTTATTAAAGAATAGACTAAAAATTAACACATAACAAATGTTTTCCACCTACTTTTATCTTATTTAAATGGAAATAGCTTCCTTAGATTTAACATTAAAACACACACATATATATCTATATATAGGTATACAGATATATAGATATCTCACAGGTCCTTGATGTGTATACCTGAGTGACATCATGGTATCACTCAATTGAAGGTCATCAAATTAGATATTAATGTCATAATCACAATCCATTTATATAATAAAATAATGTGCATTATGTTCCAGTCTCTTGGGGACCCTTTGCAAATATTCGAAGTCAGTACATCATCTATGACACAGAAGCACACACAGTCACTAAGTGCAGCGGTCAGAATTGCTCAGACTTTTGGCATTGCTCCATTAATATTTTGAATGATGGACTATTTTAGTAAGAAAATGTTTCTATATAATTTAACTAGAAAAAGTGTTTGTTGTAATTGCTTTTTAAACAAGAAAATGGTTTTCTTGTTGAATCACCTTGCTTTAATTAAAACCTGTTATTTATCATTTTATAATTATGGGGAAAACCCACATCCATTTGCCTTATTATGTGCATGGGAAATAAGGTTATACTCACTTTATATATAATAGCTCTATCAATTCTTTTGACTTAATTTTTTCGTTAATTATTTAGCTCTTTATATCATTGTATATAATCTCTCTTAAACCAGCTTCTTCTATATTTGTGTATTAGGGTTTTTTTAATATAGCATAGTAACCAGTTTTACTCATTTTCATTTTAGCTCCTAAATTTGATTATCAGTGTACAGAAACAAAAACAACAAAATGTTTACCTAGTTTATAGGACAAGTAGAATTACTTAAACATAAGATACTAAACAATTAGGTTATTAATCAACTGCTACATCCAGAAGAAATCAGCAGTTGCAACAGAGTAAGGGTATGATTTTAGTACCTTGGCTAAATTGTTATATATTATTATGGAGACTATGAATAGAAAATGCAACCAACCAACAATTTAAGGTTTCCAAATAAACATTTATTAGATTCACATGCAAAGAATTGTAAAACAGGGTTTCTATTTACTCTAGTCATCCTAATATCAAACTTTCGTAATTTTATATGTATATCACAGAAATAATATCCACACTATAAGACAGCATTTCATCAATAAATTATTTCAGAAAGGCATAATTATGGTATTTGCTTCTTGTTAACATAGTTTTAGAATAGTTAAAAGTCAAAATATTTTCCTGTGGAAACAGTGTCTCAATGTTTCAAAGGTATGTCAAATGACAATTTTTAGAAATATTTCAGCCACGTGTAAAATTCTAATTTTTAACTGTGAATATAATTTTGTGGAATCATTTTAAGTTAAATATTTAAATATCACAAAGGAATTACTGTACATATATAATAATGTCTGTTTCAATATGTGAATCATCTTTTGGGGGAAGTATTAAGGAATATGTATATTTTATTTTATGAAGATATTAAATGCAATGCCTTTACCAAACATCGCAAATTAAGTAATATAGAAAATTTAAATATCTTAGTTACTCATTCTCTTGTTTCATTTCTTAATAGTGTGATAGTTTGCTGCGAGACCTTTTCTAATGGAGACACCCCCCACCTTTTCTTTGATAAAAGGATGGAAAAAAAAAATCCTTACAGTTCTTAACATAAACTGTAATAACTGTGCATTATATTGAGTCATTTTATCTTCCAAAAGTTACTTACTGGAGTGAAGTTCATCCTTAATATAATTACTCAGTCAAAATGTTGCAAATCCTAAACAAGTTTTAAAAATTATCCACATCACTGACTGATAATAGCACTGCTCCTTGACATTGCGTGTGGTTTTTCCCTCCTCCTCACATTTCTATGTGTACTTTTAATACCCAAGGATCTAAAAATATACCTAAAACATTGGTATACTTGATAATTTTTCTGGAAATTATATTTTCCACGTTGCAATTTCTTGGGTTCTTTCCCTTCAACTTTAATTTTGCAGTGGTAAAGGCTTTGCATTTAACCTCCTTTCTATGTTCCTTTTTAACAAGAAAAAAAAGAAAATGACAGAATTCCATATTTTTTATGCCATGGAGTAGTAAAATTATTTTATATATTGTTTGCACTTCAAGGAATAGCCCTCTGCTAGGTCAGACGAAGTCCTTACGCAGTACTTTGTGAAACTACTGTTCAGTAGAGCATCTTTTTCCGTCTAAAACTCCGCATAGGTTTTAGATGAAAGCGTCCCATGCGAACGCAGGTAGATGGCCACCGCCAGAGTATTGCAGGCAATAATATGACTAAAATTCTATTGCCTTCAATGTGCATGCATGTATTTCTAATCACTGTTATTTTTAAGTATTTGTAAAGTTAGAAAAATGGCTTTTAGTTCGTGAAAACTTGTCACATGCATAGTTTGAAGTTTTACACTCCAGATGTTTTTGAGTTGCGTGAAAATATGGCATTAACGATGCAAAAAAAAAAAAATTAAGTTTTCACATGAGACTCCAAAACTTCTGAACGATGGAACTCAGACTTCCAATCCATCCATACATCCTTGAGCTGAAAGTAAGCAGGGAATTTCTGCTCTAAACACATTTTTGAGACAGTTATCTGTGAGTGAAAACAGGGTATTATAACAAAAGATGAGTTTAAATCTTAACTATAGTGTTTGTTACTGTGAATGCTATAATAATACATAAGTCAAATGAGTGTATATGTACTATATGATTTTATACTGCTGTATACATACGAAATAAATAAAACTAGGATACATACTATGCCATTTTTCCACGCATGGATCATCCACTGGCGCCGGTGGGATCTTGGAATAAAATTCGGTGGCAAAATATGGCCCTAAGTTTAAAAACAACTAATTCTGATTTAGTAATTTTAGTTCTAATAAAACAGGTTCAAGGGGACATCTGTTCAAAACTGAGTCTCGTCTGAAGCAACATATGCTAGGTTTAAAGGATTTCACTGTATTTATAGTTTGGAAAGTAGGCATTTAGTACCATATGGTTCCCATGATACCCACAATGAGTATTTTAAACATATATTTTCCGCTTGATGCTCTATTTTCTTTTTAGCTTTTTGGATTTGTAGTAACACAAAGAGCCTATGAGTACAGAGGTTGTTCGTAGAATGTGAGTGCCTTCAAGTAATAAAAGAGAAAAATGTGTCTAAAATTTTAGGAGAAAATAGTTCATATTTGGTTTCTGGAAATACAAGAAGAATAAAATATATATGGGTCTCGTTTTCCAAGAAGAAAATATAAATTAAGGTATAATGCAAAAATAATCTGAACAAATTTCTAGAAATTTACATTCTGAAATGGCTGAAATGTAACATAAAGAAGTGTGTTTCTTAATCTCATGCATAGTTTCTAAAACTGGTTTTCTTAAGTTCAAACTATACATATCTGGATAGAGGTTAATTTTATGAAGCAACAAAGGAGAGGGCTAGGCATTTCTCTTACTTTGAACATCTATTAAAGTCAACAGTATGGATGAAATGAACTACAGAAAATATAAAGGGGTGATAGTTCCCAATGAATCATTAACAGTTATAATTACAAGTTGTTCTGGTTCTCCTGCCCCTTGAGTTTACCCTTTATGTGGATCATGTCATGAACTCTCCTAATTAACCACCTTTATGAATTTTGAGAGGTAAAATTGTATTTTATTAGATTACACGTGTATGAGAGTCTGACAAGGAGGGGATGCAATAACACGTGGTAGTATCTGCCTTCAAAGAAATTCTAGTTTGCTTTGGGAAACAAAGAAATTATAGTAAAATATTAAATAATCAAAATGGTTGAATAATTAAATAATCAGATTTTGTGGTCAAAATCCAAGAGTGAGGCCATGGGAGCAAATTAATAAATTAAGAAAATAACAAAAACAACAGGATGCAAATAAAGTAAAAAATGGTAGAATAGAGAAATATTAAAACACAATTTATGGCAAAAGCAGATAGATCCTTGTGAAATACTTTTTTCAGATATATGTGTGAAATAGGTCACAATGTGAAATGTATTTCTTACTGTGAATCACTTCCCCAAATGTTTGAAAAGCATAGCACCATATGATCTCTATTTCAAATTTAAACTTATTTAATGCTGTGGAAAGTCAGGGACGATCTTTTTCAGAAAGTCACTTCTCATCTAAATCTTAATGTTGCATTTGGAACATATGCAGAAGTACAATTAGTTGTAGAAATTTTGTGAGAATTAGGTGAACAGATGCATGCAAAAAACATAACACAATGCTAACACACCAGTGGTCTATTTTTATTTAATATTATTTGTCATGACTTTACCCTATTCTTAGTTACCAGAAGTTTAGAAAATAATCTACAAAGAGAAAAAAGTCCTCCCTCACAGTGCAGACTATTTTAGAGTTGCATTTAGCAGCAATGGTTTGAAAACAATGGACTTGACTTTGGTATTTGCTGATCAGCTCAGCTCCCCTTTGTCTCAAAATTTGATGGTGAGGTGGAGTCCGGAAAACACGACTCACAGACCCTGAGCTCCAGTCACCTCCTTTAACTGCCCTCTTTCCCTTCTATTGGAAAATAAAAATGTATGATTACTCAAACATATTTACCTGTTTTTTTCCCTTGACCCCAATGTGCTTTCCAAATGCACATTTTCTTTCTAGCCCCATGCAAATAGATGGTTGCTGGAATTAGTGCATATTTGAGAGATTGTATTTCTCTTACATATGAATTATATTATAAAAATGAATCTGGGCTGAATTCCATATCTGCTCAATACAATTGGAGTTCTTAAAATGGTTCTAATTATAGACTTCTTGAAGTTGTCATTTCTTAGCTGGGCAGATCAGACCATTCTCTGGAGCTGTCCCTTCAGCTGTTCAAATTTTTTTTTTTAAATATTTCTCTTGTTTCTTTAATCAGTTGAAAGTTCTATTTCTTTGTCAGGAAAACTATAAATTCATCAGCTAAAATGAAGCAGTTCGTATTAATCTGTGACTAAGTTAATATTTCTAAAAAACATTTATATTTTAAAAGACATATATTAATTCATGTAAAAACTTCTGTTGAGAATATTGTGTTCATGAAGATATTTATTGTTTTATTTCTTCTTCTGTCCTTTTTTCTCTGAGAGAAGTTGATAATCATTAGGCACCCCCTCAGACAACCTGCCCAGGAGTAAGGCCATTGAATTGACATCGCCACCCCGTGGACTGGCACGCAGTCCCCAGAGCCCCTCCCCTTACCAGTGTGACTCCTCACTTAAAGATGGCAAAGGGAAAAAAAACAACTGAGGGTCTGAACTGGGCAAACCTGAAATTTACTCTAAAAGAGTGACAGTTCTCTTATTCTTGTGTTTTCTGATTAAAAATGAAGTGAATCATCAATTGCAGTTTGGTGGCAAATATTTCTCTCAAAACTGATGTGTGTGTGTATGTGTGAGCGAGAGAGGGAGAGAGGAAGGGAGAAGTGGGGAGAGGAGGGACATGGCGATTTGGTGACAGATGTTCATGGACGCAAGAGAGACTCGTGTGGAGAAACACGGGAAAGCAAAGACTTGTTTTGTAGGTAAACACATTCTGTGACTTTCTATTAATTAGATTTAGAAGATCAAAATGCCTGGATGGAAGGTAATAATATCTGCATCAATAAGCTGGCTTGGGGTTTTCTACGCTTGGGCAATCAATGATCAATTTCTTTTGACATTGTGTGAAAATTACCCTAATTTATTACTGGGCTTCATAGACTACAAAGAATCAACATAATGGCTATAATTAAATATTCTAAGTAAAGTCAAATTAGAGAGAGTAAATAAAAAATAAGAGAGAGAAAAGAGATATATAATCATTATTTTCATTCCTCAATAAGTTTTAAGAGACTGAAAATCAGTTTTGATTGTTGAAGTCTACGTAGTCATATCCACATGTAAAATAAAATGAGAAGAAAAGTAATACACATAAAAGATTTGAGGTAATTCTGGTTAGGTTATGAAAAAAATAATATAAGTCATATAGTATGACTTAAGAAAGAATAAAAAAGAAAATGTATATACACATTTTATTTAAAAATATAGTAATACCACCTTGGCTGGTGTAGCTCAGCAGATTGAGCACTGGCCTATGAACCAAAGATCACTGGTTTGATTCCCAGTCAGGGCACATGCCTGGGTTGCAGGCCAGGTCCCCAGTAGGGGGCACATGAGAGGCAACCACACATTGATGTTTCTCTCTCTCTCTTTCTCCCACCCTTCCCCTCTGTCTAAAAATAAATAAATAAAATCTTTAAAAAATAAATAAAAATATAGTGATACCAATTTCACTCATTGGGGTGCCTTAAAGTTATCTAGATTCATGCCAGTGTTTGCAAACATTATTCAATTCAAAGGTGTCTCAGTGATTTTAAGATAATGTACTTGTAATTATAGTGTGCAGAAGAGGGGAGAAATTGATGATACCATTAGCAGATCATGCAGAATCATGTGACATGGGCATAATCTCATCAAGCTTTATGACAAGGTCATGATGTTGCGATTATTGGTGAAGGGTATTCCTGCTGAGCTGGGAAGCAAGCTTCTGACTGCATATCAGTTACCTGGAGTGAACAAGGTGTATTAGGGATTTTTTTTTTAAACTTTCAGATATTAGCACAGTGAGTTTAAACATAATATTTAACACTCCTTTTAGAAGTTCTTTCCCCAGTATTGCATACAATAGCTAAAAGATAAAAATAAATGTTGCAAATATCTAACCATTACCTAATTTAACATTAGTAAGATAGCTCATAACCTTGAAAAAAGATAAAACAAGAGAAACTGGGATAAGGAAAGACCCCATGTTGTTCCAAATCTCTAGCAAGGCCCAGTGAACTCTCAGAATGGACCGATGAAAATGGAGGGGGAGGTACCCGGTTGAGAGACACTTCAGAAGAGAAATAGATTTATGCCTTCTCCCTGATTAGGCAGGCAGCTGACTGATGAGAAAGAGAGCAGTTACCGTGAATGGGATTTTCATTTGTCTGAGTGGATACTGTTGTCTTTAATAAGATAACATAAAAGAAAGAAAAAGGTGTGTGAGGAAGATAACGTTATTCATAGAAGGGCTTGCTAATTTTCTCTATATCGCTCAAGTGTTACTGTGCTTGCTATCCATGTGGGAACTGAACTGCATTACCCATATTTTAACATTTCCACAGGATTTTAGATTTTAGGATTTTGTCTTGTAACAACTGATAGGCTTTCCACTGTATTCTACTTCGGTCTCTGGAATTCTGACTGGGATGGAAGTGCTCTGGTGAGGCCTTGAATGATGACCCCAGGAGTGACATCTGTTACCCTAATTTATATTTGAGGCTTATGTGAGGCAAGATATTCCCAGAATCCTTTGCCTCAAAGGGGTCAAGTCTTATGCAACACACTGACAGTTTATAAAAATGTACAAAGGGGGCCACCACTTCCTGCCTGGGACATCTGGTGCTGAGACAACTTCCTGATGTGTGCAGACCCTTAGGGCATGTCATTCATCAAGGAGATCCTTAGAAATGAAGAGCAACAACATCCCAGTCAGCCCTGTCATATGTGAGGGTGGCTGTCGATATGGTCCATAAGTGTATAAACTCACATTAGTGTTCAAAACTCAGTTGCTCCCAAGGGGCTCTCCAGGTTGCCAAGGGGTCTGAGAGACAAGTGATGTCCTTTAGCCCCATGGCACTGTCAAGGGACTGAGGCAAGGCAACAGATTCCCTGCAAGTGGGATATGTCAGAGGGTCCAGGTACAAGCTCCAGCCTGTAGGAAGGAAGCTTTGGAAACCGTGCAGAGCTGGTGGAGCGCTGCTCCCCTGAGCCAAGGCATGATGGCCAGCTTGGGAAACAGTTACAAAGAAAATGGCCTAGGTAGCTGCCCTAGTCGGAACAACTCTTATTAGGTGACTTGAGTGCTATGTGCAATCCTCTCTTGTGTTGGGTTCTCTTTTTCCCCCCACAATCCTCACAACGAGTCATCCCTGGGCTCCTCCTGAGGGTGTGCCATTACAAACCATGTCCCTAGGGCTGCCTCAGGCGGCCCGTGGTGGTTGTCTTCTTGTTATTAAGAACAGTACTTGACAATACTGGAGGCAGCTCTGTGCTGGGCAAAGGGCCTGTTGAGTGTCTCTGTCTCTATGGTGATCTGGCCGGGCCATTTAATTAAGGAATATCCAATGTTAATATGTTGGGTATATTTTTATTTTGGGGATAGTTGGACACCAAGAGGAATATATTTTGGGATCTTCATCCTAGAGGTAGGAGCCTGGGCATTTGCATCCTGAGAGCTAATTGGTGGAAGGTGACTGGGAAACTTGGGATTCCAAGTTTCTTGTGGTATGATGATCTCATGCCAAATACGATCTGTTGTCTTCCAATCTAGACATCTGTGGTAAACTCCTTGGGGAGGAAATCTTTTGTCTTCTCAGCTGAGAGGATAACTGATCACCGACATGTACACAGCCAAATGAGAGCAACTCGGAAGTCTAATTGTTTCTTAATGACATTTTTGATCAGTCGATAATGTTAAAATTTTAGATCAATGATGTTAAAATCAAATATGTGATTTGCACTTCTGTATTTCATACAGATTAGAATTATGATTATTCAATTATCTTTAAGGTTATAATTCTACATGCGAATATAATTTAAAACTTGATAGAGCTTTTCTCTCATTGCGTTGGTTTATTCATCATATTACGCCACTCTGAATAGTGCCTGAAATTAGTGTCCAAATAGTATCAGGCAACTTGCAAGCTTTAGTACTCCAGGTCAATTTAATTACACTGTGCATGACAGAAACTAGGCCATTTGGGTATTGCCTTTGCCACCAGCAATTGACACCTGAGTGTTAATGAGCTGGTAATTAAGAGCTGGCACATACAGACACATTTTCTGTTTGGGACTAAGATAACCATATGCTACATAACTTCAGTGCTAAGTATTTTGTTAGCTTCAGAATTTACACAATTATGTTTGTGAGGTTTTTTTTTATCTCAATTTTTCCATGGTAAAATGATAAAAACAGTTACTTTAAAGATTTAAGTCACTATACACATCATTTTCAAATTATGAAACTTTCTAAAACTAATATGATTGTATGGTTAGAGAAAATATTTGGAAAAATAAAACAGCGGAATTTGTATGGTAGCACTTACTTTAAGTTGAAAACCACAATTATAGGATTTATATTTTGAAAGTCTTTTGTAATATAAAATAGTGCCCTGAGCAACTTAACATAAATGCGCATGTGCAGGGTAATTACCTTCTGGGACGGTGGATAATGATTTCCTCTTCTTGTCATTCAAAACCTGAGTGACTACCTTCTCTTGAAGGTAAGCGGGAGATACAGTAACTGCCTCTAAGAAAAGAATGTGGTAGATATGAGGGAATGTCACTTCTGAATCGGATTAAAAAAGGCCATAGTTTCAATCTTGGGGACCTTCTTGTTTCCTTCTCTTTTGGATTGCTTGCATAGGTGTCAGGGAGGCAACGGTGAGATGCGCGTGGCAAGAGACGGAGACTCACCAACAAGCCAGTGAGTGAGTTGGAAGAGGACTGGAGGCCACAGGCACAGGTTCAAAGCAGACCGCCGCTCTGCCAACACCTTGACCGAGGTCTCAGGACAGGTGGCAGCAGGAGGCACCCAGTGAAGCTGCACGGATAGCTTCAGACCCACACACATTTTGAAATGATAAATGTTTGTTTCTTGAAGCTGCTGTGTTTAGGGGTATATCTGTTATGCAGCAATAGATACCTAATACAATATGTAAATGAGAATCCGACTGTCTGCCACAACAGTACTAATTACTGATTTTCCTGGTGCTACGTGAGCATTTCACAGACACAGGTACAATGTACACACACTATTTCTTTGCTTTTGTCTCCAATCTTCAATTCTCCTTTATCCCGCTTCACCTCCCTACCTCACAAAAGTAAAATGAAAAAAAAAGAAAAAAGAAAAAAGTCACCATCATTCTCTGGATTAATCTCTTACTTGGCTTAAAAAATAAAACTGCTCCCATCAGATGAAAAAAAATGAATTAAATTCAGTGAGTTTTAGTTGTGGGAATTATTTCTCATTTTCTTTTCTGAAAGAGTTTGCTTTTCCGTTGAACCCTCTGTAGGACATACAGCCTTTTATATGCAGATTGATATAATTACACTTTGAATTCCCTGCAGCCGAAAACTGAGACATGAAAGGCCAAATGTTACATCCAGCTGAAGGATATGAAAGTGCCTCTACATCAATCCAAAATGAGATATAGAAATGAACAGCTCTTTACACAGCGATGTCAGTTTTTGACAGATTACGGAAGGATCCTTCTAACTTCCCAGACGGCCTTTCGGGGCATGAAAACTCTGCCTGGGGAGAGGCTTATCCATTTGTACTTTTTTATTTTTTCAACACCAAAAGGTGAGTCGATGTTAAGTGAAAGAAGAGAAATGTTCTGACAAAAGCTTAACTTCCTTCCCCAAAGATGACACCTGGCCCCACGTGGTGAAACACAGTGTGATCTGGTGATGGAATCCTTGGCCCAATCTGTCACGCTGGAGAAGGTGGCCGGGTGGGAGGTTACATTTCAGGAAGTCGACAGAAAAGCCACGTGGCAGTCAGTCTTCACCTCCGGAGATCCCAGTGACAGACAAGGGCATCTTCTGCACAGGAGGGGGGTTTGTCGTGCCAGTGACAGCAGAGACCAGGGGATTTAAAGTGCCACGTTCTTTCTTATCACCAGAAAGATAAAAGGAGCACAGTGGATTCCTCTATGTCCAAAACCTCGAAATGAGCACTGCATTTATTTAAAAACAGAGTCAAAAATACTTAACTTTAGGTTCGAAGAGTAGGTACCGTTACCTTTTAATATACTGACTACTTTAAGTAAATGTACATCTTAGAATTGTCCTTTTGTTTCAGTCATGAATAATGAGCATTCTTCTAGTTAAAAGACATATGTTTTCCTGAAATTATAATACAAACAAAAGAATGATATCTGGGCCTCTTACACAGAGAGAAATATGTCTTAAAGTTAAAGACAACAACATCCTAAATTCTGGTGTTTCAAGAAGGTGCATATATTATACAATTGAAATCAGAACAAGGGGGGAGGCAACATTTTTGAACAAAATATGCACTTTGAAACTCACCGATTCGAGCAGAATTAAGTAGGTGCTGCATATAATGCAATACTCACTTGTTTAATCCAGGCTGGGAAATTTTACTGTGCTTGGCACTTGGCACAGCTGGCCACTTATCAATCTTCACAGTCTACGAGGAAAAACAAAACGACACCAAATAACAAGAAAAAAATAAATACATAAATGAAAAAAGCATGTGGAGAAGAAAATCATGACTCAAGAGGTACTTGGTGGAGAAAAACAGAATCGTAATGAGCTGACACCGCAATTTTTAAAATATACACGAATGAGAAGCATACTCAGGCCCTACCTTCACATGAAATCCCCTGTTCAGTGAAAGTTCTGGGTAGAAATAACAAACCAAGCACCCCCACGACACTCGTAACAACCAGCCATGCTTCCAGTTGTTAGTGATGGGGAAGGGTAACACTGGCAGGTGTTACAACTAATCTGTTCTTGATAAAGACAACAAAAGAACATTTGAGCCCTGATTTCTTTTTACAACTCCAAACTGGGGCACACACCAATGTAAACATATAGGATTCACCTGAAAATCAAAACTAAGCTAATTCTAAAGTTACAGGGAAAGTAACAGTTCTTATTTTGTTTGTTACCAGTCCTGCACTAGTCATCATAACATTTATATGAAAAAGATGATATTTAAACCCATTTACAGAAGATGGAAAGTATGTACCCTTGTTTATTTCTGAATTATAAAGCTGGTGAGTGTTGGAGCTTGGAGATAACCTCTGATTTATAAAACCCCTGATGTTAGCTACCTTAAATAGTGTGAGAAGATAAAATAAATTAATTAAGCAAATAAGGATTCATTAGGAATGTTTAAAATAGACATACTATATACTGAATCTTAAAGAGAAATTATTTTTAGATTCATAAATTTCTATCACGTTTAAACCATATAGCCATATGGCTTAAACAAAGCTTATTTACAGTGCAAGTATTACAAATGCTAAAAAAATACTTTAAGATTTAAACTGTAGTTTGCATGCTTTTCCCTAAGTCTCCAAACTACAGTAGTACAGTCACATTACACCGAGGACGTGTGTGTGTGTGTGTGTGTGTGTGTGTGTGTCAAATGAGGTGGGGACCTGATGGTGACAATGTTGGAAATGAACACAGTCATATAAAATAGAGTACAGTTGAATGCATTAAGTAAAATGGGATTTCGAAAATGCTTTGTCTAGACTTCCCAAAGTATGCGCCATGAACCCTTAGGTTGAAGGGTGGGAAAAAGGGAGAAGTATAGGAATTTTCATATTCAAATGTACAGTTGCACTATAATGTTTAAGAATTGACCCTAGAAACTTAAAAAAAAATAGCATTCCAAAATGAGAGCCTGCAGCATGTATTTTGGGAAATGTTGACGTACCATGTCATGTATTTTACAGAAGAGGAAATTTAGGCCCTGAGGAGAGTGACTTAAACTCAAGGGGCAAACTGGGAGCACAATTAGATCTGAACTATTCAAAGGTAGTGCATTCCCTACACATGTCAAACTCAGGTCACAGAATGACATGTCTGGGTTAGGATCTATATTCTAATACTTCACATCTCTGTGCCTTTTGAAAAATCACCTCATCAAGCTGTGCCTCAGTTTTTTCCTGAAGATTGCGAATAGAGCTCAAAGATCTCATTTGCATACGGCTAGGAAATGAGAGACAATCCTGCTGAGACTGCACCTTAAGAAGAAAATCCAACGTTGAGGCACAATAGTGCAAGAATCACATTTCTGATACATCAGAAGTCAGTGAAATAGTGACCAGGGCTTTGGAATCCATGCCTGGGTTTCAGCGGCTAAATCACTCACTTCCTAGGGCATTAGTAACAGTTCAAACACCGACCCTTGGAGGTTGAAAGTCCCTCTCTGTATCTTAACTTTTAATAATATGCTAAAAACATAGTTCCTGGCTCTCATCGTCACATTTATAGCAAAAATTATCCTCTAAAAGACAAAATTAGATCACTTAGCATGGCCTTAATATATCAGTGAGTTTTGTATTTTTTATTGTAAAACTTCCTTGGAAAAAAAATGAAAAGGAGAAACTTGTTTATTGAACATGCAGATAATGCAAATAGTTTATCAGTTTAAGAATATTTAACAGTAGAAGAGAATCCAAAAGGTCATGGTTATGAGAATGTTAAAGCAACTTAAAAACATGTTTTTATGTAGGTTTTGTTTTTATCAGGAAAATATTCCTTGCTCCCCTGCCCACCCTTCCCTGCCTCATTTCAGATGAGAGTCAGTGCCGATTTGACACTAACTATGTACACTTCACTGTAAATTAGTGCCATATCTGAAGCTCGTTCAGCTATGCCCTGAATACGCACATCAGAGGAGCTTTAGCAGTGTTCTGTCTGTAACAATACTGTTTTTGTGAAATTGTTTCCTATTATTAAATATATGGTCTCGGCCACTTTTAGAATCAATGGTCTTTATGTGGTAACCAGGGAACCTGGGGATGCGCTCATAACATCATGTTTACTAAAAATACAGTTGCCACGTTCCAAAAATTATCTTATAAATTAACCTTAAGAAATTATTTGTAAGTTGGGGGATGGTCAAACAATAATGTTCTTCAACCATGTCTTTTGAATAGCAGCAACAAAAATAAAATATTTTTTTCTTTCTCTTTCTGCATGTATGGATAATACTTTATTATTATTTGTTCTATTATTTGTTTATTATTATTTGGGGGAATTTCTTTTACACAGAAGTGCCATGAATATAGGCATTAAATTTCTTTTTCTTTCAAACTTCAATATGCATTAACTCTTTTGAGTCATAAGATCAGAAAATAGCTCTGGCTGGTGTGGCTCAGTGGATTGAGCGCTGACCTGTGAACCAAAGGGTCGCTGGTTCAATTCCCAGTCAGGGCACGAGCCTGGGTTGCAGACTGCTCCCCTGTAGGGTGTGCTCAAGAGGTAACCATAGGTTGTTGTTCCTCTCCCTCCCTGTCTCCCTCCCTTCTCCTCTCTATAAATAAATAAATAAAATCTTTAAAAAATATGTTTTCACAAAGTTATGTTTAGGATATGTACACCCACACACTATATTTATATAGTATATTTGTTGAGTGTAAATATATGAGTATATAAGCACACACATATAAATATGGGCATATGCTATATTTATGTATATATAAGAGTTTATGTATGTGTGTGTATAGATACACACACACATATATACATATAAAACTCAATATTAGTGCAACCTAGTGATCTAAATATGTATCTATAATCCTTCAGAAATGATGTGAGAAACAATTCTGTGTTAAAATATTATTATGAATTTATTTGCATGTAATCAAGGATAATAAGGATCTAAGACACTGATAAATTGTATTTTTTACTTATCCTTAATTAAAAAGGGTTGAGAGCACACCTTGATGGAGAGAGGGGAATGAATTAATGTAAGCATTGGAGGAAATGATAATCATTTTTTCCTAACAGGAAGACTTTCTAACATGATTTATCTGATTAATATTTGATATGTACATGAGAACAATTATCAGCAATAACAGATAATGAAAATAGCTTTTCAAGTCTGAAAAGTTTGTACAGGGTGAGAATGCATACATTCCCATGTCAAGAGGTAAGGTATATAAAAAATAACATAAAATTTGGTTTAAAAAGAGTGTGTTCTGAAAAATGGCTTTTAATGAACTCAATAATCTGACATTGTTTTCTACAGTTAGGTAAATGTCATCAGGTCAGTGATCACAGAGACTAAACATGGCTCTGCAATTGTATTTTATTATATTTTCTATTCCTTTCCTTTTCTCCCATGCAACTACTAACTAGGCCTGACCCTGCTTAGCTTCCAAGATCAGATGAGACGAGGTGGTATGGCGTAGACTCTTCCTTTCCTTTTCAATGATAAATCATTACTACTTTCCCCAACTCTAATTCCAGGCTGGTCCTACCCTACATCTTTTAGTTCACTATCTTGCTTCCTAGTTTAGAGAAATGATTTAGGCAACAGGAAGGGTTCTATAACTCCTAAAAGCTTTGCAATATCAACACCGTCTGCACCCATCTCCATTTCTTAAAAGAAAAAAAAATTGGTCACCGATTGTATTAGTCAGGATTGTTGTTTTGCAAGTGATGGAATGTCAACCTAAGTTGGTTTAAGATGAAAGGAAAACTCTGGCTCAGACTCAGGTAACTGAAATGTCTATGCATGGGTGTATTCAAAGATCTCATTTTGAACACTGTTCTTAAATTCTTATACTGATCTACTCAGCAATGCTTTTAATACCATCCCTTCCCGCCTGCCTCCTTGGACATCTTACTCCATCAGTTACTTCCTCTTCTTTTTCTCCATTGTTTCTTCTCTGGGCATATAAACATGTTCAAACTGTGCTAACTTAAAAATTTATTTTTATGCATTTAGATTCATCGATATCTATATTCTCTCACTTTGTCTCAGTATACCCTAACTGAACCACTTGGTGTCTCTTCACTTTAAATTCTCATGTTTCTAAGAACAATCCTCCAGTGCAATATACTGGAGAATTAAAGCCACATCTTGGAACCTGTGTAACATGTCCTGGGTGCCGCTTGTTTCCACGTGCCACAGAACTGATCCACACGCTCTCTAAAGGTAGCACCATTCATAATTTAATCCCTGAGCACCCTTGGCTTCTAGCTCTTATGCCTAATCTTTAAGAGTCTTTCAACCTTCATTTTCAACTCAAATGAGCCAAGGATTTTTCTAGCTAAAGGCATTATTTGCAAAAACATGAAACCACTAATTAAACATAATATCCTTGAGCATAGAAGATAGAGCCGATAGTGTTGGGAGAGGTTATTGTGTTAGAAAATAGACAAAAGATCTTCGGCTTTTTGGCCCATCATTTTAAGTACTGGCATTCCACTTTTACCTGTTTTATATCTAACGCACCAATTAATATTTTAAGAGACTTACACTGCACAGAATATATGAACACCTTTCATTGCCTTACTGCATAGAATTTAAAAACGTCAATTCATACTCTGACCAATGAATTCAACATTCCTTTTTGTTAAGTCTGCCTCACATTGTTCAGTCCAGGGACCCTGTCTTGTATCCCCCCTAACTGGACAAGCCTCTTTCAATCCCCTTGCTCCTTGAACTTGGTGTTCACCTTGTGTGCAGCACCCTTAGTCACTGCTTCATCAGATCAACCCCTTCCCATCCTTTATTCCTCAATGACTCAAATGCAAAATGTTTCGCAACATTTTTGACTTCTCTTGATGGATTTCTACACATCTTTTACTTGATCTTCCTCCACTCCTTCCTGAAGAGACTTAAGGGTGAATCAAAACTCTTGCATACATGGTGGTTATAATCTGGAGACACTTGAAAATTATATGCAAAATGTTTAAGAGCAAGGAAGACAATATATGAGCATTGTCTAAGATAAGCTTATGAGGTAAGAGATTATGGAAGGAAGCCTATGCCGAGTTAATTGGAGAAGGTTTATTTACAGAGATTGGTTTAAGTAAAGATTACAGAAGACAAGTGGAATTGAATTAGGCATGATTAGATTCTTTCTATAATTTATCAGTAATAATTTGTATCCTCTTTGTAAATGTGGTGGTGCAGACAATTTCTCTTTGTTTTGCTCATGTGATAATAGTTACATATTAAAGCAATAAGTTGATAAAATGAACAATTTTATATAACAACAACAGAGGAATTTTAAATTGCTATATGAAGTCATTTTTTCTGAATACAGCAGTTACCATTTTATCTATATATTATCATCAAAAAATGCAGATATTTGAGAGCATTGAAATAGAAGGCCATTTGAGGTTTCTTTCTCATGTTCATTTAAATTACTTGGAAAGGA
Organism: Anoura caudifer; assembly: GCA_004027475.1. Taxonomy (NCBI): domain Eukaryota; kingdom Metazoa; phylum Chordata; class Mammalia; order Chiroptera; family Phyllostomidae; genus Anoura; species Anoura caudifer. The sequence goes on along the minus strand of PVKU01000057.1, from coordinate 327,028 downwards.
TTTTGTTATTTCCAGAGATTACTGTGACAATAGACATATAAAGAATTCCTGTGTGTTGTTTTTTTTTTACACATCCCTGGAGTTTAGCACCATGCCCAATATTTAGAATACATGATTTAAAGACATAATTTGAAAAGATTTATGAATGAAACTGCTTAAGTTGTTCTGCATCAATCTGAGAAGTATTTTTTTTTTCCTAGAATGTTATATAAATAGAGACAAACTGATTTAGGAAGAGTGAGACACCTGAATAACTTTCCAACTTTTTATAACTGTGTCTTCATAATGTGTCTCCACTGCTTTAATTAAATGACAGAGTTCTTTAAATAACAGACATACTTAGAAAATGTTATATTCATATGATAGTTTCCAAAAAGTTCACTATTTTTATTTTTATGTTATATTTTACTGTTTAAAAGAAACAATATTTATACAATATTTGTCTTTTTTTTGCTATGGACTCTGTATTATCTATTTAGATGTATCTCTTTTTAGCATTTCTCTATTCTTTCATACAGTGTCTTTTTTTGCTAAGGACAATTATTTAAGTGAATCACAAAGAGAAAATTGGCTTCGAGCAGACAATTCCTACGGGGCATCTTTTTTTCTTTCAGATCAGAGAAATATGAACAGGTCTAACAGCATCAGAGGTAGACACGTGTGGACCAGTAAACCCCCGTTGTACTCAGTTGATAACAATGAGAGTTGGGAAGGGCCAATAGTGGCGACATCTCTGGAACGCCGTTGCAGAACCAAGATTTCATGCTAACGGTGTTTTCAGTTATTTGGTCATTGAAATTTTTTAGACAAACCTGTGCTCATTGTCTGGCTTTGCTGCTTTTTATCTTTGTACCGTAACAGTGAGTAATCTTTCTGGGCCTGGGAGACCTGATGGGTAAATTTGGATGTGTAATATCTTTCACCCGAGCAACTGTACGTGAACAAACTCGACAGTGATGGCAACTGGTAGGATTCTGCTGTTGCTGTGATATTGACGACGACAAGGACAATGATTTTTAAGTGAGCAGCCATCACAGGCCCTGGTCTGAAGCCGTGGAATACAACGACGAGTAAGACCGTCTTCGGTTCAGAGCCTCCTGTTCTGTTTCTATTATGCAAAAGTTTCCCATAAGTTGTGAAAAAATACTGGGATGTGAACGGAGGCTGAATTATCTTCATCTGGGGTGAAGCTCTCACTTTCTTTTTATATCACATGGACCAGAATACAATTTTTTTGGCCTTGAAATAAATGTTTAGATAAGTAAACTTGGATTGCATCCAAAGAGAAATTGTGTCCTTCACTCGATATCAAATATATCTTATGTCCCAGATTCTGTGTAAAAGCCAGCGATCATGAATAAGTTTTGTGCGGTCTCTGAACTAGACTGGAGGGTGAATGACTTCAGAACCTTCAGCTATGAAGGAGACGGTAAGCTCAATATCCTTGAAATTAAACAGTGATTACCAATGAGGAGAAATTGTAAAAGGTAGTCAGATGCATCTAATATTCCCAGAAATTCACTTTGCTTTTAACTTTGCTCTGAAGTACATTTCATCTACAATTGCTTAGTTACGGTTTATACTCATTCAGATTTGAGGACTGCTCTGTAGCTGTGGTACCCACTAACCTTTGTGGAGTATTGATTATACCCCAATCACTGTTTAAACAATTTATATTACATTGAATGCTTACAATACACACTACTGGTCAAAGAATAAAATTCCATTTCAGCTCTTTTAAGCAAGAAGGACTTTATTAAGGATCATTAAATATCTCACATACTTGTGGCAAGGGTAAAAGAGAGAGAGAGACCTTTGTAGGAATTCCTTTCCAAGCTGAGCTGCAGGACCAAGTTTCTAAGGGAGGTACTGTCCCATCTATGATCGGCAGGTGCATCAACACTACCTTTGCCACAGTCTGGAAGGAAAGCACCCCTTGGAACCAATGATCTTGGTTACTAGCCTTTTGTGCACCAGATGTGGTTTATTCCCACAACAAATTTGTCCAACAGAGATTTAAAAAAAAAAAAATCACGACGGAGCCAAGTCATTGGAGCATGAGAAACCACATAAAGCGGATGTACAAATTCAACTGTTACCATGTGACTCTAAGGTAGAAATCTCTCTACCTTGAGACTGAATAGTGGCGCATTGTCTCTCATATTGAGAGGTTGGTTTGTGCCTCTCCTCTCAACTCAATAGCGTTCACAACCAGGGGCAATCTTAGATATTTGAAATAGCTGCAAATGGTATGTGAAGAATGTGTGGCCTGTTCCCGATTCGTTGTGTGCGTGAGCATGTGTTCTATTTATTTTCCTCTAGGTAGTCCTATTTAGTTGTGCTGTTGATTTGAGTGCGCTAGGTGTAATATGCTCCAGAACATATGTGTCAGAAGCAGTAAATTTTACTGCTAAATTGTATTTAGGGCTACTGTTACACTTATCCAAGTGGACAGGTGTCCACCTAATGAGAACCCTTGTTCTTCTCCTGCTGGTCTTCTCCTGACAAAAGCAAAGAGTTGGGTATGTACACTCATATCAGTAGAAAATAATGTATATGTAACATAAATTTTTCTATTGCTCTAAAAGTGCAGGTGATTTTGATGACTAAATTCAGCATCCATTATGGATTTGTGTTCTGGCTTGATATGTTGGTGGCATATAAAATAATTCTTCATCAGATGGGTAACTGTTCTCTTAATGGTATTCTGAAGAAATATCTTTCTCTCTTTTTTTTTTCTGTTTTTCTTCAGTTTTAAATGTAACTTCACCTTACTTTTTTCATTCTTTGTTTTAAACAATCTTTTTTTGTTGTTTATAAAAGATTTTATTTATTTATTTTTAGAGAGAGGAAGGGACGGAGAAAGAGAGGGAGAGAAACATCAATGTGTGGTTGTATCTCTCACGTCCCCTACCAGAGACCTGGCCCGCAACCCAGGTATATGCCCTGACTGGGAATTGAACCAGCGACCCTTCAGTTTGCAAGCTGGCACTCAATCCACTGAGCTGCACCAGCCCGGGCAACATGTTTTTTCATTCTTTTCCATTCATTTTCATTCCCCCAAAGTTCTCTCCTGGATCTTTTTATCTGTCTACCCACTCTGTCTGAAAGGTATCTTCCCACCGCCATGTCTTTTACCTAATGACTGTATGTTTGTCTTCAGACCGGACAATTTATCTTAGTTTCAAGGCAGGATTAACTACTGCCTAGTGATTATCATTACATATGACACCTTACTCTTCTCCAGGCACTTTACACGCAAGATGAATAAACCACTTTTATTTTTATACCCAAAGTGCCTCTCCTCCTGAAGTACCTGTGTGAAACTATAAATTCTTTCTTCTAATTTGTCACTAAAACTTAGATTTTAGCCCCAAATCTCTTTGATATGTCTGTCCTTTTCCATCCCTTTTTATTTAACCTGATTGAAACTCTCTTCACTTTTTTGCATAACTTACTCCTACATATATATAGTAGTAAATTATGCAATATATATATAGAGAGAGATAGACATATATTTTTACTGGTTACCAAAACTTATCTCTTTTCCTTCCAGTACACAAGGCATGAAACTCATCTTGGGAAAGTGCAACACTCTCACATCATTTGCCTTAGTGAATTCAATCAGCGATTTCCCAGGTCATGGAGGTAAAGTGTAAATTCCCCCCAGCGTGACAACACCTGCCATTCCCATCCTGTACTACTTCCCACCAGACACTGCTCTCTGCTCAGGGAGAACTGCTTGCCATCTCCCCATGTCTCCTTGCCTTTTCCCACATTAATTTTTCTTGCCTAGAATATTTTTATCCCATATGCACATGGGAATCTTCTCTTTCCTCTAGATGCAGGCTGTTGTCACTTGTTGTGTGTTGTCTCTGATAGGTTTAAGTTCTGAGGATAAAAGTGTTGAGAATTAAGTAAGGGATAGTTACATCTGTTGTCTGTTTTTAGGGAAGCAGCAAATCTCCCAGAAAAGTGTCCAATGGATATTTGCTTATGTCGTGTTGCTATAACTGGGAAATGTGTATGCAGTAATAGCAAATGAGTTTAAGAAACTGAGGACTATTTTTGTTATGTTTGTCTTGGAATAAACATGATCTCTACTTTCATACAAACTTTTAAACAAAAAGACAGGAGGTGGGCATATTGTGTAGAAAACCATTAGCGAATGCCAAAGGCTTGAAGGTTGAGCAATAGTTGGTCATGGCAAGCATCTGAGGTGAGGACGTCTTCTGTGTGTCCGAGGAACACAGGCATGCTGCTGTGGCCTGATGGGAGTGAGAAGATGGGGTATCGCTGATGACAGACGGAGGAACAGAAAGGCTAGGTTATAATGTCCATTTTTTGCATAGGATCCTCCATTACTCAGATTGAGAAAACACTTTTTAATGCATTTTTTTATTCTAGCACTTTGCACGGTTCTAGACTAAAATAACCTTCATTTTTTAATGAGTGAATTTAAGGTAACACTTTATATAAATATATCAAAGGTCTCTGTGATTTCCTGTTTTTATAAGTAGCTTAAGCTGTATTCACAGGAACATATGTTAATAGGTCAAAATCATCTCAGGACTGAAAGTTTGCATTTTCAGCATAGATGTTTCTAGAGTTAATAATACTATTTGAAACTAAAAAGGCCTACTTTCAGTTGTTAATATCCTCAAAGCCAAAATTTCTCTTTACATTTTTGTTTTATTTTTCAAAATAATTCATATAGATATGTTGGTATACTAATCTCAATTATCAAAATAATTTTATAAATATTCTGTTTATTTTTAACTGGATTATGATAATATTTGATATTTCATAGCTGTGAAAAATTCACATTTAACTTTGTCTGATGGTATTCAATTAAGAAATTATAAACTGGTTTTTAAAATTGGACACTGAAATTTGGATAAATGGTCTATTTGATGAAATGTTATATTGAATACATAATGCATTGGCCTTAATTGAGGTGGTGTGCAAGATTTATCATATGAACTGAAAAGAAATGATCAACTTTACCATTTTCAAAAGCAATATGCTAAATTGCAACTAGGGTTAAGTAGTACTTATTTTCTCTTTGTAATTATTTTTCAAAATCATTTTTAAATACAAAGTCTACATTTATATGAAGAACATATCAGCAGTAATTTCCCTTACAGTCATAAGAGAAAACTTGTATGGACAGGTTTATAAATGCTAGAGTCAATTAAATTCAGTATCACACAATATGTTATAACATTCAAAAATGTTTTCGTGCCTTTTTTTAAATGAGATCTACAAAATCATTGAATGGTTTTCATTTTCTGTTTCACTTCTTGGAGACCAAATTAGGATTCAGCCTAAAAATATTTTTATTAGGGCTTACATGGAAAAAATTAGATAAAGCATAAATATATTTAAATTATATTGTTATTAATAACAAATGTTTATAAAACATGGAATTCCTTCAGGTTCAAAAGTATCTTATACTGAATTCTTTTGAAAACCTAATTTGTGTTCATTATATTTTCCATCTAGTCTTCTTCCATTTTCATTCTATGATCTGTTTCCAAAATAATGATGGGAAATGGAATGTTGATTTCCTCTTTACTAAAATATATTTTCATTCTTTTTGAAGTAATGAAAACATTTCTATTTTTGTTGAGTTAGCTTTCAGCACCTTTTTACATTATTTTATTTTTAGCTGGCTAAGTTTAAACTTGACTGTGTGCCTTTTAAAATTCAAAATGAAATAATCAGACCATTTTACTTCCATTTGCCATCAGCTAAAGGATTAGTCCCTGCAACCAGAGGACAATACAACCGATAATGACAAAATGTATGCCCAAGATGACCATCTTTGAAGATATCCTTTTCCTTCTTGGAAGCATAATCAAATTTATCATAAATTTGGCCAGGGAAAAGACCCTCAATTCCTTTTAAGTAAGTGTCACTCTCCTACAGTCCAGTTTTATGAAAGGGAGGTAGAATATAAATCACAAAACTTTAGTTGTGAAAGCTCAATCACGTCTTCCTAAAATATCCTATTCCACTGCTGAAGGTTCAGATGTTTTTATGTGCAACAAAGAAGACTATTTTTTAAATTATGGCAATAGGATCATAAAAATTATCTTTGAATTATCAAGATAATTTAGATTTACATTGTTTTCTTAAATTACAAAAGTAATTCAGCAAGCTTGCACTCCCTTTAGGTACAAAACTATAGATTTAATTTAATATGCTTCCAGAGTGTAGAAGTTACAGTACCCAATAAATATTAAGTAATCGTTCTAAGACTTCTGATACTTTCCAGGTTCAGAAGCAATTGAAGATGAAAAACAAGACTTTACTGTGCTTACCATATTCATTCTCAAAACATGAGGCTACATCAATAACTGATATTTAGAGGAAATATAAGTGATATAATGTCACTCATGTAATTGGACACAGAGCTTGCTTAAACCGGATAATATGCTACATTTAGGCAGTCTTCAAACAAAAGCATGGGCCTTTATCTTTCTGAAAATTAAGCCTCCCACAACACTTCAGTAAGGCCTCATTCTCCTCATTTAAACACTGGAGTTTTCCCAGGTGCCCTAATTTACATCTTCATAATTTTCTCCACCTCTCTTCCCATTTCAAAAACTTCAGATACACATTTGTCTTTGTTAGTCACAAAAGTGTTCTATTCTTCCAAGGAAGAATATAGCATTTTCCAGAGAAATATCATTCTAGTCCTTACTTTTTTACTCCCAAAGGTGTGTTCCAGAAGAGACTCTCCATGTGAGAGTCCTTCATATAAGTAAAGATAACTTGAGGAACTGCATTGAGACATCTTTTCTGCAGACAGAATGCCGCATTTTTGAATCTTCTGTTGCTGCGCCAAGTCTTCAAGTGTTTTAACTGTCTTTCAGACCTTCTCCAAAGAGCTTTCTCTTGAATTGCATTCTTCAACATTCTATATATTCTCCTGGCAAAATCCTCACCATTGCTTACCATGGCAGAAAAATTGTCATGTTCGTTTCCTTTGTCTTACATCACCATGTGAAAATTTATTTCAACGCTATGCTTTAGAACTTATAAATGTGTCATCTGCCACTATTATCTTTCCTCCTCTCAGAACACTCTCTCCTCTCTTGGTTTCAGGATCCTGCATTTCATTACTTCCAAATGGGCACCCCTGTCTATGTTTGCTCGGTTTGGCATCTATGTTACTTATTTATATGCGCTTTCTCCTCTGTCGGTATGCTTTCTTTTGGGGGCTTTGCCTGTGGAATTAGTCTTTCTTTACTCCTGCTGGGTTATATTTACCCATGGCATAAACTATCATGGATATACCTTTGCTTTATGTATTAAATTTCAACTTTTCCCCAGATTTGCCCATCCTCCTAGACATTCCACAGGGATACTCCAATCTCTCTCCCATCTTCACTCAGCAGCTCCAGGTGAATGATGTTATCTGCCTTCCAATTTCGAAGTCTGAACTTGGCAGCCACTCTCTCTCTCTCATCGTCCCAGCCTTACTTCAGGGAGTTCACTCAGATTACTCAAAGAACTTCCTGATCCTTTTCTCTAGTCCCAGTTTCCTTCCCTCTTCTCTGCCCCTCGCCGCTCACCTATTCAGTTTCTCTTTGAAGGTATTGCCACAATGCTTCTGCCATATTACAACTGGACGGCATGCTACCTACCCCCTTTGCTTGGATTTCCCTTTCTAACTCTCTGCTATCAGTTTCGTGTCAGCAAAGCATTTACAAAGCATTAGATATTACAAAGCATTTCTAACTTTCAGGAAAGCCCTGGAACATCCCACCTCAGTTTCCATTAGACTTTGTATGACTGACCTGGTGGCTTACTCTCTGGAGTGTGGCTGGACTTCAACAGGGACCCATTGCCTGTCCACGTGGTTACCTTTAATGCCTACTGAAGCACATGGGGCAGGTAAAGCCTTAATAAGCATTTGTTAAAGTTACTTTTTAAGTTAAAATTTATTGTATTAATATCTTATTTCATTCTTTTTCACTATATATATTTTATTGTTAGTGTTTTTTATTTTTATATTATTTTTATTGTATTTTTCCTTTACTATTTATTCCTACAACACACTCTTCCACTTCTACCTATCCCCCTCCCCTGCAGTCAGTGCGCTATTGTCTGTGTTGATGAAAATTTTATTTTTTTGGTTAAGTATAGTTGGTACATAATAATATTGGTTATGTTAGTTTCAGGTGCCAATATAGAGATTCAACATTTTTATAACTTACAGTATAATCACTGCACTCAGTATGAATTTTTTAAATAAGTAAATGAACACATAAATGAATGTTCTTTATAAGCGGAGCCTATTGTGATAAATGACAATGATAGGTGGACATAGTACCAGAAACTTAAATTTTCTTGGCTCTTCCAGAGATTTTCGTATGGCAAGCAAGTGTTAATGTTGTCTAAATTTATATAAAATATTTCAATTTAAGAATCTGCTTAAGGGACTTTTCTTTCCATAAATGAAATGCTCAGATTTCCTGTTTATGTCATCCTTCTCCCTCACATGAAGTCTGGACGATGATTAATAAGGAATGAATTAACGCAAAGACTACACGAAGAGCAGAAATTAAGACTAAGAGAAGTAGATGATTACTTTATTTATTTTCTCGGTAAATCTTTATGGAGTGTCTATAATCAGTCAGGCACTGGTAGGGTGCTAACGCACAGCAGTGATGATACAGCTCTCCATGCTTCCCACAGCTACGGACCTGTCCATCAAACTTCCTCCTACACGCATTTTTATTTGGATGTTTGATATGCAACTCAAACACGACATGTCCAAAAACAAAGTCTTGACATTTTTCCAATCCTTATTGTTATCTGTAAGTCTCTTTCATACAAGTTAGTAAAACCAATATCCACAGCTTCTCAGGTTAAATATCTGGAGGCTACCCTTTGTTTTAATTTTTCTTCATATCTCAAATTCAATACAGCAGTCAATTTGTCATCTCTACTTCCAAAATATATATTTTTTGGATGACTTCTTTGCCATTCCAATTCACTCCTAGACTTCTGCATTAGTCCACTAATTTTTCTCCAACTAAATGTCACCCTCAATGCAGAGACTGGAAATCCTTTAGAAATTTAATTTGAACCATACTACAATGTCCCAAACCTCCTTTTTTTCAGCCCCACCTAAATCTTCCGTTGGTTTCCCCTCGTACCCAAATTAAAGTCACTTTTTAAGGAGCATAAACACCCTGCAGAATCCAGCCTTTGCTTACGTGACAGGTTTCTGACCTGCCTGCCACTTCACAGAGCACCAGCTACTGTGGTCTGTTTCCAGGACACCAATCTCATCCCTTTTCAAGGCTCTGCCCTCATGGCAACCTCTGGTGCTTTCATGAGCCTTCACATGACTGGCTGCTGCTGCTGCTGCTTCTTTTTCTTTCTTTTTTCTTTTCTTTTTCTTTCTTTTTTTTTTTTTTGTCCTTCAAGTCTCAGTTCAAAATTTATTAAAGAGAACTTCCTTTACTCACTTAAATTCTAATGCACTACTCACAAGTCCCTTTCTGCTTAATTACTTATTTTTTCACAACACAACAGGTCACTGTCTGAGCCAACTATGTTTACTTTGTTTACCTGCATAGTCTCCGGATCCAACTCAGAGTAGATGAGCTCTATGAGAACAGGAATCCTATTTGTGCTCTGTTTTTAGTGTGCAGAAGAAGACTCTCTTGTAAAATTTAAAGTCTGGAGAAGATTTCCCATAAATCCTAGAGAAGACACTTTGATGTTCATACTCTAAATATATATAGTATGTTTCTGGTATTCTTTTTTAAAGATTTTATTTATTTACTTTTGACATTTTTTAAATTTATTTATCTTTAGAGGGGAAGGGAAGGAGAGAGAAAGAGTGGGGGAGAAATATCAATGTGTGGTTGCCTCTCATGCATCCCTTGCTAGGAACTGGCATGCAACCCAGGCATGTGCCCTGGCTGGGAATGGCGCTCAATCCACTGAGCTACACCAGTGAGGGCTATTTATTTACTTTTAGAGAGAGGGGAAGGGAGAGAGGAAGAGAAGGAGAGAAACATCAGTGTGTGGTCGCCTCTCACACACCCCAGACTGGGGCTCTGGCCCACAATCCAGGCATGTGCCCTGACTTGGAATCGAACCAGCGACTCTCAGATTCACATGCCAGCACCCAATCCACTGCGCCACACCAGCCAGGTGTTTCTGGTATTCTTGACTGTCTTACCTGCAGTGCCTCTCCCATGGAGAGTGCTCAGCTCATCGTGACTACCACTTTGCCTCACAGTACAACTAGTTCGACTGCTTGTATGGAATTGAATTTGGTTAATCAAATTATATATGTGTGTGTATTTATTTGTGTGTAGTACTGGTTCTCAAGAATTTTGGTCAGAGATTCTCAAATACTCCTAAAAATTATTGAGGGCCCTACTGAGCTGTTGTTTGTATGGGTTTTATCTACTGGTATTTTCTATATTGAAAATAAAACAGAAAAGTGTTAAATATTTTGATATTAATTTACCTATGCTAAAAATAAAATCATTATAGGTTGTCTGAAATAATATATTTTTATACAAATAACTACATGTCCAAAGTAAAAAGAAAATTGATGAGAGTGACCTCATTTTGCCACTTTGTAAATCCCTTTAATGTCTAGCTATTAGCAACTAGCTAGAGTCTTACAAACGCCTGCACATTTAATTCCTTGCTGTATCGTTTTTGGACTATAGAATATGAAGTAAATATATGAAGCACACGGATAGGTAGTTAGAAATGAGAGGGTGTTTAATAGCCCTTTCAGATTATCATGTGGATATGTTTCTTTGATATTACACTAAAACCTGACAAATGGTTGTTTCTACAGGTTAGCGTCAATACAAAATCTGAAGCCATGTCAGTAAGCTTTTTTGAACTTCGTATTATTTTGCACAGAGATTTGGTATTGTAGACCTTGTAAAAATGTTTCAAGGACCCCCGGACTTCTTGGACCATACTTTGGGAGCCAGTAGGACATGGAATCATGTAATTTTAGAGTAGGTTTTCTGTGCACAAGGCATGGTATTAGGTTCTCTGGAAGATAACCAAGAGGAAGAATAGCCCATTGAGAAACTACATACTAATTCAGGAAATGTTGATCAGGTCAAGAGCTAAAACAATGGAGGTTGTAGAGGAGATAATTTTCACAGGTTATATACAAGGTGGGAATTTTAAGGAAAAATAGAATTCAGAATTACTCTGAGCTCTCAAATTCTAACTTTTTAGACAGTGGTCCATTCATTACCTGAGATATGGTTGCAGCTTTCAGTGAAAAAACCTCTAGTTTCCAAAAATTGCTTCTTTTATGTTATATTAATTACCCAGACTTCCTCCTATCTTTTGATCAAACTTTCTGGATGAACAATTTGATAACATTGTTGTAAAAATGTGCTAATCAAAAAAATGCAAAGCAAGTGAATCAATACAGAGTATCAGTCTATCTTATGTTAATAAAATGAAGGAATTTGAATTCATCATTGATTTGGAATAAATTATTAATTGTGTCCTGGAATAAATTACTTACCTTGTTCCTGACTCAGTTTTCTCATCACTAAGGTAAGGTCGTATTTATAGGCAACTTTTCTGGTCTCTTCATATAATTGTATGACATTATGCTATAGTGACAATATTACATGTTATTTAATATAATGATATTTTAATGATTTGCTATATGTTACTGAAAAACTTGTACTAGTTAGTGTAACTTTTTTAAATTACAATAAATATTCATTCTTATGATACATTAATTAGGTTGATTATATTTCAGATATTGTTCCCCTAAACTAAAGTTGTATCTAAAGATATCTATGAGACAAATCAAAGGTTAAAATATTTAATAATTAATTAAAATTATTTCTAAAATATTCATCATTCATTCCATTATTGACCAAAATGATCATTTATTTTAATGTCAATGGTCTATAATAAAAAATAGAAAAAATGCACATTTTTAAAAATTATTAAGCATTTGGGCATTCCTTTTCCTGTCTATTGACTCCTCAAATTCCTCTTTATAGTTATTTGAACAGGTATTTTGAATTTGTTTAAATACTTTGATATAAAGTTCGTAAACCCTCATTCAATTCTTTAAAAGTATGTGCTTTTAAAAGCTCTTTTTGAAGTCAAGTTCTGCCTATTTATAACTTCAACTCATTATTCCTGAGGTAGTCTTTGGAACTACAGTGGATTCTTCTAACAAGAAGTCCCCGAACATTTGTAGATAATTTTCATTTTTTTATACTTAAAAATTCTAATGTTGAAGCATCATTTTCTTTGCTCTTCAAATTTTCACACAATCTGATTTTTAAACATTTTTTCAATCAGTTCAGCCTCCCCTGATAAAATTAATTTCTTCTCATTTTTCTTAAATTTCTTGACCTTCCAAATTGCGTGTAATACTCCAGACATGGCTTTGTTTGTAGGAGGTATCATGATTTATACAATAAAAATGTGTTTGAATATAATGAGAGAAAATATTTTATTTCTTTACATGTTTCTTAAAAGTAACATTTGACCAAGGAAAATCATTATTTGGAAATCATGAATAGAAATAATAATTTTTGAAATATTGTCACTTTCAGAATTGTGTTTTTGGGTACTTAATAATTATGATTTCATATTATCATTTTAGGCCAACAATAAAATTATACACACTCACTGTATGATAAGTATATGAACTTTATATATCTCATAGAAGGCTATATGAATTGTGTTATTTTTGTCAATATTTGATTTAGAGTGTTCCCCAAACATATTTCATAAAACTTTTAAAAATCTAGAATAATTAATGGTAGGAGTAAGAGACAAATTTCTATTTGAGTGTTTATAGATCACTTCTAAGTTCCCCTGGCTCCTGGTTTGGCTCATCCAACATATTGTGGAATTTTTGCAAAAACCTGCTGTCTCCTGGATTTCAAAAAACAAAAATAAATAAAAACAATAGCAGAGATAGCCTCCTGATCTGACACCAAAGCCCTGAACCGGAGCCCAGTGACTGCTCTGAAGCTCTCAGGTGCCAGAGGCTTCTGGAGGGCAGCGATAATTCCAGGCTTTGGAAAGCAAAGCTCCACTCATGACCTGCGGGAACACAGCTTCAACTGCGTTGAGAGTTAGTGTCACTCTGGTGGAGCACGTGGGAGGTGCAACCTAATAATACCTGCTTGCAGCATAAATACAGCGAAAGATTGAACCAAGTTGCAGCCTCAGATAAAGTTTAATCTTGGCAGGATGCACAAGGGTGAGGCTCTAGCTGGAGCATAAGTCAGCTCAGTGCTTCCCTGTGTTGAGATAAGTGGGCCAGAGGGACGTCTTTGCCTCTGTCTCAGTCAGCCTTAGCTGTGGGTGCTCTTACCAGAAAGGAGCTCATTCTTACAGGCACTGACTTTGCTGTCGGACAAGAAGAATTCTTTAGGGAAGTGGGAGACCATAGGAAAAGCTGTTGAATTGTTAGTAGCCCGAACTCCCAACAACAAAGAAATAAATGTACCAGCAAGGCAAAGAATGTCTGAGCAAGAAACTGTCTCATCAACTACACACATCGGTGCCTAGAGTTTCTACAGTATGTTTCCACTCACAGAAAGCTAAGCGTAATCGGAATGGGACCACGTCTGTGTCAGAGATCATCCATGCTTCCGGTATCTGTATAGAAAGTAAGAGGCTAATTAACCACACATTCACATTAGATACTACCTCTTGTTCATTGCTGGTGAGGGAGGGCAATTCGGAAAATATTCACTTTCTTAACCTCTATGTGGGGCACAGAGATACTTATTGTACCATAATACTTTAAGCTGTATAAATACTTCACAAACAAAAGCACACCCTTTGTCTCTTGGATTATAATTCAGCGTGTGGCAAGGGTCAGTAAAAATTAATCACTTTGGACTTCTTGACAGATGTGACTAAGATAGGAGGAGAGTATAGAACCCATTTAACTTTCAACAAAGACATGGGGAGACACTAAAACTCACTCCTAGGCAAGAATGCAAATTCAGAAGTAAGGATTGAATACATATCCAGGATGTCAATTAGATACTGAAAAGGCAACATCAGCAACACCAGCATCAAAAATCATTGTGTCCATTCCCCTCAATGAATTGAAAGCTAGAGTGCATATAATATTTTTAAAAGCATAGATATGTAAACTTTTATCTGAAACAATTTTGTTCGATAGCTAGTATAGCTCTAATTCTTGATGACTTTCTGAGTAAACAATATTATTGAAGTTCATGTCACATCATGGATCTAAGTTATTTGTTGTAGTAAACGAACATTTTTTCTCTTTTTCTCACAACTGCAATCGCAGCCCTATATTCTCTTTTCAAATCTTCGTGACTTTTTATATGTCCACCTCAATGAATGTTAAGGCTTCATCTTTGGTCCAGTAATTAGAGATGTGAAATCAATGTGGGTTTGGAAAATCAGACATTATTTCTGATAGATACTTTCAGACTGTTTCACTTACTGTTGTAATTCATTATCTTTCAAATGAAAAAATGCAATTTATACTGCCACCTAGAACATATTAATACATACGTTGAGTCACGGAAAAAATAGTCAAAACACATGTTTCATAAAGAACTCTTTGGCATAGCTATGTGTGATACATTCTGGTATTTATTGGTACATTTTCTGTTTCATAATCTTATTCTAGGGAGAAACTTAATTAGGTATGCCAAATTTACAGTTTGAAAACCATTAATTTTAATAAATGCCAAGAAATGCGAATACCCTGAAGTGAAATGGACTTATGAACTGTTTGCATTTTTATTACCAACTGCGATTGTTCATCTAAAGAGTGGACAAATTGGTATTTCTTTGGAAGAAAGAGGCCTTTGGTCTTTGTTCCTAAAGCATATCACTGCCCTTCTGAGTAGAATGGCATACTACGCCTTAATTAATGAGTGAGTAATGGTTAACTGTAATACATATCAGTGGGCTTTAGTGAGATTCATTTTTAACAATAAGCAAAGATTATACAAACACATATCCCCCTTCAGAATAACAACAAAAAGCATCTGCGGATCAGCTTGCAGAACATAGCAATGAATTCTGTGTGTTTCACAGCAGATAAGAGCACCTTTCGCTTCCCGTGGTCACCTTATTCACTCGTGCCGTTCAACTTCTAATGCCCTCTACTACATTTAACGTATCCTGTTGTACCTCCAAGGATACATTTTTGCATTAATTTATACTTAAGGATATTAAGAAAGAAGAGCTGTAGACTACTAAATGAATTAGAAAAAAATACTTTTGAAAAGGTTGGAATCAATTACAGCAGTATTAGAAGAAGTGCATTATCTTTCACAGGGTTTATGAGCCATTCATGGGCTTAAACACGTGTCTCAACAAACATTCCTTCTGATCTATGACTTTTTTGCCTTCTTTCCTTAGCAACTAGACCTGTGCTTGGCATATACTGTGTACTCAATAAATAGTTTAAATTAACTGAACGGCCTTATGCAATCATATTTTCATAAATTATGAGCTACAGTAAATGTTGTATTGAAGAAGAGGAAACCATTTTGCAAGAAAGCAAAAATTTCAAGAAAGAAACAGTGCTATTTTAATGAGTTATTGATGAAGTGTTCCAGGATAGCAGAAAAGCATTTATATATTGCAGCTAGTTTAAAGACAGGTGACCTTTAGAGAGATTAGTTAACCTTTCAACAATTTTGGAGAGTTACTGTTTTGAAAGATAAAGGTCAGAGCAGAACTCAGAATGCAGTTGTTGTCTTTTGTTTGTTGCTATGCCTTTAATTTCCAATAAATTAATTCAAAGTGTAGAGTCTGTTCCGAGTAGATTTCTTTTTAAAATAAAAGAATGTTATTGGTTTCAAGTATTTTTCCAGTATGAGATAGGAATATTTAAAACATCAATACTCAAACTCATACTTTATTTGTAAATTTCACCTTTAATTTCATTTCAGGCTTAAAGTTACTAAGAAAAAAATGTGTTTGATTAAAGAAAATGTGTGAGGTTTATGGTTATTTTTTCCCTTTTAAGTAAAGTTCATTTCATTTTACCTTCCTGATTTTTTTAAGACGTAGTCATTCTAATTGCCTTCTTCTAAGCTGCCATAGCCACAAACTCAGTGTTTACATATTTCCTTAGATGTGTTAAAACCAAAAGGAAAATTAGGCAGAGTGTTTAGAAAACAGTGGTATAAAAGAGCATTTTTATTCCAGGCTTTCAAATACTTGAAATTTGTACTGAGGAAATAACCTAATAAATATGTTAACATTTATAGATTTTGGTCAGGCTGTGATAAGCAAAGGATCATTAACCTGACCTACATGCTCTCTTTCTTCTTTGTAGTTTTGTATCTTCATATTTTAATATGCATACAAATTGCTTTTTGACCTATTCAATCCAAAAAACCTACCTTTTAGTTTGGAAATAAAGAAAATGTGTATTTCTGCTAGATTTGATGATATTTACAAAGAGGTCAAGCCAATTTTATATTACCTGGACATATAACTTAGTTTCTAATGTTTTATTCATATTCAACCATGAAACAAATATAGATAATACAGTGCTCAGACTTAAGAAAGCATAAAAATCAAAGGATAAAAATTATATTGTAACAACCATAGTCCTATTTGAATGAACTAGCACTATTTTGGCAATGGCAATGAACATGCTGACAGAATTTTCATTTATTCAAAAACCTGTCAGTATTTTACAATAAATTTTATATTAAATGATAATTATTATCCACCAGTTCTCAAAATTACAATATCAGTGCAGTGTTAAAAATGAAAATAATCTTTGGCTGACAATTGAATTTTCTGGTCACTCATTAAACAAGCACACAGAGGAAAGGAGGAGAAATTAAAGTAAAGGATATTTTTAATGCATGCAACAGATTATTTTTTCTTAGTGTAATTTATGATTGACTTTACCAATTTTGGTGGCAGTAGAGCATTAAAAATATGAGCATAATCCTCATTGGCACAAATTCTCTAAGAAGACTCCACCAAATACCAACTATCTCTCATGGTAATAGTCAGAAGTTACCTTCTGGTTTGGCAAGCAGATTTTTTCATCTCACCATTCTAATATTCCTGAGTGAGTGCACTTTGTGCTTATGAGCCAGGATGACTTGTATAGTTTCTGAAGTGACACCACATTCAAGGTAGTTAAATAGAGTAATAGACAAAAACAAGATGGCAAACGGAGTCCACTATATACTAACAGTGTGCAGTGTGTATTGAACTTAATTTTGTAGTTTCATTTCTATTTTTGAACATTTCTAACTATTTGTAATGTTTACTATTTTATAATTTTCTGAGGGATCTCCCAAAGAGAAACAGAGAAAATGTTTTTCTAATTTTTAATTTTTTTTTCTTTTCTTTTTTGCTGTATTTTTCCACTACCATTTTATCCCCCCATATCCTCTTGCACCTCCACCCACCTAGCTCCCCCCAACAATGATCACACTGTTGTCCATGGCCATGAGTTCTTTCTCTTTCTTTCTTTTATGCTTGATCCCTCCAACAGCCCCAAACAGCCTCCCCTCCCAGAGCTGCCAGCCTGCTCTCTATGTATGGGTCTGAATTCATTGCATCTCGCAATTACTTGTATGGGATCACTGAATCCTCTAACTTCAGATAAATGTTGGGTTCATAACTTATTTTTGTTATGTCTTAAAATGTTTAGCTATCATCATCTTAGACATTATTTTATCACTCCTCAATTATCCCAAACCATGCTAAGAAAAGATAATAGATATATGGAAAAATGCTTAATAATGTCACCAGCCTTGAATGTTCTTATTCAGTTGCTCCAGGTACTGCATAATTATGTCAACAAAGTACAAATGTAGCTGATAATCTGCTTTTAGTGTTCATTGAGCATACTTGAGAACCCAGAGTTTTCAATTTTCCACCTTTAATGACAAAGAAAAGAAAACTGGTAAGATTAGATGCTTTGTAATTATCAGAAGATGAATGAATGCAAAAGGACAGATAATAGTCCAGAGCCACACTGTCCAGTATGGAAGCCACTAACTGCCACATGTGGCCACTGAGCACCTGAAATGTGCTCAAAAACGACAGCAAAATCGATCCTACAAATAGAACCTCAGACTATGACTTTATAGACTGCATTACCCCAGCTAAATGTTCTCAAACTCAAAAATCAATATGTAAAATACATGTTTCTTAGTAAATAAATATATAGGTTATCCTCACTCAGTGAGCCATTGAGCAGAAAGAACTTCATCATTCAATATTTTTAAAAAGAATTTGAACAATTCTTGTTTGCTCAAAGGAAGAATGATAGTGTCCTTTCACCCTGTATAATATTTGTGCTCCAAAACTTGCCTGATACAAAGAGATTTATTATATTTATTTTTAATTGAACTTTTTAAAAATAAATTTTTTGCTATCTGTATATTCTTACTTTGGTACATTATTCATAATATGACTTAAAAAATTCAAAGGGCCCATTGGAGGCAGATGGCTACTGGAGATCAATTATTTCCTGGTATAATGAGGGGTAAGGGATTTTTTCTAGATGTCACTCAACAATTTACATATTTTAATGTCCAGAACTTCATCACATCTCTGGGTAAGAGGGTTGCCAAGGACTGCAGTATTCATTTGGAATTACTATGTGCTTAGCTGTGATACTTAGAGGTTCTTATTTCCAAAGCAGATAGCAGAGTAGATATTAGGGTAGACATACATCTGTCTCTGCTACAGGGTCTACTCACATTTTTTTCATTCAATTTTGGATTAGAACCTCTGACAAAAATACTCCAATATGTATTCCTTATAGATATGATTTAAATTGCATCAGAAATCAAAATTTAGTACTTTACTTACATAGAAAGGAAAAATAATGTTTATATTTTATACATTCTCTAAATTATCTGCTTTCAAGAATCTCTCTTCCTCTTGGGTATTGGAGTGAGGGAGGGGATTCTTACACTTTCCAGTTAAGATATCTCAATCTGTTATGATTTGAAGCAGTTTTTCTCTATTTTAACCAGTCTGTTCTTGACAACTTCCTACTCCCTTTCTTTGCCCCGGAAGGCACTTGAGTTGAGGGAAAGTTTCTCTAGCCCTCGGGGTGGAAAAGGAGACTACCCAACATCACGGGTTTCGTTCCCTGTCCTTGAGCTGGTTGGCCTCAGCTACAAGACTGTTGGCTTCAGTAGTCTCCAAACCCCTTATATTTGTACCTGTCAAGATGACCACTGATGAAATTTTCCATTCTCTTGTTGGGTGAGCGCCCAGTGCTTCTCCCTGCCAAAGCTGGTTTTCATCACGCAGACTCAGCGGATTCTTCTTGAGTGCTGGCCATGTCCTCTACCTGGAGCCTGGCTTAGTGTGTCCATCCCTCATCATCCTCCAAGGCGAGGTCATCTCTCCCCTTGTATGACAAACTTGTGCATCTCAACTTAAATTTGAGGCATGCTGGGAATTTTAGAATCATTTTCCTGATGAGTAGTATTCACAAGAACCTCTCGAACACTACTCTTAGGCTCTCTTAGCCTGCCACATCATGCTGTCAATTTTAGTTTATTTTAGCCCCTTTGTCTTAAGTTGGGAATGCCTGCTTACTGGTCACCTCCCAAAATTCCAAAAATAGATCAAGACACAATCCCTTGCCTTCCTATTGAAATTACGTAACATCCCCCTTTCTCAGATTTCTGTCATGGAGGACAGGAGCCACCACACACTTGTTCCGATGATACGACTTCCCTGACAGATATCCCCACGTCCTCTCCCCCTCCTTCTAGGAATGGAAGTGTTCCAATTTGCTATTTCTCTGCATCCAGTGAGGACATTCTGTATCACATCATAGCCATCTCTTTCCCCAGCTGAATTCATCTGTGTCCTTGAGTGCAATTAAAAAAAAGTATTGAGCAGGTACGTAGTAAAACCTTCACTACAAAAGTAAAATGATTACTTGAGAATATTTGAATTCCATCATAAAATTACTTGTAGTTTTATCTATAAGATCACAAACAACTAAGAAAACATAAGACTTTTACTGGAAGATCTATATCCCAGGAAGTTGCTAGATGCTCTGCAGTGCATAAAGAATTTAAGACACAGATACATGACCTCAAATACATGGCCAAACAATCTCAGAAAGGATAAATATGGCTATCTTAGATGGCATGTGGCATGTCAAGTGAATTTCATAGGGGCCGAGAAGAAGAGTTAATGATTTTTGATTGTCATAGAGCAGGTAGCTAGAGGTGTTGAGACTCAAAAGGAGTCACAAATACGTGCTCATTTAGTTAAATATAGAGTAGAATTGAAAACTATTTGGATTTGATTGCAATTACAATTAAGAAGCAGTGCTTATTCTATTAAAAGTTACACTGGATACCTCCCTTTCATCAGGAACATGTAAGAAAATGTATGCAAATTATCACATTCAGTCCTTAAGGTTTTTGAGAATGTGTGACATTTGACAGTGATGTGGAGGAACGCCGTCATGGCAGGGACCTGAAGAACAGACTGAAGTAAGGCGAGATCTGAGGCACACACCTGAAGGCATATCTCAGCCTCAGGTAACAAGAACTCAGATTAGAGCCGCGGTGGAGGACGATAAGGATGGATCTCAGCCGGGTCTGAATGCTAGAGCTGAGGAAGTGCAAAAAGAAGGGCAACAGTGTCGGCCACAGCTGTAACTGAATCTCCTGCATGGTTCCTAGTGATATGATTCTGGGAGCTTCGTGACCCTTCCTTCCTGTTCTCTTCAAAAAAGGAGAATCAAAGTAACAAACAGATCCACTGTAATGATTAAGAAAAATTTAATGAGGCGATGTAAGTACCATACCTGGAAAATTACAGAATCCCAAAATGTGCAAAGCATTGATAACGCTAGGCGATTCCATGGAAATGGAAACAGGGGATGAGTTTGTGGATCTCAAATTAAGGCACTACGAGAATGTTGATATCATCATGAGTTGTGAAGAGGAAACAAACTTCTGAGATGCTAAGTGGGCAAACTGACAGCCCCGGTGTCATCCCTCTGCTCTGGGCCAAATCCCAGACCAGAAATGGATTTGCGAGGCAGGACGCCCTGGCAAGCCTTTCGTTGGCTCTACCTCTGATCCAGAGCGGGGATGGAGAAGGCCTGCTGCTGTCACACTGTGTGGAACCCCCGCAAACGCCAGGAGGTAAATTAGCCAAAGTACGGCAGTTTGCTGTCAGGCAAAGGGAGTGTGCACGGCCGGCCAATGAAAGCAAGAAGAAAGCAGCTTTTACATAAGTCTTTAAGTGGC
The DNA here is from genome assembly GCA_004027475.1 of Anoura caudifer. NCBI lineage: Eukaryota > Metazoa > Chordata > Mammalia > Chiroptera > Phyllostomidae > Anoura > Anoura caudifer. The sequence goes on along the minus strand of PVKU01000057.1, from coordinate 305,759 downwards.
TAAATTGACTGATTCTAGTCAAGGTTAGATCACTTCGCAGTGAAATAGCCTTGGGCCTTCCCTTGCTATATTGGCATTGTTAAGTAGCTTTACCAAATAACCCTCATAAAAATGCCGTAAGTTCATCTCTGCCTTCTTCAGCTCCTATAAACTCCAGAACACCTTGTGAAAAGCCATCTGTAGTTTTTATTTGACAAAAACAGTGACCCTCCAAATCTGGAAAATTCTCCCGAACATGTGGCTCAAGTAGCAGTTCTCTTGTCTTAGAATCATCTGTCTTGGAAGTAAGTACTTAATCCAAACCGAGGGAGTTGTCATTCCCTTCTTCGGACAAATCAGCTCCCTTTTCCAGGAAAGTAGCCTGTACATCCTTTCTGGCAGCAGAGATAGCAGGTGCTGGGGCTTGTGATAGTCTAGCCCCTGCCCTGTTGAGGAAGCTGGTCTGCGTAAATAAATAAAAATACAGAAATGACACACTGAGGAGAGTAGTGAGAGAAAAAGGAGATGGGTGAGAGGGAGCGAGATGGGGAAGAGGAAGGAAGACGAGCGAAGGGCTGGGTGGAGGGAGGGGGGGAAGTAGAAATGTAACCGATGGGAAATGATTCTGAATATTTACCTGCTTGTCTAAGAACACATCGAGTTAGTTTTATCCTACTTGTACTTGAATAAAAAAAGTTTTTACAACTATGTCTCAGAATTTATATTGATATCCACAGTGCCCATGATGATTTATGGCCTAACGTTTATTTGTGAGAGATTCATATACTACTTTTCTTTATACATTAAATTAACACTTAAGTCACAAAGAATTACTAAGCACTGATATCTCATATTGTTTTACCTTTACACAAACTCTATATTTATTGTGTGAATGAAGAATTATTCACCTCAAATCACTGACCTGGGATCTGCATTTGAAAACAAATTAGAATAAAGGACATTGCTGAAATTTTTCTCTCTCCTTTAATAAATGACAAACTGTTAGTATTGTTTAAGTGTAGCTTTTCCATGTTTTGTTTGTTATTTTCTAATTTCTAAATTTCATATTAGCACACTCTCATCACTTTATAAGATTTTCAAATTAAATAGTGTTCTGTAATAATGAATTATGCAGTAAAACAAATTACTAACCTGCATATCAACCTCGTTGAATTAAAGAAAGTATTGAACAAATTAGAAAATATATTGCATGTTTTAATATTTTGTCAGCTCTGTTCAATGAAATACATGACTATAACATTAAAATAACAAAGTTAAAAATGTTAAAAAGTTAGAGCCTTATCAAAGAAAAGATATCAAATAGATTATTTTATATTTTCCTAATATAATTGCAATTTTATCTGGTGACCCTTTGGTTTGCAAGCCAGCACTCAGTCCACTGAGCCACAGCAGCCAGGGCACGCCTTAGCATTTTTGAATTCCAGTTCCTCCTTTGCTCATTTTGCACTTCTTTCCCTGCCCTACCCCACTTTTCTCCATTTCCTCTTTCCTGTCCTGAATGGTGTTGAGTATGTTCTCTCGGTGTTAAAGCCTGCTAGGAGAAGGAGAAACGTGATAAGAAATTGAAAGCAAGGCAAGCTCTCTTACAGGAATATGGACTGGGTACTAAGAATGCATACATTTATGTATGGAGTGTTCCAAATGGAGTTGACTGGGGGTCAGAAAGGTAACACCAAGGAATGAGAACTTAAACTGATGGGTGGTTACTGTATATCAAGGAGAGGATGGTGAGTGTGAGGAGAAAATATTTCCTGGAAAGGAAATAGCCTTCCCAATGTAAAGGGGTAATCTGGAGTGCAATTGATGTGGCATTTTAGTCACACAAAATAAATAATTCAGAAACGTACATAAAATGATCCTTGATCATGAAAGACTTGTAAATCCATGTTAAGATATTTTCACTTAAATCGGAATAATATAAGGTTTCAACAAGAGATTGGTATGGTCAGGCTGGGAGTTTATACTAACTTTGGCAACTAAGTAAAGGAGAGACTGAATTGTAGGTTTGAGATAACTCCTAGGTCCAGGGAGACCAGTGTTAGGTTGTTGCTTTAATGCATGTGAGACAGTAACAACAGACACTGAGAATATTAAATATTGGTGGACATTTGGGAGGTGAAATTCATGGAAATTAATAACTGTGTTAGGAGTTAAGGACATAGAGACAAGCCTTCCAAAGTTTATGCTTTGGATAGCAGTGCCTCTTTCCATCAAAAGGGACACAGGTTTTGAAGGTAAAGTGACCCAGAAATGAGATGTATATTTGGAGTGACAGCTGGCATTTAAAAATTGAGACAGAGATAGACATTTCATAGAATATAGAGATAACTGAATGCCCAATGCATGTCCAGATACATCGTGTGCAGAATACCAAACCAACACCAAGGCAAGATAGGAGGGGCAGCCATGTCCTCACCAAAGATGGCATCCTATATTTTGTGTCTCTCCATATGGCAAATTTATATGGGTTTGATTATGAAATTAAGTTCAACGTTCAGTACCTGTTATTAATTTGTGTCAGGCTAACAAGCGGAATTCAAAACCCCATTAGAACATGAGGAGGAAAACGGAGGAACTGTGGAGCTAAGCACTCAGACTGAAGTCGTGTTATTAAATCCGTGGTGCAATCGCAGCTGGGCTGGCCTAGTGCCCGATAAATCCAGTGAACAGCCCTGAAAAGGGATTTGGTCAGGAAATGTTCACGCTGGAGGAGGCCACCCTGGGGAATCTGTTGACCTTTCTACCTACTGCCAGCATCCCCAGAGAACACTGACCAATGCTGGGCAGTTGGCATTTTATTTCTAGAAAATATGATCTACTTCATCAAAGACTTCTTCCTGATTGCAAAGTAGAAACCCCATCTAAAAATAAAGTGAAAGCAAGTTCGGCGGAACTTGTTTTTGAGAAGCGCATGTTGACTACCAAAGCAACTATGGAAGTACTAAAGCTATACAAAACAGGGAAGAGAGAAAATATACATTCTCAGCACTTAATATGGATTTCTTTTGAGAGTGCAAATGTGGTTCCAGCAATATTTTTAGGATGAATAATGCAATATTATATTTCATGATTGCCTTTAACCTAGTCTATGTAGAATACTGAATACTATAAAATGTTAAACATTTGATCTTGCCCTGGCTGTGTAACTCAGTGGATTGAGTGCTGGCCTGTGAACCAAAGGATCACAGGTTTGATTCCCAGTCAGGGCACATGCCTGGGTTACAAGCCAGGTCTCCAGTAGGGGGTGCACAAGAGGCAACCACACATTGGTGTTTCTCTCCCTCTCTTTCTCCTTCCCTTCCCCTCTCTCTAAAAAATAAATAAATAAAATCTTTATTTTTTTCATCTTTACAGAACTCAACACAATAAGAAGTTCATGATATTTCAACATTTGTGTTAATATATGCACACTTAAATGAATTCACAAAATGGGAACTTTCCATAAACTGTTTCGACAGTAAACTAATTTAATATAAAATGATATCATTGAACAATATTCAAGGGGACATGCTTGTTAAATTACAAGATCATTATAAAATACGCCTTCTTTAGAAGGCAATTTCTTGGGCCATTAGATAGTATTATAATGTCTCTATAAATAAATATTTTTTATTGTAAATATTTAAAGGACAAATGCTTTTGATTTGTTTCCTACTGCTATATTTCATAAACACCTGGCTTTGGGGGGCTGGGGATATACAGGTGTGTGTCACATAATGACGCGTGATCAATGCTGCACTGCCTACCTTTGATGGCCCCATAACACTACCATGGAGTTGGAAAATTCCTGTTGCCTTAGTGACCTCACAGAAGGCAAGAAGTCGTATCTGTCCCGAAGTCCTAGCCACCGGAAGTCAGAGGTGGCAGGAAGGTGTAGCCATCCTGAAGACACAGCCATCGTGAGGCCGTAGCCCTCAGGGAGCCAGAGCTGTGGTGAAGGTGAAGCTACCCTGACGTCACTGGTGTTTTAACATCACCGTGCATTGTGTTAATCACACACTCTAGCGATGCTAGTGTAAGCAAACTGGCCGGGCTGCCAGTCCTGTGAAAGTGTAGCGCACACAATTACGTAACCGATGACGTCTTCTAGGTTGACATAAGTGCACTCCATGCTGTTTACGTGGTGACAGAGTTGCCTACCCACACACTTCTCAGAGCAGACCCTTGGCAAACGGGGCATGCTGTACAACTGAAGTGTCGAACTCCGTAACTTTATATATTGATTAACTGTTGGCCATAAACACAAAAGTTTAGAAGTATTTTGTATTTATACTAATGTGGTCAGTTGTGTAAAAAACTAAAGCAGTTTTTGTAACAAACATATACTTTAATTTGTCATCATTTGAAGTTTAATTGGATATACACTATAATTTATTCATCACTATGTACAACATTATACGTGAAAAGAAAAAAAATGCCTAAAAATTTTGCCTTGTTTCGCATGACTTGCTTAGTTCTCTGCCATCACGCTTTCAGCTACACTTCCCATATCTGCATAATATGCATAATACAGACCATGCAATAAGCTTGCTGGGGTGGGAATGTGAGGATAAACAGGCTTATTACATAATTTAAGTGATCCCAGTGAATATGCATTTTGTTCAGGCAATCCTGGAAATTGTTCAAATATTGAAAAAAATTAAACCAAAATGGCTTCTCACTTTGATAGAGAGCCGCCTCATGGTCGCTGTCTCAGCAAGGGCCGTGAATATGCTTTTAATTCACATTTAAAAGTTGGATCAACAACATATATGATAAAAATTTATAGCTTATGGAGGGTGTTGGAATAAATTAATTATGTTCATATATTATATATGCTTCATATTCAGTAGAAATGAGAGCAGTGTCCTTAACAGCAGGCTGTCCTTGTATATGGCTAGACTCTTATTAATCGATGTTTTATTTTGTTTTCTAGTTTTTCATTTTTAATAGACTCAGAGGTTACAGGGTTTTCACTTAACATATATCTATTTCTTGGCCTAAATCAATCTACCTAGTTTAATCTTATCAAATACATACTATTTTTGTATCTTCATTTTATACATGAAGAAACTAGAGATCAGAGAGCTGAAGAATTTTGTCCAAGGCCACAAACCTATACAATGAAACACAAGACTCCAAGCACAGACCTTTTAAATTTATACCCAGTACTATTTCTATAATAATTCTACATCATCAGCGAAGTAATTAATTTTTGAGAAAGTCATGCTAAAATAAGAATGCCAATTTATTTTTATAAATCATAAATTACCAAATAAAAATATTGGTAGCTAATAAATTCTTTCCCTGGTAAAGACCTGATTTTTATTCCTTTTAATAACTCTGGAGTATTAAGTTTTAAGAGATGTTTTCATGAGGGTGTTAATAACCGAAATACTCATTTATTCATTAGAGATGTTAAGTGCCAAGTCAGGCCTGTATACTGTGCACTATGGTAAATAAATTGGTATAATGTTTTAGGTGGCTTGAATTTCCTTTCACATTACATTTTTTTTTAGTAATACTTGCATATTGTCAAAATCCATTCTCCTCCCAGCCTCTATAGGACTCCAAAACACGCAGTTTGAAGGTTCAGAACATTCCTCAGCTGTGAAGTGTTAGGTTCATTCCACACTGCAAATGTGGTTCATCATATGTCACCTGCCGGGCTAAGGGGATTGTCCGCATCGCTGGTAACATGCTGTCTCTGGTGTCTCTGTGAAGATGCTTTCAGAGACATTATCATCTGAATCAGACTGAGGATACAATACGACTTTTACCAATGCCGGATGACACCATCCACACCCCAGATGGTCTAAATAGAACAAAATGACGGCGGAAAGGCAAAGTTTCTCTCTGGTTCACCTGGGACCTTCATCTTCTCCTGCCCTTGGACATAGACGTTCCTGACTCCCCAGCCTCCTGACTCAGATGGAGTTTGCCTTGGCTTTTCTCCTTCTCCAGTTTGCAGGTGGTAAATTATGGAAGTTCTCAGCCTCTACAACTCCGAGTCACTTTCTACAATAAATTTATCTTATTATCTACTGACTTATTGTCTATTTCTCCCATTGATTATATTTTTCTGGAGAACCCTGGCTAACACACCAGCTCTTACAGTTATGATTTTTGTGTGTGTGCTTTGAAACTTCTCCATTGCTAACAGAATTATTTATTGGTGTTTAGTAATGCTTCATTGGATTGTTAATCTTTTGAGAATTATATTTTGTTATTCAGCACTTCATTTTGAATTTAAAGACAATAAAAATCTTCCAATTGAATAAAATACTTAATAGCAGTTCTTTAATAAGGAAGTCAAAAATTGTTAAAGATTTTTATATCCCACTTGGGGAAACTAAAAACATCCTTCATCACAATATATATTAAAAAAGGGCTCAAGGAAATTGACATTCCCTTCCTTGCCTTAATTATACAATGTGTTATAAATTTCAATAGTTTATAGTTAAACATTGTTGAACAAAATTTCCATAAGCAAAATGTTTTTAAATGATTTTTTCTTTTAACATGTTTTAAATATTTTGTATAGTTTCCATTATTGGAATTAGTAAGTTTTTTAATTAGTAAAATTTACACAGAAATTATACTGAAATTGCTAGAATAGTTAAAAAATGTACATTATCTTGACACATTTTGTTTGAATATTCCAAATTGATACTATACAATTTATATAAAATTTCTAATTAATCAGAAGTTCGATTCATTACTTTTTAAAAATTCCATCATGTACTCATTAAAATTTATTCTCAATCATATCTTCAGATCAAACATATTCCCTGAACTCTAGACAGGAAAAAGATTAAGCAAGTACCAGTGAAAAGTCTAATTAGTGCATTTCACCTCATTATCAAACAGAAGTGCAGAAGTGATCAAAACCTTTTAATGGTCAGAAGCGAGCAAGTTTGCGGTCATTATCTTTCAGTTAAAACAACTCTTTTCTGTATTATTTCTGAAGGTCCATTTTTTTTTGCCTTGTTTGGAAGAGGTTCAAAAATTTTAGATTTAAAAGGAAATTATGGTATGATATTTAAAACCTTATTTCATGCATACATTTCTCATAATTTGAGGAGCATGAAAGAACTTCAAAAGTGGGAGAAATTCCACAAACATGAAAAAGTAATAATCCAAACTTAATTGCAAAATTAATCATGGCTATGTCTATATACTCATTAATGATTTTTACCTTTACACATTGTTTTAGTTGCTGTTCTCAGCAACTAAATACTATTGTTTATTATAAATACTAACTTTTTTTAATGTGCCCAGCACCTCTCTGTTCACCTGATGAACAGTAACTCATTTAATCTTCCTAACAGCCCTATCGGTCATGTGCATTTAGCATCAGTTTACAAGGAAATGAACTGAGGCCCTGAACCACTACGCAACTTCCCTAAGCTCTCCCAGCTAGGAAGAGGTCGAACTGTGATTGCATTGCAGACAGTTCGGCTCCAGCGGGTGAACTTTTAACCACCACACCGTGCAGTTTCTCCAGCACACGGTATCTGTTTCTTTTCTCCGTGAGCTCATTGTTTTTTTAAAGTTTTTTTGAAGCAGGATAATTTAAATTATTATTGTTTAAAAGAGAATTCAAACACTTTCTTTTATATAAATTAACTCACGTAATTATCGCAACATCCATATTTCCTACATTTATAAATGAGAAAATTGAGGTGACGCGTGGTTTTGGCACGGCTCCCAGACCACTGTCAAAGGCAGGATTTAGACCCCTGCTGGTGTCAGACTTTCTATCACTGCATTGGGAGGCAGCTGCCTCCCGTTGAACTGGACTGCAAAGAAAATAATAAAATAAGAAGAAACACTGTGCCAGTTGGTACAAAGAGTGAGTGAATTCATAGGGTTTACTCACAATTCGTGACTGGTCAGACGAGTCCATTTCTTTGTAGTGAACAAGTGCACGGGACCATTGCTCTTCCACTGATACCCCCATATGTAGCTACATTTTCTCTATTTATTTATATCAAATTTATGTTCATATTTGTATATGTGTGTTTTGTGTGTATACATGTACACACACACACACACACACACACCACATATATACAGGTTTTATGCCTAGGAGTTGGTTACATATATTCTGCCTGAGCAAATACCTTGGAAGTATTTCCTAAAAGATTGTACTGATTCACCCTCTCACCAACAATGCACATGGGTTCCATCTGCTTTATATGTCACCGACACTTGTGGTTTTCACCTTTTTCATTTTAGCTATTTTGATTTGGACGGTTGTCTCATACGTGCTTTCCATTTGCATCCCCCAGAGACCAATTTGGGTGAGTAGCTTATGCTTATCGGCCATATGATTATCCTCTGTTATTAAGAGGCTTCTGTCCATTTTTTCTTTTTATTTCTATTAGGTCTGTTTGTTTTTCCTGAGTGTTTTCCTCATATTCTCCATACAAGTCCTTTCATAAATATACGAAGAGCGAGTTATAGACTAATCTTTAAGACCCTCTAATTTACCGTTTGATTTGTTAGGGAAACTGACATGTGTCTAGGTAAATGTTGCAAGTAGCACCCTGAAGGCAACGGCATGAAACCGCTACTTTATTGTGCTGACGGGGATCATGCGGGTCAACCATCCAAGGAGAGCAGCAGGGTAGGTAGCTTCTCTCTGCCCCAACGGTCGGGGCTCCACTGGGAAGGCTGGACCAGCTGGGGCCTGGAGCCTCAGGTTTATCGTCTCACGTGAGTCATCTTCCCCTAAAGGTCTGACGACTCTAAGGTTCTGCTCAGGTTGGGCAGCAGAGTGGAGAAGAAGCTCCATGCGGCCTCCTCATATGGCCTTGCCTTCTCACGGCATCAGGCCGAGTTCCCAGAGGGAGATGGATTTCCGAAAGGGGACTTCCCAGAGCACGCCTTTGAAATGAGGAGGGAGCCACACGACCTCGTCTGACCAAGCTGCAGAAGTCCAGTGGCATCCCCTCCTCCACATTCTGTGGCTTACAAACCAGTCCCACCAGGGCCCGCACAGATTCAAGGGACAAGCAATTTAATTTCCCCTTTGGAGATGAGAGTGGTATCATCACATTATCAAAAACACTTGAAATACAGAAGACAATCTTTAGTAGTACCCTTTTCTTTTTAATGTGCTCTTTTGGAAATGTGTTTTGTGTTGTTCCTGAATAAGAAGCTTCGTGGGCTTTGTTTGGTTGGTTGATGATTCCTTCAATCCTGGGTCCTTCTCAGTTATATTTTTAAACATAGCCTGCATCTAATTTTCTCTTTTTTCTTCCCATTTTTAAAATTTAATAAGGTGCATTTAGAATCCTCTCATTTTATCATCCATTATTTTGATCACCTCTTATTTCTGCTTCTTGTAAATGTATGTTGCAAAATAAATAATTTCTTCAGATCTACAATCAATATAATTAATTCTCTCATCATCCATATCTACTTCACTACTTAACTTGGCTCCACATTCTTATTACTAATGATTACATTTATCAAGAACAGAAAATGCATTTGACTCACTATCAAATAGATGTTTTTGATAATATCTTATTTCTAATCATGGGTGTGACCCTACTTTTCATTTCTTTTAAACATTTATGTATAGTTACTTGTATTTTTACATCTGATTACTAATACCTTAACTCTTTGAGCGGAATCATTGAGCCATGATCGATTCTACTGATTCTCACGCATACTGCTTCCTTGTGGGTTTGATGATTTAGCGTTATGAGTCTTATTGAGAGCCTGCTGTCTGTACCAGTCCTGTGACATCTTCAATGTTTTGATTTGTGTCTCTTCAGAGGAAGGTTGTATTTTTAGGGAAGTTGAGATGCAACTATCTTAATTCTTAGGTTAAATTCTTAGTTTGGGATTTCCTGTAATATACCCACATTTTAAACTCAAACCCCAAAGCCACATAAGGTTAGGGTAGAGTTTTCAGGTTTCACGGGTGTATTTTTCCCATCCCATGCCAGAACAAATGGAGAATTTGTAGTTGTACTCTCTAGGTAGGCGTATTTTCCTATAACCCTTGTGGCTAACATCTTTGTTTTGTGTGGGTCTCAGTTTTAACCTCATAAATTTTGTAGAACCAAGCCATTGTCTCCAGTTATTGGAAAAGTAGTTAAACTACTTTTTAAAACAAGCCTCTTGGTTCTGATATCAGAAAATACTCCCTAGATAGCTATAGTTCAGCTACACTTTACTACTGTGTTTCCTACTAGTCTTTTCCATTTGGAGGCCCAAACGAGTTTTTCGTTTTGTTTTGTTGTTTGTATTTAGAGTGAGGATAATTCCCAAGATCTCAAATGTGCCCTACATGAGAAATGGGAAGCCATTGGGGGCATGTTTTTCTGAACATTTCATAGCCATACAATTTATCTGCATTTTCTATGTGGAATCAAGGCTGTGTGACTTTATAAATGCTATTTAAACCTCAGTACGACAAGATTTTTTTGAAATTTAATTCTGCACGTAAACTCTAATTATTAAGGTAAGCATTTGAGATTTTAAAAAATCTTTCAAAATATAAGCATGTTTGGATTTGTCTGAGGAATGTTAAATATACTCCAACATAAGTTGTTACATAGATAATCATAGGTTACCTATTAAGAAAGATGGAATTCCACGTTAGCAATCCTCACGGCTTCTGTGTACCCAGGTAACCTTCAGCAGGAGCTTTCCCAGGGTGGTAGCTTGTATGGTGATACCCTAGCCTTGATCCTTCCTTACGTGATTTATGAATATTGCCTGGTGAGCAGCCTGCAGATTTGGGTGGCCCAGAGCTAGAGAGGGCATTTTGGATGGTGGAGATTAGCTTCAGGAAACCGTTCCCTCGCCTTCCATAATAAACCCATTGACCTTTAGACCGGCTGTGGTATAAATCCTTCCTGTCTGATATTTCTTAGCAGGAGTTAACTAGAATTTTTTCTTTCTGTAAAATTTTAGTAGATAGAATTAACAGAAATGCTGAACTTGGATTTTGTACGTGTAAGCAGAAGCCACAGAAGTATGAATACCTAAAAAAAATTCTAAGTTTGCTTCTCATATGTGTGAGGGGATGTCCTGTTAGGAGAGAATTCTTTGTTTCTGAAGTAAATAATTATGAAAAATAAGTGAAAATTATGGACTCTATTTTTCAACAGAAGGATAATATTTTTAATAGCTAAGACTTAAAAATGGAGCAATAAGTGAGGGAACAAGATCCCTGCCATTTAATGTATTAAATATATTTAATAATAGTTGGTCCTTGTAAACAAGGTTTTTGCATTTAACCAGCGATAGACTTAAAAATAGTTCCCTTCTGAGTCAGGGCCTAACCTCATCGTATATGGTAAGTTAGCTCTCTGATGGTATAACCAACTACCACAATCTTTAGCAACTTAAAATGAAAAAGCATGCATTATCCCACACAGAAATGGCTTATCCTCTCCCAATACTCCTTCAATTTGAAAAGTAAACATTTTCTGACTTTTACATTATTGTATTTTTTTATATTGTTGAGATAGAATCATATAGGATATATATACTCTTTTATGTGTGCCTCTAACCGTTAATTTGTTCTCAGATTTTTCATTTTATATGTAACACTAGTCCATTTTAATTCTAAGTGGAAATGAGTATGAGAATATAGTGCAATTTATTTATAAATTCTGGTGCTGATGGACATTTGGGATATTTTCCATTTTACACTGTAAGAGTTGTACTGCTTCCAATATGATTGGATGTCTGTTAAAACATACATGTGGTCTGTCCAGAAAAAGCTCAACCATTGTTAATATAACAAGAATGGTATCTTTATAATTATTCCTATAAACCCTTCCCCTTTCCCCCCTGAAATTCCCTCCCCTCTCCCCTCTGGTGACTGTCAAGAACAACAATTTAAAAAAAAATGGTATCTGAGACATTGATGTGACCTGGCAGCCAAGGAGAGCGAACTGGAATGTGCATGTGTAAACAATGATGACTTCTCTGTACTAGATAGTGGGGGCACTAGCCACCATTGAGTGAGCATGTGTACTGTGTGTCTGTCACATTCAAAATGACTGAACAAGTAGAGCAATGAATCTGCATCAAACTTTGCATTAAGCTTGAACATTACTCTGCAGAAACTATTCAGATGATTCAGAAGGCCACAGTTATGGGCAAGTGGTGATTGGCAGCTTCATCACAACAGTGCACCTTCTCATGCATCATGTCTCATACAGAGTTTTTTTTGCAAAACATCAAATCACCCAGGTGACTTGGAGCCTCCCTATAGCCCAGATTCAGCACCACGCGATTTCTGGCTTTTCCCAAAACTAAAGTCACTTTCGAATGGGAAGAGATTATAGACCTCAGTGAGATTCAGAAAAATATGACAGGGCAGCTGATGGTGATTCCAACAAAGGATTTTGCAGAGTGTTTTGAAGAGGAAGAGACACTGGGAGAGCCGTGTGAGGTCCAAAGGTGCCCACTTTAAAGGGAACCGAGGCATCACTGCCCTGTGCACAATGTTCCTAGTGTTTTGTATCTTCTTTAATAAACATCTCTCTTTCATATTACATATATATATTTCTAGTGTGCTCAGCTAGAGTATACATGTTAAATAAAGCTTATTATAACTAATAATGTTTCTGTTTATAAATTGTATTTTGTCTGATATTAGTATAATGTACCATCTTTTTCACTTTGTTTGATTAATGTTGGCACAATATATATTTTAAACTTATTTTGAAGTATTTGCATATTCATATATAAAATTTGACATATTCTAAGTACAGTTATCCATTGGCATTCTTGAGGGATTGGTGCCAGGACCCCTAATAATACCAAAATCCATCAAAATCCATAGATGTTTGTTTCTTATATACAGTAGTGTAGCACTTGCTTAAAATCTATGCACATAGTTCCATATAATTTAAATAACCTACAGATAACTTATGATATTTCATATAAATTATTTAAAATTTTAATTAAATTTATTAAATAAGCTAATGTAGATATGCATGAATTTTAAATTAAGGGCTTTGGAGCAGATCACTCTGTCTTTCTTTAAAACTCTCCATTTTCCAGATGAAGAAAGTTTTCCAAATGAGACATACTACATAGCTCATCTTGTATAGTAGTTATTATTGTTACACGTAGTACTAGATTTCAGCTTTTTTATATAAATGGTTAATTACTTATAGTATAAATGTGAAAATACACCCTAAGTTGTTTATGTATCTCAATTTGACCCTAAGTTTTTCTATACTGAAGTGGGAGATATTGTTACTTATCTCAGTGTTTTGTTGTAAGTCAATGTATAAAGGTCCCCAGTGAGTACTGAAAATGTCTAATTAGCAATATTATTATAAATATTATCATGTATCATCACAATGTATACAGACATATTTATAAAATAGAAATAAAACTATAACTTCATAGAAATATACTTATATATAACTATAACTCTAGAAATATAACAAGAACTTTACTTAGTATTTTTAATATAAATTACTCAGAAGTTATACAGAAACTTCTGAAGACTCTCTTTCAATTTTTTTATGGGAGAACCTAGAGGAAGCACTCATATATCTTAATATCCTACTTTCTAATCGCCAGTCTAATACTTGCCTTAGGAAGGCACAGCTATAAATTTCTTCTGGAAATACAATGAGATGTGCTATAACAACAACAAAAAATATCTAGTATAAACCCAAAATTATATTTGGCAGACACCATAGCCAAATCCAAAAATAGAGCTCTCTGGAAGATCAAAGGTAACAATTAATGCATACTCTATCGCCTGGGTCATATACAGAGATTTTGCAGTTAATTTGAGCTTGTGCGCACTGATTTCAAAAGGGGAGAATTAGAGCTGAGTTATTTTCTTGTTGAGAGTTTGGCTTTCTTATGTATTCTATTGCATGGGAGGGGGGACCTCTCTTTTCAAAGATGTTATAATTTATGTTCATTTCCATTGCAGATTCCAAAGTAATATTTTTCGTGACTAAGGTCAAGAAAAAATCTAAGCTCTGCGATGTATTTTAGTATAATAGTTTATCTGGTGAGTATTCTTAATGCTTATAAGCGGTAATTTACCTGTCAATCCAGTATTACATTGGCATTGAAATTACTGCCTGTAGAGGAAATATTTAAGTGTAGAAACAGCAGGAGAACTGAAGAAAAGTAGGCAGTTTTCAGAAGTGGAGCCATTACATTTTCTTATTAAATGGATACATTTTTTTCAGGGTCAAAGGATGTCATGCTACATAATATTCTTGTTTCTTGAAATATTTACTAAAATAGTTGTAGCCCATAGATGTTGATTTCAGTGATAATGTACAGAGTGACATCCAAATGTTTAAATTTAAGACAATAATCTTTTACTTCATGAACATGACTGAATTGTTTAAATGTTGATGGCTCATCTTCCCTTCAATTTGGCCAAGTTACTAGCTTCAAAATATAAACATCAGTACAATTATACCTATTCAGTTCTTTTCCCCTCCTGATTCTTCAACAAGGTGCACTTGTTTTTATACTGATATTATAAATGTACCCCGACCTTATTCTGAAATCAGTCTAAGTGAGCTCTAGCTGTCACACAAGCAGAAAATCAGGACAAGTAGAAGATCATTACTTTCAGGTCCAATCTAATGACCAAAAGTGTTTTCTTGCTCAGTCATAATTACATAGAGCTCCAAGATATAGCTGGTAAAGTTTAAGTGAGATTTGACTAAAAGGAAAATTCTAATTTGAATGAGTTTGCTCATTTCCTTCATTTGTTGAAAATTCAAATAAAGTAGTAATATGTCAAATTAAAATAGACATAAATGTTTAGGAATAATTTATTTGTAATGTATTATGTCACTGGAAGCTAATGGTGGACGTATCTACACATATTGTCAAAATGAAATAACGAAAGAAAAACACTAACATCTAAGTATCCAACAACCAAAATATTGGGTCATGTTTATTTTTACCTATTCAGACCATAGGTATTCATGGTATTTTTAATCAATCATTCCTTTGTAATGTATGGTCCATTTCAGTAAATTTTCTTTACTACATTGTATGAATGCTACAGCAGCTACCATTTGACTGGTTAGTTTTGTCAACACATCGAGAGCACATGGCAACCTTAATGCCTCTAAAAGGGCCTCCTGTGCCCATGGTATAAGCCACTGGCAGTTTGGAAGGTTGGGCGGACACTCATCCAGTGCGCAGCACCAAGCATTTCAGGAATTCACTTGAGCAGCTGAAACAATCACACAGTATCATGGGGAGACGCGACAATAGAAATAATACGTCTCTCTGGGCTATAAGGCATTCTTTGTGCGCGTGGTTACAAGTCAGGGCGCCGGAGCAGAACACTGGGGCCAGCACACAGGGCGCCTGCCAGTGCCAGCACTTAATGCAGAAATGTTTCAACGTGGTCTAGGAAATGGGTGGTACAACTATTCCACCCGGTTTCAGTCTCGTTGTTTTAGCCCTTGCGGCACCACTAGCAGCACTGTTCCTCTTGCTGCTGCTTCAGAAACAACACCGTCCCTCAATCTGAGATGAAACACTGAGCTTTCATAAGGCGAGCATGCAAAGTGCAGCCTGTTGGGACCCACGTGGGGATCTGTCTCTCCATCTCCAGGCGTGTTCGGGACACTAATAAGGCTTGAAACTCTATGAAACACATGTAACATATATTGAAGCAGGAAGGAAGCAAACATGTTAAGGGAAATGGCACTCAACGTGTAGCATGATTTTGGGAAATGTTTATGACTTTTATTTTTGCTTGTTAATGGATGCAGCGCTGTGTCCATTTTATACATCAAATAAAAATAAACGGCTCTTGACAAACATGTTGGCTTAAGGAAACTGGTAAATAAGTTTCTGATTTCACAATAGCAACTATCTATCAAAAGGAACATAGGATTGCAGTTCATCCTCCACTCTTTTGAATTACTTAATTGAACCAAGCATGTATGTAGCTAACAGACACCTGCTGAG
The DNA here is from genome assembly GCA_004027475.1 of Anoura caudifer. Taxonomy (NCBI): domain Eukaryota; kingdom Metazoa; phylum Chordata; class Mammalia; order Chiroptera; family Phyllostomidae; genus Anoura; species Anoura caudifer. Next base: position 289,823 of record PVKU01000057.1, on the reverse strand, counting down.
TACTGGTTCTGTGTCAAGCAATGTGATCCATGCTATGTTTACAGTCAGGGCTCATACATGCTACCACCATCATCCCTGCCTTCTTGGGAGCTGTAATTAATTGAAAATTATTGTCAACTCCTTTTCGCAAAATATGGAGCAATGATTGCCACAAACACATCCTTTCTTTTAGTAAAAGACAGAAAGCTGTACTTGAACAACAGTTAAAATAAATAATAATAAAAAAAGAAATGCCAGGAACCACTTTTGTTGTAAATACATAAGAGTTAATAAGTGACTGAGCACTAGAACTACTTGACTCGAAAGATGAGTCTCTATCTATTGTTGTTGCCGGGAGAACTGCCACTTGGGGTGGAAAAGCTGTGGGGAGGTACATTCCTAACCTTTACACAGGACCACCAAATCCCCTCCCCCGGCATGCCCGTGGAGAGAGTTTCACAAACTTGTTAAGGTCTGGTTGAACTTATACTCTTAGTAATTATTGGGCATCGATAGGGTTTTGTGAGTTGGTATCAGTATACAATCATTTCTGCAATTTTAAACTTCCTTGGGTCCAAATGATTAATTCTGATATATTTCTTTCTGTAAGTTGCCTATTATCTGATTTATTACTGATGGTGAAGAAGGTATCTTAAAAATCATGAAATTATATGGGAGGGGATTCAACTCTTCTACAGAGAGATTATTGTCTCCCTATGCCATCTCTTATGAGTGATGTTTTATTAATAAGAAAGCAGATAATAATTTTTATTAAAAACAAACAACACACCAATAAAGAACCATATTATTATGTATTAATTGAAAATTAAAGCAAGCATTCTGAAATAGAGATATCAACATATATTTACATATAAATATTTTAAATGTATTTAATGGTCATAACATTGTATTTTCTATAATAAAACATTTTTGTTATATTTGGATTCTGAATAAGTCATTGTAAGGAATAGTGTATGAATCTTCTCTTTGTTTCCTTATCTGTGACTTGGATTCAGTACAACTGAAAATTTTTGGAAAAGTTTTATTTTATAAAACATTGTTTTTCAATAATTTAAATATATTTTGAATCCCTCATTTGTGAAATGTGAAACACTAAGAACAAAGTATATAGGGGGTTCAATCAGAAACAAATCAAAATTTTAAGGGATTTACAATGCAGTAACTGAAAATAGACAAAAAGTGCTAAGTACTCACCTCTCACAAAATTCTAGGTATCAAATTGCCCTGTCATCTGAAATCTCTGAGTTTTCTATCATTAACCTTCTAATCTTGCTTTGAAGTATTTTCATTAGCAAGAATTATTTAGAAAGCAATTAGTAATGCCATATTTCTCAAGTCAAGAGTGAGAAATGTTATACAAATTAATAGTCAAAAAGTTATCATTGTGATAAACTAACTCATCATAGCTTATGTATCTGGCTTATGGAAATCCTAGTCTAAGAGCCCACCTAGTGATAACAGCTGATCTCTCTCCCCCATTCGGTGCAACTGAGTTAAGTTCATTTTAACACTACGGTAGTTCTAGCCTACCTTTTCCCAGACCGGGACAGAACTGGGGCTTGCTCTGGCTGTACACCATCTTTTCGAATTTGTCTCATCTATGTGCTTGGTTCTGGAACCCAATACCTTTTGCTCAGGTAACTGTGTCTGCTGACCCTTTGGTTATTTCATCCATATTGATTAATATGATCTGTCAGTAATGACCTGAGGAAGAATTCCATTTTTGTCTAAAACTTTTTCTAACTTCCTTATATTGCTTATTTTCAGTGGGATATTTCTGGATTCCAGAATGTGTTGTGACTGATAAATTCTGATTACAGGCTATGAAACGAAACAAAAGGTCTAGATGATATGATATTGAAGTTTGGAAGAAGGAAAATTTCCTTCTACTTGACATTTCATGGAGCAGTTGACCCTGGGTTCCACCTTGACAGATAGCTAGGGTTTGAATCTGTATAATTGGAGAATATTTCTTCCTACATAAAAGTAAATATATAGATACATGCAGATATATCTTACTGCAAACAACATCAAATAGTGCTTTAAATGGCAGCTCGGTAGAGCAGTGGCGAAGAAATTCTTGATGATAAATAGATATGAACTGCTCATATTGGCTCCACACTCTTGAGCATAGAAATAGAGCATCAGCTTTTATTTTTCAAGCAACGGACGAGTCTCTGTCCATTAGCATCATTGTCAGAAAACACGGTACGCTTCCTTTTGGGGCTCTTTTCTTCCCATTTGCCCAAGTCCTTCTACCTCAGGTCAGAGAGGGCAGGAAAACCTAACCTAGTGGGTCTCAGGGCATCATATCCATAGTTTTGGGTGGAATTCTTATCAAAAATTCTCAGGCCCTTTTCCCAGGATTCTGATTCAGCTGCCGATTCTGAGGCAGACGGTTCCCGGACCACGCGTGCCTGAGTGCACCGACCTCTTCAGCCTCCCGTGGTCGCAGCGAAGGTCAGTCCTGCAGTTTCCTAAAGGATTTTTCACCCTCTATCGATGCACTTGCTTTCCCGGGCTCAGGTATTGTTTACTGAGAGGTGTGGGATTTTTTTTTTTCCGTGGAGTCTAAAGCATTGTTAATATGTGTGAATGTATACACACGTCCGACGTGTTTGCAACTATCCCTCAAAGCACCGCCTAGCTGGGTCGCGAGGGTACCAACCATGCCCTTACCCAGAATTGGACCCTCCCATGTACCCTGAGAAATTTTTATCAGCTGCTGCTACCACCAATTTTAAAAATATTTACCTCTTGGTGAATGCTTTTTTTAGGGAGCTGTCTTAATTTTTTTCTCCTCCCACCCAGTGACCTATTCTGTATCTGAAAGTAGTGAGGAGGCTCTGGGTAAATCACCGAGAACGGCAATTACATACTTCCGTTGTAGCATGTAAATAAAACTGCTGCTGATGACCGTGTCCACAAGCGCAAGGTTCTTACAACCTTCTTTCAGGACAACAAACACCTCCTGCCCTATGCGAACCTCACAGATAAGGCCGTTCAAGCAGTCGCAGGACCAAGAACAGCAGCTTGGGCCCTTTTACAAACTGGTACCACAGACTGTGCGTGTGGTTTTGTGTGAATACCTATTAGTAATTCTTTTCTCGTTACGCTCCTTTTATTCTGGGAAGAAAACAGTAGTAGAAAAATAATAGACACACTTCTTCCTTCTTCCTCATCTCGACATTGGTGTTTCTCTGTTAGCATTTTATGATGGGTATGTATGATGATTCAGGAACATTATAAACTTGACGTATAATTTCTAGAGATACAGTTTTATTTTCTGTCAGATCACTGTCAGGTTTTTTATAATTAGAAATTATGATAGAGAAAGAACCAGGCCTTCCAATCCTTACAGCATCCATCAGGACAAAGCCTGGAGCCATGCGCCACGCAAGAGGATTTTCTTAAACTACTGTACAGAGCCGTGCTCTGAAATAAAGTCTAAGTTACATGAAATGCAACTCTATAATCATAATGCTTACCTCATTCTGAGGGAGAAAAAGTAACTGATTATTTTCTGAAATACTGTGGTTGCTATAGAGTAGTTTATAGTGTGTAGTGCAACTGAAAATTTTTGATATGAAATTTTCAAAATATTTTGGGAGTATTGTAGTCCTTAAGGGAAAAGCTAGAAGATTATGAATATTTTTTTTTGGGGGGGAGTGTATTTGTGATGCACTTCTCAAATACAGTTCTTTATATCACTTGTTCTCTAGTAAGTAAACAAGGGACTACATTTCTCAAAAAGCTTTTAAGGCAATTTCATGACAGCTTCATGATTTTCAATAAATAAAACACCAGGTCTGGCTTTTACATGCTATAAATGATGTGTTCATTTATGAACATACCCCATGGCTACCCTGTACTGAAAGGTAAGTTATTTATGGGTTCAGTTTTACCTTCTCAGGAAAAGACATTCTCAAGCTCTAGTGCATAGTTTCTTTGAAAGAAAACACTTTTATTTGTGTCTAAAATAGCATCTTAGGATTTATATAGAACTTATAAAAAATATATGCCTTCAAACACCAGTTGCATCAGACTCCTTCCTTTTGTCCTTTAGGAGTTTTTCCACCTTAACATAGTAGAAGTTGTGATCTTAAAAAATGTGGTAAAAATAGAGTCCTTTTCTTACTGCAAGTCATATATTTCATTATTTCAACCAAATCTTCCTAGACATAAGATTTTTTTCATTTTTCTGAGGAATTACTACAATTTAAAAGGAAGCAAGAAAAATCTATATTCAAAAACATATTTTGGAAGATTACAAAATGAAAAAGCAAACAAATCTTAAAATATGAATCTTTCCATTTTCCTAGGAAATAGTTAAAGGTTAAACTAAGTAAGTGATTTTCATGAAACATCTTTATCATTTTTAGTCTTGATTGGCATGATTAAATAACTTATTTCAAGGTAGGTAACATCACCCACGTCATCAGAAATATTATTTATTCAAAATAAAATAATTATTGAGGAAAAAAGTTGCGCAAGTTCATCACCTGATCCAGTAGCTAGAGAACTCTGAAGTATTTATGACAGATAAACCAACATGTGATAGGATACCTGGAAGAGCTCATTCAGGTTCCCACAGAAATACCTGTGAATAAAAGCAAACAAAAAATATAGACCTGCAGGTAGAAGGTTATTTTTGAGGGTTGGAGGCAGGGATAGGTGGGGAGGAGGTGTGTGGAGGGGTGCAAATGAAGACAGATGTGCTTGAACAACAATAAAATATAATAATTTAAAAATAAAATTTAACTATCCTAAAAAAAACTAATGATAGACCTGTTGATAAAATAAGCATGTGATACAAAACTCACGATGTTGCACTGAGCATTTTGTTTTGTGGTTTAGGCTTACTGAGCTATAGGACACAGAACAACAAAACCCTGCCAACCTTAGGAAAGGTAGAAGAGCGTTGTAACATTGCTCACTGCCTAGAGATCAGAGAGTTTGCCAATCAACGTCCGTAGTTATTATTCCTTTACAACAAAGATATTGCCTTTTGAAGTACATGGAAAATCCGTGCACCATATGAAGAAAGCCTTATTAAAATGGAATGAAAAAGACATTTGGTAAGGTTCATCCTTCAAGTTTTGATGGTGGAGAAAAAATTATTTGGTGAATGGCACATTAGATACAGTAAATTTTAGTTTATCCCCTTTTAATAATGAAACAATGAGGAGTAGGAACAAATCCTATGCCATTCAAAATAGGAGAGATTTCTCTAAGAACATGGGCACAAGAACTGGATTAGAAAGTGTAAATCAGTCAGGACAGGGGACATAAATGGTGATGGAAGGAGACTTGACTCGGGGTGGGGAACACACAGTACAGTGTACAGATGATATAGAACTGTACGCCTGAAACCTGTATAATTTCATTAACCTATGTCATCCCAGTAAGTTCAATGCAAAGCCAAATAAATGAATAAATAATAAATACACAAAAACAACTCATCCCTACCGCCAGGAATGTCGATTCAGTATGTATGGAAAACGGGACCCAAGAAACATTTTAACAAGTTTCCAGTTGTGGCTAATAACACTGCTTGCATAGGGGACCACACTTTGATAACAACAGTTCTACAGCTCACTGAACCTCCCACTAGTAAAAGAAAGGAAGGATGGGAAAGGAGAGAGAAAGGAAGGAAGGAAGGAAGGAAGGAAGGAAGGAAGGAAGGAAGGAAGGAAGGAAGGAAGGAAGGAAGGAAGGAAGGAAGAGAGAGAGAGAGAGAAAGAGTAAGTCAACCAATCCTGTAGAGCTAAGCACGAGAAGCCATTTGCTTTGGTTTATTTTGTATCATTATTTTCTCAGAGCTTTCACAGCAATGAGAGAGCTCAAGGAAAAAATCTATGCCTGTTTCTGTCAGCAGTCAAGGGGTCAGAACATTTTTCTCCTGGTCAAAAGAAGCCAGTCATCATGGGGATGGAATGTTTTCTTTCCACATCATCAGGGAAGGTAAAGCAATATGAAGTAATTGGAAAAAGAAACACAAGAAAAGAAGCTGAAATTACACAGAAACCAAGTCATACAAACAACACACTGAGATGAAAAGTGAGCCATGGGGGGAACAAAGCAGAACTACACTGCCGTTAAAATTGATATCCATGACAGAGTTAGAAAAGAGCACAAAGAATCAGGGAAATCACATTAGTCATGAGGTGGGACAAATAAAATTTTTCAAGAACACAGATAAAAAAAAAAACAAAACTGGGGACATGATAACAGTGGACACTGCCTGTTGAGGGAGCGGCAAGGCAAATCTAAGGGAAGCAGAAAAGTGCAGCTGAAAGACGCCCATGTCGCAGGTGCAGCCCTGTTTTAATTTAATACCTTTCCACAGACTAACTTAGTTCTCGCAGAGCTCTGTGAGGTACTTACTGATGCCATGATACCTACTTTATAAAGCAAGGTATGAAAGGAACCCAAATAGGTTAGGTAATGCAGAACTAATTAGCAGAGTCAGGATTTTACCCAAGCACCACCCTCCTTCAAGGGCGTTCTGTTGGTAAAGATGTATTTAAAGATCTTGTAGGTGAACAGATATTCAAATCGTCGTAGCAGAGACCTGAAGAGTGGCCAGCGAAATCACTGCATTGTGGGAAATATTAAAATTCTCTCTTTTACGTTTTCTGAAGTTTTTCATTTTCTATGTATTATTTTTTAGCCATGTGCACATACATTTGTGTGCACACATTTGAATACGTATCTGCACGTGAGTGAATATGTGTGCAAAGGGGGATCCAAAAAACCTGGGACTATGTTCCGGATGGTGGGCTTCTTGTAGCACAGGCTTCCCTACTAGGTGAGTGTTCGAGCACCACATTTGTATCAGTGGGCTGACCAGCACTGTTGTGAGAGGCTGTGCTTGGTTTCAGTGAATTTTTTGAAGACTCTTTCAATGTTTTAGCCCATTTCATGATGGGTGGTTTACAGCTGCATCTGCCCACAGCACGCTGAATGGTCACCAGTTTTTGACCAAAAATTACATGACACTTGTGCCCCACCCTCCCTATTCATGCCATCTCACTCTGAGAGACTTTTTTTGTGTGTGTTTTCCATGAGGAAAAGGGTCCTCAAAGGGAAATGTTTTGCTGTTGTGGAAGAGGTGAAATCAAGAAGCACCTAAAAACCACCAAAATCTGAGTTCAAAAATTGCTTTGAGCATTGGACAGAAGTCTTGACAGGTGTATTGCATCAAATGGAGAGGACTTTGAAGGTGAATGAAGTATAGACATGTAAGAATAAATACACAATTTTTAACAAATAAATTCTGGTTTTCAGGTTCCTCCCTGTGTGTGTGTATACACATGTACCCCATCCTAAGTATGCATAATACCTTATTATTTGTTGGCTGCTCATGTGTGGACCTATAAATAGTTCATTGGGCAGATTGTCCCAACTTTGAACTATGTTCCTGATTTTTTGAGGCTCAGTACAGGAAATTTTTTTTTTATTCACACTAGTGTATTTTTTCTATTTAACATATAATAGTATTTTTTTTGTTTTGTTTTACTTATGGGATTCAATGTATTATTTAGCTACTTAGATTTTTTTTGTCACTGAGCACATTTGACATGCATTCTCATATCTTCAGGCTGATAAAAATAAAGCAGGATCAGCGACCCCTCCAGTTCAACATAAACACATTAATTGTAAAACTGTAGGGTCAGATTTTAAATCACTGATAAGTCCATGTTATACTTTATTCTTTCCTATACTTGTCTCAAATATTGCAAGCAATTTTGCTAAATTTTACATCAAAATGAAATAATTCATTGGTCATATTAATATCCTTATTTTAGCATAATTTGAAAATAAATTGGATTTGTTTTTATGTGTTAGTTTCTAATTATGAACTTGGTGGGAATAGGACCCTCACAGACTTTTTGAACATTTTGTATATCAACTTTATTAAGATTTAGTTCATATCTTATACATTTCACGCATTTAAAAGCATACAAAGTAATGGTTTTTAGTATATTCACAGAGCTTTGCAACCATCGCCACAATAAACTTTAGCACATTGTTATTACCTCAAAAAATACTCCTGTTCCCGTTAGCAGTCACCACCCATTCAGCGCCACTCACCCCAGCCTTAGGCAACCACTAATGTCCTTGCTGTCTCTATTGATTTGCCTTTTTTAGCCATTTTATAGGAATGGAATCACATAACATCCATAACATATGGTTTTTTTGACTGACTCTTTTCATTTAGCATGCTACTTTTAAGGCTCAACCATGCTGCAGCATGGAAAAGAGGTGGATCCAATATCATATGAAGGGTGAATTTGGGTCAGTTTCCAAACCCTTGTGACCTCACTTCCTCTTCTGTAAAAAAAAGGGGATCATGTTTATTATGGATTGAACACAGGATTTCTGTTTGCAGATAAATGAAATAATTTATGTGTTATGTACATGTAAGGAATTATAGCTGTTATCACTGAAAAAAACAAGGACTGAAAGATAAGATATTTGTCCTCAATAAGATATTCAAATGCATTTGCCCTTTTGTAGGTGGTAAGAAAATGTCAAAGCACTTCATCATTTCTCTTCTTTTATTCCTTAACTCCTTTAGAAATAAATTTTTATATACAGAGCAATGCTAAAGTCACTGCGATGTCTGTGTAGAAGATGAAAATAGATACAGAAGTAAAACACAATTAAGTTCTAAGGGGAAAAAAGGAACATGCTAACGATGGTTTTCAAGTCTTCTATTTCCTTCTATGCTAACAACATACTATTTAATGTCAAATTTGGTACTGTGAAAAAGTAGAACAGATGCACCAGTGCTGATCAATAAGGATTTGAGGGCAGAAAAAGTCAATACAATGTAATAGAGCAATAATACAGTAAAATAAAGCACATGTGGACACTTTCTTGAGTAAAGTGTGTCCTGGAGATACTCTATGGGAAAAAAAGATTGTAAATAACACCTTGAAAGCAAGACGGCAGCTGACTATTGCTCTATAGTTAAATAATAAAGTGGTTACGTAGGGGATATAGTTGTGAAGCAATTTATTATTGTAACTCCAACAGGTATTCAAGTTTTTATATTCTCTATTTTACAAATTCTTTTTGAGTGAAACCTTAGTAAATTAAATATCTTTTTCATTTTAATTAAATTTATTGAGGTGATGTTTGTAAGATTATAGAGGTTTCAAGTGTCCATTTCTATGATAAATGGTCCATATGTTGCATTGTGTGCCCACCACCCAAAGTGGAGTCATCTTTCATCACCATGTATTTGATCCCCTTCACTCTTGTCTGTGTCTACGAGTTTTTGTTTGCAAACTCTTGATATTCATACAAATAAGGAAACAAAGACAAACATATCCACATTTCTTAATTTTGGGGGTGGGGGAGTGAGCAGATTGGAATTTCCCTGATTTACTAAAGGTCACCAGCGCTCTGAGGATGTGTAGGTAAGAATGTGGATCGGGCTTAAGAGACCAGGTCATGCGTCTCAATCTGAAGGGAAAGTGAGCTAAAGGCCTGACACAGTCATAGTGCTTTTTAAGGGGTCTCTCTTGCTCAGGCATCTCACATGATGGTTAAAGCATGCAGCCTGGAGGCAGAAGAGATTTGAATCCTTCTACAGTTACATGCTTGGTGATTTCAGCCTCCATCTTTTGTGTGTTTTTCCTCCGCCATACCTAAGACGGTTGCAGATGCCTTTGCTTAAAATTGTGTTATGTAAAATGTTTGCGCGATACCAGTATATAGAGAATTTTCAATAAAGAGTGCATTATTTCTACTACTGGTTTTATTTACAGTTTTCAACATTTCAGTAAGGATCATTTCCTTTACACTTATATGATTCGTGCATATTTTAATAGGTGCTTAAAATTATTTGTTGAATGAACAAATGGATAGATGGGTAGATAGAAATGACTTTAAAACATACTGTAAGTGGAAAAGATGTGTAATATGATATATGTAAATTTGAAGTTCCTGGTTTTTTTTTTAGAATTTTATATTTGGTTTAGCATTCCAGAAATATGCCATTTTCCTCAGATCTTTGTATGCTATGTGGAACTCTAAATAGTTCAACAATTGGTAAGGTTGAAATTTCCCAGATAAAGGGATGCCATCCATGGAATGAAATTGACTCAATATTTGGCCCTTTATATATATACATATTATTGAATCTATATTGCTTTTTAAGTTCAGATTTCTATTATTCTAAACATATGTCATTGTTTGTATAATCTGCAGAATTTCCCCCAAGCACTAAAAATGATTTATTTTGTGTTATATGAACAGCATATTTGGAAGAAGAGATATCAACACATGTATGTTCATTAAATCCATATGTTCCTCCTTCCAAACTGGTTGCTAAGTGAAATTATTAAAATAAAAGTGAAATAATCTGCAATATTCACATATAAATTATTTTCAGCAGTGAAATCTGACATAGTGTACCAACTTCCACATGGCATTTTCCTTTTGCATCTTATCAGCTAGACTGATGTTTATTGGGGTAAATTCATAAAGCTAATGCCCCATTTTATGCAAGAGAGGTGTAAGATTAAATAGAATAGAAACCATGCTAATTATCACTTCTCTCAACTAAACATCTGATACTCCTTGCAATACGTTTTTAGCAAATATTAAAAAGAGGTCAGCCCTGGCTGGTATAGCTAAGTGGATTGAGCACTGGCCTGCGAACCAAAGGATAGGATCGTGGTTCCATTCCCAGTCAGGGCACATGCCTGGGTTGCAGGCCGGTTCCCAGCAGGGGACACACGAGAGGCAACCATACATTGATATTTCTCTCCCTCTCTCCTTCCCTTCCTCTCTAAAGATAAATAAATAAAATTTAAAAAAAGAGGTCATATACCAAGGATTCTTTTTATACTATCATAAGTAAAGATTTGAAAATACATATGGGCACATAGCATTTTAGTAAATGTTCAATATAAATATTATACCACACTACTGATTAAATATAATGTCAAGAAACGAATTGCTGGAAAATATTGTATGTGATCTCATTCCAGTCTTCCTCCTCCTCTGTGTCACACACACATTTCCTGGTTTATTCCCTAAGTTTCTGTGGGGCTTTCCGCGCCGTGTCTCCTAGGAAGACCTCCCACTGGGACGTCCCAGAAACCTGGCGTGAGGATTGCCTCGAAGCCGCTCTGCCTTTGGTTTCATCTTTGGAAACAAAGTGCTCAAAAATCACGGCGAAGTAATAGGCATTCCTCTGACAGCAGAAAAGGAGTGCAGGTCTTACCAGCACAATTTTACCTCGTTTTCTCTTACAAACAGTTTTGTTTGTTCCATTTCCCTGGGAAATGAACTCCATGTTTTTTGAACTATCTATTTTTTGTTGTGAAGTAAAGCGTACACAGAGAAAAGTGCTTAAAACATAAATTACATCTCAGTGACTTATTACAAAGGGAAAAGAGAGGCAAGGTCAGGCTTGTGGGTGTTGCTGCAACACCCTTAGAAGGGTCCTCTCCTTAATTTAATGCTATACTGTCACTCTTAACATCCGGAAAACCTCTGCAACACCTTTTCATTTTGGGCTGGACCCCACAAATTATCCAGCCAGTCTTATACATGCTCAGAGAAATAACCACCGAGCACTCGCAAGCCTCCTGTGTGTCCCCCTCACGAGGTCATGTTGTAACTTGCTGTTTTCCTCTCTTTTGGACCTACTGCTACTTTAGAGGTTTATGTTCAAATATGAGAATATTTATAATCGCATTTTATTGTTTTCCTGTTAAGTTTACAAATGCATAATTTTAATCATTTATATAGTCATTGAGACTTCCTTTTGTCTAAGTGTATGGTCAACTCTAGTAATCTTTTAGAGCATGCCTATTAAAAATGTATAACTTACAGTTGTTAGGTACCATTTTCTTCATTTGCCAAGCTCGTTAAACATGACTTCAAAGTTTGATATGCTTTCTTATTTCATCTTCTATAAGTTCCCGAGAGTGTTGTCTTAAAATCTGCCACAATGGTTGTCTTTTTCTAATGTTCATTTTTAGTTTGGACAATATTTATTTATATTCAGGATTGTATTATTAGGTTACAGATGTGCAAACATTTTATCTTCCAAAATAATTCAATTTTTTGAATTATATTTTATAACTCTTTAGGAATATTTGTTTTAAAGTCCATACTGTTTGAGTTTTTGTTTCTTTTTTTTCTTGTTTGTGCATTTGTTGCTTTCAGCTTATAGCCCATGAACAGACAACAGTATGGCAGTTACCAGAGGGAAAGAGGGTGGATGGGTAGTACAGGGCAAAGCGGGACAAAGATATGGTCACAGAACATTTGACTGTGGGTGGAGGGCACACAATATACAGATGATATGGCATAGAAATGTACACTTGAAACCTATATAAACCTATTGGCCAATATCACTTCAATAAATTTAACTCAGAAATAAATAATAAAAACAATAGATTCAGACAGGCATTAGATGACCTAGAAAAAACATCCTGATTCTATGCTTATGGAAATATTCCCTATAGTTATTTTCACATTTTATGCAATATGATTTACATTCTACTTTTATGAGGGGGACTCCCCAGAAAACAAAATTTGTTTACAAAAAATTATGTATTTATTCGTTTAAACTTCAATCACCTTCAAAGTACTCTCCATTTGATGCAATACACCTATCAAAATGCTTTTTCCATTGCTTAAATTAGTTTTTGAACTAGTAGATTTTGACGTCTTTTTAGTGCTTCTGCCATTTTTTTATTTCACCTCTTTCACATCAGCAAAATGTTCCCTTTGAGGACTTTTTTTTTTTTTTTTTTTTTTTAATCATGGAAACATAGCAAAGTCACTTGGGGCAATACCAGGTGAATAGGGAGGGTGGGGTAAGGGGGTCATGATGATTTTAGTCAAAATTTTCTACACACTCAGGGTGGTGTGGGTAAGTGTGTTCATAAATAGCTCATCATGACGTGGGCAAACACACTGAGTCTTCAAAAAAAATAATCCACTGAAGCTGAATGCAGCCTCTCACACCAACCCCAGCTGGTCCATTGATACAGATGGGTCCCTAGAACACTCACCCAGCAGGAGAAGCCTGTACTACCAGGGGCCCACCCTCCAGAAGATAATTCCATTTCTGGGGCCTCCCTTGTACAAAATAATAATTTTAGAATTTACTTGTGTAAACTTTTTGAGTTTCTTTCCCCAAAATTAAATAGATCATTTATTTGAGTAGAACAGATTGATATTCACTGATCTAAAATATACTCTAAAATTCTAAATATCTAAAAGTTATATAATGGATGTAATAATTTCCTATTTCCTATTTGGCAGAACAAGTTCTCTCTCATGGTGTATTTAAATTTGAAGAGGTGTTACCAGTGAATATTTTCATTGCCTTATGATATTTAAACTCATTTTACCTAGTTCTGAAAATTGTATTGGGTTTGTTGTGAGCAGATAAAAAATGATTCTATAATTAAAATATTAAAAAGATTTAAAATTCATAATCTGAAATTTAGTGAGCATCCCACAGTTATTTCTTGGTACATATTCTTATAAAGGTTCTCTTTTTATGTCATTTTGCAAGTTACTTGTTAAGGTTAATCCTAAATATTTTGTAGTTATTATTGCCCTGTAAATGCAATTCTCTTCATACTGTTTATTCCCATGTCACTGCTGGTATTAGGAGAACAAAGGCATTTCAGTACATTCACCTCTAAATTTCCTTAGTGTGTCCTGTTCTTAAATTTAAGAGTTTCTTAGTTGTCTGTGTTATTGATCTTTCTGTAGAAAGAGCTTTGAGTGACAATGATCAAATCAGTGAGTTCTTTGATCATCTTCTTTATTAATTTCTCTTTTTAATAACTCCCTTTTACACTTTTAATAGCTTTTTTCTTTAAATTTACTTCAATTGAATATTTATTTTCAATTATCCTTAATTTTAAATAGTCAAAAGCTAAGGGACATAAAAATGTTTTAAGGACTCAATGAATTAGGCTCCATAAATTAGGATCAATTTTATTTTTTAAGTGTATTTTATTGATTATGCTGTTAAATTGTCCCATTTTTTTCTCCCCTTTATCCCCTTCTGCCTTGTGTCCCCCTTCCGTCCAGCATCCCCCCAACTTAGTTCATGTCCATGGGTCGTACGTAGAAGTTCTTTGGCTTCTCCATTTTCTATACTATTCTTAACCTCCCCCTGTCTATTGTGTGCCTACCGATAAATGTCTGAGAATGACAGCAGTTTAGTATGCCATTCAGTTATAAGAAATGAAATATTTGTTTTGTTGTTGTTTTGTTTCTTTGTGTGGGTTGCGATGCTAGGCAATGTTTATTGGAAAATGTTCATCCAGCAGTAGTTTAATAAATACTCCTAGCCCTTGATAGAGTAACAATGGTTAAAAATAAGTGGAAAAGGGCTCACCACAATCATCCCACCACATGAAGATCCTAATCAAAGTAACTGAGTATCTGTTAGGAGAGTCTTCAGTGACACCTAAGGGCCTTCACATGTACCTCTTCTATTGGTAAAACCCTGCATCTACATCACAATGCAAAGGTTAAAAATTAATCAAAAATAAAGTGCACTCAGACCTTGCTTAGTTTTTTCAAGTGCATGAAATCTGGTTGTACTATAATTTTGATGTTAAACTGAATTTTCTTTCTGTTTACATTTTGCAAAAACAAGAAGCCTCAGCTGGAAAATTGGCCCATAATCACAACCTATTAAGCTTTTATTGATATTGCAATAGAAGTAATGGATTTTTAATGAGCTTATCCATTTTAACATTTATGTAATTTATTCACTTTTTCTTTTTCATATTTTGTATATTAACAAAAACTTTGAGTTTAATAATTTTCTTACTGAACTTTTGAATTCTTAGAATTTACTAGTAGCAGTATTTCAAGTTATCATTGACAATTTTATTAAGTATAGCAATAACTTGGGTGTTATTGTAGGACAAGATACCCTATAAAGGATGACTCATACTGAAGATTTATATCTTGCATGTAACAAGATGCTACTTGCCTTATCCATATTTTGCATAGAAGGGACATCAATTTTCATAACAAAAGTACAGTTACTGTTTCAGGAAAACAAATTTTAAAAATTGTGTGAATTTGCCCTTGAATCCTCTGTTTACATAATTACTGGATAAATTGTCAGGTTAAGAATCTCCATTAGGGCATAAAAACACAATGCTTTTATTAACCTATGTAGCCACGATAAATTCAATTTTTAAAAAGGCTGAATAGGTGTACTGATTGAATGGGTGATAAAGAAAACGGCACAGAAGCCGTGGAGTTGGGACTTTGCACAATGGAACAACTGAGGTATATGTCGTGAAAGCGAGTAGAAAGGGGTAGGGACCGTGGCGTAGGTGGGAAGACACGATACTTTTCTACAATTTCTTTTATGCCAGTGGATGTAACTTACCGAACTTAAAAAAAAAAATTAGAGCATTTTTAGTATTAGTTTACCTAGTCATTTAAGAAATAAATGATAAACTTCCAGAAATTACTTTAAGGTAATAAATATATAACAATGAGCATACTTGTAAATTGCTTTCCTTAATTGCCTTTAAATTTTTCTGATATCTTGAAAAGAAATACCAATCATGAATCTCATTATGTGTGTGTGTTTGTTTGTATTTCCTATTGTTTTTATGTACATGACAACTATACCTGTTGCCTTGGTAAAAAGATGTCTGAGTATTGCAAATAGTAAATGGAAAATATGTTGAGTTTTGGCTTGAGCTACTAAGTTAGCCCATTGTCATAGTAGTGATTTCTTGAAAATACGTTTTTATTTTAAACTGTCACCACGAACATTGAAATAGGCATTCAAATCAGACCTATGGTAACACCAAGAATCGGAACTAGGGGTCTTCAGAAAGATGTCTGTCCTCAAAACTAATGGTTTGCATCCTTTACCTTCAGGGCTCACCCCTGTACACCAGCACACATCCAACAAGATTTCTACTAAAATAAATGTAAAATAACAAATTCTGCTTGGGATTGATTCAGGGTTTTTAAAATGCCATCTGAGGAAATTTTCCTAAACAGAAAAATGTAACCTACCTTAACGAACGGAATGAAAATTCCGAATAACATGTTTGTGTTTTAAAAGAGAAGATTTTGCATCAGGATCCAGAGTACACGAGTGAACTGATTTAGTCCAACTTCTGATTCTTCGTGGATGATCCAGGTGCTAAAACGCTCTGGAGCAGACCTGGATCAGGCAGCTCGCCCTTCTGTTCATTCGCCTTCTCACACCATTTCTCAGCGGCCGCCCTGCAGCCAGATCAGTTGTCAGCATGAGTCCAGAATGGTGGAGAGAGAGAGATCTGCGCTTCTGTCCTGCAGAAAGTCTTTCAGGACAATCACACGACCTTCCCGGTGTAATGCCACCACGTGCTAGTCAAGGCTAAGCAGATGAGAGAGACACGAATGACGAATCACATGCGGGAATCATGTCTGCAAAGTACTAGTCTAATTGTGCCTCTTCATCTGGTGAATGGTTCAAAACAAATTACAATTTCCTGACCACCACAGGCAAAAGCGATGCCAAGCAAATCCGCTAAATGAACAACTTTGTAGGGTGGAAATGCCCTTAATGATATGCCGCAGGGAGAAGAAAAAGAGAATTGTGAGAATAATACGAATGGGCTATAAAATCAAATGTCAACCTCAGCTGCAAGCAAACGATTGTAAATTTAAACAGTAAATATAGTTTGGCTTTGCCTAAAATATATGACAAATACAAAAGACTAAGTTTTAGCATTGGTAAAAGTATAGGGAAAGGATAATCTCATGTACATTGTATCTATTTCCTAACAAACATGTGGGGGGGTGCTCCGTAACAGGCCCTACCCACCCCCCACCACAGATGAGAATAAGTCTACCAAGACATGATAGGCCTGGGGAGGAGAGGTGGCCTATCTCTCAAAGGAGAAGAGCCTTTTCCTCAATGGGCTTTTATTGGGTTCATTTTGCACAGGAATACAGGTAAAGTTAATTAGTCATTGTCAGGCAGTAAAGATCAAACGATAGATAAAAAAGAACTCTGAGGGCCTTTTTTGAGTCAGGGTCAGATAGCTAAAGAGCCATAAAACTTTAAAGAACAAACTCATTTCTTGCCTGGACCCCTATTTAATTGAGAGCATTATAAACAAAGAAAGTTTCACAGGATTTTACATATTCTTTCTTAGGCCTGATCGCCCTAGGGAACCCGCCCTTTCCAGCACAGGTCTACACCCACCTCCAGCATTGTTCCAGGCTTAAGGCATTGTCTCAGGCTTAAGTCAGGCAGGGTAAGCAAGGCAGCCAAGAGATTACGGGACTTCCTGAAGACAGAATGAGGACTCAGGCTATGTCAGGATGCCAAGGGATGGTCCATCACCCCCTTTTGCTATAGCCCCACAAAGTCCTTCCTTGGGGCCTTCATGTGATTATGCCCAGCTTAGGTCATTCCCCCCTTGGGGAATCTTACCCGTCATTGGCTAACGGATCAAGCATTGGGGGTCAGCCTTGTCTCCTTAGTGGCTTACAATCCAAAGGTCACTCACTCAGCCTTAGCCATGGTGGGGTTACAGCTTCTGAAACCAGGCAGGGCGGTTCCCAACAAACATGTTTTTATTTAAAAAATTACAACGTATTTTTGCTCACTGACTCCAATTATCCAAAGGCAATAGGCAATAATAAAAGGGACACATATTTTTTAAATTATGCAAAACTGTTTTAGGGCAATAAGAAATATGTTGTGACTTAAAGTTTTATAATAGTCAAAAACAGAATTAACTTTTTTCTATATGGAAATTTTAAATGTTAACACATTTTTTATGTGAAGCTCTGTAAATGTTAACACATGCTTAACACCTGTAACCACCACCTAAAAACGTGCTGGTGGTAATTTTTATATTCCCTCCCTCCCTGTTCCCATAACCTCTGGCAGCAGCTAATGGTTCTCCATCATTGTAGTTTTGTCTTCTCTAGAACGGCGTATAACTGAAGGAGCACTGGGTAAGAAGTCTTTTGAGACACTCTTGTTCACTCAGCATAATGATTATGGACTTTATCCAAGTTATTGTGTGTATCAAGTTTGTTCCTTTTGATTACTGAATATTAAATTGTTTGGATATACTACAGTATGTTAATCTATTCATTTATTGAAGGACATTTATGAATAAAGTTGCTATAAACATTTTTGGGGGCTTTTGGTGTGCACATAAGTTTTTACATCCATGGACTAGATACTCAGGACTGAGATTCCTAGGTCATAAAGTAGGTGCAAGTTTAATTTTTAATATATGAGAGATCCAGTTCCTCTGTTGTTTATCATGGTTTTGGTTTCCATGTGCCCAGTGACAAGTCATTTTGAAAATATTTTCAAGGTCTTTCTCACCATCTTGGTCTCCTCCTAGTAGTATGTCTGTTCTTCTCCTTTACCCATTGTTGTGTTGGGTTATTTGTTTTCTTATTGTGGCTTTTGAGAGCATTTTGTATATTAATGATACTCGGATACGTAATCGGCAAATAGTTTCTCCTAAGGTGTAGCTTCCCATTTTACCCTATTAGCAGTGCCTTTCCCAGAACAAAAAGGTTTTAATTTTGTTAAGTCTAATTTATCATTTTTAATGAACCACTTTAATTGTCCCAAGTATATATTTTTATATGAAATTTTGTTTCATAATTTTGTGAAGGATTGAAACAACTGAAAATGTCTAACAGAAAAAGATTGGCTAAAATATAGTACCCACATATGATAATATCATATGCAGCCATTATAAACCATAATTTATAAGAATATTTAGAAACACAGGAAATGCTCATTATATATTAAGTGAAAAAAGTGGTAGCAAAAAAGTTTTATATGATAAAACCACATGTAGTTGTATATATACATGCACAAGCTTCAATCGTGCATATTTGTACCATATTAATGATCCTCTACCTATTGAGAATAAACTCCTCAATCTTTTTTGAGTTTTCTTTTTTAAAAAAGGAAATTTTTATTTGTTAAAGTTAACAAGTAGACTTGCTTTCATAGAAAAGTGAACATTTTGTGACTCCATATTTGCATATCAAGAAATCCATACTTTAACATGTATTTGAATACACGCTCATTCTTGTCATTAAAATTATCTTAAACTGCATGATTCATTTGACACATGTTGAGGGTTTGCTGTAGGTGATGCATGCATGCTACAGGTGTCTAAATATAGAACAGGAATGAATGTTTAGGCCAGTTTCCTATGTGATTTACATTCCCAGTATTCCTAGGTTTGATATAGCATATGCTTTTTAATTTTACAATGAAAACTTCCTAACCTTGTATATATAAATTTTTCTGAAAATATGTGCTTCTATATAGAGTAAAATACACAGTTCATTAAAACAAAGTAACATAATTTTAAAACAGATTTCTCATTAGTAAGTTAAGGATCATATCACCTTTTTACCTCATATGCATATTAGCCTTATATTACTTTTTCTCCAGGCTCACTTGAGTTTCCACAGTTTAGAAAAACATTGTTTTCTAAATGCTGAAGGGAAAGTGGGTAATGAAGTTATGTGTATGTAACAAACACGTTCCTGCTCCTAATCCTCTCATTTATTGTGATGACGTATACCTGTTATTTCTAAATAAGTCTAAGTCTTACTTTCTTCCTTAATGGTCTACATGGATTTTACATTTGTTTTAGCCCAATGCACTATGCTCTGCTTCTAACACGTTCAGATCACAGTCTCAGCCCCAGGAAAACTAACATGTACTGTGTACACCCTCTGTGCCGGCCACGCCAACCATGTTATTGTCATGGCAGCCACTAGGGGGAAGCGCGACAAAATGCTGCCACCGGGACACCCTGGAAAGGCCTGCTTTGTAGATGAGGCGGGGCCTGCAATGATGCCTGCCTCAGTGTCCTGTTGCCTTCATGTTGTAAATCATCAACATCCTGAAGATGAACCTCTCCTACGGAATTGCCTTAAACTACAATACCTGAGTGAATCTGCTTCATTCCACCTAAATGATATAGCAGGCTTCTCTCCTGCAGTTGGGAAGCTAGGTATACATAAAAAAAAATATCCTGGTATATCTTCCCAAATTTCCATGTCCTGAAAATTATTTTCTGTAGGCTTCAGACTCTTATGGCTAACTCTAAACCTAAAACCTCTTTGTTTATTATTTTTAAAAATTTCTTAAGCACTTGTGAAAAGGAAAATACTATATTCAGAGTCTTAAATTGATAAAAAGACATAGAATAAATGAATTAATAAAATATGGATTGCGTATTAGTTGTATGCATGATGATTTACATGCATAACTTAATTTAAAGCCTTATAAAGTCGCTATAATTTCTGTGATTTAAATTATAAGTGGAAAATGTGCCTAAGCTTACAATAGAAGTGTTGAAATATTGAGCAATAATGTCTTTTGTTAAAAATGTGACATTTGGGCTGGCTAATTATATATTATATAAAAGATTCTCATAAAACCTCTACTAAGTAGATGTATGTAGTCACTTTGTTGAAAATATATGAACTATTTCTTCAGGTGATATTTGGAGCATTGTTGAACTTTCTAGGTTGGTAGTTCTTTGCTGAAAGACTATCTATTGAGTTCTTTTAGGGTCATTATTGGATTGATAACATATAAAACATAAGCACTGTTTAAAAAATATTTAGAGACTTATTATTAGACAGTATACATTATCTATGTATTGCATTGTGTGCCCACCACCCAAAGTCAAGTCTTCTGTCACCATTTATTTGACCCCCTTACAACCCTCCCATGCCCCTTCTCTCTGGTAACCACCCTCCTGTTGTCTGCATCTGTGAGTTTTATTGATCTTTATAAACAATTTACTCCCAGGTCTTCTAAAAGAGACTGCCTGTGCATAAGGTGAAAAACGAGCTATGTTTTTTGTTTTTTGTTTTTTGTCTCCTAATTCTATCTATACAAGGGCCCCGTAAGCCATATGAATACAGCCAGTATAGAAGGAGATCATCCTCCTTGGCTGGACTCATGCCATGTTTCCTGCATCACTACACATGGCATTTAGCTTTGGGACAGTCACTAGAAACGAGGATGCCCCTTTAGATCTCTATGTCACTAGTCCATGCATTAGTCAGGGCCCCACTTAGCAAATGAAGTCTTTCCAAGTTGTTGCCTGGTCTGGATTTCTTCAGTATTTTCTTGTTTTATGCTGAGTGACATTAAAATTCTTAACAAAGGCCCATGAGACCTGGAATAATCTGTAACAACTGAGGCACTTTAAACTTTGGTCATTATTTCTATAAAGACCGAGTTGTTTTGTTTTCTTCCCACCCTTCTAGATATTCACTAATGCCATTCCCTTTGTTTAAAAGACTCTGGTGATGGTGCTTTTCAAAAACTATGGTAAAATAGGTGTCATATAAAATTTAACATCTGAATGATTTTATGTGTATGGTTCAGAATATTAAGCACATTTACAGTGTTGTACAACAGATACCCAGAATCTTTTCATCCTGTAGAACTGAAGCTCTATACCCATTGAAGAATAAGTCCTCATTCCCCTGCCCCTGGCCACTGGCAGCCACCTTCTCCTTTCTGTGTCTATGAGTTTGACTCTTCTGGATGCCTCACTTAAGTGAAGTCAGGGAGTATCCGCCCTTTTGTGACTGGCTTACCACTCTTAGTATAAAGTCCATTAGTATTGATTGTACCATGCTTTAGACTTATTTCCTTTTAAAGGCTAAATGATATTCCATTGCATGTAACATCATATTTTGTTTATTATTCGTTGTCTATGAGTTCTTGGGTTGATTCCTCATTATGGCTTTCTGAATAATACTGTCACGAACATCAGTGTTACAAGCATGTCTTCCAGATCCCACTTTCAATTCTTTATAAATATTTGTTTGGATGTCCAGAAGTGGAACTGCCGGAGCACATGGTAATTCTATTCTTAGTTTTCTGAGACATCCCCATACTATTTTGCAGAGTGGCTGCACCATTTTACATTCCCTCCAACGGGGCACACATGTTCTGATTTTTCCTTATTCTGCCTAACATAGACTCCTGGTTTTTGCATGGGCAGCTCTCTATCTTTATGCCCATTTAAAGGTTAACATCTAGCAAATTCTTGATGATCTCATCTAAGGGTGTGGCCTCCCCTGCCCAGTTTATGTCTGTCATGGCGCCTCAGTGGTTAGATTAACACTGCCTACGTGTCTGCACCACACTCCAAAAACGTGCCCCACCAAAGTAAGTCTCTATATGCTCCACAGAGTCATTCTTTCTACAACAGCTTCACTATATAAGTTAATTTCACCCCACCATGCATGTTCACTTCAACATTGCTGTAAATAACCAAATAATATTAAATGACTTGTGTGTGTATGCATAAATATCATACACATGTAAAATATGTTCAGCTCCCCTGTGAAATTGTTTACCGAGGTATTGTAGTGTTTGTCAAACTGGTTAAAAAATAATGTTAGATAAATATATTATTTAGAGAAAAAATAGAATGGTCTGATTTGGATTGATAAATATAGTAAAACTAGCAGCATTGAAACCATATCTTACTGTTAGTTGTAAAAGTAATTTAACTATATATCAAAAAGCACTTACAGGCTCTATAATATTAAAAAGTGTTAATATATAAGATACCCATGGCATTGAATTAATAATACAATACTTAAATCATAAGTTAGGAAATTTTCATTTCTCTGATTAGTCTCATGAGCTAATCATATGACAATTATTTGAAAGGATGGTGAAAAAAACAAAAAAGAATGTTTATCTCTTAAATTTTAAGCAGTTTTAAGGAATAAAACCTTAAAATTTCAAAATATATATCACAATCCTCTTTTTTGCCATATGAATTATTATAAGCATATATAGCTTGCATGTGTATATCAATATTTGCAAATGAATTATGGCAGTTAAATAATTATTATATATACTATATATTATATTATTTATATATTATATGTCATGTTTTATTTGCTAATATAGTTACAAATTATATACTTATATAAAATATATAAAACTTACATACTTCTATAGAAGCTACATTAACAGAGTAGTTCTCTTCATCACAGTTGGAAAAATACATGAATCTGTGCAGTTCAAAATACACACCTTCAACTTTTTCATGAGGAAAGTTTTTCTTTACAGCATGTGTTTCAATGACTTGGAGCCAGAGCTAAATATATTTATATTTCTACCACATGTTGTAAGTGTATCCATTCTATTTTTTCCACATGCACATTTTTGTGTGACTCTACCATGAAAATGGAGAGCACATACTTCAGAGAAGACAGTGGCCCTTGGAGACCGCTAAGTAGCGTGTAGATCTGCGACAAAGCCCTGAACTACAGGACTCTCTGCGAGTTGACTTTTTGAAGGCTGAGGTGATGCCATGCAAATCTCACTGCCGCTGACAGCGTTCACTTGAGAAGTAACATGTACTAAACTCAGTTTCTGTAATGTGAAAGCAATAATCTGCTTCATCTCCTAACATTGTACCAGCTTTCCATCATAGCTTTACCATTTCTATTAATGTTGAGTTCATATTGCATTTTACCAAGGAAAGAGGTATTTTTGAGCAATATTTTTTTAAATATAAAAAGCATGCAAAATAGTGCACACACCTTACGTATGTTGAAGCATTCAGATGTTTGATATATATATATATATAGTACATACATTTAAATATTATACAGTTTTTAAAGTTGTGAAATATTTTAAAATATGAGAAAATGATAGAAACATTCAAAAATGATATATAAAATAAACTTACTAATCACAGAAGCCACCCTCCATCCACACAATAAGTCTACCACATATTCTTACTTCTGTTGCTGTGAATAAGTAAACGATATTTTAATAGATGAGAAGGTAGAGTCTGCTTTATAATAAACAGAATTTTAATGTCAGGCAGTTTTAAGAATAAATTAAACATCTTAAAAATGTACAGTTTTATAATGCTTTTGTCTCTAATGCTTTTATTTCACAATGATGTTGATGGAAATGATAATACCAGCTAACATTTATCGGTGCTTATCGGGTGCCTGGTGTAGTTCAGTGCCCTCGGCGTATATTAGCCCTCTTAAGCAATGTAGCTGCCCTGTGATTGAGTTATCGACAGCATCCTGATAGTGCCAGCTAGTACATGGGCAGATATAGTTCCAGTAAATTCAAGAGATGTTCTCTTTTACCTACAACAGTCTACAGGAATATGAATAATTCCTGGAGGAAAAAATCTCTTCCTCTTTTCAAATGCTCTATTTAAATTTTTAAAAGGACAAATAACCTTTGAAAGAAATCGAGGGACATTTTTCTAAAACAACTTTTTTAGCAGGTGGTAAAATGGATCAATTAACATTGAGTGAGAAAAATGGAAAACTGACAGATGACTTCTCTTTCTTGTGGCAACGTGTTTGGGAAATGCTACCTCTCTGATTTACTTCCTGAGTAATTAGCCTCAAACACCTCCTTTCTTACCCTAGCTTTACCTTGAAATGACCTATGATATTTCATACTTACAATTCTTAAAATTGCTTGTTATTCTTACTCAAGAATTGTCACAAAGCTTTAATTAAAAACACTTCAAAATGGACAAAATAATTTAAAACTCATCTGACACACAGATGGTGTGAATGATTCTCAGTTCATTGTCTATAAATCGGAAAGTAAACTAAATTTCATCTCTTTGGGGATTTTTTCTCTCATGATGGATCAAAAAATAAGTTGCGATAGAATTTGGTGAGGCAAAATCTGTCAGATCTATTAACTGAGAGAGATTCTTTTCATTACAAACATGAATAATGCTTGTGTTAAACAGACCTATGGAAAAACAATGACTTACCTGAAGAATGATTTCTAATGTGGTCGTGCGTAAACCCATCCCTGCCTCCTTCTCTGTGATTTTAACATTTCGTTGTCAGTTACCTGAGATTTCTCATTGGAAATGAAAGAATACTGGACTTACATGCCAACACTTAGTTAAGATAGAGCTCACCAATTACTATTCAGAGGTATGTTAGAAACTCATTACAGAAAATAAAACAAGTGGTAGGTTCACATAAAAGCAACTCTTGGGTATACTTTTGAAATATTTCGTTGAGAAATACCTATAGAAAACAACACACACATGTATTTGTATATGTGGTGGGGAAGGGAATCATGCTAAAACTGTGTTATTTAAGATTGCAAAGGGTTCAGAGCCTTTTTTATACATAAATTGTAATTAATGTATTGTTGAACCACAACAGTAATCAAACTAATTTGTTGATTATAATCAACTAAATAAGAAATATAACAGTTAACCTACTATATTGTACAAACACACTCTCGAGGTATATTTTATGGCATTAAAATACACAAACCTAGCTTCACTGTATTTACTTGTTAGTAAGAAAATCTTCTGGAATTTGATTAATACTGCACCGCCACTTCGAATTTAACTGACTGAGTCTTCCATGGGGTCTCAACCTCTTTATATTAGCCAGCATGCGAACATGGTTTGGCACCTTCAATTAGCTTTGTTCAATCATATGAACTTGTGATTAGAAGCGGCTGTCAGCCAATGTTGTAATTAGATCTTCTAAAAATAAGAGATAAGAATCCAGTTGTTTCTGACAGTGTCGATGCTTGCCAGTGATTAACAATTTCCAAGTACAAATACAAAGACATTTAAAACTTATAACAAGGTGTGTTTGAAAATAGCATTAGCAGATCTTTTAAACAGAATGTTTCTTTGTTCCTAAACATTCAAGTTTAAAGTGATGCAGAGATGCTTTTGCACAGTTTTGGTGGACAGCTTGTACCTCTTAGTATACACTAAATTGTTTCTCACATTCAAAATATGGTGATGTAAATAATTCTTAATGCAATGCACTTATCTTCATGCTGTTTTTGCTTATATTAATACCATTTCAAAGTATTTTTCTATGACAAATATATTTAAAAAGTTGTTCTTTGTTAATGCTATATTTATGAAGAAATAATTGATCAGAATTGCTGCTTCAATAGGAAAGATTTAATTTGCCTCAAATTATTTTAATGCTAATAGTATTTATTCATTTTTATATATCATGTCAAAATTTGGAAGAGATTAATATGCATGTGTATGTTATTGTATCTACATACATGTGTATATATATGTAGGGTGTGGTAAAAGTGGGTTTATAGTTATGAGAACAGAAAACAATTTACTCTTGAATCATTATTTGTTAATGATTGTATTATTTTCCAGATGAACAACTGTAAATCTACTCTTGCCCTACCATCTATACATAGATAAGTATATTTATATTAAAATATGATTAAATTTTGTGCATTTATAAGATCATGTATTTAAAATAGTCCTACATAATTAATTTATATGAAAATCTAATTTTAATATTTAAAAAATACTTGATTAAATATCATAGAAGTTAAGTGATGTCTAAATTAATTTAGAGACTTTCCTTGAATGTAAAATATATTTTGTGTAACTGGAGAACTAATATAAATATAATTATATCAATAAATCAACAGGTTCTAATTTATTCTCAACTATAAGTAGTGAAGATTTTTCATGGACATAACAAGTAAAAATTTGCAGTTTTGGGGAAGGATTTTTTTTAATTAGTATATTTGTTCCAGAAAATTAAGTGATGCGGAACTATAGAATTTTGAAAAATTCTACTTAGTTGCAAATTAATAGTTATTTAATAGCAACTCATATTTCCTGTGCTTAGTTTATTGACAGCCAAATGCAAAGTTTTTACATATCTTATCTCATTTAATTCCTAGAACTTTTTATGTGTGCTAAACAAATGGGTAAGTTGAGTGGTTTTAGTAACTCCCCAAATTTTATAGGTAGCATGAATAAAATTGAGTTATTATTGGTATCCTTTGTACCTGTAATGAAGTGATAAATAAATGCCTTAGAAAAAAAGATTCACCCTGGATGACCTGGCTTGGTGGACTGAGCACTGGCTTGCGAACCAAAAGGTTGCCATTTTGATTCCCAGTCAGGGCACGTGCCTGGGGTGTGGGCCAGGTTCCCAGTACAGGGTAAGCAAGATGCAGCCACATATTGATGTTTCTCTCCCTCTCTTTCTCCCTCCTTTCTCCTCTCTAAAAATAAATAAAATCTTTAAAAATGTTTAAAAAGAACTGCGAGAATATAATGGTCAGGAAGGACAAAGTTTCCCCTAGCTTGACTAAATTTTAGGCAGTTCTATTACTGACTACAATCTCTTTACCTCCTTTTTTCTTAGAGAATTTACTTTAGAAAACTTGCAATTCTAAGTTATTTTTAAATTTTTTTTTGAGACATAAATCTTCTACAACCCAGGTAGTTCTTTCTCAGGGACCTGGGAGCTACACATTTGACACACAGACATGAAGAAAGATACTCACCCTATTTCTCTATATCCAGAGTTTGTGGGAGGGAGGAGCATAACTTTGACAAGCACCAATTAACCAAACACAGATGGCCTAATCATATTGATCAATTTCCCACCAGCTTCCTACAATACTTTTCTACTGGGTCATCCCAGTGATTAAAGATGTCCTTGCCATTTGTTTCAATGGAGTGCAGTTCAATCTCTCTCTCCTGGTACAATAGTCTGAAATAAGTCTTTCATGCCTATAAAATCGGCCCAGTTCAATTTTTCTTTTACAATAATCAAAACTAAACTTAAATTTTTTTGTTTCAGGGACAGTGTGGACAACAGTCCTCTCTTGTTTGATTTTGAAAGCTGGTATGAAGAACATGAAATTTTATAGAAAAGACTTCAGTTAGAGGTGCTAAGTTTGGGATGCCAGTATCTTTATAAAGATAGAAATATGTGTGAGTGAGTTTATGGTGGAGACATGTGTTGAAGCTATATATGCATGGAACTTAGCGTATAAGACCTATCTAATCCGTATGACTGGATTAGATTCATGTAGGGAAGGATAGGAGGGCAGAACCCTGGGGTTTCTAACCTTGAGAGAAAGAGCCTGGAGGGGGGAACATGCAGAATTAGAGAATAAAAGGCACAAACAGGAAAAACAAACAAAAACTCATCGACACAGAAAACGCTACAGTGGTTAACAGAGGGAAAGGGGATGAGGAAGTAGTAAAGGATCAAGAGGGTCAAATATTTGGTGACAGAAAATTTGACTTTGGATGGTGGGCACACAATGCAATATAGATGATAAAACATAGAAGTGTATCCCTGAAACCTATATACTCTTATCAACCAATGTCACCCAAATAAATGCTGTTCTCAAAATCTCAACGTGATTTTTATAAGAAAACTTACAAAGAGCAAAATCAGAGTAAGCACAGGCTATAAATTACCCACATGTATTCTTTTCATAGACAAAACAGCAATATCAAAAAGCAAAGGGGAAAACTATAAATAATATAAATAAATATTAATTAATTATAAAGTAGATTACAGTTGTTCATCTGGATAATAATACAATCATTAACAAATAATGATTCAAGAGTAAATTGTTTTCTGTTCTCGTAACTATAAACCCACTTTTGCCACACCCTACATATATATTTGTAAAAATAATATTTTGATAATAATGCTGTACATTCTCCAAGATTGTTCTAATAAGGCTCTCTGGTAATAGCCCAGCACTGGTTGATGAGGAAGGCAGACTTCAAATTTTGTGGTGTTAGCAGATAGAAATAATTAATAAAAATATAATGAAACTACCTTAAATGTGCTTTCATATCAGACAACCCTATGACTCTAGGGGTTCATGTTCTTCAGAAACAAAAGAAATGACTGTATATCCATTAATTTTGTGTAATACTATATGTATTTATATAACTTTGTATATATGTATTTCTTATAGTAATACATAAAATATATATTTCCTATAAGACCACATATGTTTAGAGAATATAAAACAGTAATTTACCTTGATTTTGCTTGCATTAATTACCAAAATTAATGCCTGGTACATTTTAAGCAATGGAACATTTTAAATAACCATTCATTAAACTTCAAGTTCAATAATATGATTAGTTATAATGAATATTAAACCAAAGCAAAAAACAGGTTGCACATATACGTATTTTATTTTTATTTCATAGATATTTGCATATTTATTGTAGAAACTTAATGTCATCTTTCTTAATTATTTATTTATTTTATCGTTTATTTATAGCTGTCATGCCCTTTCCCCCATTGCTCTCCCCTGCCCTGACCCCCCCCACTCCCACAGTTAATGCCCCCCATTGTCCATGCCCATTAATTTTGTTCATTATTTGTATGTTTTACTAGTAGTTTTGACTATATTGTTACCTCTTTTAAAACTTGGACTCAGTAGACTTAGAGAGCTTACCCCTCATGTTGGTAAGCAGGTAAAAGTATGGCAGATTGATAAATGAATAATTAATCTTGTGGTATATCTGTATTTCTATCTCTAACACTATCATTCTCTATATCAACAGATATAAAATGTAAGAGATCATTTTGTTTTAACATTTTATTTTCATACATGTATACTCATTTTTTATTAAGTAATACATCTATGTTATTTGAGATATAACAAGAGTGGTACTGTGTAAATGGTCTCTCTCCCACTTCGATCCTTTATCCACCCAAATCTCCTTCCCATAGATGACGCATGTTAACAATTGTTCAGAGTCATCCAGTGGTATCTTAAGGATATACCAGGCAATGCATACTATAAACATTACTTATTTGTTGCTCTATACATTTATTTATCGTGACATATACATGCATATATACAAACTATAGGTAAGAGAACGAATATATACATTGTGGGGCAAAGTAGGTTTACAGTGTTTGTATGAAAAATAACACAACAATTAATAAATAATAGTATATGAACAAACTCTGCATTTCATATAGTCACAACTGTAAAACTGCCTCCCCCCACCCTGTATATGTTTTTTTCCTTCTTTCCCTTTTACACAAATATTAAAATGCCAACACAGTGTACTCATAATTCCATGCCTTGTTTTTTGGACCTAATTGTATAAGATAAAAATAATTTTATATTATTTATAATATTTATTATCTTATTGAATTAGAAACACTATTTTATTCTATAGATATGGCATTATTATCTAGAAATTTGTTAATAGCTATTAAATCTTATTTTAATTAATTTTCTCTGATAAACAACACATGAATAAATGAGTGTAGATGATTTCTCACAAGTACAATACATATGCAGGATAAATTTATAAAAATGGGAATGCTAGTGTAAAGGTTAGTTATATTTTTTTATTTTCCTATAGTATTCAAAATAATAATATGGAGTTTAATTTGAGAATTCAAAATTAGAAAATTACTAGCTATGTCAAATATGCTCCAAAGTTGAACTAGCTAGATATTTCAAAATGCTGCTCTTGAAATTTTATTTGGATTATGTCACTAGGTATTGTAAGAAACATTTGTTCTGCTAATATTACAATAATATCATCCAAAATACATATCATATCAGCATATGTTTAAATACTACAAAGTGCTATATATGTAAAAAATCACCATTACTCATTGTCTAAAAAAGCTAAGTAATATAACTCAAAATTTGAGGTTCATTCTACAACGAATTGAGATGAGTTTGAAGAACTGTTAAATATTTCATTCTGTACCTAACTTCAAATTCAAAAGAAAGGAAATAACATGTTTTCAAGTGACCTCTGAAATAGAACGTTATAAAAATTTTGCTCCTCATTTAAGTTTACATAGTCACTTTATGAAGACCTAGTGAAAATGAGGTTGTTTATGAATTTTATCCAAATACAGCTATGTGTTCTAGTTTTTCTCTTTTAACCTGCAGCATAATGAAGAACTTTAAGTCCCATCAAGGGCAAATAGTGAATATGAAGTGATAGTTTGCTCTTGCAAAATATATCTCTTTAGATGATGTTTTTGAAAGAATCAGAGAAAATTGCAAGGGAAAAACATTCAGACAAACATCTGAGAGAACTGTTAAGTGAAATAACTATGTAAAACACTTGTGCTAATAATTTTGGAAATTTACTACTGGAAGCAAATGTTCAGAGACTGCTTGATCAGGCCTATGTTTGAGAAAATTATTTTGTTGAACGCACTTTCTTCTAGGAAAGAATTTCTGCTGTGACTTTAAAAGATAAATTAACTGTGTGTCTCCTATTAAATTGTGCAAATGTTGTCCATGATTTGCCTTTGCTACCACTTTAATCTGTGGTAGAAAAAATAGTTATTTTGATATAAAATGCTTCCACTGATAAATATGGATGTAACAGTAAGAACTACAGTTTACATTAATTACTAATAAAAATAAAGCATCTTAATTATGCCGTGAACTATTTAGGATGTCATTTACTTTTCCAACTAAATATTTAGTCATTTGGGTTCGATTTCCTATCAAGTAGATATTTATCGCACCCATTTTTATTTGGATTGCACATCATTTTCTTCTTAGCTTTTCCATGTTTATTGGAATTTTTCCTATATCTACCAGTTGTCTAGTAATATCAACATATCTTTTGAAGAACTTTTTATAGTCAAGAATTTACTTTTAAATATAATTATTTAAATTTTTTCAGTCTTAATTAAGGAAAATTCATTTTATTATTTGTGTAGGTTACTTGATTTTTCAAAATATTGTTTTTAGGTTTTAATTCATATAGAATATATATGAATACATTTATATATCAGAAACGTTAAAATACATTATTTTCTTTCTACAGCTATATATATATATCCTTTGAAATAATGGTTGAATTTGCTATAATTTTTATTTATTTACTTACTTATAGAGAGGGAAAGGAGCATCAACGGGTGGCTGTCTCTCCTGTGCGCCCCAGCGGGGACCTGGCCAGCCACCCAGGCATGAACCTGGGTGGGGAATCTAACCAGTGACCCGTTGGTTCACAGGCTGGCACGCTGATCCACACCAGCCAGGACATGGGTTTGCTATAATCTTTTAAAATTTTAAATTATATTTAAACAAATTAATCTAAACCATTCTTCTCCTTTATCTTTTGATATATTTAAATATGCAGTCATTAATATATTTTATATATAGTATTTCAATAATATTAGGATTTTTAATGATTTTTAATCCAACTCCAAAACAAATTCACACCATATCTTGTTTGAAGTGTTTATAAAACAATAGAATATTTCACGTCTGCAATTTACTGTCAAATGATTCCATAAATATGAAGTCATTAACATATTATATATATAATGTTCCATAATATTAAGATATTTTAACCCAACTCAAAACTAATTACAATCTTCTCATAATCTGTCAGTAATCTTGGTAATAATATTTTTGGATTAATACCAAAAGCAAAGGCAAGAAAATCAAACACAAGCAAGTGGGTTTACATCAATCTAAAAGCTTTTACACAGCAAAGGATGTCTCAACAAAATGAAAAAAGCAACTTACTGAATAAATGGAAACATATTAAAATTATATATCTATAATACATTAATATCCAAAATATATTAAAAACTCATATAACTCAGTAGCAAAAAAAGAATCTGATTAAAAGAGGAACTGAGGAATAGAACTGATATCTCTCTAAAGAAGAATACAAATAAACAACAGGTACAAGAAAAAATGCTCAACATCATTAATCAAAGAAATTCAAATAAAAACTACAAAAGGATACCTCCTCCTTTTGTAGTCTTCTAATACACACCTATTAGAAGACAACCATTAAAAGACAAGAGAACAAGTGTTGGCGAGGATGTGGAGAAAAGGGAACTTGCGCACAGTTGGGGGGAAGGTAAATTTGTGCAGCTACCATGGGAAATAATATGGAGGTTCCTGAAAATATTAAAAATAGAACTATTTGGTGATTCAGCAGTCCCTCTTCTGGGCATATATTCAAAGTTAATGAAAAATAAGGTATCCAAGAGATAGCTGCACTCCTATGTTCATTTCAGCATTATTCACAATTGCCAGGATATGCAAACAACCTAAAGTGTCCATCAATGGATGAATGTGTAGTAATGAATGGATGTGTACATTCAAAGGGATATTATTCAGCCCAGCAAAAGAAGGAAACCCTGCCATTTCCAACAACACTGATGGACTGGGAGAGCATGTTTCTATGTGAAGTACATTAGGGAAAAACAAATACTGCATGGGATCTTCAAAAGAAATTTAAACAAATAATAAAGTAAATCTCACAGGAAAAGAGAGTAGAGAAGTGATTGCTGGAAGGTGCTGGGTAGGGGAAATACAGAGGTTGGTAAAAGCAGATGAACTCTCAGCTGCAAGATGAATAAATTCTAAGGATAGAATATAAAGAAATGGGACTATAATTGACAATACATTATATATCATTGAAATTTGCTAAGAGAGGAACTTATATAATCTCACCAAAAAAGATAAATAGGTGGGGTGATGGATGTGTAGTAAATGCATTTGTAAGGGGATAATAAAAATATTTAGCATTTAATGTGGAATCAAATATTCAAGGTAGGACGTTCTACAGAGAAGAAATTGAATACAAATGCAGGTATTGTTGCAATGTGCTCTGGCTACGTATCAATGATTGATTTGTAAATATTTATAATTATGGACTTAAAAAAGGTTATGGAAAGTGAGACTTTGGCACTGTCTAACCGTTGTTTTTAACCAGGACTGTTTCAGAGACAGGGACTAATTCCAAAGCCAGGCATTTAGATTTCTGTTTAGAAGTTGGTACAAAGCCAAGGCAATTCTAAGTGAAAAGACAAGCCAGAATTCAATTTCTTTTAATTAGACCACATGTGTAAAATGCATTTATAAAATCAAGCAAAATAGAAGGAAAACAATGTCCCACAAAGAGAAAGTCACTGCTTAAAAGTTATCCTTGCCTGAGTTGAATGTAGAACTACTACTCACTTTAAAAATCAATCACAATTCCACTTTATATCATAAAGTAAACTGTTTTGCAGAATTTAATAGGATTATGCTATCGATTCCATCTGTGCCCTGCTAGCTGGTGTTGCATACCTATGAACTATGGCCTATTATGTTACTGAGCACAAGAGAAAAGGGATTAGTTTGTGAGACAACAAGCCGATTTCATGGCTCCGCACAATGTTCACATACCTGTTAACTCAATAGTCATTTTATGTTAGTAAATGCCAACCAATAAAATAAAACAAAATGAAAAAGTAGTCTGTTCTAATCCTTGATGCATCTGGCTAAGCTTATTTGAAAAACTCAGTTTGGGTCCCCCTTCAAAATCCAGGCATTCGATCTGCAGCAATAATTTTTTGTTTTTCTGTTTTTTTCCCCCCACAGGGATGAAAATGCTATTGAATCATTAATTTCAGCTGCAGATTTCAGTGACTTCTGTAGTGTCATCTTGATAATCATTTAATCAGAGCAGGTAGTAATCACTAGCTACTCTAGCTTATTTTCAGTTTAAATCAGGGATGCGCTGGTGATGTTAGGGTACGAGAGGGAGGAGACTGCAATTATCACTACAAATGTCCTCTGCTGCCAACTGGTCTGTGTAGGTGAAAGTAATTTACTGAAGATTTGTTTATATACATATTTAAATTATATGGTGAGCAAGGTAAATTTTAAATTGTTTACACCTGAAATCATTTGCTTCTGACGTGCTTCTCACCTGAATTCTCAACATCGGCAAATATCATCTGCTTTACCTTTATTTTGTAGACACTGTCACTCATGAGAAAGCTGTCTTCCACAGAATTTCACCTAAACTAGTTATTTGTGAATATTCTCAAATAACCTTGAGTAAGTGGCAAAGAACCTCCTCGTTGCTTTTAAAGGAATTTTCCATATTTTTTATTAAACTATATTTTCAAAATAATCAGAAAATAGTTACAGTCACTTATACAGTAGCCAATACTTTAAATATTATTGTTATAATATTATTCAAATGTCAACAGCATCAACATTTATTGCCCCTGAATTGCTTCCCCGCCCCCCGCCCACCTTGGAGACTTAGCGGTGTGTCTGTGCTTCAGTTTCTCTGTCTCACCTACGGATGCCCATAGTCACTAACAAGAGACTGTGAGGTATAAATGATCTTCAATCTGAATCTAATCCAGAGTCTTCATATTTCCCAAACTAGATTTTCCTAGGAAGATGAGCAACACCCACCCCGATATATTAACACCCTCATCCTGGAAACTTGTGAATTATATGTTATATCACTAAAGAGACATTGGAGATGTGACTGAGGGATCTGAGATAAGGAAATGGGGAGGAATTACCTGGGTGGCTCTCAATGGGAACTCAGGTGTCCTGAGGGAGGCGGAGGGAGATTGAGGTACAATAAGCAAGGCAGTACGATGCAAAAACAGAAGTCATGTGCTTTGAAGATGGGGAAACCATTCTTAGCTCATAAGCAGAATAGCAAAAATAGGCCTCTGGCAGATTGATCTCCGGTGTGGACCTCTTACATAATTGTGTAATTCTCCCAGAGAAGCGCAGTGACGGGACATCTACTCACTGTCTCAAGCGGATGTCTGACCAGTTCCATTCTCTCCAGTATTAAGAGAGATTTTGTTTAGCTACAGACAATAGAAATATCTAAAATAAGAGTGGTATAAATAAGAAATTTATTTCCCTCAAGCTTCTAAGGACATGAGAAGTCTGATCCACAAATTCTGTAAGGATCCAGGCTTCTTCAAGTTTATTAGTTCACTCTCCTCCTCTTAGGTCAAGGTAGAATCTGGGTTCCAGGTTGAATGAAGGGGAAACAAAAATAGGAAAAAGTGGCAATATCAAGCATCTGTGAAGAAATGTTCATGGAAGCATCCATAAACACTTAACACTTTTGTAGCAGGGCCAGAATTTACTAATGTGGGCATCTCTAGCTGCAGAGAGAGTCAGTCATCCTTGTACTGACAGTGTGAAGCAGAGGACTGAGTCTAATTTTCTATTTCTTTGGTAGAAGGGGAGAACAGATCTGAGGGGATAACGACTGGGTTCTGTCCTGACTCTTTCTTATTTGAATTAGGAAGCCTAATTATGATATATAAACATTTACTCCCATGGCAAGATAAGTAAAACAGATACTAATGTGTTATTCATGTTATTTAACTTTCATTAAGCATCAGTATATTTTAATAATTTAGTTGACTTCTCCTCAGAAATATTAGTTTATGGGAAAAAACTCACATAAAACTGGAGTTCTCTGAGAACTATCTATATACCACAAAGCAAAACTGATTAAATTGCATACGTTTTTTTCCTGGTGATATACTCAATATTAGAACTTAAATGACCTGATTAATGAGTATTAACATGCCACATTCTGGAAGATATTTTTAACTTGCTAATTTCTCATAATCTGTCATAATATATGAAGCAATTTTAGAAATAGAAATTTATGTGAGGAATATTTTTAAATAGTTAAATGGTCTGAAGAAGAATTTTTCATGATATATTTCCCCAGAATAATCTCTCAAGAAAATGACTTCACTAATAATCACTTTAACCACAACCATAAAAAAATAACATGTACATAAGTTTTATCACTTGCACTTTAAAGGAAATGAAGGTTTGTATTGACAAGGAGAAGTCAGGATGTGAATTATGGGATGTCTATCTAATCACTTTTCTACTGTACCTACATGTATATCGAGTACATTTTCATATCTTATATTTTCCATGCCAAAAAGAGTATTTACAATGTTTATTTCTATCCTGCCTGGGTAATATGTATTAATTTATATACATATCCATGTGGATTTTTGTGCAATCAAAATATAATGTAATAATAATAAATACTAAATTAATGTATAATTAATAAATCAATAATACATTAAATATGATAATTAAAATATTAACTTGGAAAAGTATATATTTTAACAAGCTCATAAACAGGTGGCAATGATCTTAGACTCACTTTCAATAAGAATAAGCTCTAGTCCAAATATGATAAATAAAGAATTTCTATTGTGACTCTTCCCAGTTGTATTACTTGGATATTTCCTTTATACACAAAGTAAGCACAACTGGGAGAGATTTTTTCCACCATTACCAGATATTTTATTAAACTACTGTGTAGTGGATTTGATTTCAAATTATTGAATGTAAATTACATAAAATAACCTCCTGTAAATATTTTATCTAGTGACAAATTAGTGTTTATCTAATTGGAAAAAGTTTCCATAAGTACCAATCCATAAGTATCCATAAAAAGTTTCCATAAGTATCAATCGAGTGATCTATTTTGCAGTCTTTAAATGTGGTTATTTCAAATGCATAGGAAGTTAAGCTAGGTAATTGCCCCTTCTTTGTTGAAAGTTATTTATTTCATGAACAAATTAATAAGTAGTAATTCTGTATATTAAAAAATAATTTGGAAGTTCAGGGCAAAGAAAGATGGTAAATATTGTGCAAATATTTAGCTTACTGTTCTATACAAGCAAAATCAAAGCCTGAAATGACACGTGACATCATTGCTCATTTACTTTGTGAATTATGCATTAGATTTGAATGATCTTGTGAACTGCTAGTGTATGAAAAAGCCATCCAACTCAGCACAGATATGGGAACTCCAAATGATTCATATTTCTAGATAAAAACCAATATGCTTCCAAATATATTTGAAAAATAGAAAAGGAGAAAGAGAAGAATAGCAAATCGATTTGCCTGAATCTTTAGTTCCTTATGACATGTCCCTTATGAATATTAGCTAATTGTTCTAGCATAGCTAAGCTGCCAACTACAAACTATTATCTTAAATGTGCCACAATGATTATTATGGTACCTACCTCAAGTTTTCACTTTTATTTTAAAGTGATATCTTCTTGACTATAGCACGTAGAACTGCTAACATAACTATTCCTATGCAGAATTCTTAGAAATACCTGAATCAGTTTTATTTTACTTTCTTAGCTGCAAAATGAGATGTCACTTTAAAAAAAAATGACTACTTTTTAAAAGTCTATCATGGTAATATAAAATACTTTGAAGTAACATCTCCAATGCATATAATTATTATTTATAAAAACACATACATATCATTTAATATAATAGGGGCAGTATAATTAACACCAAAGAAAATGAAACAATATTTGGTTAATTTTTTAGCCATAGTCAGGAATCCATTCTTATTGTTTTCCACAGGGACTCGAATACTTGTTTTTTTTTTTTTAAGCTAAAAGAAGTTACATACATATATTTTATTTCTTCTTTAACAGGTGCTTTGGGGGTTCAATAATGATTATTTCTGGTATCAGATGGTTGACATTTATGTGGTACCCTGCTTCTGACCAAATGTTGGGTAAATCCTATCTATTAATAGCAAATGTAATATTTCAAAAATAGTCATTGTTGCTTCAGAGTCGCATTTGAGACACTACTCAGAAGCCATGGTGAAATACCCTGCTTTGCATGTGGTTTCTTACTGCAAGTTGAATTTATTAGGAGTGCATTGGCTAGTGTAAAAGGCAGCCACAAGATTTGTGGCAGAGACATTCACAATGGCGATTCCCTGTATTGTTTTAATATCAGGAGAAGAGGTTTTGTTGAGCTCATGGCATCCTTTGATTAACTGCCAGCGGAGGCAGAGTTTGCAACAGGGCCGTGTCGCCGCTCTGTGTCCCCGTGTTTCATGAAGTTACTGGTAGGCCTTTAGGGAGGGTAAGTGTATAAACATTCACTTAACAAGAGATGTATGGACAAGCTGTGAAAGTGATGACTAATTGACTGCCATCCGGGATTTATTTGGAACCCTTTTGACTCCCGCTCTACCTCCCGTAATGATGAATGATGCTTCTTCCCTGAACAGAGGAGAACGGAGAGCTTGGGCCAAAAGCCGGCACTCAGAGAAGTGCCTGGAAGCTGTAGTGTTTCTGTGGAAATGAACAAACGGAGACAGTCTGTAAGGTTTCCACTTACTTTTTTGGTAGTGAAATTAATAAATTAGGTATACAAAATTTATTTCTTTGGAAGCTTAAAATAGCAAGTCAAATCAAAGGAAATATGTTTGAATTTCAAAGCAACACAGATGTGCTTATTATTGGTTGTAGAAAGCATAATTTCTATTTTCTGTTAGGTGTATTTTATACCTTATTATTTCTTTTAAAGTATGGAATGGCCAAATACGCACATTTTCTTGTTCATCTTTATGATCTTGTGAAAAGGCCTAAATTTAACTATGATTAATTTTCTCAATAACCATACGCGGCCTAACAAGGGAGCAAGCCCACACTCTCATATTTTGGTTCCTTCTCATCTAGCAAAAGAGGGTGCTGAGGAATTGGAGAGAAGAGAAACCAGAACTGAGTCAAATCTTTTGACTTTTAAAAAGTCAGATCTATTTTCTTTTTTAAAAATTTCATTTTAATTGTTGTTCCTGCACAGTTTTCGGTCTCTTATGCCCATCCCAGCCCACAGCCCCAGCCCTCCCCACCTCCCACCCATTTCCAGCCCCCCTAGTTTTTGTCCATGTGTCCTTTATACTTGTTGCTCTAAATCCTTTTTCTTATTTAAGTATTTATTTGGAACTTTGGATTGCATTTTTTTGAATACAAAACTGTCACAGGATATTAAACTCTCAGTTCACAAAATTTGGAGTCCTCAAAATAATGAGGACTCCACTGTGTATAACTCAGTAGAAATGGAAGAAATGGGGATAGTGCTATAAAGGACTTGTAACACTTGCCTTAGGGTCGTGCCCTACCCATTGTGTTGGCTGATTAAAGTTATCTTAGATCCAACTGAACTAACAAGCAAACTACAGACAGACTCCAACTGCAGAGGTGGGGGTATAGGGAAAAAAGAAAACAAATTCCTGGCGTGGACAGCAGTGCAGTGATGGCTGGGGTGGGGAGGGGGGAGCAAGGGGAAGAGGGTACAGGGAGATAAATGGTAGTGAAAATCAACTATTTAAAAAAGAATGCAGTTTTTCAAACTCTTACTGTTTAGTTATGTGTCTCAGCTTCATGACTCCAGTGAAGCTGTAATTCAGGGATGTAAGTGGTTGGAGAGAAGGATGTTGTGCTATTTAGTAGCTTAAATAAAGAATATTCGTTTACAAGCTTTTTTTTTCACTCACTGCTTTGGTCTCATCAATTTAAAGAATTCAGTAGTGCCCTTGCCTATATCCACGTTTCAGAAAGTCTCCAAGGTCAACCTCAGGCTACATAGGGTTTTAGGCAAGCCCCCGCTTGTTTCTCACTAACATTACCTGGCAAAATTGTGGAGCTGGCAAGAATGGAACGTTTCTGAAGGTCATTAATCTAAGACTAATACAAAGAGGAGATACAGGTGAAAGACTGATATAAAATATTATATGCTCTGACAAAGAGAAAATAACTATAAATTGGAGAGGGATGAAGAGAAAAAGGAAAATGTAGAATAAGCTCATCAATTGATCATAGGTAAGAGGTGGTAAGCAAAAGATATCTGAAATGACATCTAAATAGAAGTAATGTAGAGGTGGATGAAAGTGAATAAATGTAATGATGTCAAAACCTAAGAAAGGCATAGCATTTTATGCTCCTTGCAGGGTGACAAGTTACCCTGATAATTTTGAGAAGCTGGCAGGAGATGAAGAATGCTGGGTGGGGGGCTCCTCAGTCAGATACAAATGACAGCAGGGACAATGGCCGCAGGCAGAAGGA
The DNA here is from genome assembly GCA_004027475.1 of Anoura caudifer. Taxonomy (NCBI): domain Eukaryota; kingdom Metazoa; phylum Chordata; class Mammalia; order Chiroptera; family Phyllostomidae; genus Anoura; species Anoura caudifer. The sequence goes on along the minus strand of PVKU01000057.1, from coordinate 249,278 downwards.
GCTTCTCATTCTTTTCTGTCCCCAGGTCCCTCATGGGTGACGTTGAGAAGCTCAGGTGAAGGCTGCAGGTGAAGACATTAGCTTTCTTTTCCCGTGCAGGAAACTCATCAGCCCTCTTCCCTGAAGGAAGCCACCACTATCTCAGTCTCCCACTACTGGCTGCAATACAAACATCCCCCAAAACACTCGGAACAGCCACTTAGGCAGCCATGCAGAAACACCCCGAAGAACTGGCTTTCGACAGTTAGGAGAAGGGTAACAGGTTGAAAAGAATTGTGTGGGAAATACTGCATACATATAACAGGAAGGAGATTTGAAATAAAAGTATGGTGATGTGAGATTAATCATATGTCATACCACTAAATGTCAATGGAATTACCCTTCTTTTAAGAAGCAGATAGTTTCAGAATGGTTTGCCAAGAAATATCCTTGTATATGTTTATAGAAGATATATTTGTTTTTTAAATGTCTTAAAAGAAAAAAAATCTGAAATATAGGAGAGACAAAAGTATACCAGGTGAATAGAAGCCAAAGTAAATAGGGACTGATATCTGAAAAGGTAAAATTCACTGCAAAAAATCAACAAGACAAAAGACATCTTAAAAATTTTCAGTACAATTTCAATTATATATATATGTGTGTGTGTGTGTGTGTGTGTGTGTGTGTGTATATATGTAATCCACAAACCAAACAAGATAGCAGCTACTAACTTCTATTAACTTCTTGTCTGTTCAACAAAATTGACCAGACAAGAAGTTAATAGAAGCACAATAAAAACAAGTGACTTGAATATATCACTCTTGGCCTAACATAAGTCACATGGTTAAAGTATAAGTAAAAATCTATAATTTTATAATACATAAATGATATAATCAATACAGTAAAGTCTATGGATGTTTTGTGAAACTTACATCTTTTCAAATGCATGTATCAAAATTCAAAAGAGGTACCAAAGTAGGGATAGAAACATTAAAATTATTTTATTCATGTTTATTACTTAAAGTAAAAATATCGTATTAAAATAAAGTATTCAAAAACCAGTAACCTAACTCTGCAACAAATGTTAACAAGGCACACTCTTCCTGTCAGCATCCTAGGCATCATTGTGGATACATTACCATGTTCGTGTATCTTCCATTTCACTTTCTAAAAACCCTGTATTTATGTATTGTTTCTCTGCTCTAACCCTCCATATTCATTAACATAATAATCATATATAGTTTTTGATGCAGTTGTTAGAACCAAGATAGGTATTAAAACACCCACATGCACACATGGAAAATAAGGCAGCCATATTAAAGGGTGTTTTAATGAATATTTTTGCATTTATAACTGCCCAAGCAAAAAGCAGATTGTTAAAGGACCGCTTCATATACTTTCATAATTATATAATTTCACAAAAATTGAGCACATGAAACAAAAGGTAAAGGAGAAGCACTACGGTGAGATTTTGGTTACAAGGGAAATAAATAGCAGAATAAATAAAAGCAAAGCAAAGCACTGTTGATTGTGCATAAAAGAGAAAAATGAGAAGGTAATGAGAGTTGATTGTCGATCACCCTGGTTTCTGCGTGTTGCCTTCCGTAATGTATCTGCGTGTCTTCTTCTGCTTTTATGATTTCAATTTCATTTCTATGCAGCGTTGCCCAAGCAGAGGTTGTATCATATCAATGAACTATCAGCGTGCCTCTTCTGAATTGTATTTTTTCATCAAGGCTTTTCTTAACAGGAACAAGTTGTGTCTTTTGAAAATTTCAAAAGTAATCTTAAGCAGTAATCAGAAAGCTGTACTTGTGCAGACTTTCAAAATTAAAGAACAAAGTACATTTTAATTTAGTTAAGTGAACATCTATTCAATTAGGACACTTGACAGGGTAAGGAAGTGGTAAAGCCCGTAGCAATGAAGCGCATTTGGAAACAAGGTTATATTAATATATATTTTATGTGTTTCAAAGACAAAAAATAAGCTCCTGTTAATTTAGAGTAAGGTCTATATTATTAAAAATACACGTATAGCCAATGAAACAGTATAAATATCCAATTTGTTCCAATGCAACATTCAAATACAACATGGAATTGATACAATCATGTGAAATAACAGATATTCACTTGAGAGCAAATAAGAATGAAGCGTAAGCTACATCTTTCTTAGAATTTTAGCTTTAATTTTTCATTTCTTTACATATTTTATTTATTTATTTTCAAAGAGGGGGAAGGGAAAGAGAAAGAAACATCAATGTGTGGTTGCCTCTTGAGCGCCCCCCACTGGGGACCTGGCCCGCAACCCAGGCATGTGCCCTGACTGGGAATCAAACTGGCCACCCTTTGGTTTGCAGTTCAGCAGTCAATCTACTGAGCCACACCAGCCAGGGCTAATTTTTCATTTTAAATAATTCAGAATAAGCGGTCTTTGCACTGAGATAAGCATATACATCTTATACTTTTAGTATTACTCTAAATGAATATGTTTATCCAAAAGAAATATCGAAAAAGTTATTTAAATCCATACAACACAAAATAGCAACATATTCATTGGAATTTGGTTATGGAAAACAAGGATGTTTAGCTGATCAGAGTTTTGCATATCTGCCATGTGTTTGTTACCAGTAGGTTCATTCAAAGCACATCGCTTGCATTTTCTACTCATCCTATGACCTTGGTGAGAGACTACTGACCTTCACCTGAAATAAAATAGAGACAAAGGGTCAAAATACAGGCAAACTCTTCTTATCGTAGAAACAGCAGTACTGAGCGGTTGCCCGGGCGCGGGCGCAGGGCGTGACTGCTGACGGGCACGCGACTTTTCGGGGGTGTGACAAAGCATTTTACATTTCTGTTGTGTGGGTGCCCACACTGTAATATAATAGAAAATTGATGTGCATATTTCATTAGTAAATATTATAGTGTGTGATTTATAGACTTTTAAAGGTGTTTTTAAAAATATAGGAAATAGTACCACCTAGAGTTTTATGGCATGAAAAGCAAATTACTTGGGAATAGAATATTATTCTTTAGCACTTGCCATGTTTATTTAAAATAAATTTTGAGTTAGAAAGGGTTTTAAAATAATTTATTGTAATTCCTTCCTTTTATAATAAGAAAACTGAGGGCCAGAACATTTAAATATATTGCACGAACTATTAAAGACAATTTACTAGCAAAACCTCTCTCATACTGTTGTGGTGTAGATTAAATTTGGTAAAGACTTTCTCAATGTATAAAATGCTATGTCAATATAGTATATATATGTGTATTTATTCATAAATATTACAATAATGTATGTAACATAAACTGTTATAAAACATAAGATAATGATTTATTATTAGTTATGACATTATTAAAGTCTCACTTGTTTAATGGTCACCATTCTGGAATAAAGATTAGAGCACATTACGACATATGAATCTATAAAATTTCCTTTCATATTTCTCTTACCTCCGTTTCTGCCTCTATGCTGAATTTATGCTAGTGTTTGGAGATTTTCTTGGAAGCAACTTTAGATCCAAAGTCTTATTTGATTATTTTAAACTATATTTTTAAAAAGAAATAAATTCCCTCTGGGTTTCAGAAAATATAAAAGTCAAAATCAATAGAGGATATATTAGTTTGTGATGGGGCTTGGAAGTTCTCATAGGGATCAGGAGGCCAGGGCAGGGAATTGGGTCTCCTCTCCTCAATGGGCTTTCCCTGTATTATCTAAAGTACTTGCTGAGAATTAATCCTTGTTTTGGAGAACATTAAAGGAATGGATCAATTTTTCCCTCAAAGGAGTTTTCAAATAACTCATATAACCTTTGCCTTTTTGATTGCTCAGAATCCTAAGATATCTTAGTGTATCTCTTGAGACTTCTTTTTCTCCTTCTTTTTCAATATTTGTGTTAGACGATGATTTTTGCCTCAGGCGAGAACCTAATGGAGGAAAAACAGTGATGTTTTAAAAGCCCAAGAATCTAATATGCATTTTTTAAAAATCTAGCATTTAAAGGACGATTTTTTCTTAGACAAAGATGAGTCTAGAAAGAAAACCTGGATAACTGAAAATTATAATAATTAAACTTCTGTATTTTAAACAACATTTATCTATATTTATGTTTTTATTTGGTTCCCTGTTCCTCTGAAAAACGGTTCCCACATTTTGCTTTATTTAACTATGGAAACTTAACCAAAGGGTCGCAGTTCGATTCCCAGTCAGGGCATAAGCCTGGGTTGCGGGCCAGGTCCCCAGTGGTGGCCATGTGAGAGGCAACCAGACATTGATGTTTCTCTCCCTCTCTTTCTCCTTTCCTTCCCCTCTCTCTAAAAATAAAGAAATAAAATATTAAAAAAAAGAAATTGCTAAAAATTAAAAAAAAACTCTTCTTTAAAAAAATAACTACGGAAACTTATAGATATTCTTACAGATATGGACAAACTCCTGCCCATATCACGTTTCTACCATTTGTAAAAAAAATATATATATACATTTTATTTAATAGCCTGAATGATTGTCTCATACGAAAAACAAATTGTCTAGTTGACAGAAAACTGACCAAATCTATCTATCCAACTTTTGGAAAAATCACTAAGGAATTTATATTCACGTGTTACTCCTAATCATAATTAAACAGGTAATCTGTTAGATTTGAGCCTCCAATATTATCTTTTATTTTTCAATATCTAGTACCAGAGTAATAGAAATTTTGACATTTTTTGAGAGACTTCTTTTTTTTAGAGACCACTTTAAAAAACGGATGAAGTTATTATGATAACACAGCTCCTACAGTAGGAGAATGGTGCCGCACCCTCTTTCCCTGCTGTTTTCTCACCTTCCCTCTCCCCCATCTATCTCGCTGGCAGGTCTCCATGGCTTCCTTGATGGCATGACTCCTACCCCCATTCCTAAGTGATCTGAGGCATCACATTACTTTCTCCAGCATGTTGTTGCACATGTCTGTTCGCCATCATAAACGGACAAAGGGACACCAAGAGGCACCCAAGTGGGTAAGTCGTGTGTCCACATCTCTGATAACATCCATTGTGCAGAGCCAGTGCAACTGGTCTTCTGTTGACCAGGATCCAATTACCCCTTCTAAGATGGTGACTCTTTCTCAGCTGCTGTCCTCTGAAAACAAGATGTTCCAACTGTCCTGAAGCAGTGATATCTTTCAGTTCAATGAGCTCTTTTGTGTTTTCCCTGGTGAGAGTATACCTTCTTCATGGATTAAAATTTCCAACCTGTAGAGTTTGGGGACAAGAAACAAGAATGTCTCCAGTGGATCACTGGATGCAATGACAAGTGGGGCCGCTTTATTTCCACGGATGGGTGTTTGATCCTATGCATTCTTCCTATTGGGGAAGAAGTTCCACATAGAGGTCCCTGATTTAAGGAATATGAGGTGTACCCAGAAAGTATCCAGCCATGTACTATGACACATAGAGACATTTCTTAAAGAAGGTATGGATGCAAGAAACATTGTCCACAGGACAATGACACCTCCAGTCCCCTTCAAAGTAGGCACCTTGGGACCTCACACAGTTCTCTCAATGGTCATCAGTTGCTCCATCATATTTTCCTGAATCTCATCGATGTTCTGAAATTTTTTTCCCTTTCAAAGGTGATTTTAGTTTTGGGAAAAGCCAGAAGTTGCAGGGCACCAAATCTGGGTTGGGGGAGGAGGGCTGAGTCACCAGGATGATTTGATGTTTCATCAAAAAACTCTGCAATGGACATGCTGCATGAGTGAGCATATTATCATAATGAAGCTGCCAATCACCAGTTGCCCATAGCTGTGGCCTTCTGAGTCACGAATAGTTTTCAAGAAGGAATGTTCAAGCTTAACGCAAAATCTGATGCAGATTCATTGCTCTACTGCCTCAGTTATTTTGAATGTGAGGGCCTCACAGGACACATGCTCACCCAACAGCATCTATTGCCCCTACCGACTAGTACAGTGATGTCATCATTGTCCATGCATGTGCATTCTGGTCCACTACCCTTGGCTGCCAGGTTACATGGATGTTGCCAAACCATTCTTATTATAATTAACAATGGCTGGCATTTTTCCTGACAGCCGTATATACAATACTAAATTATTTTTGTGGCATCAACTCCAGTCAACAGTTAATTTTCGAAGAGTTCCTAACTTTAAGGAATAATTCAAATTTCAGTGTTAGTTAATAAGTCATTTCTGGCTGAAGTAGACCACATAAGGCTTAAAATCTTGTCTTTTGTGTGATACATTATTGTACCGTCATATTCACCTTTTGAAAAGATTGATGATACTACTCTGGAAGACAATACTGGAGTTAGGTTTAGTTTTATGGCCAAACATTCCGATATGTCTGTCAGCCAATCAAACACAGACACATGGAGAGGTGACTCAGAAATGATATACTAGAAAGACACTTAAAATAAGTGACCTAAAACAGTCACTGTGATGCTACTTACATCATATTTCATGCAGAGGAGTTGTATGTAAAATTGGTTGGCTCCACAGAAATCATAAATGTATCAAGGATATAATATTCTGATCTATGTTGTTCAATTAAGCTTAGCAAGGACTACCTTTCCATTTTCATGGCAAAATAAATCAAGCAAATGGGTGGTAGGATGCCTCCTTGGTCAGTCTCCCGGTACGAGTTTACTGGAATCTTTGTTAGCTTTAGAGAGCTCCTTGAGTTGAAAAAGTGCCTTTCATAATCATGAACTAATCAGCATCCTCTTATTTCTGTATTTTAACTTTTGAAAGAGGTTATTTGGGAGGGAAATATATCACTTTTAGTAATCAGGATAGAAATTCTGTTGTGCAGAGACATTAATAAGTGAAAAAGCTGAGCTAGCATCTTACTATTCAAATGGCTCACACTTTCTGCAACTTTAATGTATTCAGTTTCTCCTCGCTATGATTGAAGTTGGCATATTAGGACCGATTGTGCGCAGGGCCAGTTGAATTAGCGACAGGAGGCAATTAGACTTGACCAGAGCAACTGAGAATTTTTACAGATTTTTGTCAGTTTATAATAATGCATAACCCTGTGTGAATATTCGAAGAAAAATGTTGACATAAAAATATTTGCATTTTAATATGCTGGAAATTCCCAGTGAAATTATTCAAGCCCTGTTTCATCTTTTATACTTTTTTCACAAACTATAAATGACGGTTGATGTTTCATAAAAATGGGAACGAGTGATTTCCAGCTCTGCTACGGCACTGGGCTGACTTCGTCCTGCTGTTTTTTGGGGGGTGGGGTGGGGCAATGTGATTCTTAACCAGAGTGGAATATCTTTTATGAATATGCAAATCAAATGATAGATAAATGTAAATATTTTAAGTACATGAATTGTTTTATTCCATGTACCTTTCTAAACTCCACAACTTTTATGCATGTAAGGAAAACTAATTTTTTCTGAGCTGATTGCAAAAAGTCCTGGAGTCCTGTTTTTTCTCTCAATCTACATGCCCAGTCAATCAGCTAGTCCCCTTGTACTTCTAAGGTCTATGTCTCAACGGAAGTCTTAGCCCCATCGATCCCGCTAGCATCCAAGTAATGCCACCACCCACTCTTGCCAGGCAGAACACCTTGATGCTCACCCATTGGCCTTCTGACTTCCTATTTACCAACCTCACCCTTTAAATGGAAAGGGAATTATGGTACCCTTCAATGGTCCTCATCCTTCAAGGGCACTTTCAGAATTGAAGTCATTGCTCTGTCCTACTAACTCTATAACCTGAATCCTAGCTCAACTTGGACATTCTTTCCTACCAATTTCCCTTTGCCTTTAGGGTCTTGGACCCTCTATGTTTCTTGAGCATATCAAGGACTGAAGGACTCTTCACTACTCTCCCCTGGGTCTGCTTCCTTCTTCGCTCAATAACCATCTTCTCTTGAAGTCTATCCTGTACTTGTTAACTAAAATGCCAGTCTTTTCCAAATTTTCAGGTCTTTAAGTTTTTTATATTTTTAGTATATGCATCAGATATTCCTGTATGTCTATACCTATGCATCTGTTACTTTTCCGTCACCTCTTTGACAATGGGGTGTTTTTACTCTCGTCACTATCCCCCACCACCCTGACAGTAACTGGCATGCAGTGAGTTATCGCAAAAAAAGTGGCTGGAAGGAATGAATATCAATGACCATGGTGAGAAATGATTCAAAGATTCCTGAAAATGAAAATGTATTAAATAATGGTTTGAATCTTTTTAGGAATGAAATTTTTAAGAGGTTAAGTGAGAAAGAATCAAGACTATCATAGAAGTTTTAATTTTGGTAATTCTTTGTTTTTTATACAAAATTTGAAGACATTATTTTATTGTCAATATGTTTCACTCAGAACTTAAAAGTTACTTTCACAAAACTGTGGGTGGCAACATTTTTTGAAACATGGTGAGTTCAATGTTATTCTCACACTTAATAATGAACTAATTTTTCAGTAATTTGACTCTTATAGTCCATAAGGTTTATTTTTTTGTTTACCCAGTTTATTTAACGAATAACATTTAAAATGATGTTTAAAAGTATATCTCTATGTTAAAAAAAGCCAGGAAGCAATGAAATACAATTTTTTTTTCACATTGCATTTTATTCAATTCCTGGTCAATTGGCTAACTGGAGGGGGGTTATAAGACATTACAATGGCAGGCCTCACTTATAAGGAGTCAGGAAAGGCATTTTCAAGGGAGTAACACTTAGTTTGAGAGAAGAGTTGGTGGAGTCAGGCAGGAGAGGCAATACCAGAAAGACCGTACATGAAATTTCTGAGCGTGGTTGGAAAGGGAAGGCAGAGAGAAGGATAGATCTCGGGAAAAAGAGGGAGAAGGTTGCCGGGTCTGCGGTGTAAGTGCTGAGATACGGGGGGAGAACATCAGCAGACAAAATTGAAGAGGTTACACAGGGTTGACGAGGTGGGGTTTCCCAGTGAGAATACTCCAAGGCGGGAGTGTTCCGCAGGGGCGCCGTTCACTGACGCTAGAAGCCGGCATCTGCCGATGGAGAGGGAACGCAGGCTACGGCAGACACTTGGGGGACATGATGTGACTCGGACGAGAGCACTGGTAGTGAACAGGAGGGGGGTAGAACTGGGCAAGGGTGTGTGTGCATGTGTGTGTTTGTGTGCGTGCGCAACGCGAGTATGACAGAAATGCAGGGAGAGTAATCGATGATATTCCTTAATTGATTATCATAGAAATAGTCACACAAACATTAAAAAGATTTAATAAGACATCCAGGTAGTATTTTATTTTCACTGTTACAAGATCTCTGAAAGAGAACAGAAGGAAGGAAGTTCGAATGCTATTTTGAGTGTGAAATAATGTCACATGCCTTGCAAGTACACCGTAACATGGATGACATTAAACACATCACATTAAAGGATTTCTTTTTGCAAGACTAACTCGATTAACTGGACAATAAATTATGGATAGAGTTAATGGGATTATTTTTAGAGAACAAACACGGAGATAAGCATTTTAGGATCAATATATGTAATTAAGTCTGTTACATGTTGCAGTCGCTAGTTTCATAGTTTACTAGATGGTGCAAATGTCTATTGGCGCTGAATGGAGTGTGCCTGTTAGGAAGGATGAGAAACAATGAAGCACAAGGCTATGTAACAGAAACAAATGAAGCATAAAGTAACATAATAGAAGAACATGACAAGTTAATTTTTTTTTTGCTGTGCAATATTCTTGGAATAGAGTAAATCATAAACAAAAAAATCACTCTTTATATCTGCTACTTTCATGGGCAGAGATGTGATGAATAGATCAGATAATCTGCTTTCTGAAATTTTTCAACCAAGCATTGAATTTCACAGCCTGCATGTAGCAAGCATTTGATTCCTGTTATGTGACGTAATTAGGACAACTAAAATTGCCTATTTTAAACCAAGTATTTGTTTCCACTCTCTTTTATATCTCATCTCCTCATGCGGTAGAGAGGTTATTTATTCAAAATCTTACTAAAAATATGGAACTCTTCCTGAAAACACACCTGCGTCTTCAATATCTAAAGTTTGTTATTGTTGTATTTAGCAAATTTAAGTAAATTAATAATAGATATAATGAAAAATTGAACAAACCAAAAGTGCCCATAAAATAAAAAATCAGCAAACATTTGAGAGACACTAGGCACTATAACAAAATCTGCTATTCAAAGAACAGAACAAATAAACAGAATAGACTTTAATAGTAATGTAATAAATAGAATTATAAATAGTGGAAATTGCTTTTATCTATTAAACAGAAATGGAGACTGTGAAAAAGAAATCACTCCTGTTCTTTTAATGATAAAATATAAATCCCTTCTCCTCTTAACAAAAGTATATTATTGAGTTAAATTAGGAACACAGACCCTCAATAGGGTCAAATTTGTGAGCTGAACAACAAGGGTTAAGGAATTTTCCCAGCACTGAGTTAAAGGACAGATAGATAAGTAGAAATGACAGGTTCAGAGAAATAGTGGAAATATCCATCAGTTCCAATATTTATTGGTCTAATAGGAGCTCCGGATGGAGATACAATGAAACCATAGGTACATTCATCAGTCAGCCGGTCCGCACTCATCTGTGCCTGCTGTCTTCCAGCCCATGAATTACGCACAGGCAACACGGTGGTAATCAGGGGCACTCCTTCCCTGGAGGAAACAGACTGACGAGGATCACAGAAGAATAGATTAGATAGTTTAGGTATATGTAGCTGTTAAATTAAAAGATAGTTCCCATCACGTAACTGAGAATGGTGGTACTTGGGATGGTGTGTCTGGGATTAGGTGAGGTGGTCAATGATGTGGATGACATCTGAGTAAAAAATATGTATACGGAAGAAGACTGTTATGCGGGATCCTGACCAGATTAGGTCAGCCAGTAGAAGAGGCTGTCCAACAGGAATGCGGTTGGCAGGTCTGAGAGAGTGAGACCCCGTGGGTCAGGGTGGAGGGGCCAAGGGAAGGGGAGCGGATCGGAAATGGTAGGCGGAGCCATGGCAAGTGGGAGCCCTTGGCCTGGACGCCGGAGCTACGCTTTCATTTGGACTGCAGTAAGAACTCTAAGGAGGACTTTGGTTTTAAGCTTTAAAAAAGGTTCCATTCTGCGTCAAAAGGATTCTTTCCCTGGGTGGGTAGAGATGCCGTTATAGCTGAGAGAGTGAAACTAAAGAGGTAAGATAGGCAGCTGTTGAGAGAGTCCAGGCAAGAGACCCTGGTGGCTGGCAAGTGCAAGGCTGGAGGTGACTGTGCTGTGGGCCGTGTGGGGATGGCCTCCTGCAGGCGGGGATGTTCTCGGCTTTGTCCCCACCACCCCTCACGGGGGCGGGTGGGGGCAGGTCTGTGGACACACACCGCTGTTTGGGTGGTCTAATTTAATGGATCAGCTGGTGGCACTAATTGGTTCGATTGCACAGGCTCTATTTTAGTTTGCCTCTGCACATTACCAACATTTCTAGGGCCTATCCGCAGGCATTTGGGCTGAATTTTGCATAGAACGATACGTCAGTGAAAACTTAAAAGTCAGATAATTTTCTCTTTCAATTTTTGCCCAGAAACAGAAGTTAGAAAATGTAAAATGAAACATGGAGTATAAAATGGTAGGTTAATCAGCAGCTAAATATTTTTAAATGGAAAATGTTACTATTATTATCCAACCAATAAAAGTTTTCTCTTTCCATTATACAGAGATTTCTTTGGACCTGCGTAGATCATGAACAACTTTAGATTAATAAAATTTCACAATTTTGGCTAATGTCATTAAATGAACAAGAAAATTCACTGAATTTTGTATAAAACATTAATCGCATTACTTTTAAATGTTACTACTGAAGAACCTAAGAAAAATGCACATTTCCCTGATGCCCATGCATGATCTGCTGCTAATTTTTCAAGTTTGTTGTTTCAGAGCTGTGCTTTCTGGATTTTAAAAGCAATTAGATGGAATTAAATGTTTGCCGAATTGCATTACATTCAGGGAACAGTTTTTAAAGAAATTGTTGAAGACCAAGGTCAAGGAGAAATGGAAGCACTTGGTTGGTGTGGACAATGTTCTTCATCAAGAAGTTTAAAATCTTAATATAAAATAGCCCCTTTATTTCTGAATTTCCCAAATTTGGCCTTAATTTAAGAAATATCCTATCTCTCCTTCCTTTTCAGATAACACCAACAAATATGCCTTTGTTTAGGGATTTCTTAGTTAAATCTCAAGCTAACCTACTCTCAGAAAGAGTCCAAAACACAGTGACCCAACTCCACAAAAATGCATTCCATCATCGTTTCACATCTGGGGAGTGGTCCACTCCCTGTGACTGTCTGTCTTCTCAATAGGTGGCTTCGGTCTGGGGGACCAATGAACTCAGTGACTTTTTCTCTTACACATATTTCTGAATGTCTATGTCATTTAAAAATTTACATTGATTCTTGGCATCTGTCCCTATAACTTAGAGATGATACTGTAGGTGGAACAGACCAGTACTAAGATAAACGAAAAATTTGGTATTCTTCAGCTACAATAATCAAGAGCACTATCAACTGCAGTGAAGAACACTCACCATCACAAATATGTGTCAAGTTCTCAAATCATTACTGATGGGTACTGGTTTTTCTAAGCAAGGTTAAGCGTCTGATTTTTTTTCCTAACTTAATTGTACAAAGCTAACTATATTTATATTACCTATAAATACTTTTATTAAAATAGTTATAATACAATGTATCCTCCCTATAAATGGATCAAACATAGATTTACTATAAATTAAGCAGTAAAATTCCAATTTGCTTAACTTCTTAATGTTCTAAAACTTTCATATACTTATATGTTCCAGTTGTTCATACATGCATAGTGTCATATGTATTCTCCATTAATTTTTATTCCATACAAATATATTCTGATTAAATAACATTTGAACATATAGAAACAAATAAAAGCCTAGTGTTCTTTTTCAGATATCTTCCTCCTTTCCCTAATCATGATTTGAACATTCTCTTCAGAGATCTTTGCGACTAACAGTTTTATATGGATATTGTCAGTATGTTTATTTGCCTTTAAATGTTTCTGATTACATATGCATTAACTACACGGTTTGCCTTTTGATATCCTACAATTGAAATCATACTCTCATATTTTAAGGATTTTTTAAATCTAAGTTGCCTTGGTTCCTTTTATCTTAGTACACATGCTTTCATTTATTTTGATTGGTTAGTTAAAATGTCTTAAAACCAACAATTGCACATGGGAAGAGTAAACAAATCAGCTACATAGAAACTATGCAATGTGTAACAGCCTTCTCTTGCCTCACTAGTAACAGCGTTTTATGTGTTTCCAGTGTAAGATGGTATCATGTTACACTTTAACCTGAGATTTGTTTCATTTAAAAATGTCCCGTGGAAGGGTTCTCATTGTTTGTAAGACTGCTTAAGCATAAAGGAAACATGGACAAAACCGAAGGGGGTAGGATCATGGGTGGGAGGGGGGATGGCTGAGGTGGCCAGGAGCGGTGGGAGGACTGTACTGAACAGCAATTTAAAAAAGTTAAAAAAAATTAAAAAATCTCATTGACATGACATAACATGTTCTTTAAACAATCCTGTTGATCGTAGTGTTTATTTCAAAATTTCCGTAATTATAAATGGTGTTTTAATGGACATGTTTATAGATAAGTAAGCATAGTTTAGTGTAGTTTTTGTGGTTTTAACTTAAGTGCCTTTTAAACTTTTGAGCGTTTTGCAGTATCACAGAATCTTTGGACAGATGGCATTTGAGGTAGCGAAATGCAAGTCCTACTTTATGGACGAGGGGTGTCTGGTTCCCCAGTGTCCCACGGTAATTTCACAGCCACCGCTACAGGCGATTTCTCTCTCTCTCTCTTTTTCTTGAAATTAGTTCTTTGTTTTTCTGCTTTATAAATGCACATTTGTGGATGGGATATGAACTTAGGACCTCAGACAATCCAACAGCATGCCAAGTTTTAGCTTGTTTCGTTCTCGGAACAGCGACTTCGTTCTGCAGATGTTTTTCCTGGGTTTCCAAATTCTGAAATCACACATTCCCCTCCACTGTACCCTCATCGATCATTGTATTTCTACAGATGTTTATTTGTTGATAATATTTATCACTTTAAATTACTTTTTGGATTGTTTCCTTTTTTCACGTAGACTACTAATACCGTGAAGAAACTGCTGTGTGTCTTTTAAGCACCAGGGAAGCTCAAGCACTTAGAATGATGCCCAGCCTATTCACAGGCACTCAGATATTTTGTTGTAAAATCCTTTTCCGACTTTTTTGATGGCACAAGAAGCATTTTCCATACATTTGTCACAGATGTTATGGTGCACTCATTAGCATGTTTAGGTGTTTTTCTCAGAGTCCTGCCGCTGTCCTCTCTAAGAGAAGCAGGTTACATTTAGATGTATTCTTTGTTTTCCTTGTTTTCACCCGCTTCACAACGAGAGGGCTAGCTCAGTTCAAAGACCTTTTATTTTCAGACTTGGGGGCCTTTGCTTTAATTAAATCTATGAACACTTCTTCTCCTGCTACATTAATTGTTATTTCTATTTTTTACTTTAAAGTTGACTGGTGTTTTGTCTTTTGGGTTTATACGGCCTTCCCTTACCTTTCTCTAGTTCTTTCTATCGTTTTGTCTTTTGGCTTTAAGATCTGGGAGGTTTCTTCAGTGTTACATTATCATTATTTTTGCTATAATTGTTTTCTTTACCACAAACTGATCTTATCTTTGGAGTGTTCATTTTCCATAGCTATCTTTTCTTATGTTTCATATGCAAATATTTTCTCTAATCAATCTAAAAGTACTGAGTAGAATTTTCTTCAGTTTGACTGGTACTCCTTGAATTATTTTCTCCGTGTTTAATTTTTTTCTTTGTATTTTTATTCCTTCTCTTCAGTTTGATGATCCTTGGAAGGATGAGAAGATTGGCTTACTTAGGAGGTGGGGAGAGATTTCATTTTCCTTGCTCTGGGAAGGTCTGTTTCTCTTTCAGGTTCCTCTTACTGGGCTGTGAGTAGTGAATAGGTACTTGAGGGGTGTTAGCAGGCAGGGTTCACCGTAGTGCAGAGTTTTAGAACCCAACCTGTATCCTGTACTTGGAAAGGTTTTATCTCTTACACTGACGTCCCCACTAGAAACCTTAGCTAATCCCTGACAACCTTTTAGAATGCAAAATCTCTCTTTCTCTCTCTCTCTCTCTCTCTTTTTTTTTTTTTTTTTTTTTTTTTTTTTACTTTGAAAGACAGCAACACTTCTATTCTCTCTGAATGTGTAGGGATGATGGTGGTGGGAAGATGTTTGGCCTAGTTGTTCCAAATGTGGTTACTATGGTTATTGTCCTGAATCTCTTCCCCACCCTCTGAATGTGCACCAGCCCTGCATGGAGCTTCTTGAAGCTTCACAAGAAAGAGACATTTTCCAAAGCACATCAGGCCTTCTCGGTGTTATGAACCGTAATCTTCTCTTCTACCCTCTCACCTGCTTCCTTTTCAAGCTGTTCTCAACACCTTTTAATGCTCTTACCTAAGGCTACGCTGCCTATGTCAGCTGTAGCTACTTAATTTTGAACAGCCGGCTCCAATTCCAATGAAAGTTTGGGAGGAAGAGCTGAACTTAAGTGTGCTCAGAAGCTATCTTCTTCAGTGGAACACATGAAATCTCTTTGATATTGTCTCTTACTGTGTTCTTCCTAAAGTACTTGATCAGGCAAATGATACTTCAAATCAATCACCTGTTTTCATATGTAGTAGATGATTAAAAATGTCAATGTTACTCAAAGGACGTATGACAAATGAGATTTCCCCATCAAAGTTAGAGACATTTAAGAGATTATTTTCTGTTTAATGCCTTCTGAATATTAAAACCTATTAACATTTTATGAGGTACATCTTAATAGTCAATATTGCTTTCTATTTCTCAGTGTTTTTTAACAATAGCCCAATATTTCTAACTATAATGAAAAATAGTCTCCATTATTTAGTAATAGTTCCAAATAACTGTCAATAGTCTTAATTTATTTCATGTAATTTAAAATGATACACTTGCACATGTAAGAACAAATGTTAGCATTTTTATTCATAGACTGTGGGACCGTCTTCATTATACATCAGGCTCTTGGAGGGGCCCAAGGGTAGTGATTGGGTCTCGCAAGATAGGTTTGTGATCAAATAGTTCAATAAACTGTGCATGGGGCTTATGCTATGCCTTTTCGTGTTTAGCATCTCACCACACGTATTTTTAGTTGCTTATATCTATGAGAGTGTTAGCTCTACGTTTTCTCTATTGATAAAAAATTTAGTAGTAATTTATCTTCCAAAGTTACTTTCTCATAGAGTTCTGCCGGATTTCCATGGGCCTCCTGGCTATGAGAAATTGCTGGGAACTAGGTGGAAAACATTAGGCTTGATGTTTTTTTCCCACAAATTTTATGCTTCCTTTGGTCTCTAAAAAAATGAACACAAGTGTTTCAGAAATCTGTGTCTTACTCAAATGAGTTTTTATGAGCTAACTCATAAAAACTCTAAAGCTCTCCCTAAACTCTAAAGCTCTTCGGTATGTTGGCTCACCAGCACTTCCGAGAGATAGTATTGCTGTTGGTATTTTAGGACAGTCTGCAGTCACTCGGAAGAATGGGATTGGCAGTTCATACAATTCCACCGCATGATGCAAATTTCCTTGAACTGCAAGGTAGCATTTGTTTTGGTAGAACAGGGAGGTGAACACTCAGTGCTGTGGCAAAGCCAGTGGTCTGTGATCCACGGGAGCGACCGCCCCACGGGCTGGCTGAGTGTGGGGCTTTAGCAGCTATAAAACATAAAACTACTGTCTGTGGGGCAGCTTAGTTTTATTATTATTTTTATAATGTCAGAATTGTCCTGTTGGGGAAAGAACCACTTGTCTCGTCATCTGTTACTCATCTCAAGGCTTTTGTTACAACGCGAGTCTTCGCATACAGTGGCGTGAGAATTTCCTGGTTGCACGTGGGTAACTGGGATCAGTGCTCTCAGGCTGCCATCCTGTTCTTTCCAGTTTAAGGATGGAGGTCAATAGTGAAGAAAAAAAAAGTGCATCAGGAAAGGAATCGCAGCCATGAACTGTCCAGTTCTGAGCAACTGCGGAGATAGTCCAAAGAAAAACTTAAGTAACTTTGGTAACAAAGCAAGATCAACCTTTCAAAGGTGATAGAGGAAAAGCAATAAGCAAGAAAAAAGTGATAGTATAATTCTTATTGAAGGTAGGCCAAGAGATCCCAAAGGGAAGAGGCAGAATCCTTGGCACACTGCTAGGAACTAGAGTTGAATTTACTTCTGCTGCAGTGAATGTCTTTGTCTGTCCACTCATTTCTCTTCTGTTTTTAAATGAGCGATGCGTACCTGCGAGTGTTTGCGCAACTCCCACAGAGAAACTGGCATTTTTCAAACTTGCGCTTTGAGTTTTGTAGTTTCAGGTAGAGATGTTATGTGTTAGAAATTGCTCTATGTATCTCCACAGGAAATGTTAGCTTTAACCAGAAATAACCTCCTCAAACGGGTGATGCCCAGGGCCCTTGCCAGTGGTTAATAGCAACGTAAAACGCACCTTCGGTTTCAGCAGGCTTATCAGTTTTCGGTGCATGTCCTGCCTGACGGCAGGCAGCAGTGTTGGGTAGGAGAAGTTCTCTTCGGGGAGTCTGGTGGCCTCTGTTCTACCTCAGTTTTACAACCTGATAGTTCTGTAACCTTGAACATGCCCCTTTATTATCTCAGCTCATTTTTTTTTTCATTCTGGAAAGAACAAATTCTGTCTCCCCAATTGCTACATATGGCTACTCTGGGTACAATGGATATCCTACTGAAAAGCATGCACAGACTACTCAACACCACAGAAACGTAAAGAAACATCTCACAGGGTGGGAGAGTATATTGCATATATACATATATCTTTAAAAAATTTGTAAAATACACAGGAGTTTGTTCTCTGCTTATAGCATTCTACAGTGGCACTTTCCATTCAAGTATTCTGTTATTGTTATAACTTCATATGCATGTTCCAGGACATAAATCCTTATTGTTATTAAAGTATTCCAATGCACTATACTACAAATAAACACCTTCACATAAGAAAGTATAGGCTATGTGCCACCGGTAAACAGCCTAAAGGGCAAATTACTTGTGAAATTATTTGCCATGTTGTGATATGAATATTCATTTCTTAGCAGTAATAAGAGTTAACTACTTACACTGAGGTTTTCATTACTAAAGAAGTGATGCAAATGTAAATATATTTTATTATAGTTATGACTGTCTGAAAGGCTTCATTATACAACTTTAGAATTTTACACTATAGGCAAACTTTCAATGTAATTCAATGAGAGCAAAATTAAATTTGAATTATATTTATTAATCTTAGATGACTTGTCTCAGTTTTTAATTTGGAAAAGCGATCTTAATGAAGCATTTAATTAAACATAATCATAACCAGTGACATAAGGTTATGTCTCAATAATGTTTTACTGTTAAGTACACATTGCCACTATGTTTTTAAATTGCAGAAAAAATAAGTTTAGAAGTTTGAGGAAAACTATTTCTTAACAGAGTGAAATTTTGTTGTATGTCAAGTTTTAAATATTTAAAATTTTAATAACAAAATTCTTATTCAGTGACATCCAGTTATTCATTAATAATTCTGCCTTCATAAAATGTATCAATTTCTTAAAGTATAATAATTATATAATCATTATGCCATTAATAGGGAATGTTTTCCAGATATAAAGCCAGCAAATGTAAAGGTTATGTGTATTATTTACAACATATAGATGATTCATTATATATAGCAATATAATTGAGGAACCCATATAATTGAAGTCAGTATGAATTTCCATTTTATTGAGTTTATTTCAATGTTATTAGCAATATGGTATCACTTTTCCACCTGGCTCTATATTTCATTAATTAGCTGATTAAATGAGAAAAAGAGGCGCTGTTCTGCCCCAGCCAGTGCCATGCTGATACGTGGCAAGTGGGATGATGGGACACCCTCGTCTGCATGCCAAACCCGTGTCCTGGAGACAGAGATCACACGCGGCTGTCACCGCAGAATGAGAAGGTTGCTTGCTTCTTACATACATGAGCGCCTGGTGAACCCTCAATGTTCACACATCAGACACCGAGTGGACTTATTTTCTCTACAAAAACAATGAAAACTTTTCTGAACTATGGCCCAAATGAGAAAAGCACAAAATGAAAACTATTGTTAGTCTGCATATTTATAAGCAATTACTAAAGTAAACATCTAACTACATGAATTAAAAGTCATGGAGCATGGCCATGATGCAAATATAAAATTACTATATTGTCGCTGATTATTATGTTGAGGGGCATTTCCAGGTCAGCTACCTGAGTGCCTTGGAAAACTGTGAAACAATTATTGTTGCAGTATATGTGAGAGTATATTGTGATGTAAACAAGTTTCAGCATGTTGAAAGTGGAATATCCAGGGCCTGGGTATTTCTGGCTGATGTGTAAGTTGATCTTTCCAAAATAAAGTAGCTGAATATGTCAGAAAGAAGGAGGGAGTTGTTCAAGATGAACTGGTTATGGCTTGTATAATTCAGCACATGAAGATAAAACACGATTTATAAAGACAGATGTGAATGCACACTGCACCGAATTCACTGAGAGTTTTAAATAATTTACAATGACATGTTGTGCTACAATTTAGAGTGTAAATTTGTATTGGATTTCTGAGAGTTGCTCTCCAAGGATTTTTGCAACTCTAAAATTTGGGTGGGAGGAACAATTGCCACATGGAATCTCTGTGCCTCTAGGTTCAAAGCATATTGAAGGTTTTCTCTGCCAAGCCAAGTGTCCTCCTAGAAATAAAATAAGGTTAGACACTTCAGCACTTGTACACTCAATGGGCACATCATTGCCCTACACACCATGTGACATATTTTTGTGTAAATGCAACACCAGTTATCTCCAGCTCTCAAATAGTGTCAATCTGAACCAAAAAGGGACCAGATTTATGAACAAAGCTACAAATTTTTGATGCAGTGGCTGATACTATTTGTAATGAAGTTCAATATAGTTTTGGAAATATAACTACAAGTACACACTTCTAAGTCTTCTTAATTTGGTCTCTGATTTGAGATTCACAATGTACCTTTTCTGTTCCACATTGGATAATAACATTTATTTTACCAGTAGTTTTATTTAGCAATAATCACTCAAAATTTAATAACTTTATTATAGCTTGCTCATGCTGTGCTTTGGAATCCTGGTAGCTGAAATAGAAATTATGTAAGTTTTTCTTCACTTCACTGCAAGAGCAATGGATGAAATGTTAGTGGTTTTCTACTCCATGATTTTTCACCAATAAACACTCCCTTGAAGTGATTTTGCAATTCTTATGCAAACAGCCTACATCCTGGGACAGAAAACAAAGAAACTGCGTGCACACGGTAGAAGTAAAATGCAGATTTTGCAGTAACTGAGGGGCCTGTTTGCATCAAAGACTGGCCAAGAATGAGTTAAACATAACTCAGAGTTCATCCTGGCCCCATGGCTCAGCATCATCCCATGCACCTAAAGGTCGCCAGTTCTTTCCAGATCAGGGTGCCTGCCTGTGTTGCTGGTCCATCTCCTGTTAGGGCCAGTGTGGGAGGCAGCCGATGAATGTTTCTCCTTCACATCTATGTTCCTCTCTCTCTCTCACTTTCTCTCCTTCTATTTCCCTTCCTCTCTGTCTGGAATCAATGGAAGCATGTCCTCATTTGATGATATAAAATAATAGTAATAATAGGTCAGAGCACAAAACAGCTCCAATGGGAGCTCAGGCTAACATCGCCCTCATGCTGTATTATAATTATTCTAACTTGATTTTCTCAAAGGCAGAGGGAGTTTACTGTGTTGCTCTGGCCTCTCCCAGGGATAAGAGTGACATGATTCACTACCAGGGCAGGAGAGAAGGAAGGGGGCAGAACTTTGTGAACTAGCAGTGGAAAATGATGAGAGTTGGACACAACAAAACAGACCCCCGGAAAAACGTGGAGGTATAGGGACACTTCAGTGTCTCCTTGTTAAGAAAAGTCATCAGCATCTTCCACCACCCACTTACATACCCCACCACCCACCCATGAATTCATCCATCCATCCACCCAACTGTCCATCCACCCATCCATTTATTCTTTTATCAAGTAGTAGTTGTTTTTGGTATTATACTGTTCCACATCGCTTTGTTTCATTGCTCTGTTCTAAATGCTTAGGAAATTGTTCTCTGATGTTTTGATTTATAGAATTAGAATTTGAGAAATTTTCTAGAGTATGGTGACTTTCCATGGTATCTTGAGCTAACTATTGATAAACTATACCATAACTCAGATTACTGGCTTGGTTTTTCATCTAGGAAAAAATCTTCAATAACTAAAGGCAAATGAATTAACCAGAAAAACAGTCTTCAGCGTCAGAGTCCCACCATGTCCACGTGTCCTTTCTATTTGGGATGCAGCATCCCAGCACAGACATAATCATCTAATGGCTATCAGTGTTCTGCCCAAAATGCGTCTTATTTGCCACCCTGTAAAATGCCCTCTGCACTTCACGTTGGAGAGAAAGTGGCTCATTAGCGTTGCCTTTATAACCCACTGGCAACATTCCTTCCATCTTCCCCCAGTATAGTCTTACTCTAGCAATCCTTATAAGTGGGTTTTCTTATTCTTAGATTTTGCCTCTGGTTTTGCCTAAATATCAAAATATTTCAACAAACTAAACGGATTTTTACTGGCCCACAGCCCGACAGAACAAACTACTCTAGATTTTTGGCTCCTGGAAACATCTTAAACAATTTTTTCTCTCATTTAATCTCTGTAAGAAATTGGAAGGGAGGATTTCGAAAGCCTACAGTGCATCCTTTTTGGAATATGCAACGGCCATACACGGGTTTGGCGTAGCCTCGCGTCAACTAAACTAGTTTACGGCATGAAGCATGCACTTTCTTTGCTATTGCTTATCGTAATTGGAATTACATAACAGCGGTCTACCGTTTGTTAACTGTCTGTGTTCCTGGTAAGAGCAGACACTTGGATCCACCCCGTGCAGCCCCCATCCCTGGAAGAGTGGCAGACAGTTGGCAGTCACCCTTTAAGAATTTTTGCGAGGAGGGCCATGACGCGAATTACGCAGCTATATCCTTGTTGCCTGTCTCCCAGCCCTGGCAGCTCCGAGACGTCCTCCCTGACCTTTGTGGATTCCACCTCCACAGTTTCGGAAGCATTCGCCAGCAAATGGTTCTCTTTCTTCCCACCTTCCCTCTGGGCTGTAGCTGCTACCACTGCTGTTTTCAGTACCCGGAGGTAATAGCATCATGTGCTCTGCTTTCAGTGCCTTATTTATATGCCTCCCACTAACGAGCACCCCTTAAGTATTTTATAAATTATTCAAATCTTGCTAAAGTTTCATGTAATATGTTCTAATTGTGAGTCCCATCATCAGTCCATAAGAGACAGATAGATTGATCTGATTTAAAGTAAAAAAATCACAAATAAAAAGAGAGGGGAAAGCTAGCCAAGAAAGTGGGGGAAAAGAGGTTGGGAAAGTTGTAATGACAGCTGGAATTTTTCAAAATTGTAATTGAACTTGAAGGTAAACTAGGTTATATATGGACATGATTCTTCCAATTGCTACAGATTCTATTTGTTTTTGAATATGTATGTCTCCTGAGTCTTCAGTGCTTAACTCCTTAGAGCATGTTGTCCTGCATTACTTAGAAACCTAGCCGTTCACCGGTCCCCATTTCCTCGGCGGCTGTGGGACAGCTGTTACCTGTTGGCCCTCGTTCTCTGCTTGTAGTTGTGAAGTCTTCCTTCGGGCACTGTATGTAGTACTTTGGCCCCGTCCATAATTCTGAAGTGAACCATAGTTATGATTCATCTTTATTTGATACAAATACCAATTTTTGATTGAAATGATTTAATATTCCATCATTAATGATGCAGATGAGACCGAGAGTTAGAGGCAATAGTAGATGGTTTTTAAACTGCAAAATATCCATCATGCTTCAGAAATTGAATTCTCATAATAGGTGGTAACAGGATAGCAGGATATATTGGCATATTTTATCCATAGAAAGATATATGCTGTCTTGATATAAACATTGATTCCCAGCTTAGCCTTCATCACTGTGAATATCTGAGTCAATGAATCTTGATATTGGCATTAATGGTAATCAATTCCTACTTCATATTGCTGAAGTCATAAATCATGGTTATCTGGTATCCTGGTGTTACTGTTTTCTAATTTCCCATGGCATTCTCAGATCAATACCTGTTTATTTACTAAAGGGAAAAAACAATTTATTCTGATAAGTCATCTGTAGCACATACATTTCTAAACTATGAAGCCGATACTTTAACTTTTGTAATTTCTGAAAGGCATTGCAAGATAAAAAGTGATCCAAGGAACTTTGGTTCCTGACACCTTTGAGTCTTAAATAACTTGATTTATAATTGATGATTGACACACATTTTTATTTCTAAGTGTAAAGGCAAAATAAACAAGTAGGGAGTTACTTTATTTTATTCAGACACATGCCACTTGAAACAGTGTTGTAAATGTAAAATACTAGATGTTGAATTAGACATTTAAGCTGAGCCATAAAATTAATTGTTGGAATGCACAGTGAGAAGATAATTGCCAGATTTCAGCATTGGTATGTACCATTTTCTAAAACTTTAGAAGTTTATGACAGTAGTTAAAATATAAAAAAGCAGCACCTAGATGAAATTGACTCATCAAAAGAAACATACAGCAAAGAGACTACAGAATGGGTCTGGGAAATTAACAAGGCCTGGTGCTCCCTGCCTAAATCATTGTTACACACTAATTAGTTCTGTGCTCTGATTTGAAGCTTTAAATGTGTTCCTTTGAAGATTTCCTTAAAATTGTATTCAAAGGAAAGCCTCTTCTTTAATAAAACTGTATAATTCTCCATTCACTTGGGGAACATAGCTTCCCAGCATAATGTTACTGAAAACCGGGAGCTGACTTCTAATAGAGGTGCTAATTATTAACATTCCAGCATCAGCCGTGTGCTGCCTTCTCTAAGATCAAAATAAAATAACAGTGCACAAATATTTCCCCTCCATTGCAATAAGTACTTGAAAAATTCAATAATGTTCATTAAATACATAAATGTGAGTATTAGAAATAAAGATTTTCCCCTGTGATTTATTATGTACTGTCTGGGAAGCAAAGCTGAAGGGAGGCATCATTATATGGCATGAAAAGGAGTTTTTGGCTGTTAATTATAATGTAAATGTATCATTATACCAGGGGAAAAGCATGACTTCATATTTAAAACCATCAGGCATGACTGGTCATTCAAAATACAGATGCATTAATCTTTCATAATTCATACAGTACACTACGGACAGGGATAATATAAAATGATGAGATACCTTCAAATGATTTTTTAAAATTCTAGTAATGGCCTGCTATAAATGGAAGCTTGACAGAAGAAAAGAGGGTATTTTACATTGTCTTCTGGAAGATAGAGTAGTTAATAGGAACATTTTCACAGACTTCAGCTCCACACAATCCGCTGCATACTTTATTTACTTCAGTTTTTCCCCACCAGCTTTGCAATGACATTAAATGCAATCTAAAGCCCCCTTGCCATGGGAAGGGAGTTATCATTGTCATGTTAAAGAAGGAAGGACTGGGAGTCAAAATAAGGAACTTCTCTAAACATTAACACTCTGAGCATCCTTGGGAAATTAATTTACCCTCCCAGGAACTCTGTTTCCTCTTCTGTGCTGTCGGAGAGTCAGAGGCCGAGTTTCAAATGTTCACAATTTATAGGATCCGCATCAAAACGGCTTTCTCCTTAACAGGTGGAAGCTACAGGATGGTGGGTGATTCTGTAGTGTGTTGGCTTAAGCTGGAAATGCATGATACTTCCCAGAATTCCCTCTTGCATGGTTCCAGGCAATGACTGCTCACAAGAGATATCAGTGTGATACTGGGGAGAAGACAGTGAATCAGAAGCCACTGAACTTTGAACATTGTTTTAGGCAGTGAAGGACAGGTGCGGAGCAGGTGCATGTTATTGCTTTGCTCCATGATCAGGTCTTCTCAGTAATTGCTGGCCCTGCTGACCAATTAGATGCTTAGTTGTAAACTCACAAAGACTGTGATAGGGATACTCAAGAGTTAAAGATGTTAGCCTTAGTTCACAGGCTTAAGTGATTAATGCAGGTGGAAAGCCCAGAAACTGGAACGCTTGACCTACGTGACTCCAGGAGGTCTACAAGCAATTCAATCTTGTGCCTCAGGGGGTCTGCAAGTGATGGAGATGGTATGTGTGTTCTAGGGAGGGAACTTCTGTGATGCAGATAAAGAATCGTTGGTCAACAAATAAAGAAGTACTAGGAAAATCACTTCTGGACTGCAACTCTTATCCTGTTAACCCTTCTCCCAAACCCCTTTACCTACCCTTTCTTCTCCTTTTATAAAATGTCTGCTTGAGATGAAATATTAAGTTGGTTTTTGAGGGCGTATAACCCCCATCTTCTCAGATTGCTTGGGTCTGAATAGCACTCATAAAGATTCAATCCTTGTCTCTACTTACTGGTTCTGGTAGTGACAGGCAGCAGGGCTGCTGACTTTTCCGGTGTTAGCTGCTGGATGAAGAGCCAACAGCTTTCCATGGAAGTCTACCCTGACCACTTTATGGTTTCGCTCCTGCAGCTTCATGCAAGCTGTCACTTTTTCGTCAATCTCAGGGCTATATAGCGGCTTTATATCTTGATTAAAGCCTTGTGAGACCCTTGCCAGCCTAAACCATGTGCTAATTCCTGAGCCTAGAAACGAGGAGCTCCTGGATCTGACACAGCTCCTTGAACTATTGACCTCTGCTCTCTTCCATAAACAGTAACACACAGGAAGGATTAAAGAAGAAAAAAGAGGGTGATAAAGTTAAGAAAAGGCAATGCCTCCTTTTCAGGGCACTCACTAACTTTCATACAAAGCAATTCTGCTTGTATTTCACACCCTAGACCATGGTCACGTGACCACACTTAGCCACGTGGTTTCTTCTTCTGGCTAGTTATAGAGAGTTCTCTTATTAGAAAGAATGTGAAAATGGATATAAGGAAAAAACCGAGAGTCTACAATTTTGGAATACTTAAAGATGTGAATGGGGAATGGGTGTGCCTAGCAAGAATGTCACCACAAGAAAGACCTGCTGCTACTAGAGGGGGTCCTTATTCCCCCAATCATAAAATAATAAGACTTAGAGAAATCGTCTTAGAAATTACTAAATGCTAAATTCTACTTCTGATAATAACACATAACTTGTAGTTTTTTTAAGTGTAGGTAATGAACTATTGCTTATGCTTACTGCCATCTCTGTGACATCACCGTATTTTTGTTCTAATACTTTTGTTGTCATCAATTAAGGAATATAACACTCTTGTAAGCTTGGGTTTATTTACAGCTCTGACACATAGTAACCATGTGACTTTTTGCATATTGTTTAATTTCCCAGATCCTTTCTGTCCTCAGATGTAAAATACTGATAGTAATAATCATGTAAAGGAGGATATTAAAACTTTAAGTGACACTTTAATGCAAGGAAACAAGATTAAAAACCTTGGGAACATAAGAGGAGATGCCAGATGTTTAGGCTAGAATGACATTGTATTAGATTACGCATAAGACTGTTTATGCAGGGAAGACCAGTCATTGGAAAATGTTCTTGTTTTTTATATTCTTAGACAAAATTTCCAGCAGTTAATTCATTGAAGAAAGAGAAGGTAGAAATCCTTATCATTATTGATGCTGAGGGCTGGCTAAAATAATTATATACAATAGGTTGTAGATAAAAATTTTAAATATACAATATAATTTAGGTTTTCTTAGTCTTCATTTTTTTTTTAAATTGATTTGTTTACAACAATTGCATCACTTTTGAATCTCTATTAAGTATATTACTATAATTCCTTTATCAATGCCACATGTTAAACTCAGTCAATTAAATATTGACATTTTAAAATAATTATAATATATGCTACATATATTACAACTTTATATTATCAGAAGGGATATTAATCTAGTAAATATTTTTTATTTTAAAAATCACTTTCACTTATGTAAGTAGGCATAATGTAACTAGGTCATGAAACTGATATCACATTCTTGCAATCACTGTGTAGCTTATCAGTTACATGTATGTTTTATATCTTGCCCTTTAATTGTAATTATAGAAACACTATTTACCATTTTTTGACTTGGTTGTGACAATTTTTTCTACAATCTTCAGGAAAGTCACATCACAACTTTATTTCACATAAATTAGCTACTTCGTTTGTGAAGATATATTATGCATAGATTTTTTGTTGTTGTTGTTTAGTTGAAAGAGAGCATGCAAGTTATTTTAGAGTTATCAGTTTAGATCAGTCAGGCTTACTATGTGGGTTCCATGGATAAAAGGTCTGCTATTTTTCTGATGTTCTTAAGTTCCTCTAAAGATTTTCTGATCTAAACAAACTCCATTCTCCTTGTTAAAACCGAAGGACAAAGGGTTGCAGAGATTGGACTCCACTGGAAAAAAAATTAAACTGACTTTAGTTTCTGCTAATATAATGTGGCATGGAGTGGGCATTTAATTCCCGTTTGTTTACAAATACCAGACAACATGGAGCTTCTGAAAGCTCAGGAGATTCCTCTTAGAGAAAGAAAATATATTAAAAGAAAAGTAAAAGTCTCTTTTATCTTCTTTTTCCATTTCTGTACTCAAATTCTGACATTCTAACTCATTGTGTCTAATTCAATTCTCTGTGTTAGAAAAGAAATTTTAAAGCAAATATTTATTTGACAAAATAGGTAACCTATAGAATTAGGGAACTGTCTAAATGGATAATATAGTATTGGCCTATAGTGATTAGATGGATTTTGAAGTTACATTATTCTTATTTATTTTAGTAAGAAGCTATCATTTCTTGAAACAAACATGCAATAGTATGTGGTGAAATCAGTCAAAACTAAGGGACAGGTGGGAAAAATCCCCAAACTGGCATCAGGTGACTTCCCAGCTCTTCATGGGCTGGATCAGTATGGTTAGCCACAGCAAATAACGAGAAATAAAACTATTGTGATCGATAGGGATTCTGCTGTTTCTGTAACCGAATGCCGGGCTGGTTGCCTGCCATTACAAAAGCCAATATTCCAGAGGCAGGAACTGATGTAAAGGGGATTGGCGTATTTGCAGATGCCGACCATTTGGAAGATGGAGGGCTCATGTCCAAAGCCCATCTCAACATCTCCGTGGTGGCAGAGGATTTTTTGAGGAGGAAGAGGGGAACAGAATACAGAGATCAAGGGAGAGGGGTTGAAAGTTCTCTATGCGCAGACGAGCACAGTCCATTCAGATAAGGCAAGCGATGGTCCTGTGCGTGTCATCTGGTTTAGTCACCCTGGATTTGAGTCATCCTGTCTTTACATCATCCTGGCTCCACATGGTCCTGGCTCCATGGTTGAAGGTCAGCAAACCTCCCAGAACTGAGATGCCTGCCTGAAGGTTGGAGCCTGTATCTCTGAAGCTGCTTCCTAGAACTGTCCTACAAACATGCCATTTATCTACAAGCCGCATAATAAACTCAGCATTTACAGAAACAATGTCAAAAAAATGGCAGGGTGGGTTAAAACTCACTACTGTTACAATTTTCCATGTTATACTACCTCTTGTTTGGAACCCTGCAACCTCCTTGAAGGGAGTGTTTCGAACATGAAAGTTAAAATGTTTCATGTACTTTCCCAGGTAGAACTTTTAGCTTCAAAATTTCTGGGAGGGAGAGTGGGTGGAAGCCTGTGATGATGATGCAGGAACAATGGCTGGGACTCTGAAATGTTACTGAGATCGCTTCCTAAAGCGCCCTACCTCCTCTGCCTTTACATTTTAATGTGTCTGTGAAGATGTCTGAAAATTTTGTAACTAGCCCCATTTATAGATTATGGGATATAATTCTAATTTGGATTCTCTTAAAAGAAACGTTGCCAGCTTATTGAAAATCATAAAACATATTTGGTTGTCATGTTGTATGATCTTATTTTTAGCACCAAGGCAGCTTTATTTTTAGGTACTGCATTTAATTTTGAAGAGTGAATTTTAAAGAAAATGTTCCCTTCTTTGACTTCATTCAATTTTACTTTAGTCTCCAATGATTTTTTTCCTCGACCCTCAAGAGGGCCCTAGTGATTTTAAAGCCTCATGAAAAGGTTTTACAAAAATAAAATATATTAAAAGCAAAGCATTTTTTTATTTTAGTTATGTAATTCTAATAAAATGCACTGTGAAGAATACATCTTTAATTACCAAATTTTTCTATGTTATGATTCAATGTATTAAAAAATGTACCAAACCCCTAAGTTCCACCCCTTCTATAAAGTAAAGGACTTATGAAAAAACACATGCATCTGATTTTGAATTTATGATGTATGTCATAATTCTTTAGTAGCTCTCTTTTTATTTCCTATTTAACATAGCTATCCCTATTTAATAACTGTGCTATGTTTTCATCAAGGAGAGTTTTCAAACTGAATTTATTTCTAACAGTAACAGTTTGTGATGATCGTTACCATCCTAAGCCTTACAGATGAGGAACCTGCCTCTGTGAGGGTGAGATTTAATCAGGTCACATAACCAGGAGGTGGCAATGGGTGCTCCCAAATTTAGCCCCTTTTATTTTTCTGGAATCGTCTTTGTTTTACTGAAGTCGCTTTAGTAGTTCCTCATTTTAGTGTTACTGTTTTCTTTAAGATTAATGCAGCACCCTTCTGAAAACAGCAATGTATAGGAGACTATTCGTAGAAGTAAAGCTTACGCTGCAAAACTATAATTGCTTGTTTGTGTAAGCATGCATGAAATGTGTATCTATTTATTTATAAATTCCTTACACCTTAATTCCTAAAAGGAACTATTTGATACTAAGTAAATACACAGCTGCAGAACATATGACCAGAAGAAGTATACTACTTAATATTTGTTTTATAACTACAGAAACTGATTTATTATCTTGGGGCTCGAATACAATTATATCACTTCTTTTATCCATATAATTGCCAGACTCCCAGGTGTTTGTAGTGGTAAGAAGCACATACCCCCTGACAAGCCTCTTTCTCCTATTCCATCTCTATATTACCAGAGAGCCAAGAGTCTGGGTAACAAGCCAAAGGGGCTGAGCCATTTCTCTGACAACAGATATCAGGTAAGGCAATGAACCTTTAATTTGGTTGCTGCTTCCCTACATCACAGTGTAACACCCTTCTCAAAAGATTCTCTTGCAACCTCTATAGCTCTATTTCACTCCATACTTTACAAATTGGTACCATGCTCCAAAGTTAGAGCAATGTTAGTTCATGTTCGTATTCTTAACTTTATACTCAAAGCAGGGCATTTTGCCAGGTTATTATGCTTGGAGAGACTTCCCGGTTTGCTCCTGAATGATCCTGAGACTGGAATACCCACAAAGCCTTGAGCCCATGGTATGATTGCAGGTTACTGCAGCTTCCTTTCTGGGAAATTTTCCTTTAGTACCCTTCACGTATTTTTATGCCAGAAGATGAAGCTCAATTAGAGTCATCTCTAACTTTCAAAAGGTTCTGATAAAATGAATGTATTTGTCAAAACAAATAGGATGTAATTTTATTCAATTCATTTCATTAAAAGAAAACCCTAGGATTAAAAGAAAACCCTAATTCAAGTACATCACCCTCCATATATATGTGTAAACACCCTGTGGGGGAGGAAGTGATATAATTTTCATCAAACCACCAATGATTCTGTTACACAGGACAGTAAATTTCTACAGACTCTCTGCTGTGGAAATAAGACTTCATGCTGTGTTTTTTGCCATAAAAACAAAAATAAGTTACAGCTAGAAGATGCCTTGCTTGAGCACATTGCACAGCAGGTCCTACCACTCAGTTGTTATTAATTCAACACCCCCTACCCTTAGCCCACTCAACCTACCAGTTCCTGAAGGAGGACAAAATCCTGGGTGAGTGGACAAACTGAAATCACAAGATGTGCTCAATAATTTAATATTTTATTGTATTTTATCATTTTATTATAAAGATTTTCACAGTTGAAAGAATATCAGAGGGACACCCTGTACACCTGCCATTCAAATTCTGTCACTACCATTGTACTGTATTTGATGTGTCACATATTCATTCATGTTCTCATCCCTCTGTCCACCTATCGACCGAACCCATGTCACCCCTGGTGCATTTCCAAATCAGTTGCGCACATTTTCCCCTTAAGGTGTCAGAACAGATACAATTATTTAGGCTCTAATACTTTTTATTTTGTCTTATATTGTAAACTTTGTATAAAATGGAATGCGCACACTTCGGTAAACATTCCCTGTGTTTTGCCATCCATCTACGTAGCAGTGCCCTGTAGCAACTACAGTACATTGGCCTCACCCCCGGAAACTGTCTCTCACCCTTTCCTAGTCAATCTCTGCCACACTCCTAGATAAACATCGCCATGGTTATAGTCTACCATATATTCAATTAACCTGTTCTAAAAGTTCACAAACATAGAATAATCATGCAACATGCGCATTTTTGAAAAAGTTTCTTTCATTTAATGTAATACTTTCAAAGTTATTTTATATTGTTGACTGTAGGGACAGTTCATTCATCTTTATTGCTGAGTAAAAATTATATCATTGTATAAATACAACATAGTTCATTAATTCTCCCACTGGTGGACATTGTAGCTGTTTCCAGCTATTTGCTGTCATGAAAGAACTACTATAAACATACACAAATTTTTGTAGCATTTGCTTTTATTTTTTATTTTTGCATGAATACCTAGGATTAGAATTACCAAATCCTAGAGTATGTTTGCATAGATTTTACTTAAAAATGTCAATTCTTCCAAAGTGATTTAATATTTTGTAATCAACCAAGAATATATGGAACTTTTGGTTGTCTACATATTTCCCAGTATTTGCTTTTGTAAGTTTATTTAATTTTAGTCATTTTCAGTGAATGCGTAATGGTAGTTCATTGTAGTTTTAGTTTGTCTTTTCCTGATGTCTGATGATACTGGGTTACCCACAGTTGTTCACACATTTATGGCCATTTGTAGAATTTTTGTCGTGAAGTGTCTTCCAAGTCTTTTCCTTTTTTGATTACTGCATTGTTCTATTTACTGTACTTTTTCAAAGATACTCTCACAAAACTAATGCTTCTTTATTATCTTAATGTTTTCATTCTGAGTTTTAATTTTGATGAAATCTAACTTATTTTTTCTTGCAAATCACTTCTTTCTGTTACTTGTCTAAAAAATATTTACCCACAACTCCAAATGAAGAAAATATATTCCTAAGTTTTCCTGTATATATTTTATGGTTTTAAGTATTATGGATAAGCTGATGGTTCCTTGCCAGTTTAATTTTATTTTTGTAAAATATGAGGTATGCAACATGTTATTATGTTCACATACATATCCAGCCATCCCCATATCTTTTGTTGAAAAGACTTTTCTTGCTTTAGACCACTGGCTTGCCAACAGCTGGGCTGAGTCTTCCAGGTTTGCATTTCTTAAGATTGCTTTGACTATTCTAGGTCCTTTGCTATTCTGCGCATATTTTAGCATTAGATTGTCAGTTACTGAAAAAAACAAAAGTCACCTTGAATTTTGATGTGACATTGCATTGAATACATAGATTAATTTGAGAGTAATTAACATCTTAACAATATGTAATCTTCAACTCCACAACAATGGCTTCTCTCACTATTTAATCTTCATTAAATGTAGAAGCCTATCACATATTTTTCAAAATGTATTCCTGAATATTTATGTTTTTGGCATGCACACATATACAATTTTTATATTTCTGTTGAAACTGTGCAAAAATATAATTGCTTGCTGCATATTAATAGTATATTCTGACATCTTACTAAATTCACTGATTAGTTCTAATATATTCCTGATTTTATAAAAAATATACTATCTGCAGATGTTTACTTCTCACTCTCTTATATTTATATCTTTAGGTCTATTTCCAACTTTTTCATATGTGATGTGAATTTTCTCCATAGAAATGTGAGTTTTCTTTCTTGTTCCCAACTTATGTGAACGTATTCAAATTCTTAATATTAAATGCAATGTTAGCCCTGGGTTTTTCTTGGACGCCCTTCATTAGATTGAAAAAATTTAATTCTATTACTAAGTTGCTATAAGTTTTAATTTTGAAGCTGGGTCAAATTTTATCAAGTGCTTTTTCTCATTTATTGATATTTAATTTGTACTTTTTCTTCTTTATTTTGTTAATACGGTGAACTACATCAATTGATTTTTGGGAAGTTCAATTGATCTCGCATTTCTGTGACAAAATCTATTGGCTAAATGCCTCACTCTTTTACATATTGCTGGGTTTTATTTTTAAAATATTGTTAATTTTGCATATAAGTTTATGGAGCATATTAGAGTCTAGTATTATTTTGTTTTACTATTATTTCATGTACTACATTAATATTATTAACCCCTTAAATGTTTGAAAGAATTTACCAATGCTATTATCTTGTCCTGGAGTATTCCTATCTGAAAGTTTATAATACTTCATTCAATTTATTTCTAGACATAAGTTTATTCAGATTTTGTCCTTTATCTCCTGTCAATAAGTTTTATTTTTCAAGAAAAATTTTTGTTTGATTTAAGTTGTTGGAAGAAAATTGTTTATAATGTTCCCTTTACAATTCTATACATTCCTGTATTACTTTTACTGATAACCATCCTTCCATTATTGGTGTTGGTATTTTTGTGTTCTAGTTATATCTGTTCTTGATAAATCTAGCTGAAAGTTTATACATCTTGTTGATTTTTTTGATGTGTACATTTGGGCAGGCATTTAATTTTGTCATTTCCAAAATGCAAACTCTGTCTCTTAGGTAACCAAGCAATCCCAAGTTCATTCGTTCTTTCTTTCCTTCTTTCCTTCTTTCCTTCTTTCTTTCTTTCTCCAACAGAAGTCTGTCTCCAACACGCGTCACTCACAGGCAAGTCAGAGATTCAGCAGAGTTCACATCCAGAATCTCTCTCTTCTCTCAGATTTAGCCTTCATTTTGGAACAGTTATGGTTGCTTCTACACACTGTCCTCTACTTTTTCAGTCTAAAAATACTGCCTTTTATCATTGTTTTGAACACCATTTTTCTGTTGCAGAGATTTTCCTTAAAGCTTAAAGCCAGTAAACAACAGTAAAGCTACTCCCAAGCCTTTTTCTTCTTTCAGTGTTTGCAATCCTTAATCTGTTTAAGGATGGTTCTAGTAGGAGCCTCCCCGCATATCAGAACTGAACACCCACCAGTTTTACTAATTCAAAAAGACTCATTATAAGTTATTTTAATTGCTTATAGAAGTTGATTTTTAATTAGAGCAAGATAGAATATACATGGGAAATTTATTTTTAATGAAAGCTTTGGCACTAGACCATTTCGAGTATCAAAAACCCAAACAAATTTTTGTCACACTACTTTATATGCAATTCAGTTGGCGGTTGCCGTTTATATATCTGTTATTTTTGACAATGTTATATAGATTTATCCATAACAGGGATTGGTCAGCTATGGTCTTCAGGTTAAATCTGGCCCACTGCCTATTTTTGTAAATGAAGTTAAATTTGAACACAGCTACATTTATTTATTTATGTATTGAACAGGTTGCCTTCTTGCTACATTAGCAGAGTTGAGTAACTGAGGCAGAGACCACAGAGCATGCAGAATCTAGAATGTGTTCCCTTTATAGAGAGCCAAGGTACACACTCTTTCTACAAACTGTTCAAAAGAGCTTTGGTAACCATGATCCAGAACATAGTAAAACTTCTTAAGTTCTTTCTTTCTTTCTTTCTTTCTTTCTTTCTTTCTTTCTTTCTTTCTTTCTTTTTTTTTGCTCATTTAAAGAGCCTAGAACATGTGCAAATTGTTGCATCTTCTATACTGGTGGTAGATAACACTTCTTCTGAGTTAGAACTTTATTTAGCTTTACTTCCCTACTGATGCCAATGAATTGTGAACCATAAAGCTTTTATTTTATCATAATCATTATTCTATTTCACTGTAATGATTTCTAGTTTTTTATAAAAAATGAAAAATAATACCTTCAACTGTCACATGATTATGTGTATTAACATGTCTAAATATGATTTTAAAGACATTACAATTTTTTTCTTTATAGTATAACACTTGCCAATTTCAGATAGGAGGGATTCTTTTTTCATTAGTTCTGTATGTCTTTAGTTTTATCATGCTTCTTTTGGTTGGTATTTCATATTGTATAATTATTTATTTTAAAATCATTTTTATTGTTGATCGAATACAGTGGTATATTTAAAAGCACATTCCCGGTGGATATAAGAAATCTAGTAACGACATTCTCATACTGAACAATTAAACAGTTCGTAGTACTGTCTTTCTCAGGGCAAGTTTCTCTTGTAACTTTCATTAACCATTGAGCAGACAAACGTTTGCTAATGTGCTCCCCACCATTGTCTTTTCCCAAGGCCCCCTCTTCATTGAGATGAGCTGAGGAGTTAAAGACCAGAAAAGCAAAACAAAAGGATGGAAGAAAATTTACCTTAAGTGTTTACCATCATCACAGTAAACTGTTTAGGTAAATCAAGAAAAAGAAAAACCACATTTCTCATAAGAAATCCTGAAGCTGTAGTATTCTCTTGAGGATAAGACTTGGGTGCAGGCTTTTTCAAAGAACTATGCTGGTTTTTTGTGTTTCAGCTACATGTGTTTCTGTTAGACTTTTACTGAACTTATCTATTTGTCTGTCTTCCTTGGGGCAGGCCACAGGGAATGAAGTAAAAAAAAAAAAAATCCCTCTGTTCTACCAGTACAACTATTATTCATATTTATCCCATTTTAATCTCTAATAGTAAGATTTATGTGAATGTTAACATTTGTAAAGTTACATTGCTTCATATCTATTTCTTCTCACCAATTCCCCTTTTGAAAAATATTGATTTACCTTTTCCAGGGTCAGTCTAAAAAAGAAATCACAGGACACAATAAAGCCTTTTAATCCTCCTATGTCCACATTTGGCCTTAATCTCTTTGCTCATTCTTGGACACAAATATCCATAATAAAATTTTATTTTTCTTAGAGTAGAGAAACATATGCTGTGGCTTTCATGTTTAAGAACTCAACAACCTTTTGCTTATGATTAAATACTCCATTGTGTCTACAGGCAGTTGTAAATTTATGATGCCCAAGGCAGTGGTATTTGAAATAAGCGGAATTGAGTGACTCTTTGAAATAGTTTCTGAAATCCATACATTGTTAGTTGCTCCATCTCAAAGGAATAGAAAATATTTCCAATATCCCCACTTTGAAAAGAGTTGTCTGTATGAGATGTTCTAAAGCTGTAAAAGTGAAGGAAAAGCATTTAATTTTGGTGATTGTGGTTCAGTTCCTTTTCTGCTGTTCATCTGAATTCTTTGTATCATAAAAATGGTTCTCCATATTTTTCTCTTTTTCTTAAAACAGAAAGACCTCTTTCTCTGGATTTTTAAGTCCATTCATTAAAATTTCACAACATCTTTCAAGTCTAATAGGTAACCATCTTTGTCATATACCAAAATTAGTTGAATTTTAAGCATATATAGAAAAAGTACATATAATATATGTGTATATATGTAGACATCATATAGAGTTTTACAAATATGTATATAATATATATCTACTCACCACACGGTCAATTTCAAATCCTCCTCCCACCCTACTGGCCTCCACACTTACTGAGACCCAGGACATGACCACACCTGGGCATTTTCTCTTATTCTTCATTCTACCTAGAATTCTTCAACAAAACATACATCTGTGATGTTTTTCCTTCTTTCTGAAAGCAGAATTTGAACTCTGCTCAAATTCCTTCATTAGAAAACTCATCTCTGACTCACCCTTGCTCCCTATTGCCTTCTTTTAGTGCATGAACCACAGTTGCCGGTCACAAACAAAGGAGCATGAAACCATGGTTTTCATTTTTCTTAACTGCCCAGAGTACATTTGGAAGGAGGAAAGAATCAAGGTAAATGCC
The DNA here is from genome assembly GCA_004027475.1 of Anoura caudifer. Lineage (NCBI taxonomy): Eukaryota > Metazoa > Chordata > Mammalia > Chiroptera > Phyllostomidae > Anoura > Anoura caudifer. The sequence goes on along the minus strand of PVKU01000057.1, from coordinate 212,217 downwards.
AAAGCAGAACACTTAAGTCACTTCCACTTAACACTTATTCATATTTTTATTACTTATTCATTACAAGATGAACACAGTCACAGTCTAGATTTCTTCCTTCCTTCTCTTTTATGTGTTAAATTAGTTCTGACTTCTGAGTCCATAGGGGTCTTGCATGATTCTTAAATGACCCTGTCCAAACATGTCCTAGTGTGTACAATCATCCATTGTGACTTTTGGACCTCACCATTCTTGCTTATTAGCTTTTGTTGACTTTTCTACAGGGAGTGGGAGGGGGTGGGAGTAAGATTTAGGAGGGTGCCAGTGAAGCCATCAAATCTCTTCATCTGGCCTCTTGTGTAGGCCAGATGTGTGGCCTCTTCATCCACTCTCATATCTGAGGCTACAATGGCCTTATCATAATCACTAGACCACTTTCAGGGTGGAAGCTTTCTCTTCCAACCATTTTGCTTATCCCTCTCAGGGACATGGGATGTTTCCTCTGCTCCTCTACGTCTTTGACGTGCCTTGGCCACCTCAGACTGTGGTGTCTCCCTCCCTGGTCCTGACTCCAGATACACCCCTCTCTATTCTGCCTCCACACAGGGCACCCAGGACCCCTATGATGATAGCTGCTCTCCCAGATTTCCAGCTCCAAAGGGAAGAGTCAGTGGCAGATGCTCACGTACCCTTAAATTTAAAAAGGTAACCCCCAATTCCTCCACAACGGTGCTCACAATGTGTGAGGCATGGAACCTGTTCGGTGTTAAAGTCCTGCCTGTCATCTTCAGCATAGAGAAGCTTTATCAAGTCTAGAGTGTGAAAATTATTTCATACCATCAAGTATTCTTCCCAAATCTATTGTTTATGACAGCGTATATCATTTTGGCATTCAAAACCAGATTTTATTTTCTCTCAGCTTATATTGTTTCTGCACAGAGCTTCAAAAAATCTAGTTTGAGACCTGAAAGTTAAGATCTGCGGTGTACCTGCTCTAACAACCCCTCTCCGAAGGCACTTAATGTGAGATCTCTCCCTTTGTCCCTCAGGAGACAAGCAAGGCAGAGAATGGTGTGAGTTTGTCCCTGTCGTTTTTCTTCCCACCACTCACTCTGCTCTGTCCAGAAGGATGACCTCTGGTTCAAGTTCACTGCTTCCCATGCTCTCTGCTTCCTGTTGTTCTTCCCAAGAGGGTGCTGCCGCAGAAGGGCAGAGGGTGGAAGGGTGTGAGATTGGGGTAAGTTTCCCCTTGGCTCTCTCTGCAAGGTTGCCTGGAGCTCGCGGTGCCCCATGCCCTGGCTTCTCTCAAGGCCACAAACTCCTCCCGCCCTCTGCTTTCAGTTTGCAGGAAGCACACCGTCCTCAGGTGCTGTGCTAACTGCTTACCGCTGCAATTGCAACTGGCAAGCTGCAAGAATTTTTAAAACACGCCACACCTGACTTTCTAGTCTGGAGCACTGACTTCTTTTCCCTTAGATTGCCAAATGAAAAAAAAAAAAAAAAACACAATAGTCAACACAACAATAGCCTCCCTGTGTGGACCAATCAAAATTATACCTATTGTTTTAAAAAATTAGATTGGCAAAAAATTATTTTTTGGTGTGCCCAGAATTTTAGTAATTAGATTACGTATACCATGAGATAAGAAAGGTTGAAAATCACTCGCTTACTGCAACTAAACATTGGGCAGCGACATGTCCTGCTGGGAGTTCCTCATATTTGGCCTTCTGCAAAAAAGTCAGTTCTTAAAATCAGTTCACTCTTAATTACTATTATTAAAATGTGCAGTCATTTTTCTGTTTTGAAAATCTCCTTACTTTTGAAAGTGAAAGCTTGTCCATGATAGGAAATCACTGGGAAAAAAAACAGTAAAGATTATTGATATGAAAATGCTACGCATTCCAGATAGGCTGACACAGATGCAGACAGTAGTTGTGATGAGTCCCACCATGTTTTCAGCTGTGAAAAAATAATAAAACCTTCTCTAATTCTCCTTCACACCATTCAGGATTCCTTCGCTTAGAGAATTCTTGTTGGGGAATGGCTGCTACATTGTGGGAGCATCCACATCACATAATCGGGGTGAAGAACCTGGCCTCAGACCATTCTCTAGACAAAGCCCTTCTCAGCAAAGATATCCGTGGCACCGGCATGGTCTTGTGTTTCTTGCACACATGACTGTATTATCAGGGATCTCACAAGGGCATCCAGTCCTTGATGCAAACGTGCTGCATCCTCATTTTGCACGTTATTTCAAGGCAGCAATGTTCTCTTAACCCTTTTGGTCCTCTCACCATAGAATACGGCCACTTGCCTTGGGGCCTCCTGCACTTCCTGGGGCCTCAGACATGGGCTTACCTTGGGCTCTCCCTGACCAGTTCTTCTCTTGCCCATCTTCTTTTAAGGAGCCCACCCCCTGCCCGTCCTTTATTTGGTTGTTTCCAAGCCTCTCTGAATTTCTGTTTCTCCCCTCGGGACTTGTCACATGGAGGTGACTTTCTCCATTTTCCTAAACTGCCAATGTTGCTTGAACTTCATTGATACTGAGAAATGTGTTTTTCTATGAACAATGCTAAAATATCACCTTGTGCAGCTGCCTTAAAATTATCCCCATTTTTAAAGATGACTGAATTCCCATTCTGAATTTTAAAAGCAGCCTCTGGTCAGTGAACTCCTGGGGTGAGAAAGCCAATGATACATCTTACTTCCTGAGACCCACCCACAACTTTCAGTTCAGCAGACTTTATGTAAGATCTATTCTCTCTGAGCTCTTCCTTCAGTTCAGGCAGACTTTACATAAAATATAAAAATGTGTGGTCACATTCCTTTTCCTCTTGACTTTTGGCACCACTTTAATGATAAAGTACCGATTCTCTCAATGTTTTTTCCTGGTTGCCACAGTAAGTTCAAATGATCTTTTCAAATGCAAATTTGATCATAACATCATTCTTGCTTAAAATACTCCAATGGCTTCCCTATGCTCTGAAGTAACTACATATATAGATGTGTGTGTGTGTGTGTGTGTGTGTGTGTGTGTGTGTGTTAGCTTTGTTAAAAATATATAAATCTTTTGCATGGTCTAGAAAATATTTCATGGTCTGGCTCTTGAAGCATTTTCCATCTTGTTTGCTAGACTCCAGCCACATTGACCTAATTTTTATATCTTGGAATTATTATGCTCCCTCCCATATACTTAAACATGCAATTTCCTGTGCATTCCTCTGTTTATATATAGCTCTTTTAAGTTCAGCCTCAGTTTGAGGATTCCACTCAAAAAACATTTATTGACCTCTCAATTTAAGAGAGATCCTTTGTTTCATCCTTGCGTATTATCAATGCAAATGTAATCTTTGTTCTATACTTAAACCTAAGGATAAAGTTAATGTTACAGTTATCTGAGTTTGAATTTTAAAAAGAATCCAACTGGAGCACAATCAATCATTTGGTTGATATTGGTCTTTTCTAATAGAGTATAAATCCAGTTAGAACAAAATCCTTTCAAGGTATTTTGTGGTCAAGTCTCACTATTGTTTCCCCAACATCTAGCAGATTGTCTGAGACATGGTGGGCTCTCAATAAACCCCATGGGTCAGGAGAGGGCATGAGTCAACCTCCTCCTCCTCTGCACTGAGCTTCAGCCCACACTCACCTTTCACTTCCTGTAGAACATGTATGATCTTTTCCTTCCTTTGTATGCTATTTTCTTTTCATTTTTGCATACCTCCATCTATTTTTTCCAAACCAGAGTTTAAATACTACTTTCTGGTAGAGATATTCTTGGACCAAAGCCATGAAATGGGTTCACTGGTATTTCTTCATTTAAAATGCACATATTTCATGGATAGCAATTATTTCACATCTCTGTTCCCCGGTAAACCATAAGGATCATAAGGTGAGGAGCATACTATTTTGAGTGCCCCACACCTAGCACTAAACCTGGTACCACAGAGATGGTTGCTCCTCGTACTGCTCCTTACGGAGTTGCAGGGTTCCTGCATTGAAATTTTTGCAGTGAGCTGCACTGGAGCTGCGTCACCAAAGAAATGGCATTATTGGCACAGTTAATCTATTGCTATTTCTTATGTTAATGTTAATTACATTGAAACTTATTTTGCCCAGAAAATTCAAAAATATTGCCTCTGAAAAGCCACACCCTATAAAATTCTGTTGTCATACCTTCCAGCTAGACTTCATTTGTTCGGTACAACTAGATTATTTCTAGTACACATTTACTGTGCAGCTTTTTTGTAACACTCATTGTCCAGGGTACGTTTTAAGATAAAAGAAAAATGCAAGTCATATGCACCGACTTCAAAATTCTAAGGCTATGTTGGCCAAACAATGCAAACACTCATTGTCCAGGGTACGTTTTAAGATAAAAGAAAAATGCAAGTCATATGCACCGACTTCAAAATTCTAAGGCTATGTTGGCCAAACAATGCAAACTCACATTATGCTGTGAAGGCCCCAAATTGACAATGTGAAAACAAGGAGCAAATGGTGTGCCACTAAAATGCAGGAGATTAAAGACCAAAGTGATCACTAGAGGTCAGAAGAGACAAAGTATATCAAATGTCTTGAAGGAACTGGGACTTGAGCTTGTTCCTGGGAACTGAATATTTCCTAGAAAGGAGAAGGAAGATATTATTTCTGGATGAACCTACACAACTACACAATTACTGAGCCATTGCAAACCCTCTAGTTTTTATTTTTTAAGAGCATCCTCTCTGCCGTCCATAGTCGCAGATGTGCAATGCCATCCGCAGCGGAGAAAGTATGTTAGCCCTGGAGATCACCTGCTAGCCCAGTTCTCACTGACGTTTCAGAGATTTCTTTTTAAAAAGAAAGGATAACATACTATAAACAAAAACTTCATTAGGATTGATTGAATCCTATGTGGGTCTCCAATAACCAGAACAGAGTACATTATTTATTGATCTCGTATCCACCTTCTCCTACTTTACTATTACGAAAATGATTTCTGACTTATAAAAAATGTCCCAGGGAGTCAAATGTCATCTTCTACTCAATAGAGTGCTAATTCCTGTTACTAAAATGGTCTCCTTATCCTAGAAATGTAATGCATATGTTGCTTATTATAGGATTTCAATAAAATATTGATGTGGTAATACCTTCTCCACTGAAATGATGTGAGGTCGGGGGTTCAAGAAGGCTAGCCCATCCGCAATTTCATCATGGGAGGATGTTCAAGAGGCAGGAGCTCTGGGCACAGAGAGGAGGGATGCCTGGCTGCCACACATCCCGCGGATTTTGCTCCAACAATGTTTGTGCCATGTTATAGTTCTGCAAGGGCCTCTGCAAAGTGGAGATTTAAAGCAAAATGTGTTTCGGTTCATTAAACAAGCCATAGTAAGATCTTTTTATGTGATTATCATTTCATGCTATGTATTATTATGTCTTTAATTTATATAGTACTTTATATTTTCCATAGTGTAGCATAGAAAGTATAAAATCTGCCTTAGATGGCAATTGCTAATGAACTCAGTTAGCTTATGTAGGTAAGAAAAGTCTTTACGGTTAGAGCGCAACAGAATCCTTTCACTCTTACATCGACGCATATTATTAGCTGAAAGTTGTACTTTTTAATAAAAAACTGCAAAATAATTTATTGAAATGATATAACTTGATGAAATGAGCAATGCAAATTTCTAAATATATATATTTTAAAATAAAAAAAGACATGCAGTAGTTTCTGGTACAATGTTCTAATATTCCTCCTTAATATCCTGGTGTAAATATTCAAACAATGTATTTTCTAATTTGTTCTTGATCCTTCTTTTTCAAGGCTGTGGGGATCCTTTTCTGAAGATGCAAGTAGAGCTCCTTCACTTTGCTATCTAGGGGAGAGGTCAGCCTCAGGGTCTCAGTCTTCGCTTATGCACTGCGTCGATGCACGGTCTTAAAGCGCCACTGTCCTTATCAATTGTCTTCAAAGTCGGCTTCATTTCCCTCCAATGCGTTCTGCAAATGCTGGCTGCGCATTTCACTCTTTGGCTGTATCTCTTAGCTTCTGTCTCCAGTGTGAGCATTCCAAAGCCCTGACCCTGACAGAGTTTTATCTGCTGGATGTGTTCTTACATCCACAACCTCCTTTCTATGAAAATCAAAGCAATATTTTTTTTTGGCTGGATGCAATTTTTAAAAAAAATTAAATAAGAGCTCAGTATAATTACCCTGTTCATAGTTCCACAGGATACCCTCCCTAATCATCAATAATGATGGTTCTGAATCTGCTGTTCAATCACGTCATGACCAGTTTTATGTAAATTACCTTTTCACACCCATACTGTACTTGATCTTTAACTGATATGTTAGAAAAAGAAAAAGGTGTATGTGCTTACACATGTGCACACACACTTACATATGCGCACATGTACACACACACGGACAGTGCGTTGCTCTGTTGCTCTTTCATCCCTTGCCTTTGCTCGCTGTGGGACTGCAGCTGCAGTCTGTGTCCGGGGCTATTGCCTCGGATGGGGAATTATGTAGCAAGTTACGGAGAATAGAGTCAAATTATACACTTCTAAGTATCTAAGCAGCCTTGAAAAGCAGGGTTCTGATTTGCAAGGACAAGCCTTTTTGAGAGAGAAAAGGTTGCAGAATTCAGGCTGCCTGTTTTTGCATATCAAAAGCAAACCCCAGAGGAGTCAGGCTTAAGGCTTCTGCCACTTACAAAAAAATTTAGTTTGGAAAAGCCTATCTCCCCCTTTCCTTACTAAGCAAAACCAGAAAAATAAAAGTAGGGGAAAGCCATGAGTTATCTGCCAGGATGAGTTTAGAAAATGGGCCAGGCTGGTCAGACACCCCTTCCTCCTGCAGCAGGAAACAGTGAGACCCCAAATAGGGTTTGGTTTGAATAAGGAGTTCCCAGAGCCCCGCATCTCATTTGTCATTGATGCCCTGAGAAATGCCGAGTCTGGCAGAAAAATCTCTCGTGGCAGCATCCTGTTCAGACAGGATTGTTCACGCAGGGTCCCGAAGGTCTAGGCCTGTAAAAGCTCCCAGCCCGTGGGGCTCACATTGGAGAGAGTGCTCACATGAGGTGACCATTTATGAGCAAAACTGGGAAACTTCTGAGAATGATACAATGCAGGATTGAGCATGAAGCCAGCTTAAACCAGCTAGCGCAGGGCAAACCAACCCTGTAGTCACCTTAGAGAGGAGTCTACAAGGTCCAAGAGAGAGAACCAGATGATTCAGAACAAAATTACGGATGGTATACAAGAGTATGTGTGATTCTGGGGCTAAGGACATCTCATTAGATGCCGGAGGGAACAGATATGGGTAATAAAAGTTCACGGAGGAACACAGACGCTTAACACATGATATCAGTGGGCAGGTGGGGGACTCCACAAATACAAAGACTCCTAGGTGGGACCGTAAAACATAAGCATTAGACAAGCAAGTAGAAAGTGAGAAAGTTATGAAAAGGCTAAGAACACTATTCATCGTTTAATATTAACTCTATACTTAACAGTCAACTCTAGTATGATAACTTAAGTCAGAATTATTTATAGAAAAATAAAGTCTTATTTTTATTGAATTCTGTTTTTGGCATGAGTATCAATTCCATGAGCTACACCTGTACACTAAACAGAGCAGAAAGCACTGATTCCATTTTTCAGATGAAGAAAATGAGGCTTATTTACCAACCAAAACGAAGTCTCCAAGTATGTCATGTTCGGTGCTGGGACGAGGGCCTGCATCATCTGGTTCTCTGCGTGATATTTATGAGAATGTTTCTTTTCCCCCTTGTTTTTGCCAATATAGAGTTATCCCTTAAACCAACTCTAATGAATGTGCATTCTTTTCCTGGAGAATGGCAGTAAGTTTGGGGGATCAAGGTAGGAATCTGCATTTTTGTGAGCATATTAGTGCTCACTTGATTTTTTTGGCCTTTCAGTCTTCACAATAGTAGATCTGTCTAACAAAGGATCTTGCTTTCTATTTTTTTTGTTTCTCCATAACTCATCACTTTCTATCAAAATCTGGTTATCTTTGTATGTATCGTCTACACTCGACTCCACCTTTAAAATTAACTTCCATGAAGGCAGGAAATTTGCCTTTTTTGTTCGCTTGTGTAACATTGTGGCTAAACATTGCTGCATATGCAATGTGCATCAGAGTAAGCATTTGTTTAACCCATTCATAATGAAGAAACAGTGAGCCTCACCATGTGTGGCACTACAACAAAGGGAGTGTAGAGTAATTAAGTTCAAGTTTAATTTTTGTGAGTACCATTAAAATAATTGTAACTGCATGCAAACACATTACCCTGGATATCTCTAAAAGGGCCATTCTTACACTCTATCTGGCTAATCACTTGGTATAAGTTTAAAAAAAGGAAGTTCTCAAACAAACAAGCAAGCAAAATATAATCAGAGACATTGAAATTAAGAACAAACTGACAGTAACCAGAGAGGGGATAATGGGGAGAGAAAGGGGGAAGGGTTGTCAGAAACATGTATGAAGGACACACGGACAAAGCCAAAGGGGGGCAGGATCGAGGGCGGGAAGTGAGGGGGGCAGGGATGGGGGAGTGGGGAATGTGAAATGGATGCAAACTGTACTTGAACAACAATGAAACAAATGTGAAAAAATAAATAAAGTACTTTGAGTTTTGTAGAAGAAATACATAATGCAAGCAAATGATATTAAAATTTAGCTATTTTTAAGATATAGTTGGATATCTTCCAAGTTGTGATGACCATTTTCAAATATACTGTTTCATAATAAATGTATCTCAAAAAAAACTAAAAAAATCAAAAATAAAAATTTAAAAAATGGAAAAAATAAAAATTCTGCTACAGTGGATCTGGAGTAGGTCCCCCAAATCACTTAATAATCATTTAATAAGTACCCTAAAGAAAACAGTCAAGTTGCTGTTTCAGTTCAGGTGCCAAAGTTTTTACTCAGAATTCACGAACTATGTAAAGCAAACTTTGTGTGTCTGCCAGCATTTCCTTCTCACTTTTAAGTGCTGATTTTTATAAATTGTACACCTATAAAATGGATACCAGTTTCATATTACATTAAAAAATATGGAACATGATATCACTTTGAGAAACAATGGTTGCTTACTTTTGATTGATGTCATATGTGACTTGGGCCTTCATTTTTAAACAAGTTCAAGTGTAAGCTCATGAGATAGATTTAGTCCTCTGAACACATGAGTACTAGACACAGTAACCCAAACAGGGCATATCGCAAACAAACCAGAATTACTCATGGAAGAAAACTGGGATTGCACTTTAGTGTATAAAGAAAAGATAAGGCTTAGTTATATTGATCTCATATATGAAGGAAGAGGCAATAATTCAATAATCCAATCATTGTTTACTCACAATGGCAATGCTAATGGCTGTTTGAGAGAATGATTAACAAGGAAAATAAAATGAAAATGTAATTTTTTTCTCACCTACAGAAATATTTTCTTGGGGATCACGGGGACTTCAATACGCCATTACTCTTGGTTTCAAATCAAGGAAGGTAGGAATCCATTAGAGCAGACACAAAGTGCATGGTCTGCAATCTGTTCTCTGGAGGACACACAATAATGAGCTCCGAACTCTGTGCAATGCTTTATTCATCCTAATACAACATGACAGGACATCCTTCTTGAATTTAATCTAATAGATATTTAGTTTCTAAGAACATGAGAAGGATGTAATTATAACATGAACTAATGGCATAGTGGATCTTAACATAAACGGTTCTTTGTCCACCCTCATCTTATTAGATCTCTTAGTGCCTTTACATTGTCGGTTTTCATACCAGCTCTATACTGACAATATAGACTTACCTATATAGGCCGAGACCTACCCGTCCACCAAACCCCATGTTCGTATACCCAACTCCTCACTAGATATTTCCATTTGAAAGACTCATGGGGCATCTTGAATTCAGTTCAAAATAAGCCAAGTGAATTCCTGGTCTTCCAGCAAATAAACGTGATCCATCAACAGCCTGCCCCATCCCAGGTGGACAACTCTTCCATCCTTATGTGAGTTCAATCTGCAAACTATTTTTTATTTCTGAGCACCTTCTTTCGGGCTTGCATATAATCTTCTAAAAATTCAACTTGCTCAATCTTCAAAGTTATATACAACTCCAGCTACTTTTTCCTGCTTCACTGCTGCCAAACTGTCCCTGGCCTTCCTTACCTCCTTCCTGGTTCACTGCTGCAGCCTCAGGGAGGCTCCTTTCTTTTCCTGTTGTTCCACCACGTACTAGTCTAAACAAAGCCCCAGGAAGGCCTGGAAAGCGTAACTCCGAATATGTCACCATGTGTCAAGTCTACAATGGCTTCTTACTTCGCCCATAATAAACATCGAAGTCTTGAAACTGACCTACGGGACCCTACATGCTCTGGCCTCCATGAAGTCTCCAACAGCCTCCCTGAAAACTCTCTCCCTTCTTCACTCGCCGCAAGCCACACCAGTCTCTTTGCCTTCCCTTGAACTTGACAGGCACAACCTCATTTTTCATTTATTGTTCACACTACTACAGATGTTCCCACTTTCCCTCCTTCCACCTGCTTCTACCCATCTTCTAACCCCCTTCCCTCTGGCTATCACCACACTGCTCTTGTCCGTGTCTGTGGGTTATGCACCTGTGCTCTCTGGCTAACCCCTTCACCTTCTTTCATCCAGTCTCAAATTCAAGGCACAATTTCATTTCAAGGCATTCTCTCTTCATTGTCTATGTGGTGAACTTTCTCACTGTCTTCCAGTCCTCGGGCAGATCTCACCTCTTTAATTATGTCTAACCTACTCATTCCATTTATCATTGCAACTTTCTTCTCCCTCATCACTTTGCCCACCGTAGGTGTGTTTGCACCCCATTTCCACCCCTACTTTTTCTGTTTACGTGGCTATTATGCTCATCCAAGAAAATACATAATTCCCTTAATTAGTTATTCATTTTAATGGAAGCATGCCCTTGTAAAGAAAATACACAAATATACATGTATAATACAAAGCATTATCATAAATCCAAAGCTGTGCAAACTGTCACTGAGGCAAAGACAGCATTGCTAGCAGCCCAAGGGCACTCACTCTCCAGCCTCTTCTAACTGTTCTTCTCTCTTTTCTATGCAAATGTTACCACTACCCTGACTTCTCACACTGCACTGAAATCTTGCGGGTTTTTTAACCTTATATGTAGTTGTGGGGGTGTGTGTGCTCCTGCACCTTCTTTCAGTTCATGAGTTTTGTAAAAGTAATCTGTGTTGTTTCATCCCGCTGTAGTGTTTTAATTTTGATTGCTGGATAATTTTCATGGTATAACCTATGACGATTTATGCATGCCTTCTATCAAAGGACATTTGAGTTTACAGTCTTTGTTGTTTACAATCTATTTCACTCCCAGTTTTTAAGTTTGGCAAGAATTCAACCTTTGTCTGGTTTCTTAACTGAATAACACAGGAGCCTGGTACGGTGCCAGGATCATGGCAGTGACTCCGTAAATGTCTGTAGGATGGAAATAAGCTGAACTGGAGATTTAATTAGCCTATTCTGAGGTTATTGCTGGAAAACAATGCAAGCCCTTATTTTTATTTTGAGAGTTTTTACTTGTATATCATTGATACTTATATAGCATTTATGGTGACTGGCAGATAAAAATGAGGATTTGGAGTTTGTGTTGAATTTATTATCAGTGTGTATAAGTGATCTGGGGAAGTAAAGCTCAAACTGTTTTTGATGACCTAAACACATCACACAAAACTGAAGGTTTAGCCAGAAATATGAAAAAAATCTGACATTAATGTTATATAAATACAATCGAAGTATCGAATGTCAATACAAACCCTTATATAATTTTTAATCACAAATATTTTAGAAACACCCCAATCCAACACTGTACGCAAAATAGAAAAATATTTTTACCTACAGAAAATAGTTATCACAATTATGAAACATAACAATGTGTAAATTTAATTTCTCTTGGAAATACTTTATCCTAAGTATTTGATAACATCCAAGAGAAGCACATTATCAAGTTATTAATGACTTATGATACATTTAATTAACTGAATTAATAATGAACAGTGGCATGAGTGGGGCTATTCATTTACTATATAATAATATACTGGTTAACACTTAAGAAAAGTGGCCAGTCATTATCAATGTATCATTGTGCATTGTGCTAACATTAATCAAATCAAACTGATGTAGTGTTACTTTTATCTCCAGCAGGCATTAATGAGTGCTTCATCATTTCTAAATGTTGCCATGACATATTATCAACATTGCAAATGCTTAAATTAATGTTTAGCATAAAAAGGTTCATTTGATACCCTGTTAATGAGCACTTTTTTCTTTTATTACAAGTATAATTAAAGGCAGGTATTATAAAGACTTTTTAAAGATTGTTTAAATATATAAACGTCCACCTTCAAAGTTGTTCTTTTGAGGAGTAATAGGTGATTTAAAGCTAAGGAAATTCTTTTTCACACTCTACTTTCAGCAACTAGCTCGGTTCATTTCTATTAAAAGACAGAAATATGACTTTGTATTAATGATGGAATCAAAACAGATGGCTCTATCTAATGGTTCAGGCAGGAAATTGGAGCAGGAATTATAGCTTCTCGCCCTTACATCTACCACTGATTCACCGAATAACCGTGGGCAAATTACTTAAGCTGCCAGGTCAGATTTTCTAAGTGCGCATCTTCTTTTTTTATGCCCAGAGCTCATATTAACAGCAAAGGAAGCTCTGGAGGTCTAGAAAAAGGAAATGATATAATATAGAGTGGAGGAAAAAGCCTTCGGCATGAAAGAGATTAAGTGTTTTACCCAAAGTTTCACAGTTAGCATGTGAACTACTGCAGATTCAAATTCCGGTTCAAGCGTGAGCCTTATCAGCCCTCAGTGACAAAGTCCTTGCCAGTGTAATAAGGGCTACCCCGATTCCGGTTCCCATAGTATGAATTTAGGGTTGGCCCCGCAAATTATCAAGATTTAAGAAATATAACTGTTTAATTCTTTCCTCCATCACCAAATGCTATTGGCCTCTATCCTTAAAACACCTTTTAGATTTACGTATTCATTTTACCTAGACTCCATTGCGATGATTCTTAACCACACCTTAATCTAGAATACGTTCTCAGTGACTCCATTGTTTTCCAAATTTGCTTCAGCTTCCATGATTTTTAAAAGCATACAGATGATATTTAAAACCATTGGAATTAGGAGAGACCGCACAGAGAAAAAAGGGGGCTATGCCCAAGGTTTTTGAACATGAACGTCACCAGTCTTATAAGAAAAAAAGTCTGGAAATGAAGTGAAATATCTTTGTCTGTATCTTCTATCTTCTTACTGACCAAATTCATTAAATTAACACTGTACACTGATTCCACCACTTATATATTATTTGAATCTATCCACAAATTTTCATTTAAAATGATAGTTGCCTAATATTATTCCTTGGGAATAATTTACTATTCCTTGGGAATTTCTGATTAGTTCCCTTGTTTCATATTCCTTCCTCAAAGATATTATACACATTATCTATACAATACATCTCTGTAATCCTTTTAACATCAGTTTTTATGTAGTGTATTACATAAGATGCAAATAAGTCTGAACTTCTAATGTCCTAACTTCAAACAATACCCATAGATTTTGCTTATGTTTTATCCTCTGCTGGAATAGCCACGTGATTCTCTTTCTAATATGTACGTTTTAAACCTTGACTTGAATTTCACCTCCAAAAGCTTGTATGCTTTGTTCATACCAGTTATTGGTGTACTCTGTCTGTGTTCCCATATATATTGGAAACATCACTACAATTACATTTCTTCCATTGTCATATAATTATGAGATTTTCACTACTTTTTGTAGTAAATTATACAATATTCAACGTAGTGCTATGTATATCTAGTTCAAGATACCAAGGAAAAATCACACCGTATAGAGTTAAATACGCAAGACAACTTTATGCAAGATTATTGTAGTAGGAGCCAAGACTATCATAACGGGGGAGAGAGGTCGAACTCAACTTCAGTGCAAGGAAAAGTGACTTTTTTTAAGCACTGAGGTGAGCTACTGGGTAAGTACTGAAGGGTGTTAGGAAGGAGCTTGGTCATCCTGACCAGGCCAAGTTTTAACTGTCATTGTTCCTTACAGGAATTTAGGCTCATGCCCTCCCACAGAGACTAGGAGACAGCTGGCATTATGTCCCTTGATGATTCTATTTCAAATGAATAGCTCCAGGGTCCTTTATACAGAAACAAGTTTCAGGCAAGAGGCTGGAAGAAGATTTACATCTCAAAGGAACAGAGAAAAAATTTACCATTGCAAGTTTCCTAAGAAAAGGCAGGTCAGGAAGAAACCTGTCTAAAGTTTAGTCAAGCTGAAAAGAATGTAAAGGCCATCTTGATCAATATTTATATTCACCTTTCTGAGACTTGTTAAACATTCTAGAAATTTTACTCTGCCGCTATGGCCTCTAAAACCCAACAGGATATTCTAACACTAACATTTTCTTTTAATAGACTGGCAGGAATACTTAAATGGCATTGTGAAGGCTTGCTGTGGGTTGAGTGTAGGTGAGAGAGTGAGAAACTCTCTCGGGGCCACAGTCCTACAGGAGATCCACAGTTCTGTGATTTTAACTCCAAAAATCCAACCAATTTTCATAGAAAGATGCTGTCCTGACTCAGGAAGTGAAGGAGATGAGTCGCCCTGTGCCATTGCCCAGCACACTTGTTGGAACAAAGTCCTGCTCCCAGCGGGAAAGACTTGACCAGAATCGTATCCCATGTAGGGGAGGGCACTTGTCCTTCTCAGGTCCAGGGAAGAAGGACAGTTATGAAACACTTGAGAAGTCACAGTCCAGGGTCACAGATCCACGGAAAGACTGAGAGTCAAACATAAGCATATAAAACACTTCCGCTTGTCTACCCTTGCCACCACCTACAGTCTCAAGAGCTAAGTGTATCAGGCTCTCTAAACAGTTTGTGAATGTGCTGTGATTCTTCCTTCTTACTCACTTAACACACTGAGAATTCTGGGGACACAACATCTTCCCAAATCTGTATTGCTCCCCTTATATTTATGAGAGGAGTAGGGGAGAGGAATGACTAATCTTGCGTTCTTATTCTGTGCCTTGCCTTGCAAAAGAACTTTTCATTTTCTTTGTTTCAACATCACTACTTCTGTTTCAATGGAAAGAGACAAGGGCTTAATTGTTGAATATTTTGCCAAAGGTTCTACAGCTTGAAAGAGAAAATTTAAAAGAAGCAAAAGGAAAACATAAATATAAAAGTATGTTTTTAAAATCAATTTCCAAAATAGATAAAGCCCTCATGAGCCTAATGATAGAAAAAATGAGGAAAAATAGGTGAAACTAAAGAGAAAGCAAATGTAAGCTAAAATGAAAGGAAGTCTAAGAACTAAAAGAGAAAATTGCTTACAATTTAATCAAAAAGATGGAAACTCTAAAAAATGAACAATTTTTAATTTTGATATAAATCACCAAACTTTTCTTTAAAAGAAATGGAAAAGCATAATATTTTAAATGTCAGAAAATACAAGTAAGGTGATTAAAGTTAAAAACCATAACAAACATGTTCACAGTTGAATTTGATCTACCCTTTTCAGAACACATTTCAGTTCTTTAAATTATTAAAGATGTATAAGATGGAAAAATTTCCAATTCATTATGTAAAGCCAAAATAACATATGATTATATCAATTGAGGATACAAAGACATTTAATAAAATTTAAATGTCAATTCTAATAAGGGCTCTTAAAAATGAGAACAGATGCTAACTTACTTAAATGTAACAGACTATTTAACAAAATTGAATAGCAGATATTCTTTTAAATAGAGAAGCACTAAGATAATTTATTTAAAGCAATGATGTTCTTTACCATCATTTTTTTTTGTTTGTTTTTTGGAAGTTCTAGGAAATGATATAAATAAAGAAAACACCTAAGGCAAATGTTAGAAGAGATAGAGCTATGTTTTTCTGCTGGTAATATAATTTTATACTTTAAATATCAAAAATATTATTTAAAAATACTATAATAAATACTAACATTCTGTGTGGTCATGTAGATTCATTTTCTATTTTCCATTATAGCAATGCAGGTAGAAGTATAAATAAGAGAAAAAGTTCTGCTGAAAATCTAGGCAAAATGTTTGCATGTGCATTACATAGGACTAACATCTTAAAAGGCATAATCCTTATAGGAAGGAAGCTATAACAGTATTTGAGTAACTTACAACATGATCTAAGCCATTGGAGAGTCATAATAACCTTCATTGTTCTTGACCAAAAAGGCAAAATAACAAAAATATTAACTGAACCAAAATAATTTATAAATTCAAAATAATCCATTTTTTTGGATTTGGAAAAATAACCTGAAAATTTAAACATGTGCATTAAACTTCTAATAGAACTGTATAAAAATATGAATGACAAGGTGAAACTTCCCTTACAAATACCAGATTGTGGAATAAAACAGAGAAACAACATAGACCATCATTATTTTCATAACAATACATGGCACATTTGTTATTTTAATTCATTGTAAAGTATTTAATTTATGCACACAGTTTACAATTCACCAGGAAGAAAATGGAATTAGATGTCCATTTTACATCATTTCTAGAAATAAATTCCAAATAGTTTAAGGTTTAAACTAAGGTGATATTAATTGTCTGGGTAGATATGCACTAAACCGTGCAGTTTGGGGAAAGAAATACACAAGGATTTCTGAAAAAATATATTAAAACCCTGACGAAACCTTTCTTTCCAGTTCCACCATCCGTGTGTGTGCATGTGTGCATGGCCAAGGGGAGGTTTGCAATTACGTACAGATAGTGTTGGAGAAAGGGTAGGCAAACCAAAAGGAAAGACAGCACAAAGTGTGCCCTCTCCCCCCATAAAAAACTGGCCTAGAATAATCATGTTTATATATTAATATAAAATATATGTACTTAGGTGTGCTTTCAAATAATTTAAGAAAAGTACACACATTTTTGTATGTTCAATATCCTTTCTTCAATGTTTAAGATGATGTATTACATTTATTTGATATTCCTGATTCATCCTTTCCTGTAGTTCTGCTTCATAGTGCACGTTGTACATGAGTTTCCTTCCTTTTAAAGGGATTGCGTTGTTGGGGGAAATTAGACTCTTCTATGGGGTCACAAGGAAAGCATCCCAAGGACCCATGCACGAGCGATGGTGGTGTGGCATTGTCTATTCGTGTGGAAATAAAAGCTTCCCCATGGGTTTCCAATGCCCCATCTCCTTCTCTCCCACCATGGAAAAATTCTAACCTTATCCTCAGCAAGGTCAAGACAAAAGCCAGCGTCCAGAGTTTCTGCTTCATATTAAAGCTTAGTCTCTGGAGCCTGCAGTTGGCTTCTAAGCTGTCTCAGCCCCTTAGCTTGTTCTTGGTGGTCCCAGTGGTAGAGTCCACACAGTTGCCAGCAATGTGGCTTCTACGGCCACCTGTGTATGGAGAGAGAATGCAGAGGTGTACCAGGTTAGCACGTTAGTGTTACCAGGTAGGCAAGAGAGCAAGGTTGTTTATTTCTCTAGGATTATATTAGCTTGGGCTTAGGATGGACCAGGTGTCTTTTTTTTTTTTTTTTTTGTTT